>JAVSCE010011822.1:0-739723 GCA_032199065.1 Smutsia gigantea
CCTGTAAATCTCATAAGAGACTCCCTTACCCTCTCAGCTACTTTACCTGCAACAGAGAGAAGGGAGGTTTCTGCCTTCCCCCACCCCACAACAGCCCAAACACTGAGAAACTCTCACAACTCAGCCAGTGAGAAACCACGATACTGGCTTAGAACAGCCCTCCCACCTTGGCCCTTTCTGCTACAAAAGAGGGGTCCTCTCTTGTTCTCCCCACATACCTATGGGTAACTGTAGCCTTTGTGTCCCAGACTGCAATTCTCTGCCATTCCCCAAAAAAACCTGTTTTTGCTGGTAAAACAACTGTTCTGTTTTTAAAGTTAACAGTATTAACAAGTGGGTCACTGTGGAGGCAACTGACACAATCCCCCTGGGAGCCGCCGGAGAGGCTGTGTGGGGCTCACCTCGGAACTGTCCCGGGGAGGCCTTCGGAAGCTGGATATTTAGTCTCCAATACCTGCTCCTATCCATTGATTGCAGATGGCTCCTGAGGCATCCCAGCCTACTCCCCACCCAATCACCACCACCAAGTGGCTCTCCTACTTGGTAAACAGATCATTCTGAGACTGAGAAAGTCCTCAGGCACTTTCCTGAGGTGTGAAGCCATGTGAAATATGGAAATGCCCATCAAAAATACAGGTGCCCTGGGGGCAAACGGGGGGACTAAGGACAGGGTGCTGACACAACTGTAACAACATGCAGGCAGCAGTGCAGTGAGCGGGTCCCTCAGGGAACCCCATGCTACGTACCCAGACCTCAGTATGAAGGGGGAGTGAGCAGAAAGCCCGTGGGAGATTTCAGGAGGCTTTGTGTAACACATTGTAGAGTTTGGACTCTACTCTGGAAGTAACTGGGAGCCGTGGGGGGATGCAAGGGAGAGAGAGTAGCATGGTTAGACCCGTGATTGCACAGACCACTCTGGCTGCCTTCTGGGAAACAGACTGCTGCCCAAAACACTGAGGCCAGGAGACCAGGGAGGGGAGAGAGGAGTGCTGGGAGATAGCCAGAAAGGTGAGACACGTCCCCCACTGGCCACCCTCCAAACCTGAAAGAAAGCCTCTCTGGCCTTTCCTCTTGGCTCCCAGGACCCCAGCTTCGTGGCACCCTTCTCATGGTCAGGGCCCACCTCTGCAGCCCCAGGCTGACCCCGGGCCCACCACGCAGCAGGCTCCCTGCTCCAGCACCTGTGCCCTTCGTACAGTTGGGCCCCTCAGTTTCCCTGCCCGCTTCCTGGTCCTGCTGCCCGACCTGGTGCAGACAGGTGAGGTGAGCTGCTCAGATGGTCCCAGAGGTGGATAGGATTCTAACTCAGTCCGTGGTACCTCTCCCACCCCCAACCTGAAGCCCCCGACTCCCGTGAATAAAGGTGAGGAGTCCCTGCTGCAAGGAGCACGTGCTTCTTTTTGTCACCAGAATAACGACCGAGCTCCTCCCAGGTTCCAGGTGTTGTGATGCCTCGGGAAGCAGGGGATCCTGCTTCAGTCCCCTTTCCCACGGAGTCACAGTGTGTTCCTGTGTGGACACCAGAGCTGTGGGGCAAGTACTGGCCTGGCAGGGGTGCTGACCTGACAGAAGACCTAAGATGCAGTGCCAGCTGGGAGCCCCCTCAGCTGTCCCTCCAGCCCCTCCCCACTGCCCTGACCTTGCCTGTCAGATCAGGGCCCCAGCACAGGGCCCCCACCTCCCCTCCTCCCCTCCTCATCTCCCCTGTGCCCCTTGCAGAGAGACGAGATCTCACCTCCTCCACGTGTCCCCAGAACCCCTCTCTTAGCTAGAGAAACTGCTTCATCATGCGTTTCTTTCTTACCATAAAAGTCCTGCCTTTCTTTTTATCCTTTAATAAGGTTCCAGCAGGACTGGGAGAGGCAGATTTGGGCCTCCGGCTACATCTGCCCTTCATTTAAAACCACCCCGACTCCTGAACGGCTGGAAAACAAGTCTTGGAGCCTCTCTTTTATAGTCTTTGTTAGATCTAAATCCGGAGTTATTTCCACCAACAGATTGTATCAGCCTGGAGCCTATTTGCCTCCAGAAACTGACCCTCTTACAACTTACACACCGCGCACCAATGACCCCAACTCCCACCCAGCCCAGGCTCCTGGGAGTGACCCCAACTTATAAATGCCATTTAAGAAAACCCAGAGGCTTTTTCTTTCCTCCTGGAAGCTTCATGATTCCCGCACCACTCCAAAACCCTGCTTTGTCCGTGTTCTCTTAATTTTCATGTGGGCATACTGTTTTGGATTACAGAATGTGTTTTTATTTTCCACTAAAATACATGGAGGGGGGAGTTGTTGTTTGAATTGCACTGGGTCATGTGACAAAGAGCATCTGGACAAAGGCTATATGCACTTTCAAAGGGGAAACTGTCCTTTACAACAGAATTGAGAGGAACGAAGGCTAGCTAGCGCCTCAAGCTCAGCAGCATCAGGGCAGCGGCTTCCTCCCCTCTCGCAGCACTTTTGGGGTCCTGGCAGTCTTCCTCTGTTACTAATTTGCCAGGCTGGGCCCAGACCCCAGGACCAATCCCGCCAGCCAGAAAGGCAGACCTAAAAACAGCTCCAGCCTCCAAGAGGCGCCGGCTGGGTGTCTGTCTATTCATTCCCCTCTCTCCTTGCCCTCCCCACCGACTCCACTCAGGAGGCAGGCGGCAGCGTGGAGAGCTAAGGCACACTTTGGTTTAGGAAGGAAGAGAAAAGGAAAGCCGTTTGCAGGTGTTGAGATAAAATCGTCCAGGCAACTGAGGGGAAAATGCCTCTCAGCAGCCCCCGCGCAGGTGCGCTGTGGTGCGCACACGGCGACGGGAGGAGGAGTCTGTGGGCACATTGAGGGGGCTGCTGGCTTTCGGAGCCCAGAAGTGTTATTAATTCATCCTCTTGCCCAGTCACAAAGTAGTTGTGACTGTGAGGTTTCTCGTTGTCAAAGTCAGTGACAGCTAATGAGTTTCCTTAGACTCTTTGTATATTTTATTTGGGCCAGGATGGGGAGGGAGTAAGCATCAGTTATGCACATTTGGCTGAAAGTTGCCCAGACATCCACTCATCTATGCGTTCCCTCAGCCTACATGTATTATTAATAATAATAACAGCTACCATTTAGTTAGCGTCCACTGCAGACCAGCTGCTGCGCAAAGCACTTTGCCCTCGGTATCTGATGCAGGCCTCACAGCTTCCCCATAAGACAGACATTATTGTCGGCATTTTATTGATAATGAAACAGGCTCCAGAAAGTACACTGACTTGCCCCAAAGCTCACGGCCTGGAAGAGCAGAGATTCAAAGCCACACCCATCTGACTCCAAAGTCAAAGCTCTTAACCACTAAGATCTCCGGCCTCTTCTGTGGCTGTCTCTGCCTGGTCCTGGCCTGGGGGCTAGAATAAACATTTGAAGAATGAAGTGCTTCTGTAATGACACTGTACAGGTCCACCTGGACATACAGGCACATAAAAGCTGGATTCTGCCCTCTCCTCTCACCGTAAGACTCCTGGCTGAGAGGCCAACCAAGCAGCAGCGAACTCGGGGTTTAGCAAGCTGCCCCACCCAGGGCCAAGAAGAGGGTTGGCTGGGGGTGAGCTCTTAGCAGAAACAGCCCCAGCTCTCTACCCCTCCTGCGACCATGCCCTCTGCACTGGGACTTGGCAGCTCACTGAGACAGTGCCTGTTTCCCCATCCCTTGAATCAGGGCTGGTTGTCCAACTTGCTTTCGTCAACAGAATGCAGGGGAAGTGATGCGTCAAACCTAGGCCTCAAGACACTGTGGCTACTGCTGACTCTGTCTTGGAGCCTTGCCACTGTCGGGTGACAGCCCCACTGGCCTGCTGTGGGATTAGAGATATGAGTCCCAGTCACCCCTATGACCCTAAGCCACAGTCATCCAACCATCACATAATGAGGCCATCGGAGACCAGCCTACCTCCGGCCAACCTGACACCTGACTACAGGCAGGTGAGTGAGCCCAGCAGAAACTGCTGCCAAAGGGACCCCACAGTGCTGACCTGCAGAATCGTCAGCTAATTATGTTGGTTATTGAAGGCACCAGATTTTGGGGTGGTTTGTTACACAGTGAAAGCTGACTGATATATTGCTCATCTGTTTCCTAAAGCTGAGAAGCCACAGGAAATGTGGTCAGAGGCAGGAACAGGGTACCCAGCACCCATCGGAGTCCAGTCTGCTAAACCAAGAATGTTTCTAGACCCCTGCATCTTGCCAGTAGCCTCATTTGTTTCTGTACTACCTCTTCCCCTATTGGATCCAATCTTTAAAGAAAGAAAAGATGACAGACTGGAAGGCAGAGAATGGAGGCAACAATATTTCAGTGGCCTGATTCAGTGTGACGTCCTGAGTCGGGCATCC
This sequence comes from Smutsia gigantea, assembly GCA_032199065.1. Taxonomy (NCBI): domain Eukaryota; kingdom Metazoa; phylum Chordata; class Mammalia; order Pholidota; family Manidae; genus Smutsia; species Smutsia gigantea. The sequence goes on from JAVSCE010011822.1 coordinate 4,351, forward strand.
AGCCCCTCCAACATCTACACACGGCACAGACAGTGAGCCAGTTTTTTCCCATCCGTGTGACATCAGCTTTTTGTAGCTTACACATATCAGAGAAGACATTGAGTGGGGAAGCTTTGGAGCCGTGGAAGGAGGAGAAGCAAGGCCAGAGGCCCCGAAAACCCTGTACAAGTTTCCTAGGGCTTTCATAACATACACTTGATCACTTTAAACAACATAAATGTATCTCTCACAGTTCTGGAGACCAAAAGTCCAAAATCAAGGGGTTGGCATGATTGGTTCCTTCAGGAGACTCTGAGGGTGTGGACCCCCTCCATGTCTCTTGTCAGCGTCTGGAGGTTCCTGGCAATCTGTAGCATTCTCAGGCTCGTACATGTATCACTCTGCCTCCATCTCTGCATGGCCTTCTGCCTGGGTCCCGAGGTCCTCTCCCCTTCTTATGAGGACATCAGTAATTGGGGTCGGCACCCACCCTCAATCCAGGATCCCGCTAACTTGAGATCCTAAACTAATTATATTTGCAGAGGTCCTGTTTCCGAATAAGGTCACATTCTGACATTCTGGGTGGACATGAATTTGGGGGGAGACAGTATTCCACCTACTACATGTCCCTCGTATTTCCTGGAGCAGCAGCCTCTAGGGATGCTGCCAGAGGAGGCCCCACCCACCAGCCCACATCCATTCCTGGGGTAGTGCTTATGCTCTAGGGTTTGTCTTTGTCCATCACAAGCCTGAGATCCCGGGGAGCAGGCCCATGCCAAGTCCTCCCTTGTGCTATTTGGTGTCAGAAGGGCAGAGTTCACACCATGAGCCCCCTCTCCAAACAAGCAAACAGCAGAAATGAGGACCTACATAACGGCTCTCTTATTTCTAAGGAAAATGGAAACCAAGAGCTGACAATAGAGCTTTTGGTCCCTATATCCAACAAAGACCCAGCAGACCACCTGGAGGAGCCATAAGACCTGCCTGCTCTCAGGGGAGGAATGCTCCAAACCTACAGGTAAGGGCAGGCCCACAACCTGGCCTGCAGCCAAGCTGGCATTTATCCCCCCTCCACTCCTTTATCACATATGCAGGGATATTGTTCCTGCCTTTCTGGAATCCAAGGTCCAGCAGTAGAAACACACAGGACGACCTAGGTTAGGGGTCGGTGAGAGTAGCCCAGGAGGAAGAGGAAGAATTCCTATGGAGCAACATCTGAGCTGGTGACATGGGTCTGTAAGAGCAGAGAGAGGGAAGCGAGGGGGCAGGCAGTCCTGGCAGAAGGAAGGGCTTGTACACGACATGGTGGGGCGGACACGCACCGCGAACCCCAGGATGGCGTGTTCGCACAGCAGAGGGAGAGCGCCCATGAGCAGAAGCAGGCGGCCAGAGTGGGAAGGAGGTGAGGCACGACTGGGCAGTGGGGAGTGACAGCAGTCAGGCCCCACGCACTGCTCAGCCGTGCCCCAGGGGTCCTGAGGGATGGGATTCAGACAGAGGCTCTTAGGAGATTACACACCGCAGGAGCCAGGTAACTCATTCCTCGGTTTTAACCCGACCCCAGGAAAGATGTCTTCAGAAAACACTAGAAGACCAACATCCCTTCTCCAGTGCTTCCCACCAGGCCCATCTGCCTCCCAGCCAGCTCCAGGACTGCCCGCTTCTGGGAGGGAAGGCGGCCAGGAGGGGGAGAGAAGTAGCTGGAAACCTTATCAAGGGAGGAAATCTTGTCTGATTCTGCCTGTTCTTATTTCAACCCTTGACATTCCAAATAGGCCATCACCCAATAAAACAAAAAATCCTGAGTCCTGGACTCGCCCCACACACACGAAGTTCCAGCGCTGCTCTGTCGGCATCCCCGCCTCGGCCTCTGCTGCTGCGTCTTATGTCTCCAAGGCCTGAGGCCTGCTTTCTTAGAGGAAGGAACAGTTCACCCACCTAATATGACAGCAGCTCCTGGAGAGGCAAAAAGAAGTTGGGGGAAAATGGGGAGCCTTCTTCACCCCCCACGTTCTTTTTAACATGATACTTGCTTGAGATTGCTAATGCTGAATCCCAGCCGCCTGATATTTGTTTGAGAAGGTTTGCTGCTTCCGCTTGGTATCACTCCCTACAAGCACCAGGACTCACTGTACCTCCAGCCCTTGAAGACAAGGCCTAGAACTAGTGATAAGGGAGTCAGCCACTCACTGCGCCGGAAATGCAGGGGAACCTCCTGGATGGAGGGGAAGCCACAGCAGGGGCAGGTTAGAGCTGCAAGAAGAAGGTGGCAGGGCTGCCCCCCTTTTGGCATCATGGCCAGTCTTGGTGACTAACACAGAGAACGGATTCCTCTGCCTTTGCACATTCCAGGCCCTCTGCCAGGTCCCTACCCCCTCTCTGCTGGGATATCTCTTCCTTCAGGATGCAGCTCAAGGGTCACCTCCTCTGGGAAGCTGTCTTAGCTCCCCAGACCCAGCGATCTGTCCCCTCCTCTGCACTCACATGCCACACACAGCCTCCTCTCCAGGACTCACCCGTCTTAGAATGTCTCTGCTTAGATATCTGATTCTTACCCCCTCCACTCTGGGCTGCAGACTCCTTCCTCCGGGACCTAAGACTTACTCAGGTTTGCATCCTGACACTTGTAAGGGAGTCTTGTCCTTAGGAGGTGCTCACCATGCTTGGAGGGAGGGAGAAGAGCAAAAATAAGGGAGTAAGGGAGAGAGGGAGAAAGAGTGGAAGGGAGGAAGGATACATTCAAATGATGAATATTTATAATTTAAAAGAAAGGCATATGAGCTTGTGGATGAGACAGAATATGAGTTCTACATCTTTCACCTCCTTGTCAGTATTACAGTAGGAATTAATACCTTCATCACAGCTCACCTCACTCTTCAGCATCAAGGAGATGCCCAAAGGCTCCCATGACACCTTCCTCCCATGGGGAGGGGTACCAGTGCAGGCCAAGGTCCCACAGTGTTGGCACAGACGTTGTCTCTGCGTAAGGAGGGAAGTGAAGCCCTTGTAAGAGGCCTCTCTGGCCCCTTAGAAAGCCAAGAGGAGGCAGAAGGAGGTCCGTGGGACAGAGCGGGCCATATCTAGCTGCCTCTGTTCTCAGCAAAATAGCCCTTCTACACTCACACAGGCCCTACTTCCAAGGCTTTGAGGCCAGGGACCAATACTGCCATGACAGGGACTTCCTCCAGCATCTGGTATCACCAGGGCAATGTACCGAAGCAAAGACATGGCTGGCTTTCAGCAGCCTGGAAGCTTTTCTTAGTCCCATGCCGCCCACCTGTCAAACAGGGAGAAGTAGCGTGCTGCTGGAAGCCCAGCTCTAAGAGAAACTGGGACAATGGCTGATTATGTCAAGATTCTCTCTCTGTGCTAACTTTACTGCCCAGGTTTCCTCCCAAATTAGCACCCCTCTCATCACCACAGCAACCCTCATCCTGTGACAAGGTTCAAGGATATCAGCGCAAGCAATAGGAGAGGGGGGCCCATGCGTGAGCCCCCACAACAGCACCTGGGTCCACCCTCAGAGGTCCCATCTGGGGCTCTGACCATCTTCTCTGGGTTCATGGCACCTTGGACCACACAGCACCCACCCACGGACTGGGAAAATGTCCCCACTACTTGACAGGGCTAGTTATCTGTTGATGGTGATTTTACTGGACCAGGGCAAGCTATCCAGGACTCCTTATACAATTAAGTACTAGAAATGTGGAGTTAAAGTTGCCCTAATTAACACTTCTCCTCCATCCTTCCTCTCCCATAAGCCAAGGCCTCATCTCTCTGTCAAAATGCACTTCTTGATCTATTAAGCAGCAAGACCTGATAATAACCAGCACTCCCGTGGTGTCTTAGAATACATTTCCTAGTTGGCATGAAGAGTCTACATAGTACAGGTGTATTTCTGACTTACTGCTTCTGGGTATGGAGAAATTCCCTAGAAATAACCCTTTGCTAAGATTTTAGGTAAAGCCTAGATGCTTTCAAGGAGCCCCTAAAATGACAAATTCATACCAGGAAGAAAATTCTGAGGCCCAGTGTCAGAATATTATGGGTCAGTCCCAGTGATAAACCAACTCCACCCCACAAGCACCATTGGTCAGCCTGGTGATAGGAAGGCTGGAAACAGGATGAGGGCTACAAAACATTGCAGTGGGTGAAAAGGTTTCTTGGATAAAGTTTAGCAAGACACCAACAACTGACTTCCATGCTGCTGCATCGTCCTGAGCTTTCTCCTAGTGCCGTGAGACAACCCCTCCCCACGCCTCGCTGGCATTTAATTCAGGGATACTGAAGACATTGCCTCGCTTAAAAGAGGCCCTGGCATATACAAGACCCACAATGGTTCTCTTTGACGGGTTTCAGTACGTAAGGCAAATGTCAAAATTCTAGGAGGTGTCCTCATAGATTTGCGGGAAACTCCAGAAGCCCTGTTCTATGGCTGCAATGTTTCTAAGACAAACTGGGCTTCGGGCAATTCCTGCAGGTGGTGGTGGTGCTCCACAGCAGGGAAGCAGGTCAGCGTCTGACCTGGAGAACACAGGCTGGCTGCAGTGGGCTGTGGGGTTGCCCGGCAGTCAGCCCCACTCGAGCAGGCATTCAGGGCGCCTCTGCATCTCTGCTTGAGTGAGCATCTGCAGGCCACGGCTCCCTCGGGCAGCAGCACAGAGGACCACTCAGGGATGCGGGTCCTGGCCGCCTCTTCTCCTTCCATCAGAGACAGGGCTCCATTCCCAACTGCTGTGTTACACAGGCTCAGGACTCAGGACCTTGAGGTGGGCCCCCACGGACAAGCAGGCTGGCGTTGTTCTCTTAGGTCCAGGGTTTTCACCGTGTGCTCCAAGGCTTCTCTAAAGTGCCCTCAGACATGCTGGTGGGAGGGGAGCATGGGTGGTCAGAGCAGACAGCACCCAATGCTCCCTTCAGCTGGTCACTTCACTTTCCTGCATCTTGCACATTTACACACATGAGCATGTCTGCTGGGGATTTTCATCTCAAAACTGGATTCTACTATGTTAAAAAAAAGTTTGGAAACCACTGTTTCAGATTTTTCAAAGCAAAACAATGAGCCATTTCTGGCTCTTTCTGTTCTGTGAGCACTAAGGTTTTGAAATTGCATCGCCTTTTTTTAATATAAAAAAAGATTTTATGAAAGCTGGGCCATCAGACCAGGCTCTGCAGACAACTGCAAACCCAAGACTGGGCTCTGCAGGCTAATATATGGGCACACGGTTATTTGTGTGCAGAACACCAGTGCTCTTGAGGTGCAAGGCATGTGCAAACAGAGAGACATTTCTACCCTGTGTGTGTGTGTGTGTGTGTGTGTGTGTGTGTGGTGTGTGCACATGCATATGTGTGCAGGCACGCACACATTCATATACAGCAGCGGCAGGGAATCCATACTTCATGGGCATCTCTTGGACGTTCTCTCCTGCACGTCCACAGGCTGGTCCCTGGGTCCCTGTCCTCCACCTTCACAATTCAGGCAACCAGTCTTGCTTTGGGAAAGAATGGGGAGGGCCCCTGTCTATTGTCTTTGAGGGCTCACATGGCAGAAAGAACTAGGGCCATCTAGAAAGTTAGAGAGAGAGATCCCCAAGCATAGATGGAAAGCAAGATGGCAATGAGATGTTGAGGAGGCAAAGGCAGGTAGGAGTCATCTACAGAGATAAGACTTGATCCCCTTTCCAAGCCTGGTTAGAAGCAGTGAAAGGGCTCAGAGGGTGCTGCTGACAGAGTCTGGGCAGGGGCTCGATGATGGATATGAGGCGGCCCAGAACTTCTTCAAGGAGGGCCTCTGGCTCTCCAGCTCAGGCCCCTGCTGCCGAGAGAGCAGGGACCGGCCTCCCCCGAGAGGCAGGAGGAACTGAAGAAGGCGGCCCACCGCAGTGGGTGCACGAGCCACACTGCGGAGCACAGAGCCCCTTGTCCTGGCTTGTACCTAGGTCCTCAGCCTGATCCAGAGGCAGGCACTGGCTCTCCGAGAGCACCAGCCTCCAAAGAAAGACCCTGTAGCAGGGACGAGGTGTGGATTTTGGCAGCACTGATGTTGTGTGTGTATATGTCTGTGTTTTCCAGAACACCCAAGGTAAATGAGCCAGGATAAAAATAGACAGCAGCAAAGAAACAGGAGTGGGGCTGCCTGGCTCACAGGTGTGACCATCGTGCCCGTTACTTCGCAGAAAACAGAACAAATGCTCCTCCAGGCGGGACTACTCAGGGGGAGGAACCAGCGCCACCATACCCGGCCTCCGACTCTAGGGCAGCCCCTCCTGGTGGGGGACTGAGGCCAAGGCCGATGCAAGACAGAAAGGGCCACACCCTCGGCTACCAAAGGAATCTGTCCTGCTTGGATTTTGCAATTCCCCGAGGCAGGCTGGAGACTCCTTTACCTCCATGCACTGGTGAGGAGGCCTCTGATTCCTCGTCTAGCGGCAAGCCCTTTATTAACTCAGAGACTATGGATACAAGTCATGGAATGGAGGGTTCGTGATTGGAAAGGTGGAATATTTTCCCAAACAGGAGTCCTAAGGGGCTATTAACCTGGATCAGGGTCAGTGTTAGCCTGGGTGAAACCATTAGGAAAGATGGACTCAAAGCAAAATGCTTTCACTCATGAACTGAGCCCACAAATCCTCATGAGAAAGGAAATAAATGGAGTCATCCATCCCCCATGAAATCCATTTACCAAAGATTTTCTGGGCCCCAGGTTTTGTGCCAGGCCGGGAGGGTATAGCAGGGACCAAGATACCCAGTCCCTGCCCCAGTGAAGGAGAGGCAGGATTCTAGATCACTGGGTAGATGCTGGGGGCCATTATCTGGACTGAGACTCTGAAGAAGAAACACTCTTGGGAGGGGCAGGGGTTGAGTTTTGTCATGGACACACTGAGTTTGAAGAGCCTGCATGATGTCAAATGAGAATGACCAATAACCCTTGGGTTTGGGGTCTGAGGCAGAGCAGAGAGGACCGAGTGAGAGAGGTCCACAGAGGGCATGAGCATAGGATGGGAAGAGGCTCTGGGGTGGCTGAGCATCCCTGGCTGTTGGGGGGAGGACATAGATAACAAGGCTGAGAAACACCAACATTCATGGGGTAGAAGGGGAAGTTGAGTCCGCAAAGGAGCACCCAAAAAGCCAGGAGGAAAACAGAGGGGCTTGCAGGGAGGGAAGGGTCACCAGAGTCCACTGGAGCCAAGAGGTCAAGTAAGATAAAGACTCAGTGGAGATGCTAATGGGAAGAATGTCAGCATCGTGTTGGGGGCACGTCCGAGTTCTCATGGAATGGGCTGTGAGTAGGGAGGCCATGAAAGTTGCACAGGAGAAGAGAGGCCGGAGGGGAAAGTGGGATCCAGGAAGGATTATGTTTTGGTTTTGTTAGGATGAAGGACTTGGCATGGTCCAAGGCTGCTGAGAAGGAATGAGTAAGTTAAGAGAGGAGGGTGTAGAAAGGAAAAGATCGCCAAGTCCAGGCAGACAGGGGCATGAAGTCAAACTCAGATAGACCCACCCACAGAGGGAGAAGAAGCTGTTTGCCCTGTATGAGAAAAGAGGCAGGAAGAGAGAGCTGGGAAAGCTTGTGGGTCTTCAGGTTCTCCTTTGTCATCAGGGGGCGTTCCTCACAAAGACCTAGGACAGAGGAAGCAGGGAGGAAACAGAGGCACTAAGAGTTCAGGTGACCTCTCCACAGTCACAGAGTGAGTGAGCAACAGAGCCAGGATTCAAACCGGATCCATGTGTCTCCGAAATCTATGCTTTCAATGACAAAGGCCCAGTAAGAACGATAAAAGTAGTTTGATTTCTCTTCTGGATCCTTTTCCTGAGTTTCCTTTAAAAAGTTAGCTTTTGTTGGGGGAGAAAAGGAAGAAGGAAAGGTGACACCAACTCTGTCACTCTGCTCCGGCTCCGGGGAGGTAGGAGCGTGGGGAATTAGTACAGTTCTCAGCACTTCCTTACAGCCGGCCGGGAGTCTGCAGGGCCTTCCCCTGCAAATGACAAAGCGATTCATAAACACAAGACTTGCAGGGAGAGCAATGAATCTCGGGGGCCCTGCTAATTAAAAAGCCCGTATTACATTACTTCCTCAAGGACTCATCTTCTAATTTTTAGGATTATGGTACATTGATTAATTTATACAAGTTTTTAATCCCTCTGTGCTTAATGAAGTCCAGGAACATGGGAACAGGAGCATAATTGAGCTTCACATTATTTTATTAGGGAGAATTATGGCCCAACGTGTGGTGGAGAAGTTGGTGAGGGTGGGAAGGCAGCTCTCCTGCTGTTAACCAATTGCTTTCCAAAGGCCAGCAGGGACATTCCCTTGGGGCAGACACAGAGGGGGTTAATCTTTCTCAGCCATGCTGTTCAGTGGCTCCTGGTGGCCTGTAAGAAAGAGCACCCCATCCACCCTTCCCTCATCTGCTCTCTCACCTGCAACTCTCTAACCCCAACACACACCAAACTGCCCTACCTCTGTCCCTGCTATTCCCTGGGCCCCAAATGCCCTTCCCTGAAACAGGCTCCAGTGCCATCTCCTCTGGGTGGGCTTCCCTGAACCAGGCCCCTGCCTGGCAAAACCCATCTGTGGCAGGAGGCCTGCATCCCCCAGGCTCCCCAAATTTTTCAAAGTCAGGAGAGTTTGGGCTGAAAGACCTAAGTGTCCCTCAGGCTTGAGAGCCTATGTCTGCATCTTGGGAGCTTCCAGCCCAAGAGAACTGATTTAGTTCCTTGAGATGACTCAAAGGCCAAAATACTTCATGATAAACAAGGTGCCTGAGGAAGAGGGTGGACACGCTGGGGGAGACCTCTTCCCCACTGCCTCAACTCCCTTTCACCCAGAGTTTGCCAAAGGCCTGAACCGGGACCTGCTCACTTGGGCTCCATCCCTGGCTCCACCTCTAAATCTCTGTGTGACCCTGGAAATCCTATTCTCTAGGCCTCAATGTCCGTAGCTGTGAACCCAGGCAAAGGACCTAATTCTGGCTCCTGGGGCCCTCTCCTGCAGAAACATTCAAGAATTCCAGAACTGCCCACAAATCCGCAGGATTCCATCAGGGCCTGGAGTTTGGGTCCCACGCCCTCTAGAGGCCAGAACTGGACTTGCAGGTGTGAAACCAGTGGGAGAAGGCTGCCAGTTTTTCCTGAGCCTGGAAGATTCCAGGATGAAGCCACCTCTGGCCCAGCTTTGGTTCCTAAGGAAGCAGAGCCCAGAATCTGAGTCGCATTTTGATTATTCCTTCCTCTACCAAGTATTCCCTGATGAATTTTCAGATCTATGATGAGAAGATGCATAGCTCTGTCTCTGTCTCTCTCTCCTCTTCATGAAAATAAAGGAATGTCCATAAAAGACAGCTCTCAAACCACAGAGAAGGTAAAAGGTGTTTTCTGGAGCTCCTGGTGCCCCCCAAAATCATACCCAAAAGTGGCTTACCATTCATCAGGGAGAATGAGAGTGGGGATGATGGCCCACCATCTCTCCCAACATTTGTCCAAGCAAAGTGAACTGCTCCCAGAGAAGCATCTTCATGGGATTTTTTTTTTCAAGGAAACTGATCATTGCCTAAAATAATTCTGCCATGAGATAGGCAGAAAAGGGATTTTGTGCTTAAGAATCCAAATCCTGGACCATAATTTAAGGTCATATAATTCTGTACCTTTGTTTTACAAGTGAGGAAACTGAGGCAAAAAGAAAGAGTTGCCACCCTGGAACAGACTAGGTTCCTGACGCCCAGCCCATGCTAAATGTGCAGATCCTTGCTACCTCCCTCTTCAGAAGAGTTTCTGAATGGGGACCTTCAAATGAATCAAGCCTCTTATCCAGGTCATCCTGGGTCCAAAGTGAAGCAGAAAGTGCCCAGCAAACACCAAATGACCCTCCTTCAATTAGGGGTTCAAAGCCCCCCAGGTTTCATAGAAGCATTCCAGGGTTTTCTGTCATTATAATGATAAAACTGCCTATTTCAGTTTTCTCCCTTAAAAAATAATAAATAAAATTATCAGTGAAACTTTTTTTCCTCTTTAAAGCAGAATAGTTCAAGAGCCTTCCAAGACTGGCCGAGTGAGTCTATACAGAGGTCAGAGGACGTTGGCGGGATGTGGGGCTCAAGATGCAAATGTCAGGTGCTTTCACTACGGAGTGTGGAAGTACACAGGGACATAAAGTGATGGCAAACCTGCGAATCTATCCCCAGACCACCTCAACCAGGTCTGGAAACAACATTCATTTAAAAAAAAAAATTCTAAAAGAAGCATAGCAAGATGTCTCCACAACTTCTAAAGAGAAAATGGTAACTGTTCTGTCCAAGTGACTTACAATTTTATCTACTAGAAATAAAAACCTTCTGCAGGAGATTCAAGATGGTGGTGTGAGAGGTGACACGGAAAACTCCTCCCTAAACCTCAAATAGTACAAAAATATAGTTAATACAACTAACCCTAAAACATGAACAAGAAAGAAGGTGGAACCAGACTACAAACAAACATCATGAACAGAGCAGACCTCACGAAACGGGGTAACGTAGGAAAGCCTTAATCCGGCAGGACCCAAGAACTTCCCCCACCCCAGCTCACTGGTGGGAGGAAGAGAAATGGAGCAGGGAGGATGTGAAACCTTGGGACTGCTGAGAGCCTAGCCCTGACAATCTGCTTCGGGAGCGGAAGACTATAATGTGTGGTGCTCTGGTCGTTGGGGAGCTCAGACTGGCAGAGTGCTTGGGACACTGACATTCCGGCCGTTTGTGGAGGGGGGAATCCCCATTCGGCCACTCTATGTCAATGGAAGGGTGGGCGGTCTGAGAGGCTTCCTAGCAGCCAGAGGACTGCTGAAGGGGTGGGGTTGGCACGGAGCTTGCTGCACGGGAGAAGGGAGAACAGGACAAGGTTGCCTGGGTGCGCTCTGCCCAGCTGGTTGGGAACTTTGAGGAGCTTCAGGTGCTCCATCCCCCTGGCTGCCTACTCACCTCCGAGGCCCCCCACTGTGAAACTCAGCCTGCTGCACCTTCCTCCTAGCCTGCCAGCACCAGTTTGCAAACTGGCAGTCACTGAGCTGGGGTCAGGCCGGCCAGAGGGAGGCCCCGCCTACAACGGGTAGAGATGCAAAACACAGAGGCTTACACGTGTGTGCTTGGCCCACTGGCTCTGACACTGGAGATAGGCACCGCAGACAGGAATCAGGAAACAGATGTTTCCTCCCCCCAGTCACCAGCTCCACTCCCCTACAACACCCAACTTCACTCTAGGGGCTGAGCAGCTCCAGAGACTGGAGTTTCTGCACACTCGTGGGTACCACACAGAAATATGAAATGTCAAAAGAACATGGTTCAGATAAAAATCTCACAAACCCCAGAAAAAGGGCCAAATGAAACTGAACTCACCAATCTTCCTGAAAGAGAGTACAAAATAAAAATTATAAACATACTAATGGAGGTACAGAAAAATATTCAAGAATTCAGGAACGAATTTAAGTTGGAGATTCAATCATTAAGAAATTCCACATCTGAAATGAAACATACAATGAAGGGATTTAAAAGCAGATTAGATGTAGTAGAAGAGACAGAAAATGGAATAGAAATTAGAGAAGAGGAATACAAAGAAGCTGAGTCACAGAGAGAAAAAAGAATCTCTAAGAAAGAAAGAATATTGAGAGAACTGTGTGACCAATCCAAACGGAACAATATTCGCATTATAGGGGTACCAGAAGAAGAAGAGAGAGAAAAAGGGATAGAAAGTGTTACTGAGGATGGAATGGCTGAAAACTTCCCCAATCTGGGGAAGGAGATAGTCTTTCAAGCCATGGAGGTACACAGATCTCCCAACCCAAGGGACCAAAGGAAGACAACATCAAGACATATAATAATTAAAATGGCAAAGATCAGCGATAAAGACAGACTTTTAAAAGCAGCTAGAGAGAGAGAAAAGATCACATACAAAGGAAAACCCATAAGGCTATCATCAGATTTCTCAACAGAAACCTTACAAGCCAGAAGGGAGTGGTATGATATATTTAATGCAATGAAGCAGAAGGGCCTTGAACCAAGAATACTCTACCCAGTAAGGTTATCATTTAAATTTGAAGGAGGGATTAAACAATTTTCAAATAAGCGAAAGCTGAGAGAATTTACCTCCCACAAACCACCTCTACACTGCATTCCGGAGGGACTCCTATAGATGGAAGTATTCCTAAGGCTAAATAGATGTCACGCAAGGGATAGACAAAGAGTACAGAATATGATCCATAACATAAAAAGAATGGAGGGGGAAGAAAAAGGAGAAAAAAAAAAGAACTTAGGTTGTGTTTGTAATAGCATACCGAGTGAGTTAAATTAGACTGTTAGAGAGTAAGGGAATTACTCTTGAACCTTTGGTAACCACAGATGTAAATCCACAGTGGAAATAAGTACATACCTATTGATAATCACCCTAATTGTAAATGGCCTGAATGCACCAATCAAAAGACATAGAGTTACTGAATGGATAAAAAAACAAGACCCATCTATATGCTGCCTACAAGAGACTCACTTCAAACCCAAAGACATACACAGACTGAAAGTAAAGGGATGGAAAAAGATATTTCATTCAACTAACAGGGAGAAAAAAGCAGGATTTGCAGTACTTGTATGAGACAAAATAGACGTCAAAACAAAGAAAGTAACAAGAGACAAAGAAGGACATTACATAATGATAAAGGAGTCAGTCCAACAAGAGGATATAACTATTATAAATATCTACGCACCCAACACAGGATCACCTGCATATGTGAAACAAATACTAACAGAATTAAAGGGGGAAAGTGAATGCAATGCACACATTTTAGGAGACTTCAACACAGCACTCACTCCAAAGGACAGATCAACCACACAGAAAATAAATAAAGAGACAGAGGCACTCAACAACACATTAGAACAGATGGACCTAACAGACATCTACAGAACAGTCCATACAAAAGCAACAGGATACACATTCTTCTCAAGTGCACATGGAACATTTTCAAGAATAGATCATATACTAGGCCACAAAAAGAACCTCAGTGAATTCAAAAAGATTGAAATTGTACCAAACAGCTTCTCAGATCACAAAGGTATGAAACTAGAAATAAATTACTCAAAGAAAATGAAAAAACCCACAAACACATGGAGGTTTAATAACGTGCTCCTAAATAATCAATGGATCAATGACCAAATAAAAACAGAGATCAAGCAATATACAGAGACAAATGACAACAATAATTCAACACCGCAAAATCTGTGGGACTCGGCAAAGGCCGTAGTAAGAGGGAAATATATTGCAATACAGGCCTACCTCAGGAAAGAAGAACAGTCCCAAATGTACAGTCTAAACTCACAATTAATGAAACTACAGAAGGAAGAACAAATGAGGCCCAAAGTCAGTAGAAGGAGGGACATAATAAAGATTAGAGCAGAAATAAAATTGAGAAGAATAAAACAATAGAAAGAATCAATGAACGCAGGAGCTGCTTCTTCAAGAAAATAAACAAAATAGATAAACACCTAGCCAGATTTATCAAAAAAAAAAGAGTGTCTACACACATAAACAGAATCAGAACAGAGAAAGGAAAAATCACTATGGACACCACAGAAATACAAAGAATTATGAGAGAATACTATGAAAATTATATGGTAACAAACTGGAAAACCTAGAAGAAATGGAAAACTTTCTAGAAAAATACAACCTTCCAAGGCTGACCCAGGAAGAAACAGAAAATCTGAAGAGACCAATTACCAGCCAAAAATTGAATTGGTAATCAAAAAACTACCTAAGAACAAAATGCCTGGACCAGATGGTTTCACTGCTATATTTTATCAAACATTTAGTGAAGACGTAATACCCATCTTCCTTAAACTTTTCCAAAAAGTAGAAGACGAGGGTATACTCACACACTCATTCTACGAGGCCAGCATCACTCTAATACCAAAACCAGGCAAAGACACCACAAAGAAAATTACAGACCAATATCCCTGATGAACATAGATGCAAAAATACTCAACAAAATATTAACCAACTGAATTCAAAAATTCATCAAAAAGATCAACCATCATGATCAAGTGGGATTCATCCCAGGGATGCAAGGATGGTACAACATTCAAAAATCCATCAACATCATCCACTACATCAACAAAAAGAAGGACAAAAGCCGCATGATCATCTCCATAGATGCTGAAAAAGCATTTGACAAAATTCAACATCCATTCATAATAAAAGCTCTCAACAAAATGGGTATAGAGGGCAAGTACCGCAACATAATAAAGGCCATATATGACAAACCCACAGCCAACATTATACTTAATGGTGAGGAACTGAAAGCTTTTCCTTTAAGATTGGGAACAAGACAAGGATGCCCACTCTCCCTTCTTTTATTCAACATAGTTCTGGAGGTCCTAGCCACGGCAATCAGACAACACAAAGAAATAAAAGGCATCCAGATGGGCAAGGAAAAAGTCATACTGTCCCTGTTTGCAGATGACATGATATCGTACATAAAAAACCCTAAAGAGTCCACTCCAAAACTACTAGATCTAATATCTGAATTTAGCAAAGTTGCGGGATACAAAATTAATACACAGAAATCTGTTGCATTCCTATAAACTAATGGTGAACTAGCAGAAAGAGAAATCAGGAAAACAATTCCATTCACAATCGCATCAAAAAGAATGAAATACTTAGGAATAAACCTAACCAAAGAAGTGAAAGACCTATACCCTGAAAACTACAAGACACTCTTAAGAGAAATTAAAGAGGACACTAATAAATGGAAATTCATCCCATGCTCTTGGCTAGGAAGAATTAATATTGTCAAATGGCCATCCTGCCTGAAACAATCTACAGATTCGATGCAATCCCTATCAAAATACCTACAGCATTCTTCAATGAACTAGAGCAAATAGTTCTAAAATTCATATGGAATGACTAAAGACCCCGAATAGCCAAAGCTATCCTGAGAAAGAAGAATAAAGCAGAGGAATTACACTCCCTGACTTCAAGCTCTACGACAAAGCCACAGTAATCAATACAATTCGGTACTGGCACAAGAACAGACCCATAGACCAGTGCAACAGAGTAGACAGCCCAGATATAAACCCAAGAATATATGGTCAATTAATATACAATAAAGGAGCCATGGATAAACAGTGGGGAAATGACAGCCTTTTCAACAGCTGGTGTTGGCAAAACTGGACAGCTACATGTAAGAGAATGAAACTGGATTACTGTCTAACCCCATACACAAAAGTAAACTCAAAATGGATCAAAGACCTGAATATAAGTCATGAAACCATAAAACTCTTAGAAAAAAACATAGGCAAAAATCTCTTGGACGTAAACATGAGTAACTTCTTCATGAACATATCTCCCCAGGCAAAGGAAACAAAAGCAAAAATGAACAAGTGGGACTATATCAAGCTGAAAAACTTCTGTACAGCAAAGGACACCATCAGTAGAACAAAAAGACATCCTACAGTATGGGAGAATATACTCATAAATGACACATCCGATAAGGGGTTGACATCCAAAATATATAAAGAGCTCATGCACCTCAACAAACAAAAGCAAATAAGTCAATTAAAAAATGGGCAGAGGAGCTGAACAGACACTTCCCCAAAGAACAAATTCAGATGGCCAACAGGCACATGGAAAGATGCTCCACATCCTTAATCATCAGAAAAATGCAAATTTAAACCACAATGAAATGGCCATCATCCAAAAGAGAAAAACAAATGTTGGCGAGGATGTGGAGAAAGCGGAACCCTCCTGCACTGCTAGTGGGAATGTGAATAGTTCAACCATTGTGGAAAGCAGTATGGAGGTTCCTCAAAAAACTCAAAATAGAAATACCATTTGACCCAGGAATTCCACTCCTAGGAATTTACCCTAAGAATGCAGGAGCCCAGTTTGAAAAAGACACATGCACCCCTATGTTTATCACAGCACTATTTACAATAGCCAAGAAATGGAAACAACCTAAGTGTCCATCAGTAGATGAAGGGATAAAGAAGATGTGGTACATATACATAATGGAATATTATACTGCCATAAGAAGAAAACAAATTCTACCATTTGTAACAACATGGATAGAGCTGGAGGGCATTATGCTCAGTGAAATAAGCCAGGCGGAGAAAGACAAGTATCAAATGATTTCACTCATCTGTGCAGTATAAGAACAAAGAAAAAACTGATGGAACAAAGCAGCAGCAGACTCACAGAACCCAAGAATGGACTAACAGTTACCAAAGGGAAAGGTAGGGAGGATGGGTGGAAAGGGAGGGATAAGGGAGGAAAGGGGGCATTATGATTAGCACACATAATGTAGCGGGGGCAGGGGGGACACAGGAAAGGCAGTATTTACAGAGAAGACAAGTAATGATTCTATAGCATCTTACTATGTTGATGGACAGTGACTGTAATGGGGTATGTGGGGGGGACTTGATAATAGGGGGTCTAGTAACCATAATGTTGTTCAAGTGATTGTACATTAATGATACCAAAATAAAATATATATATATTAAAATGGTAAAAAAAAAAAAACCTTCTCCAGCCCATGGGGTGTTACAAGTGGAGACAGGTCTGCAAATAGTGACCTGAAACCCTCTCTCTTATGTCATGTCAAAACAAAACACTAAATCTACTTTTAAATGAACAGTTTAAATTTTAAGTAAAATTTTAGGCATGCCTGTCATGAGATGTCAGGTCATGAAAACGATACATGTCTGTCTCTGCTGATATAATACAGAGTCAAATTTTAGATCCCATTAAATATACATTCAATCCCAAACATGATGTCAAATGTCAATTTCTAATCTAATTGGCAACAAATCATGCTTTTTTCATACTTTATGAAACATCATTTGTTACCTACTGATTGGTGAAAGGTCAAAATGTCCCTGTTTCAATTTACGTATATTATTTTCAGTGGTTTTAAAATCCAGTTTGAATAATATACTGCTTTAATATCATTTCTTACTGAAAATTATGTTTTTAGCCACAGGAAAATACTGCTTTTTTAAAAAGTCGTTTTAAAATTCATAAGGGGTTTTTGGATTATGTACATTACTGTGAAGAAAATCTTCAAGGCAACAAATGTTGGGAAGTACAGGGCTATGAACTCACCTCAGCCATCTACTAGTGAAACCCTCAGGTTGCATTCTCTAAACTGCCTCAAAGTTCTCCACGACCAGGGATGCACAGGCCTGGACTGCAACTAACAGGTGGTGAAGTCACCAGTTGCCCATCATGTGGGGCTTGCCAAGGAAGCGCAAGGAACAGAAAAGGTCTTCTTCCCACAGGACAATTAAAGGCAACACCTAGGACCCAGCATCCTGACCAGAGACTTCAACTTTTGGGGACCTTTCAGAACATTCACCTGCCTGGCTGGTAGAAGCCCTTGGAAGAGCCTATAAATCACCAAAAACTGGGACCCAGTGACATCCTGGAACCTTTCCTAGGAGAATGATCAGAAACAAACCAAGCCTTAAGCACAAAGATGTTCATTGCAAAGTTTTTATAATAACAAAATTCAAAAACAATCAAAATATACAAAACCAGGTTCCATCATGGATGCAGGAATTCACTGGAATGTAGCAGAGTTCACATAGTGTGTAAGCCCCGTGCACACGCATTCACACTGCCAATTACAGAATCCAAGAGCCTGGTAGCAATTTGCTTTTATAAGGTAAAATGCACGGGGAATGATGTTTTAAAAGGATAGGCCCAAAATTCCATATTAAATTTGACAGGGTGATTAAAAGCACAAACTCTGCCACTTACTGTGTGACCATGAGCAAGTTACTTTCCACATCTCAAGTCCCCTCTTGTGTAAGTGGAGATAATGTAAGCAAGGTCATTGTGAGAATTAAATGAGATAAAAATATGTGAAATATTTAAGAAAAAGTTTGGTTTCTGCCGCTATTAATGCTTCCTTGTGACAGTCATTGTAGTAGTATTATTCCACCTTAATCACTGCACACAGGAGTTGTCTCTGGTTTGTGAGACTCAGGATAATTTTCAGTTTCTGTCTCATGCTTTAGGTAACTTCCTAGCTTTTTTTTTTAACAACAAACACATTTATTCTATAATTGGAAAAAAATGAATTTTAAATAGAAGGGGAGAGCAAGTTCTTGCCCACAGAAAGCCCCCAGCCTTGCCTGGTCTTAGGGAGGGCTGGAGCTCAATCTGTGACTCAGGCCTTCAGTGTCTCATTCGGAGTGATCCCATTTTTGCAGATGAGAAAACTGAGACACAGAAAAGTGACAATTTTTGCCCAAGGATTCTCAGCCTATTAGTGATGGCACTGGCAATAGAACCCAGGCCTCCTGAGTACTCAGCTCTGTGAAAATAAGTTCAGAGTCCTGCTTCCCCTGCAAGTAGTGAGTTCCCCATCACCAGAAGCAATCAGGACCAGGGCTCACCTCGCAGAACAACTATATGAAAGATTCCTTCAACATGCATGAAGTGACCTCTAAAACTTTCTCTAACACTTTGATTCTATAATATAATTCTAGATATACCAGATTTTAAAAAGCCAATCATGAGGACAATGCTTTCCAACAAAATATAGAAGTTCAGAAGAAAAGAAAAAGGTCTCTTTTTTCTTTTACACAAAGAACTGTAAGAGTGGCTGAGATAAACAAACATTCTTGATGTGGAAGACTCTGAAAGAAACATGATTAAATTCTGTGTGTTCTATTCCACCCCCTTTCCTTCAAGGGTTTTGTGCATGTGTGGAAAGAATACTTAACATGAGATCTGTCCTCTTAACAAGTTTGTAAGTATACAATATATCATTGTTGACTATAGGTACAATGTTGTATGGCAGATCTAGATGGCATATTCATCTTGCCTGACTGAAACAGCTCTATTCACAGTAGCTGAGGTGTGGAAACAACCTAAGTTTGTTGGATTCTTATTGGAGTTTTTTTTTTTAAGGAAATGTAAGTTGCACCCTCCTGCCTTCAGAACCTTGGGGTTGGGGACAGCTGCCAGCTTCCTTACATGTAATGTCCCTCTTCATGGTTACAAAAAGCATCATGAAGCAGAAATTTGTCTTTCCTAATTTTCAGATAAGGAAATGAGCTCAGAGAGGTCAAACAACTTGCCTGAAGTCAAAAGGACTTGGATCTCCAGGTACCACGTGGTCTAGTCCACGACAAAGCTAAGGAGTAGCCAGAAGGCCAAGGGACAGCCTCCAAGGGCATGGCCCCTTCACCTGTGAGAGGCCAGAGGCAACTCAGATCCAGTCATCCTCCAATCTGCCTTGGCTTTCCTAGCCGTCCAAACTCACTAACATTTGTATGGGCAAACAGGAGTGTCTGGTCCCAGGAAATTACAACAGAAGCCACCACAGGAAGTTCTAGCTATCTCTGCTTCCTGCCTCTAGGTCTTCTGGGAGCAAAAGAGACAAGGAAAGAAGGACCATTTGATAAAGATGCCCTCACTCCTGGAGCCCTTGAGTGGGATTTCATGAGTGTGGACAGGGAGGTGGTTTTAGGTGGACACATCACAGGATAACATGGAATCACACAAGGAGGAAGCCATCTTGTGTTATTTCTAAATATATTATGAAATATTGAAGATACACAAAAAGGTATAAGAAATATTGCAAGAGTCACCCAGATACCTACTATCTTCCTCAAATGTCAAACCTTATGAACACAGTGGAAGCCCCCAGTCCCCTTCCCCAGCTGCATCTCCCTGACCTTACCCCCAGTCCCCAAAATGGGACCGCTATCCTGAACTTGGTGCTTATTATACCCAATAATTTCCTCATATTTTACTATATATACTTGTGCTCCAAGTAGTACATAGTACTCAGCGTTCTCCAGAGAAACAAAGCCAATAGGATATATACAGATATACAGAAAAGGACTGATTATAAAGGATTGGCTCACACCATCATGAAAGCTGAAAAGTCCCACGATCTGTAAGCCACCTGCAAGCTGGAGGCTCTGGAAAGCCAGTGGTGTAATTCCAGTCCAGTCTTAAGGCCTGAGAACCAAGGTAGCCAACGGTTACCTTGAGTGTTGATGTCCAAGGGCAGAAGATGGATGTCCGAGGTCAAGCAGAGAGAGTAAATCTTCCTTCATCTGCCTTTTTGTTCTCCTCAGAACCTCAACAGATTGGGTGATGCCCACCCACACTGGAGAGGGTGCTTCTTTACTCAGTCTACCAACTCAAATGCTAACCTCTTCTGGCAATACCCTCATAGTCATACCCAGAAATAATGTTTTACCAGCTCTTTGGATATCCCTTAGCGCAGCCAAGTTGATACATAAAATTTACCATCATGCAATATTTGGTAGTATTTGCATGTTTTTGAAATTTTTTATGAAAGCAGTATCATACATATATTTTCTTCTGCAACTTTTCTTTTCACTCCTCACAATCCATACTGACATATGTCTCTCCAGTGGACTTATTCTCATTATTGTAGAGCAGGAGTTGATCTATGGGCCAAAACCAGCTGGCCACCTGTTTCTGTAAATAAAGTTGTTGGAACACAGCACACTCATTCATTTAAATATTGCCTATGACTGCATTCCCACTACAAAGACAGAATTGAATACTTATGACACAGACTGCCATGGACTGCAAAGTCTAAAACTGCTTCTGTACAGCTCTTTAACAAAAAGGTTTGCTGACCTCTGCTGTATACTATTCCATTATACAATTACTCAGCTAATCTATTCAGTCTTCCATTGATGGGTATTGCTTGTTTCAGTTAGATTGAAACTGTTAAATTTGCATTTTCCCGATCACAAATGTCAAAGAAATGTTAAACATCTCAGTATGTTTACTGGCCTTATGAATAGCTGTGTACGCGAAATGTTGATTTATGTCTTTTACCCATTTTAATTTGGTTGTTTATAGTTTTCTTTTTGATTTATAACAGTTAGCTTATATTCTTGATATTAATCCACTTTAGGCTTTACATATTACAGATATCTGTCCCTAGTTTATAACTTGCCTTTTCACTTGTTTCAAGGTGTCTGTTGGAAAACAAAAGCTCTTAATTTTAATAAAGCCAAAGTTACCAATCTTTTTTATAATCAGTGCATTTTATATCTTGTTAAGATGCCTTTCTCTACCCCTAAAGGTATCCAAAATAAGCTCTTGCATATGTACAATGGGAGACTGTACAAAAATGTTCACAACAGCATGCGTGGTTCATAAAAGCAAACATCCTGGAAACAACCAAATGCCTATGACTGGGAGAGCAGATAAACAAACTGCAGTAGATTCACATAGAATATAAAGCAGTTAAACAAATGTAAGTACAGTGAGATGTAATAATATGGAAAAATCTTAGCAGTAGAAAATAGAGTAAAGTAATTCCCAAAAAATTAAAAACAACCATGATACCCTTTTTATAAAGTTAAAAACAAATTTAAAACATACGCCTTTAGGAAAATTTAAGTATAATGAAACTATATAAAAATAAAGTAATGATGAGCATATGGTTCAGACTGATGGTTCCCTTGTGCTGCAGAGACAAAGGGACAGGAGGTAGAGACGCCACACTGTTAGATACAGGTTGTTGTCTCAAGGCCCTAATTTTTATTTTAGGGTGTGTGTTCATAAGTGCTTCTTACATTTTTAACAATAGCTGAATATAACAACTATTCTTCTCAAAGAGTGCCCTAATCTCAGCCCTTTGTTGTTCTATATCCAATTTAGAATAAGCTTATGAAGTTCCACAAATAACTTGTTAGAATTTTTGTTGGACTTGTATTAAGTGTATAAACTAATTTGGGAAAAACAAACATCTTTTAAATATAGAGTCTACATATCCTTGAACATGGTATATCTCTTTATTTAGGCTTTCTTTTAGTGTTATAATTTTCTCCCATAGAAACTATATACAGCTTTCATTCTATTTATTCGTAAGCATGTTACTGTTGTATTGCTATTGTAAACAGCATTTTTAATGGCTTGTTACTGATGTACAGAATACAATTGATTTTTGTATATTGATCTTATACACAGCAAACTTAATGAACTCTCTTACTAATTCTAATTATTATCTTTAGAGTTTATTGGGTTTTCTTTGTAGGTAATTGTAATTGTTCATGAAGAATGGCAGTTTTGTTTCTCTTTTCCAATACTTATACCTCCTTTTTTAGATTCTTCTTTTTCTATGCCGACTAAGACTGCCAATGTGATCTTGAAAAGAAAGGGTAAAGATAGACATCCTTGTCTTCTTCATTCTAAGAGAATTATGTGTTTCCTCACTAAGTATGGGAGGGGTTTTAAATAGATTATTGACATATATACTTTGTCGGGTAAAAGATGTTCCCCAACCCAAAGGTGGTACAGTACAGAAAGAAGCATGCCTACATGTCCCAATTTGCCAAAAATTTATACCTGTCATCCTAGAATAACTATTAATAGTGCCCCCTTTCTTTCCCGGGGGGGGTTCAGTTTGGACAATAAACGATATGCTCCCTCTTCATGGAAGGGTTATGTCATATGACAATGCTAGTGAGGCAATTTGATCTATGATTATGAGATGAATAAGAGAACCTTGGAGGTTTGTGTCAACCTAGAGATTCCAGAATGCTCTCTGCCTAACTAGGAAATTTCCAATTCCAAATAACAAAGCAATTAATACCTGCTTCTTCCCTTAGCAAATTCATGACAAGAAATGTTCCAGAGATCCAATATTGCACAATTTTCCATAAGAGAAGCAAGAAACACAACAAAATGGAATAATTGTCTTATCAGAAAAACAGCACAATTGGTAATCTGAGAATCAAGCTGACAACAACCTGGCCTGTCATATGCTCTATTTTGTCACTTACATCCCCAATATAAATGCAAAAATGTGAAAACCAGGGGCAAGATTGAATACCAGTGGATCCATTCTGGTGCTGGGCATGAGCCCTTATTGAAGACATAAATTGTAGTGCTGTTACCATCACCCTTCCTATTTGCAAATAAATGTTGTCATCGAATTGTACAAGACTTGGAGATTGTTTAACAAATTTCTCCAAAGAAGGGCTCAGCAGCAGCTTGGATTCCCTGGACACCCAGATTCTATCTCTTTACCTTGGTTGTCTGCACATGGCTCTTTTTGTTTTGCATGACAAGCACTGTTATCCCATCTTCTCAGCCTTTCTTGGAGAGAAAGCTACAAATATCTGTGTGTTTCTTGACTGATGCCATTAAAGAATGATTAAGGATGAGAGATGGAAAGAGGCAGGCTGCAAAAAAAAAGTAGTGAAGGAAAGCTCTTTCTGGATGCAAGAGGAATCGCCAAGCATAATGGACAAGGATGAGAGCTCTACAGTGGAAAATGTGTTCTTTTCCTCTTAATCATGCAGAAAAAGAAGAAACACAGAGACAAAGGGCAAAGGCTGAGAACAAAGCGTGGAATTCCTGGGACACCAGAGGTGTGTGTTCTGAGTCTGTGGATGCCCCATTTGCTACCTATGCACAGGAAACTTCAGGAATGACATGACAGGCATTGATAAAGGGCCAAACTGCAGTGACACTGGCTGGGTCTAGCTCATGCACTTATTCATTATCTAACACCTAGCTACTGAGCACTACGTTAGCTTCGATTCTCCCAGGAGCAGACCCTCAGATAAGAATTCAAGTGCTCGCAGTCCATTCAGGAGGCGAAGAAAACACCTTCAGATGAGTACAAAAGTTAGTCAAGAAAGGGAATGTAGCCAACAAAGGATGCACTGCCAAGATCCCCCTGTGGCAACCTCTGAGACTCGGTATATGGCCCTTGCCTATCCCTCCAGATAGGGAAAAGAGTTGGGGTAGTTATATACTCTGTCATTGGTTGAAGGCTGTTTTTCTAGTGGTGTTAATTTCCCCATTTCTGGTCTTCCAGAAAAAGGCTAACTCTGCCCCACTACTTCAATGGTGCATCGTAGGCTTCAGCAACCTAAGAAAGTCTTCAGGCAAAGGAATACAGAAACTGGCAGTTAGAAAACATGCCAAGTGATCTTAAAATGGTAAGAGTTAGGAAATATGGGCAGGGCATTAATGTCTGCTACCAGCTCCCACTATTGCCAAAAACTGTGCTACATGCCCTGGCTACAACCATGAACAAGTGAAAAATGGTCCCTACTCGTGTGGAGCTTGTTGGAGGCAAATAGCAGGCTGTATGTCCCTGCCCTTCCTCCCTCCTCTTTCCAGGACAGACAGGAGTTGTCACAAGCCTATGCCTTGTGTGGTCGCCCATGGGTCACCTCTACATTCTCTGGTCCTTTACCTCTTCCCTGTCCTGTGTCTTCATCTCCAGCCCTCTGACTCTCAATCCCTCTAAGCCAGTCCCTGAAATGTCTTCTTTCTCCTCACCCACGTTATCTGATAATAATAACACTGATGTAAAATTGCATCAAAAAGAATAAAATACCTAGGAAGAAATTTAACCAAGGAGGTGAAAGACCTGTATCTTGAAAACTACAAGATATTAATGAAAGAAATTGAAGAATACACAAATAAATGGAAAGATATTCCATCCCATGGTAGTAATACTACTACCCAATGCAATATACAGATTCAACGCAATCCCCATCAAAATTCTAATAGCATTTTTCACAGAAAGAGAACAAACAATCCTAAAATTTGTATGGAACCATAAAGGACCCTGAATAGCCAAAGCAATCTTGAGAAAGAACAAGGCTGGACAGGCAGAGAAAGACAAGTACCAAATGATTTCCCTCATTTGTGGAGTATGGAAATGAAGCAAAACTGAAGGAACAAAACAGCAGCAGACTCACAGGCTCCAAGAAGGGACTAGCGGTTACCAAAGGGGAGGGGTGTGGGAGAGTAGGTGGGGAGGAAGGGAGAAGGGGTTGGAGGGGTATCATGATTAGTAAACATGGTGTCAGCGGGATCATTTGGAAGACAGTGTAGCACAGAGAAGACAAGTAGTGACTCTGTGGCATCTTACTACACTGATGGACGGTGACTTCAATGGGGTATGGGGGGGACTTGATGATACGGATGAATGTAGTAACCACATTGTTTTTCATGTGAAACTTTCATAAGAGTGTGTATCACAGAAAAAAGAACAAGGCTGGAAATATCATGCTCTTTAGTTTCAAACTATATTACAAGGTATATAATTAAAACACTATGGTATTGGCATAAAAACAGACACACAGATCAATGAAACAGAACAGAGAGCCCAGAAATAAACCCACATCATATTTGGTAAATTAATCTACAGCAATGGAGCCAAGAATATATGCAGTGGGGAAAAGACAATCTCTTCAACAAATGGTGTTGGAAAAATTGGATGGTCACCTGCAAAAGAATGAAAGTTGACCACTATCTGACACCATATACAAAAATTAACTCAAAATGGATTAAAGATTTGGACATAAGACCTGAAACCATAAAACACCTACAAGAAAATATAAGTGGTAAGCCCCTTGACACAGGTCTTGGCAATGATATTTTTAATCTGACACTAAAAGCAAAAATAACAATAGCAAAAGCAAACGAGCGGGGCTGCATCAAACCAAAAACCTTTTGCACAGCAAAAGAATCCATCAATGAAATAAAAAACCAACCTAATGAATTGGATAAAACATTTGCAAATCATATATCTGATATTATATATATATATATATATACATCCAAAATATATAAAGAACTCACACAACTCAATGGCAAAAACAAATGAACCATCTGATTAAGAAATAGACAGAGGACCTGAACAGACATATTTTTCCAAAGAGGATACAGAGATGGCCAACAGGTACCTGAAGAGTTGCTTCATCATTAACCATCAGGGAAATGCAAGTCAAAACAATGAGATTTCACTTCACACCTACCAGAATGGCTGTTATCAGAAAGACTAGAAATAAGTGTTAGCAAGGATGTGGAGAAAAGGGATCCACTGTGCACTGTTGGTGGGAATGTAAATTGGCGCGGCCACTAAGGAAAAGTAGGCGGAGGTTCCTCGAAAAAATTAAAAGTGGAAATACTCTATGACCCTACTTACACTTCTTGGTATTTATCCAAAGAAAACAAAACAGTAACTCAAAAAGTTAATATGCACCCCATATTCATTGCAGCACTATTTACAAGAGCCAACATACGGAAACAATCTAACTGTCCATGGATGAATGGGTAAAGAAATGACAGTGTATATATACAATGAAATATTATTCAGCCATAATAAAAGAATGAAATCTTGCCATTGGTAGGTAAACTATTTTTGGTTTTCTTAGTTTAAATAAACTGAGTAAAAATAAATAAATAACAATGATGGAATGATAAAATTTTTTGAGCACATACTGTATGCTAGCCACTGGGTTGAGTGACTTACAGTCATTATCTCATTTAAATCTCCAAAACAACCAGGGCCTCGTGTCCATGCTCCCAACTCTGCTCCTGCCTGATTCCAGCTGCCGGATAGGGCCTCCTTGGAAAACAGCATGACCCAAATCAAGTACAAGGTGCCCACAACACTCTGGTCAGTCACAGCATTTGGCCAACTGGTCGCTCTGTTACCTAGGTGAGTCCTACAGTGTTTGCCCACGCCCGGTCTGCCTGCCCCCTGGCTCTCCCACAGCTAAGTCCCAGCATGCCCTGTGTGCTCTGGGAGGCCCCTTCGGCTCCATTCCAGTAATTAACCCCACCTCACAAAGGCAAACCATGCCCAGCATCCTCCCATGTTAGGATCCCCAGAGGCAGAAGCACGGACGAGATGGCTTCCACAGTCATTCTTAGCTGCTTTAGACAAATGTCAAAATTTGCCTCCCTTCCCTCTTGCCTACTTTTGCAGCCTGAAAATCAGGAATTGGACTGAATCAGTATTTCTTACAATCTATTCCAATAAGTCATAATTGCACTGCTTGTGGACTAATGCATTACGCTGTCTCTGATAATACATTTTCTTGGCACTTTCTAGACAAAGTGCCCTGATGATAAAGGAACGCTTTTCATGGCAGGGATTCAGTCACAGCGGCAAGGCAGTAGGAGACTATTTGGGAGTCTCATTCGGCTGCCCCCTTGTCTGTTGGTGCAGCAAAGGAGCTCAGATTAGGGCCCTGGGAAATTCAGACCAGGAAGGGTCAATGACAGCAAAAGGAAAGATAATCACTCTTTATTGAGAAAAAAGAGGGCCGACCTGCTTATCTTGAATTCTGGCAGAACCACAGACCACCAACTCAGACACTTCAAAAGACCCCTGGCTCAGCTCCCCAGCCCCTCCTTTGAGGTTCCTGCAGAGAGAACATCATAATACATCTCATTTTCTCCTGCACGTTTGAAGTCAAAGTGTGGTCTCGTTAATTAGATATTAGTGGGGGCCCAGGGGCGCTGGAATCCAAACTCAATAAATTTCATTTCTGAAAGACAAAGAGGTTAAGTGCACATTAAACTTGAGCGCTCATGGAGCTCTGCTGGGGCATTTCTTCAGCCCGGCTCCTTACAGTTTAGGCAGAGAGAGCGCCAAGGCAGCTTTTGGAGGTTGGCTGGGTGCAGCCGGAGGCCTGGAAGTGTGCCCATCTTACATGGTGGAAAAGGGAAAAAGTCATTCAAATGTTTTCAACATAAATAGCTCGTCCCACAGTGAGAATTTGAAATTTCTGCCAATATCCGACTCCTTTCATGAGACTCGCCTGATAAATAGCCTGGCCCTTCCTTTCGCCTCCTGCTGAAATCAGAGCTGCCAGCTTGGCTGTCTCTCTTGGGAAGGCGCCCGCTCCAAGCCGCTCTGAGCCCAGCGGCCTGGGCACTCGCTCTGACCACGTTCTGGTGTTTCTAGAGTTATCTAAGAGCCACAGTCACAGACCGGGAGGTTCCTTTGCCTAAATTTCATGCCCCCATTTCTTTGACCTAATAAGGAAACACAGCTGCTGGCCTCCATGGCTTTGGGAAAACCAATTCCCACCAGATGTCCACGTAGCAAGAGATATTGCTACTGGCAGTAAAGCCTGGTGTAGTGAAGGCCTAGAAGCCAGACAGCCTGAGGCCAATCCTAGGCCCTCCACTTCTCAGCTTGGATTCTCCAGGCATTTATCTAGGACTTCCCCACCTCACTTCATGGGTGAGCAAAGCCCGCTGCCTCTGCCAGGATTCTCATGAGCATTCATTCAGCCAACCTTACAAAACAAAATGCATGACTTTCTCAGTGATTTCTAGCTTAGCTACAAGTTTATAATAAAATATGCAGAGTTCAAAGCTAAATTCTTAGGGGCACACTTTGAAATAGCCCCATTGCTTTGTTTTGTTCTGTTTGTTTTCTTCTTCTCTTTAGTGTGTTTTGATTTGGGGAACGAAGGTATTAGCCACGCATGAGGTGTCTGCATTGAGAAAATTACTGAGTTGGCAGTTTAATTACATTTGGAGACCACTAAATAGGACTGTTTCCCTTTATTTAGACAGCCTGAATCTTCTTAGTCATGATTTGGGAATGTGATAATCCAAATGTTGCTTTATCTTGAAAACTTACCAAACCACCACAGCAGTCTCTCCAAGCAAACAAAATGTCATGGTGAGATGCTCTGATTGGGATGTCCCTAAAACCCCCTATTTAAGATTTCCTGTCTGGCAAAATCCACCATTGCCTGCCACAGTGCTGGGAGGGTGGCAGCATCCTCTAATTGTGGTTCTGCTGTTCTATTTCTGCAGTAGAGTCACTCAGCTGCAATTGTTCTTCATCTCTGCAAACCAGTTCCCCACAGAGAGCCACCGTTTTGAGAGAGGCCCTTGTTTTTTGTTTTTAAACTTTACCAAGAGGCAGTCTATGGCGGCGGGAAGAGTTCTGCTAAACCCGAAGGCCTGGATTCAGGGCCTGCATTGATCCCCATCTTTAAAAATCAGAGACCCCGTGAAGTAAGTACTTAAGAGCTGGTTCTAGTTTAACCACTGATATTCTTAAGAGATTTGTAGGAACCATTCCCAGTGATCAACGTGGTGGTCTCACTCTGCCTGCTTTTTGCTTCCTAAAAACAATTTACCAGAAGCTTCAGAGTTTGTCTGAGAGGGAGGCAAGCAAATCAATAATCAGGAAGGTTCCTGCTCAAAGAAAATATTCCCTCAAGTAGTGGGGCTACCAGCGCTCTGAAGGAGCAGGGGCCCAGAAACCCGGGAGGCAGGAGAGACGGCTTGAGTTCCAAGTGCCACCTTCCCAATGCAGTCCCAAGACTCCCACAGACAGCCCAGCGGGATGTGACTCAGAGCCTAAGAGACTAACCCTTTCCTGACCCCGGGCAGGTCCTATTCCTCCAGCCCACCAGTGAGTGAGAAGCTTCTCTCAGGGAGAGCGGGGCACCCCACACAGAAGGATGGGGCACTGCACCCAGGAGAAGGGCCTCCAGGATTTCCACAGCCTGTCCCAGGAAGACTGGCCTTGAATAAGTTTGATTTCCCAAACTAGAGTTGGGAGAATTTGATTCCAATGTATTTAGGATCCTATCCCCAAGGAGAAAGTCTGCTGTATGTGCCTCTCCTAGGCCTGTGTGCCATGGAGGTGTTCAGTTCCCAGGAAGATGTGTCAGAGTCCCAGCTTCACCCTCAGCAGAGCCTTGGGCCCCACCGTTGCCTTGCCTCCCATCTTTGCCCCTTACCTCTCCTATTTTTCTCATCTACCCAGCCCTGACCAGGCTTTTCTGGCCAGGTCTGTAGGTAAAAAGAGATTGCGTGATGGCTAGGGTCTGGAAACCTGTCATCAAAAGCCTCTTCAGTCACAGCCCCCAGCCTCCATACCAGGGGTCCCCTGATGGTGAATGTGTGTCAGTGGTCACAGATAACAAAGATGTACACTGTATTGGTCCCACATTTCTTGCGGGCTCCTGATGGACCATACTGGGCCATGAGGATGGAAACATTTTCTTAAGCCAAACGCAGCTTAAGGCACCTTTCCCCTTTCCCTACCTTCACTCAAATACCAGGCCTCGGAAAAGTCATGGCACCCTGGTACGATTCAAGATGGCAGCATGAGAGGTGAGATGGAGAACTCCTTCCAAAACCACATATAGTGTGAAAATATAGTTCATACAACTAGCCCTAAAACAGCAACAGGAAAGAAGGCTGCACCAGACAGCATAGAGACCTCACGAACAGAGCAGACCTCAGGAAACAGGGTAACATACAAAAGCCTTGATCTGGCAGGACCTGAGCCCTTCCCCCACCCAGCTCACTGGCAGGAGGAAGAGAAATGGAGCAGGGAGGGGATGGAAGCCTGGGATTGCTGAACACCTAGCCCTGGAGATCTGCTTTGCAAGCAGAAACCTGGACTGTGTGGTGCTCTGGAGGATGGGGAGCTGGGACAGGCGGAGTGCTTGAGAGACAGATTCCGGCCATTTGTGAAGGACGGGACCCACACCCGGCCGCTCTAGAACAAGGGAAAGGCAGGCGGTCTGACGGGCTTCCTAGCAATGAGAGGGCTGCTGAAGGGGTGGGGTTTACACGGAGCTTGTTGCGCAGGAAAAGGGATGGGGGAAAAGGTCGTCTGGGTGCACTCTGCCCAGCAGATTGGGAACTTTGGGGAGCATCAGGCACTCCATCCCCGTGGTGGGCTACTCAACTGCGAGCCCCCCCCCCCACCCACGCACCCACGTGATACGTAGCCTGCCAAGCCTTCCTTCTGGCCCGACAGCACTGGCTAACAAACCCAGCAGTCACTGCTCTGGGGTCAGGCCAGCCAGAGGGAGGCTCCGCCTACAACACCTAGAGATGCCAAGCACAGAGGCTTACACCTGTATACTCGGCCCACTGGCTCTGATACGGGAGACAGGCAGGGCAGACGGGAATCAGGAAACAGATCTTTCCTCCTCCCCACCCCTGGCACCAGCTCCACTCCCCTATGACTCCCAACCTCACTCTAGGGGCTGAGCAGCGCCAGAAACTAGAGCTTCTGGGCAACAGAGGGCACCACACAGAAATATGAAATGTCAGAAGAACATGGTTCAGACCAAAATCTCACAAACCCCAGAAAAAGGGCCAAATGAAACTGAACTCACCAATATTCCTGAAAGAGAGTACACAATAAAAATCATAGCATGCTTATGGAGGTACAGAAAAATATTCAAGAACTCAGGGACGAATTTAAGTTGGAGATTCAATCATTAAGAAATTCCATATCTGAAATGAAACATACAATGGAGGGATTTAAAAGAAGATTAGATGTAGTAGAAAACACGGTAAATGGAATAGAAATTAGAGAAAAGGAATACAAAGAAGCTGAGACACAGAGAAAAAAGAATCTCTAAGAATGAAAGAATATTGAGAAAACTGTGTGACCAAGCCAAAAGGAACAATATTCAAATAATAAGGGTACCAGAAGAAGAAGAGAGAAAAAAAGGGATAGAAAGTGTCACTGAGGAGGTAATTGCTGAAAACGTCCCCAATCTGGGGAAGGAGACAGTCTCTCAAGCCATCGAGATGCATGGATCTCCCAACACAAGGGACCCAAGGAAGACAACATCAAGACATATAATAATTAAAATGGCAAAGATCAACGATAAAGACAGACTTTTAAAAGCAGCTAGAGAGAGAAAAAAGATCACATACAAAGGAAAGCCCATCAGGCTATCATCAGATTTCTCAACAGAAACCTTACAGGCCAGAAGGGAGTGGTATGATATATTTAATGCAATGAAGCAGAAGGGCCTTGAACCAAAAATACACTACCCAGCAAGGTTATCATTTAAATTTGAAGGGGGCATTAAACAATTTTGAGATAAGCAAAAGCTGAGATAATTTACCTCCCACAAACCACCTCTACAGAGCATTTTGGAGGGACTAGTATAGATGAAAGTATTCCTAACACTAAATAGATATCACCCAGGAGATAGACAAAGAGTACAGAATATAATTCATGACATACAAAGAATGGAGGAGGAATAAAAAGAAGGAAAAAAAAAGAATCTTTAGTTGTGTTTGTAATAGCATGTGAAGTGAGTTAAATTAGACTGTTAGAGAGTAAGGGAATTACTCTTGAACCTTTGGTAACCACAAATCTAAAGTCTGCAATGGCAATAAGTACATACCTATTAATAATCACCCTAAATGTAAATGGCCTGAATGCAAAAAATCAAAAGACATACTGAATGGATAAAAAAACAAGACCCATCTATATGCTGCCTACAAGAGACTCACTTCAAACCCAAAGACATACACAGACTGAAAGTAAAGGGATGGAAAAAGATATTTCATGCAACTAATAGGGAGAAAAAAGCAGGAGTTGCAGTACTTGTATGAGACAAAATAGACATCAAAACAAAGAAAGTAACAAGAGACAAAGAAGGACATTACATAATGATAAAGGAGTCAGTCCAACAAGAGGATATAATTATTATAAATATCGATGCACACAACACAGGATCACCTACATATGTGAAACAAGCACTAACAGAATTAAAGGGGGAAAGTGAATGCAATGCATTCATTTTAGGAGACTGCAACACAGCACTCACTCCAAAGGACAGATCAACCACACAGAAAATAAATAAAGAGACAGAGGCACTCAACAACGTATTAGAACAGATAGACCTAATGGACATCTACGGAACAGTCCATACAAAAGCAACAGGATACACATTCTTCTCAAGTGCACATGAAACATTTTCAAGAATAGATCATATACTAGACCACAAAGAACCTCAGTAAATTCAAAAAGATTGAAATTGTACCAACCAGCTTCTCAGATCACAAAGGTATGAAACTAGAAATAAATTACTCAAAGAAAATGAAAAAACCCACAAACACATGGAGGCTTAATAACGTGCTCCTAAATAATCAATGGACCAATGACCAAAGAAAAACAGAGATCAAGCAATATACAGAGACAAATGACAACAATAATTCAACACCGCAAAATCTGTGGGACACAGCGAAGGCCATGCTAAGAGGGAAATATATTTCAATACAGGCCTACCTCAGGAAAGAAGAACAATACCATATGAACAGTCTAAACTCACAATTAATGAAACCAGAAAAGGAAGAACCAGTGAGGCCCAAAGTCAGTAGGAGGGACATAATAAAGATTAGAGCAGAAATAAAGAAAATTGAGAAGAATAAAACAATAGAAAGAATCAATGAAAGCTGGAGTTGGTTCTTTAAGAAAATAAACAAAATAGATAAACGCCTAGCCAGACTTATCAAGAAAAAAAGAGAGTCTACACACATAAACAGAATCAGAAATGAGAAAGGAAAAATCACTATGGACACCACAGAAATACAAAGAATTATGAGAGAATACTATGAAAAATTATATGGTAACAAACTGAATAACCAATAAGAAATGGACAACTTTCTAGAAAAATACAACCTTCCAAGGCTGACCCAGGAAGAAACAGAAAATCTGAAGAGACAAATTACCAGCAAAGAACTTGAATTGGTAATCAAAAAACTACCTAAGAACAAAATTCCTGGACTAGATGGTTTCACTGCTGAATTGTATCAAACATTTAGTGAAGACCTAATACCCATCCTCCTTAAAGTTTTCCAAAAAGTAGAAGAGGAGGGAATACTCCCAAATTCATTCCATGAGGCCAACATCACTCTAATACCAAAACCAGGCAAAGACACCAGAAAAAAGAAAATTACAGACCAATATCCCTGATGAACATAGATGCAAAAATACTCAACAAAATATTAGCAAACCAAATACAAAAATGCATCAAAAAGATCATCCATCATGACCAAGAGGGATTCATCCCAGGGATGCAAGGATGGTACAATATTCGAAAATCCATTAACATCATCCACTACATCAACAAAAAGAAGGACAAAAACCACATAGATGCTGAAAAAGCATTTGACTAAATTCAACATCCATTCATGATAAAAACTCTCAACAAAATGGGTATAGAGGGCAAGTACTGCAACATAATACAGGCCATAGATGACAAGCCGACAGCCAACATTATACTTAACGGTGAGAAGCTGAAAACTTTTCCTTTAAGATTGGGAACAAGACAAGGATGCCCACTCTCCCCACTTTTATTCAACATAGTTCTAGAAGTCCTAGCCATGGCAATTAGACAACACAAAGAAATAAAAGGGATCCAGTTGGCAAGGAAGAAGTCAAACTGTCTCTGTTTGCAGATGACATGATATTGTACATAAAAAAAACCCTAAAGAATCCACTTCAAAATTACTAGATTTAATATCTGAATTCGGTAAAGTTGCTGGATACAAAATTGATACACAGAAATCTGTTGCATTCCTACACAATAATGGTGAACTAGCAGAAAGAGAAATCAGGAAAACAATTCTATTCACAATTGCATCAAAAAGAATGAAATACCTAGGAATAAACATAACCAAGGATGTGAAAAACTTATACTTTGAAAATTACAAGACACTCATGAGAGAAATTAAAGAAGATACCAATAAATGGAAACACATCCCGTGCTCATGGATAGGAAGAATTAATATTGTCAAAATGGCCATCCTGCCTAAAGCAATCTACAGATTCAATGCAATCCCTATCAAAATACCAATAGCATTCTTCAATGAACTAGAGAAAATAGTTCTAAAATTCATCGGGACCACAAAAGACCCTAAATAGTCAAAGCAATCCTGAGAAGGAAGAATAAAGCAGGGGGAGCTACACTCCCTGACTTCAAGCTCTACTACAAAGTCACAGTAATCAAGACAATTTGGTACTGGCACAAGAACAGACCCATACACCAATGGAACAGACTAGAGAACCCTGATATAAACCCAGGCGTACATGGTCAATTAATATATGATAAAGGAGCAATGGATATACAATGGGGAAATGACAGCCTCTTCAACAGCTGGTGTTGGCAAAACTGGACTGCTACATGTAAGAGAATGAAGCTGGATTATTGTCTTACCCCATACACAAAAGTAAACTCAAAATGGATCAAAGACCTAAATGTAAGTCATGAAACTATAAAACTCTTACAAAAAAACATAGACAAAAATCTCTTGGACATAAATATGAGTAACTTCTTCATGAACATATCTCCCCAGGCAAGGGAAATAAAAGCAAAAATGAACAGGTGGGACTATATTAAACTAAAAAGCTTCTGTACAGCAAAGGACACCATCAGTAGAACAAAAAGACATCCTACAGCATGGGAGAATATATTCATAAACGACATATCCGATAAGGGGTTGACATTCAAATTATATAAAGAGCTCACACACCTCAACAAACAAAAAGCAAATAAGCCCACTAAAAAATGGGCAGAGGAGCTGAACAGACAATTCTCCAAAGAAGAAATTCAGATGGCCAACAGGCACATGAAAAGATGCTCCACATCGCTAATCATCAGAGAAAAGCGGATTAAAACCACAATGAGATATCACTTCACACCAGTTGGGATGGCCGCCATCCAAAACACAAACAACAACAAATGTTGGCGAGGATGTGGAGAAAGGGGAACCCTCCTAAACTGCTGGTGGGAATGTAAAATAGTTCAACCATTGTGGAAAGCAGTATGGAGGTTCCTCAGAAACTCAAAATAGAAATAACATTTGACCCAGGAATTCCATTCCTAGGAATTTACCCTAAGAATGCAGCAGCCCAGTTTGAAGAACATGTATGCACCCCTATGTTTATCACAGCACTATTTACAAGAGCCCATAAATGGAAGCAACCTAAGTGTCCATCAGTAGATGAATGGATAAAGAAGATGTGATACATATACACAATGGAATATTATTCAGCCATAAGGAGAAAATAAATCCTATACCATTTGCAATGGGTGGAGCTAGAGGGCATTATGCTCAGTGAAATAAGCCAGGTAGAGAAAGACAAGTATCAAATGATTTCACTCATCTGTGGAGTATAAGAACAAAGCAAAAACTGAAGGAACAAAACAGCAGCAGACTCACAGAACCCAAGAATGGACTAACAGTTACCAAAGGGAAAGGGACTGGGGAGGATGGGTGGGAAGGGAGGGACAAGGGGGAAAAGGGGGCATCACAATTAGCACATATAATGTGGGGGGTGGGGGAACACAGGTAAGGCAGTATATCAGAGAGAAGTAGTGACTGTAGCATCTTACTACGCTGATGGACAGTGACTGTAATAGGGTATGTGGTGGGGACTTGATAATAGTGGGAGTCTAGTAACCATGTTGTTTATGTAATTGTACATTAATGAAAGCAAAATAAAAACAAAAATACCAGGCCTCTAAATTTCCATTTCTGGAAAAAGGGAGACCAAGGAGTGTAGGAGACAGAAGATATTTTTCCTTACTGTACCCCCAAACCCAAAAGTTTTACTCTGCCCACATCATCCCATTCAACAATCCTATGCAGTGTGGTTTTGGTTAAACAATATTTTGAGGTTTATATCCCTTTCAAAAAATAATATTTTATTAAACTGCTCTTTGAAAAGTTTAAACTGAGTTCTCCTGACACCATAACCAAATAACTGGTGTCAGACTCCTTCTTGCTGTTAACAACTAGAAAATTGTATAAAATATACAAAACAACTGTTTTCAGTTATTGGATAATAGACAAGGCAGGGCTGTGACCCATGAAGTTGGGAAACAAAGGAGGGAAATGTGGACCTCATGTTCCTGGATTTCTGTTTGAACTTGCTGTCCAGACTGTGCAGGGAGATGAATCCCCCAGTGGTCTC
Organism: Smutsia gigantea; assembly: GCA_032199065.1. NCBI lineage: Eukaryota > Metazoa > Chordata > Mammalia > Pholidota > Manidae > Smutsia > Smutsia gigantea. The sequence goes on from JAVSCE010011822.1 coordinate 40,871, forward strand.
TGTAAACTAAGGAGACAAAGACTGGAGTTCTGCTGAGGCAGCTGGAATTTGTGGGGTAAGATACTGGAGAGGTGGAAGTGGTACAAAAAATATGCATAAAGGTCCAGAAATATCCATTAAGTTCCTCTTAAGTCTTCACGGCATCAAAGAGCTCTCTGAGAACAACTACTGAGCAGTTTTGAGATGAATGGAGATCCTACAGTGCTGGGAGACACAATAGTTCCAACCAGGAGAGTTGAGATAAATCCCTGAGTGAGCTAGCCATTCAATCAAGACCCCAGAGAGAACATACCTCACCACCTGAGTGGACTACTTTAAAACCACCCTAGGAAAGCTGTTTCAAAAACCTAAAAGGATTACACTTTTTATGCAAATTAACTGCCTGCCAGAAAAAAATCTATACTCCTTAAAGGAAAATACAGAAATGCAACAATGTGCCATCCATCATCTCTAGTATGGGATCAGAAACTATTAGTCATGTGAAGAAGTAATATGTGACCCATAATCAAGAGAAAAATAAGTCAAAAGAAACAGACCAAGAATAATAGACAAGTATCGTAAAACAGCTATCATCTATCAAGCTATCAAGGGCTTACAGGAAAAAAATACATTATCAGGCCATAGATCCAAAATTTTAGTAGAGATGTGTAAACTACAAAAAGAACCAGAGAAATCTAAGAAACCAAAAATAAAATGTTTGAATTGAATAATTCAAGGGATGAGCAAAAAAGCAGACTGGAGAAGATAGAAAAAAGATGACAGCATGAGAAGTGAGGCGGAACCTCCTCCCCAAATCACATAAAACATAAAAAAAAACAGCAAATACAACTAATTCTGAAACAGTGACCCAAAGACTGCAGAACAGACTGCCTACATACAGGGAAAAGAGAAGACCTCACAGAAAAGAGTTAAGTAGCAAAGCCACGATCTGGCAGGACCCAAGCCCTCCCCCCACCCCAGCCCATAGGCAGGAGGAAGAGAATCGGAGTGGGGAGGGAATAGAAGCCCAGGACTGCTGAACACCCAGCCCTGGAAATCTGCTCGGAGAGCATGAACCCATATTACACGGTGCTTTGGATATTAGTGGGGTTAGAAAGCAAAGAAGGGTGGAACACTTGGAGAGACTGAGATTCCAGCCACTTGTGGAGAACAGGCCAGCCCACCAGGACAAAAGAAAGGTGGGCAGTTTGAAAGACTTCCCAGGAGCAAGAGGGACGCTAAAGAGGCAAAGATTACACGGATCTTGCTGCTCAGGAGAAAGGGCAGGTGGAAAAATTGTCCAGGCATGTTCAGCCCAGCAGGTTGAGACATCTCAGGAGCTTCAGATGCTCCACCCCCTGGTTGACAATGCAGCCCAAGCACCCCACACACACTCTGCAGTACGCAGCCTACCACTCCTTCCTCCCAGGAGGCACCAGTCCCACTCACCTGCTGCCCCTGCCATTGTGCCAAGACAGCCAGAGGGTGGCCCTGCCTACAGCAGCTACAGGGACATAGCACAGAGGTTCCTCCCTGCATGCTTGGCCCACTGGACCTGGCAATGGAAGCAGAATTACAGCTACAATGGCAGGAAAGAGCCCTATCCTCCCGGCAGGTGCCAGCTCTACTCTCCTGTGACCCTTGTCATTGCTTCAAGTGCTCAGCAGGTCCAGAGAGCACGGCTTCTGGGCACTAGAGGGCGCCAACTACACAAAGTTCTTATTCCATAGGAAACACTTAAAAAATGAAATGGCAGATATTTGGTCCAAATAAATTACAGAAAAAAAAAACGCCAGAAAGAGGGCTCGGTGAAACTGAAATCACCAATCTACTTCATAAAGATTTCAAAATAAAAATCACAAACACTCAGGGAGCTATGGAAAAAAAATTCATTATCTCAGGGAGGACTTCAAGAAAGAGAAATTTTGAAAAATACAACATCTGAAATGAAACATTCAGTGGAGAGATTTAAAAGTAGATTGGGTGAGGCAGAGGAGACAGGAAATGAAATAGAAATTAGAGAACAGGAAATCAAAGCTGAGGCACAGATAGAAAAAAGAATCTCTAGGAATGAAAGAATAAGAAGAGAACTGTGTAACCAATCCAAACAGAACCGTATTTGCATTATAGGGGTACCAGAAGAAGAAAAGAGAAAAAAAGGGATACAAAATGTCTCTGAGGAAATAATTACTGAAAACTACCCCAATCTGGGGAAGGAAATAGTCTCTCAGATCATGGAAGTGCAGAGATCTCCAACAAAAGGGACCCTAGGAAGACAACACCAAGACATATGATAACTAAAATGGCAAAGATCAAGGACAAGGAGAGAGTATTGAAAGCAGCCAGAGAGAGAAAAAAGATCACATATAAAGGAAAGCCCATCAGGCTATCAGCAGCCTTCTCAGCAGAAATCTTACAGGCCAGAAGGGAGAACACTATCGGGCAAAATTATCATCTAAATTTGAAGCAGGGATTAAACAATTTTCAGATAAACAAAAGAAAAACTACCTAAGAACAAAACAGCTGGACTAGATGGCTTCACTGCTGAATGTCATCAAACATTTAAAAAAGAGCTATTACCCATCTACCTTAAAGTATTCCAAAAAGTAGAAGAGGAGGGAATACTTCCAAACTCATTCTATGAGGCCACCATCACTCTAATACAAAAACCAGACAAAGACACCACAAAAAGAGAAAAGTACAGGCTAATATCCCTGAAGAACATAGATGCAAAAATATTGAACAAAATATTAGGAAACTGAATTCAAAAATACATCAAAAAGATCATCCATTATGACCAAGTGGGATTTATTCCAGGGATGCAAAGATGGTACAATATTCGAAAATCCATCATCATACACACCACATCAACAAAAAGAAGGACAAAAATCACATGATCATCTCAATAGATGCTGAAAAGCATTTCACAAAACAACATCTACTCATGATAAAAACTCTCAACAAAATGGGTACAGAAGGTACGTATGTAACATAATAAAGGCCATATACAACAAACCCACAGCCGACATCATACTTAACAGTGAAAAGCTAAAAGCTTTTCCTCTTAAGTTCGGGAACAAGACAAGGATGCCCATTCTTCCCACTTTTATTCAACATAGTACTGGAGGTCCTAGCCATGGCAATCAGACAACATGAGGAGGAAGGGAAAGCTGAATAGATGGAACACAAGGAGTCTTTAGGTGGTGAAACTATTCTGTATGATATTACAGTGGCAGATAACATGTGTTACACATTTGTCCCATAAAATGTACAGCACAAATGAACCCTAATGTAAACTATGGACTTTGAGTAATGCTGATGCAACAGTGTGGGTTCATCAATTGTAACAAATGTACAATTTTAATGCAAGATGTTAAAAACAGCACAATCTGAAAGGATGGGTGAAGGGGTATATATGAGAACTGTCTGTACTTTCCACTCAATTTTCTTAAATCTAAAACTGCTCCAAAAAATTAAGTCTACTAATTTTTTTAAATGAACAAAGTCTCAGTGGCCTATAGGATAAATAATTAGAGGGTAGAAAAAGAGGAGAGATAAATAAGGTCAAAAATAATAATAATAAAAACAGCTGGTGAGGATGTGGAGAAAGGGGAACCCTCCTACACTGCTGGTGGGAATGTAAACTAGTTCAACCATTGTGGAAAAGCAATATGGAGGTTTCTCAAAAAACTAAAAATAGAAATATCATTTGACCCAGGAATTCCACTCCTAGGAATTTACCCAAAGAAAACAACTCTCAGATTCAAAAAGACATATGCACCCCTATGTTTATCACAGCACTATTTACAATAGCCAAGATATGGAAGCAACCTAAGTGTCCATCAGTAGATGAATGGATAAAGAAGAGGTGGTACATATACACAATGGAATACTATTCAGCTATAAGAAAGAAACAAATCCTACCATTTGCAACAACATGGATGGAGCTAGAGAGTATTATGCTCAGTGAAATAAGTCAGGCAGAGAAAGACAAATACCAAATGATTTCCCTCATTTTTGGAGTATAACAATGAAGCAAAACTGAAGGAACAAAATAGAAGCAGACTCACAGACTCCAATAAGGGACTAGCAGTTACCAAAGGGGAGGGGTGCGGGAGGACAGTGGGGACGGAGGGAGAAGGGGATTGTGGGGTATCATGATTAGTGCACATGGTGTGTGTGGGGTCATAGGGAAGACAGTGTAGCTCAAAGAAGACAAATAGGGACTCTGTAGCATCTTACTACACTGATGGACAGTGACTGCAATGGGGCATGGGGGGGACTTGACAATAAGGGTGAATGAAATAACCACATTGTTTTTCTTGTGAAACCTTCATAAGAGTGTATATCAATGATACCTTAATAAAAAAAACAGTAATGCCAAAAATTGTCCAAAATTGATGAAAAAATACCAATCCACAGATTGAAGATCCTCAACAAAACCCAAGCAGGATAAGCTTAATGAAAACCATACCTAAACACATCATCATAAATAGATGAAAACCAAAGAGAAAGAGAAAATCTTTAATGGAGCCAAGGGTGGGGGAACACATTATAGAGAAAGAAATAATATGAGTTATCATTGACTCCTCAGCAGAAACAATACAAACCAGAAAATAATGGAACATCTTTAAAGGGTGGGAAAGAAAACTATCAATTGCAATTCAAAATCCAGGTAAAATAAACATTAAAAGTAAACAAAAACTATGAAAACTTTTCATCAGATTTTTTTTTCTTTAGGAAGTTATTCAGGCTGAAGGATAATACCAGATGACAATTCAAGTCTACATGAAGGAATTATATGCCAAAAAAGTAAACATGTAGTTAAATATATTAAAGACTCTTTCTCATTCTTAATTTCTCTAAAAGTCAATCAGCTTCTTTAAAAAACTAACAACAATGTATTTCAGGAAATATATGTAAAAATAAAAGGTATGAAAACAGTAGCATAAAGAATAAGAAAGGCATATGGAAGTATACTACCGCAAGATTCTTAAGTCATTCAGTAAGTGGTTATTCATAAGTGATATAATATTAACAAATACATCTAGATAGAAATCTAATTCAAAAGATAAAATGTAGTATCAAAAATGCCCAATTAATCCAAAAGAAGGCAAGAAAGAGGGAAAAAACAAAGGAGACAAAGAGAAAACAAATGAAAAGATGGTAGGTTTAAACACAACCATACAAATAATCATGTTAAATGGAAAAGCAGAGCTTTTCAGATTAGATTTTTTAAAGTCAAATCCAATTATGTCCTGTTTACAAGAGAATAAATTTAAATAAAAGAAAAACATAATAAATAAAAGGAGAAAAATACACCAGGCAATGACATAAATTTACCAATATCAGAAATAAATGAGAGGACATCACTAACTACACTTCAGACAACAAAAGGGTAAGAAGAGAATACTCTAAACAATTTTTGCCACTAAATTTGATAATCTGATGAGACCAACAAATTTCCTGAAAAACACAAATTACCAAAACTGACATAAGAAGCAACAGAAAATATAAATAGCCCTATATATATTAAAGAAATTGTATTTATTATTGAAAACCTTCCCAAAAAAAACTCCAGGTCCAGAATACTTCATGCTGAATTCTATAAAACATTTAAGAAAAAATAATGCCAATTCTACATAAACTCTTCCAGAAAATAGAAGAAGCAAACACTTCCAAACTCATTTTATGACACCAACATGACTGTAATACCAAAACCATATCATAGGGGCATTACAAGAAAAGAAAACCACAGACCAATATCCCTCATAAAGATAGATATAAAAATCCTTAATCAAAAGTAATCAAATTGAATACATAGTATTATTAGTTTTATATTAATATATTGATTATACATTAACATACAGTTGATTATATAATGCATAATTTGTTATATAATATAAATAATACGTTTATATATTAATGCAAATGATTATATATTAACATATTATATATATATATATATATATATTTATTAATACATCATGACAAAGTCATTTATTCCAGGATCCCAAGATTGCTTTAACATTCAAACACCAACCAACCAATGTAATTTGGCACATTTACAGATTAAGAGAAACAATATATGAGTATCTCAATAGATATGTAAAAATTACTTAACAAAATCTAACACTTATTTGTGATAAAAAATACTCAGCAAACTTAGAATAGAAATGAACCTTCATCAACCAGACAAAAGATATCAGTATAAAATTGACAGCTAATGTCATCCTTACTGGTGAAAAATTGAATGCTTTCTCCCTCAGATGGAGAATAAGGTAAGGCTCACCACTTCAATATTTTACTGGGTGTACTAACCAGTGCCTCAAAGCAAGGAAAAGAATAAAAGGCATACAGGTTGGCACAGAAGGACTAAAAATGTCTTTATTTGCAGACATCATACTCATATATGTGGAAAATTCTAAGGAAACTACAAAAAAAATAGAGACCTACAAAAAGAGTTTAGCAAGGCTGCAGGATATGGGCTCAACATGCAGTAATCAACTGTAGTTCCATACTTCAGCAACAAACTATTGGAAATTTTAACTTTACTAGTACTATTTATAATAACATCAAAGAACATGAAATACAGCAGGGATAAATTGATAAATTTAACAAGCATATGCAAGAATTGTACTAAAACTTCAGTGAGACAAGTTTAAGACCTAAATAAATGGAGAGATATATTATGCTCATGGATTACAGAAGTCAATATGGTAAAGATGGCAATTCTCAAATTGATCTATAGTTTCACTGTCCAATACAGTAGCCACTAGCCGCAAGTGGATTGAGCACCTAAAATGTGGCTAGTTTGATTTGAGATGTGCTATAAGTGTAAAATACACACCATATTTAACAATACAAAAAAGAATGTAAAATAGTTCATTAAAATTTTTACATTGATTTCGCACTGAAATGACAATAAGTTGTATATGTTGGGTTAGATAAAATGTATCATTCATTTCAACTTGTTCTTTTTTTTATTTCTTTTAAAGTGATTACTGGAAATTTTAAAATTACATGTGTGGCTCACATTTGTAGATTTACATTATGTTTCTAGTGAACACCACTAATCTACAGATTCAATACATGCAGCAGGTTTTTAATAGAAATTAAAAGGTTGATTTCCCAGACCAAAGCAATTTTGAAAAAGAAAAAATTGAAGGATTTATTCAACCTGATTTCAAAACTTACTATAAAGCTACAGTAATCAACAAAGTGTGGTACTGATGTAAATTTAAACATATAACTGGAATCATGCAGTCTGCATTGAAATAAGGACATGAAAAAGTGCTCAGCATTATAAGTCATTAAGGAAATGTAAGTTAAAACTATAAGATACTTCTATATACCCAATATATTGGTATGAAATGTGAAACTAATAATGTCAAACTGTCAGACAAGGATGTGGCACTGTCTAACTCTCATACATTGCTGATGGGAGTGTGAAATGTTACAACCAGTTTGGAAAACTCATTGTCAGTTTCTTATAGAGCTAAGCATATGTCTACCCTTTGACCCAGAAATTCTGTTTCCAAGAGAAACAAAAACATATGCCCACAAATAAACTCACACAAGAATGTTCATAACAGCTTATTCATAAGAGTCAAAAAACTGGAAACAATCCAAACTCCAACAGCAGGGTGTAGATAAACAAACTGTGGTATATCCACTTAATGGACTATTACTTGGCAATAAAAAGAAATGAAAAAGTGGATGAATCTCAAAAACACTGTATTGAGCAAAAGGAACGGCACTCAAAAAGAGTACACACTGTATGGTTCTATTTATATGAAATTCTAGAACAGGAAAAGCTAACCTATGGTGAAAGAAACCAGAGTAACAGTTGCTTCTGGTACTTCAGGGTGACAAGGATTGGCCGGAGGGGCACAAAGCAGCTCTCTGGAGTGTTGCAAGTATCCTATATCTTGATAGGGATGTAGGTTACATGGACATAAGCATTTGCCTCAACAGATGGAACTGTACAGCTATTACTGTGCCTGCCTATACGAATCAAGCACTATGTGAATTATATTTCAATCAAAAAAAATTTTTAAACCTTCAAAATCACACATGTTCACCAGTGCCTGTAAAACAACACAGAAAATTAACAGCGCGCCCCAACTTCATTCTTCCCCTGCATTACGCCATGCAATGAACATTAACAGCCTGGAGTGTGTCCTTCCTCACCCTTCTCCATGCTTCTAAGACTCAGACAGTCAAATCCACAGTGTGTCTAGGAAGGGGTGTGGCATTTGTTCGGGTTTTTTTTTAATGAGTGTTTCCTATGCACATGTTCCTGCTACTTGATCCTGCCACCTAACCATACCCAAGGTCATAGCTACACAACATTCCACTGTATGGATAAACCACAATTTATCCATCTATTCATTTATCTCCATTCCCTCCACCCCAGCAATGGGCTGTCAAGCTCTCCCCAGTTTTTGCTATTATAAACAATGCTGCAGAAACTTCCTTAATCATATACCTAATCTCCCTGATGCTTTTTTGTTTCTATAGGCATATTTCCCAAAGTAGGACTAGTGAATAAAAAAGACAAGTGTGTTATTTAATAGATATTGCAGATTATATTCCACAAAAAAGTTGTAGAAATCTCATTTAGTGTTCAGTCTGATATATTTTAAGTGTCTACAGACTGGCTTCACAAATAGAAATAAATTATGAACACAGCATAATAATCATTTTAGGCAATTCATCTAGGCTTTGAAAGAGAAAAATTCAGCAACATACATAAGCTCATAAATAACCAAGTTATTCTATCAAAATTATGTCCTGAGAAGCAGGTATCATGATGGTTGAGAACTGAGTCAATCCCACCTAAGGAACTGTCCAAGCCCATCACACATCATCTCTGTGACCTGAGTTTCCTCATAAACAAAAATATAAATAACAACAGCACCTCTATCACAGAAGATTAAATAAAGATAATGTGAAGAACCTGGTATGTGGAGAGTGGAAAATGTCTGATACATGAGCGGCAAGTGTCTGATGCGTGCTCTGTAAGTGTTATTATTGGGCAAGTTGCTTAACTTCTTACAATCTCCATTTTCTTACCTATAAAATGGGGACAATAACACCATCTATCTCACAGGGCACACAAAGTGATTAGAACAATGCTTATCTGGTCTTAATCTTTCAACAAAATTAGCTAATACCATTGTTAAAATGCAATGCTAACATGAAGGAACTAGGTTTATGCAACCATAGAGAACTACAGGATAGGGGCGGCACTCGCAATCTTCCAAAATTCAGAAGAGTAAGTTCCTGCCAGGCCTGTTGGTGATAATGAATTTGTTTACTTCCATGGCTAATGATGCCATCTCTTCCTACAGCTGAGTGGCTCTGAACAGCTGAAGCATCCTGGGCAACTCCAAGTCGGCAGCTCCCCCAAGCAATGGACTTCCTCCTTCCAGGGTGCCTCTGCAACTGTGGCCTTCTTGAAGCACGTGTACCCAGGTGAGCACACTGGCAAGTGAGGCAACCAGATGGCTCAGTGTGTGGGTGACCTGGAGTCTCAGGAGGGGTCATTCGAGTAAATCCCCACTGACTGAGCGCTCGTTCTGCCCAAGCACTCAGCCTCTGGATTAGAGAGTTCCAGCCCCACACAAGGAAGTCGAGACCCCCACAGGGCCACATCCTCCAGGAACGCCAATGCTTTGTCAACTTGGAGGTTTTCAAGTCTGTTTATTACCTCAATTATGGATTTTAGCTAATTTTTAAAAAGCTCTAAAGTCAATCATCATATTTGGGAAAAGGAAGCATAAATAAGCACATTTATCTCTGTGCCAGGATCAAACAAACAAATAAGGTTGGCTTTGATTTACTAACAGATCCTATTGATGCTTTTAGCTGAAAGTTAAATGTCCCTTAGCTTAGGAACAGAAATGTCAGCCCAGGCAGTCAACTAAACTGATGACTGTGGACACCAGCCCGGTACCTGAGATAAGAGGTACAGAGAGGGCCACCGGCTGCTGGGGTCCAGGAAAGAGTGCAGAGAAGTCTGAGGCTGTGCAGGGCTGGACACTTGTGTTTGTCCATGTGCCCCAAGAAGACCAGATCCCACGAAGCTCACACAGGCCCCACTCATGAAGCATCAGTTCCCCCTGGGGGAGGATTGTCTCCACAACTGGAAGTGCCTCTTCCCAGACAGCTTTGGGCCCACCACCAAGGGACCAAGGAAATCCAGTTTCTGGCCAGCAGATGAAGTATGGAAGGTGAACAAAGGATGATGGCTGCTCTTGGAAGATCCTGGATCCAGCTACGGTAAGCCTTGTGAATACTCCAGGTTCACTGTGCAGACCTCCCAACGACAGGGAGAGGGCCGGGGCCACTGAGGGAGAGCCACGCACCGCAGCACCCTGAGAGAGGGACCTCTGCCCATGCCTGGGCCCCTCAGCGGGCCAATTCCCCTACTAACATCCTTTACATCGAGTGGGAGGGATGGTCGTGAGGCCCCTCACAGACTGACCGGCCACAAGGAACAGAGTCATGTTTTGATTGAGGGCTCAGATAAAACATGATACACTCTTTTTTGTATTTGAAGCCCATAAAATCAAGTGACATTTTAATGGATTGTCTCTATGATATGTCTCAGTGATGGGGGGTGAAGGGCCCTAAAAGAAATGTCAACAATCCAGGTCCTTGATTGCACCAGGAAGGAATATGATAAAGTCCACTGAGCAGCATAAACTAACTTTCTTATGTGTTTCACATGACATCAAACCTGCATCATGTCCCAGATTACCTGATTAAAGGCTTATGAAACACAAGGGAATTGCTTATTGATTAGAGGCTGGTTGATTAGGAGTCTTTTAACCACTATCCCTGTCTCCTCCCTCATGTGCCTTCACCAATTCATCCTCCACGCCCACTGTCAGAGTGACCTTTGAAAATGCAGTCAGTCACCTGCTCAGATTAGTTCTCTAGTTTACCAAGCCTATAGGTAAAATCCAAATGTCTCAGCATAGAATTCAAGACCCTCCTAGTCCAATCTCACCTCCAGGAATCCCTGCCTTACACCCTCTGTCCCAGCCTCCCCAAGGATGCTTCTGTCTCTCTGAAAACCAAGTCTCCCTTCTGACACCACCTTCTCCATCTTTTTGACTGTTAAACTTCTACCTTTCATTCAAACCCAATGCCAAGTCATCTCTAGATTCTTCTACTATGTTTTTCAAAGTTCCACTTCTGATTTTCTCACACTGTGTTGCTTTTTTGTCCTCCTCTGTGTTTCCTCTTTATCTCTTACTCCATTTCCCTGAACAAAGCCAAACATTTAAGTGTTGGTAAACATTGGTGGGTAGGCTGATAAGTTGTATAACTGAATGAATGAATAGCAAACAGAAAAGACCTGGCTAATAAGGAAAAAAGATAAAGACAGACAGACAGACAGACAGACAGACATAGATAGATAGATAGATAGATAGATAGATAGATAGATAGATAGATAGATAGATGATAGATAGATAGATAGGTCAGAAGAGAGGAAAGGAAGGAAAGGAGGAAGGGAGGAAGGGAGGAAGGAAGGAAGGAAGGAAGGAAGGAAGGAAGGAAGGAAGGAAGGAAAGGAAGAAGGGAGGAAGGGAGGGAGGGGAGGGAAGGGGAGGAGGAGGGAAACTAAATGACATAGATTTCCTAGGGATTTGCTACTCCTCTTCTGACCTCCAAATGATTCATACATTCTACTTTCTAGAAAGGAAAAAAAAAATGTTATTTTTGTCTCAGGTAAAAATTGGTAGGATTTTTTTTGGCAAAAGAAATGGGGCACAGATAGCTGACACAATTTCCTTTCTCTGAGTGACAACTACTTGGGCAAATCTCAGTTTGCAGGGCAGCTCCGGAAGACAGAGACCACAGAAGACGCCTAGGCCTCCAGACACGCAGGAGGATTTCACAACTGAAGCCAGCACTGCCTTAGAAATGTTCCTCACACTCCCACATACTTCATTTCAGGGACAAATCAATCAAAAGTCTTCAAATATTTATTGAAGGTCATGTCAAGCTACACTCGATGGCCCCAGCTTTGGCCAATCCCTGGGCTGAAGTCTAGGCTGCAAACAGAGTTAATCTCATATAACTGAGTGACATTTATTGCCTGCTACTTTTCAAATATGTCCCAGAAATTAAAATTTCAGTGGCCAAAGGATCTGCAGATGTCCTCATGACGTTTCCATTCCTACAGGAGGCCAATCAAATTACTAATACTTATAGCAGGATGAGCATTTGCCAGGGACCCTGTTTCATGTGTTCCAGGCTTTGTCATGTGAGGACAACAGCTCCACAAGTAAGGTGATCGTGTTAGCATCTCCCCGTTTACAAACGATGGCGCAGAGCACCAAGAGATAAAGTAATTTAGTTAAGGTCCACAGTTACTAGTGCAGCTGGGATGCCAACCCAGGCCGGCTGGGTCACAGCCCACTCTTTTTTTTTTCTTTAGGAATTGCAACTTTCTTTTTTAACTAAGGTATCATTGATATAAAATTTTATGAAAGTTTCACATGAGCAACATTTTGGTTTCAACATTCACCATATTATCAAGTCTCCCCCATACCCAATTGCAGTCACTGTCCATCAGTGTAGTAAGATGCCATAGAGTCATTACTTGTCTTCTCTGTGCTATACTGCCTTCCGTGACCTACCTATACTGTGTGTGCTAATTATAATGCCACTTAATCCCCTTCTCCCTCCCTCACCAGCTCTCCCCCAAGCCCTATTCCTTTGGTAACCGCTAGTCCCTTCTTGGAGTCTGTGAGTCTGCTGCTGTTTTGTCCCTTCAGTTTTGCTTTGCTGTTATACTACGCAAATGAGTGAAGTCATTTGGTACTTATATTTCTCCACCTTGTCTATTTCACTAAGCATAATACCCTCTAGCTCCATCCACGTTGTTACAAATGGAAGGATTTATTTTCCTTTTATGGATGAAAAATATTCCATTGTGTATATGTATCACCTCTTCTTTATCCATTCATCTACTGATGGACACTTACATTGCTTCCATATCTTGGGTATTGTAAATAGTGCTACAATAAACATAGGGTGCATATGTCTTTTTTGAATCAGGGATCTTGTTTTCTTCAGGTAAATTCTTAGGAGTGGAATTACTGGTTCAAATAGTATTTCTATATTTAGCTTTTTAGGACTCTCCATGTTGCTTTCCACAATGGTTGAACTAATTTACATTCTCACCAGCAGTGTAGGAGGGTTCCCTTTTCTCTGCATCCTCACAAGCATTCATTGTTTCTTGTCTGTTGCACATTGGCCATCCTAACTGGTGTGAGGTGGTACCTCATTGTGGTTTTAATTTCCATTTCCCTGATGATTATATGGAGAATTGTTTCATGTGGCTGTTGGCCATTCAGATTTATTCTTTGGAGAAGTGTCTGTTCAGATCATCTGTCCATTTTTTAATTGGATTGTTTTTTGGGTGTTGAGGCATGTGAGTTTTTTATATTTTTTGGATGTTAAAACCCCACATCAGATAAGCAATTTACGAATATATTCTCCTATATTGTAGGATGCCTTTTTGTTCTGCTGATGGTGTCCTTTGCTGTACAGAAGCTTTTTAGCTTGATGTAGTCCCATTTGTTCATTTTTTATTTTATTTCCCTTGCCTGAGGAGATGTGTTCAGGAAAAAGTTACTCATATTTATATTCAAGAGATTTTTGCCTACGTTTTCTTCTATGAGTTTAATGCTTTCATGACTTACATTCAGGTCTTTGATCTATTTTGAGTTTACTTTTGTGTATGGAGTTAGACAGTAATCCAGTTTCATTCTCTTACATGTAGCTGTCCAGTTTTACCAACACCAGTTGTTGAAGAGGCTGTCATTTCTCCATTGCATATCCATGGCTCCTTTATCACATATTAATTGGCCATATATGTGCAGGTTTATATCTGGGCTCTCTTTTCTGTTCCATTAATCTATGGATGTGTTCTTGTGTCAGTACCAAATGGTTTTGATTACTGTGGCTTTGTAGCAGAACTTGAAGCTGGGGAGCGTAATCTCTCCAGCTTTGTTCTTCCTTCTCAGGATTGCTTTGGCTACTCAGGGTCTTTTGTGGTTCCATATGAATTTTAGAACTATTTGTTCTAGTCTGTTGAAGAATGCTATTGGTATAGGGATTGAATTGAATCTATAGATTGCTTTAGGCAAGATAGCCATTTTGACAATATTAACTCTTCTTAACCATGAACATGGAATGTATTTCCATTTATTGGTGTCTTCTTTAATTTCTCTCATGAGTGTCTTGTAGTTTTCAGGATATAGGTCTTTCACCTCCTTGGTTAGGCTTATTCCTAGGAATTTTATTCTTTTTGATGCAATTGTAAATGGAGTAGTTTTCCTAATTTCTCTTTCTGCTAGTTCATCATTATTAGTTCATCCTATAGCTAGCAATCTATAGGAATGCCATAGGATTTCTGTGTATTAATTTTGTGTCCTGCAATTTTGCTGAATTCAGTTATTACTTCTAGTAGTTTTGGAGTGGATTCTTTAGGGTTTTTTATGTACAATATCATTTCATCTTCAAACAGTGACATTTTAACTTCTTCCTCACCAATTTGGATGCCTTTTATTTCTTTGTGCTGTCTGACTGCCATGGCTAGGACCTCCAGTACTATGTTGAATAAAGGTGGGGAGAGTGGACATCCTTGTCTTGTTCCCGGACTTAAGAGGAAAAGCTTTTAGCTTTTTGCTGTTAAGTATTATGTTGTCTGTGGGTTTGTCATATATGGCCTTTATTATGTTGAGGTACTGCCCTCTATACCCATTTTGTTGAGAGTCTTTATCTTGAATTGATGTTGAATTTTGTCAAGTGCTTTTTCAGCATTTGTTGAGATGATTGTGTGATTTTGTCCTTTTTGTTGATGTGGTGGATGATGTTGATGGATTTTTGAATATTGTATCATCCTTGTAACCCTGGAATAAATCCCACTTAGTCATGATGGATGATCTTTTTTATGTATTTTTTAATTATTCTGTATGCTAATATTCTGTTGAGTATTTTTGCATCTATGTTCATCAGGGATATTGGCCTGTAATTCTCTTTTTTGTTGTGTCTTTGGTTTTGGTATTAGAGTGATGCTGGCCTCATGGAATGAGTTTGGGAGTATTCCCTTCTCTTCTACTTTTTGGAATACTTTAAAGAAGACAGGTATTAGCTCTTCTCTAAATGTTTGATAAAATTCAGCAGTAAAGCCATCTGGGATTGGAGTTTTGTTCTTCGGAAGTTTTTTGATTATCAGTTCAATTTCATTGCTGGTAATTGGTCTGTTCATATTTTCTGTTTCTTCCTGGGTCAGTCTTGGAAGGTTGTATTTTTCTAGAAAGTTGTCCATTTCTTCTAGGTAGGTTACCCAATTTGTTAGCATACAATTTTTCATACATTCTTTAATAATTCTTTGTATTTCTGGGTGTCCATAGTGATTTTTCCTTTTTCACTTCTGATTCTGTTTCTGTGTGTACATTCTTTTTTTTTCTTGATAAGTCTGGCTAGGGGTTTATCTATTTTGTTTATTTTCTCAAAGAACCTGCTCCTGGTTTCATTGATTCTTTCTATTATTTTATTCTTCTCAATTTTATTTATTTCTTCTCTAATCTTTATTATGTCTCATTCTACTGACTTTGGTCTCATTTGTTCTTCTTTTCTAGTTTCATATACTGTGAGTTTAGACAGTTCATTTGGGATTGTTCTTCCTTGAGGTAAGCCTGTATTGCTATATACTTCCCTCTTAGCATGATCTTCATTGCATCCTACAGATTTTGCAGTATTGAGTTACTGTTTTAATTTGTCTCCATATACTGCTTGATGTCTGTTTTAATTTGGTCATTGATCCATTGATTATTTAGGAGCATGTGGTTAAGCCTCCATGTGTTTGTGGGCTTTTTTGTTTTCTTTGCATTATTTATTTCTAGTTGCATACCTTTGTGGTCTGAGAAGCTGGTTGGCACAATTTCAATATTTTTTAATTTACTGAGGCTCCTCTTGTGGCCTAGTTTATGATCTATTCTGGAAAATGTTCTATGTATACTTGAGAAGAATGTGTATCCTGCTGCTTTTGAGTGGAGTGTTCTGTAGGTGTCTGTTAGGTCCATCTGTTCTAATAAGAGGCATTATTCAATGCCTCTGTCTCCTTACTTATTTTCTGTCTGGTTGATCTATCTTTTGGAGTGAGTGGTGTATTGACATCTCCTAAAATTAATGCATTGCATTCTATTTCCCACTTTAAATCTGTTATTATTTGTTTCACATATGTAGGTGATCCTGTGTTGGGCACATAGATATTTGTAATGGTTATATCCTCCTGTTGGACTGACCCCTTTATCATTATGTAATGTCCTTCTTTGTCTCTTGTCACTTTCTTTGTTATGAAATCTATTTTGTCTGATATAAGTTCTCATACTCCTGCTTTTCTCTCCCTATTAGCTGCATGAAATTTCTTTTTCCACCCCTTCACTTTTAGTCTGTGTTTATCATTGTGTTTGAAGTCTCTTGTAGGCAGCATGTAGATGGGTATTGTTTTTTTATACATTCTGTAATTCTGTGTTTTTTAATTGGTGTATTCAGTCCATATACATTTAGGATGATTATTGATAGATATGTACCTATTGCCATTATAGCATTTATATTTGTGGTTACCAAAGGTTCAAGGGAAGCTTCCTTACTATCTGTCTAACTTAACTCACTTATTACACTATTTCAAACACAATCTTAAGATTTTTTTCTCCCTTCTTCTTCCTCCTCCACTATTTATATATTAGGATCATATTCTGTACTCTCTGTGTATACCTTGACTGACTTTGTGGGTAATTGATTTAATTTTTATTTACTTAGTAATTAATTGGTCTTTTCCTTTACTGTGGTTTTATTTTCACTGGTGACAGCTCTTTAGCTTTAGGAGCACTTCTATCTATAGCAGTCCCTTTAAAATACACTTTAGGATGGTTTGTGGATGGTAAATTCCCTCAACTTTGCTTATCTGGAAATTTTTTAATCCCTGCTTCAAATTTAAATGATAATCTTGCCTGGTAGAGTATTCTTGGTTTGAGGCCCTTCTGTTTCATTGCATTAAATATATCATGCCACTCCCTTCTGGCCTGTATGGTTTCTGCTGAGAAGTCTGCTGATAGCCTAATGGGCTTTCCTTTATACATGATTTTTTCTCTCTCTGGTTGCTTTCAATAGTCTCTCTTGGTCCTTGATCTTTACCATTTTAATTATTATATGTTTTGGTGTTGTCTTCCTTGGGTTCCTTGTGTTGGGAGATCTCTGCACTTCCATGACCTGAGAGACTATTTCCTTCCCCAGACTGGGTAAGTTTTCAGTAATTATTTCCTCAAAGAGACTTTCTATCCCTTCTTATCTCTCTTCCTCTGGTACCTCTAGAATGTGAATATTGTTCCATTTGGATTGGTCACACAGTGCTCTTATTATGCTTTTATTCCTAGAGATCCTTTTTACTCTCTGTGCCTCAGCTTCTCTGCATTCCTGTTCTCTAATGTCTATTAACTGTCTCCTCTACCTCATCTAATTTATGTTTAAGTCTCTCCATTGTATGTTTCATTTCAGATACTGTATTTTTCAAAGTTTCTATCTCTTTCTGGAAGTCCTCCCTGAGATCTTGAATATTTTTCTATAGCTCCCTGAGCATGTTTATGATTTTTATTTTGAAATCTTTATCAAGAAAATTGGTGATTTCAGTTTCACCTAGCCCTGTTTCTGGTATCTTCTGCTATATTTTTGTTTGTACAGATCTCCAGGGCTGGGTGTTTAGCAGTCCTGGGCTTCTACTCCTTCCCCACTCTGTTTCTCTTACTCCCGCCTGTAAGCTGGGGTGGCAGGTGGACTTGGGTTCCGCTGGATCGTGGCTTTGCTACTTTACCCTTTTTTGTGAGGTCTTTTCTTTTCCCCAGGTGTAGGCAGTCTGTTCAGCAATCTTCAGGTCACTCTTTCAAGATTAGTTGTATTTGCCTTATTTTCACGTTATATTTGGTTTTGGGAAGAGGTTTCTGCCTCACTGCTCATGCTGCCATCTTTTTCCCCACCTCTCCTACAGCCCACTCTTAGGCAAGGCCCTAAGTAATTTAAGTGGTAAGAATGCCATTTTCTCTAACGGGACTAAATACATTTATTTTCATTTTCTGCCTTTTAGAAATGTATCCCATAAATTTATTTTTCCTGATGTGTTCCTGATGGCATGGCTCCATTGTTCTAGGCAATCACAGAGGAGAGGAGGAGGCATTGAAAGACTTCTGTTGGGTGCTCAACATTCCCCTCCCCCTGTCCGACCAAACCACCAGCCCCAACATTAACCTGCCTTTGAGAAGAGGTATCTCTGCCCCTCGCGTTTAAGGAAGTTGTGGTCAACACATTAAATATAGTTACCATACGGCCTAGCAATTGTATTCCTATGTATCTACCCAAGAAAGATGAGGTTATCTATCCACACAAAAAAAATGACACATGAATATTCATAGCAGCATTATTCATAATAACCAAAGTGTAGAAACAATCCAAATGTACACTTACTTATGAATGGATAAACAAAATGTAATCTATCCATACAATGGAATATTATTCAACCACATAAAGGAATAAAGTACTGACACATGCCACAACATGGATGAACCTTGACATAATTATGCTAAGTGGAAGAAGTCAGACACAAAAGGCCACATTTAATATGATTCCATAATTGTTCACAATAAGCAAATCCACAGAGATGAAAACTGGAAGAATGGTTGCTAGGGGCAAGGGGTGACAAAGGAATGGGAAGTGACAGACAATGGATACAGGGTTTTTTTGGAAGGTGATGAAAAGGTTCTGAAATTAGTAATGATGGTTGTGCAACTCTATCAATTATGCACTTTAAAGGGATGAATTTAATGGCATGGGAATTAGATCTCAATAAAATACAAATATTTTTTAAAAGATTAGAGACTGCAAAAAAAATCTGAATGCCCTGAAATCATACAAGACCCTATTTGTAAGAAGTCTGATAGATTCTTTCCCAAATTTGACAATGTTCCTAAAAACATACATATTACTAATAAAAAGAAAAAAACTGTTCTAAAGCATTAATAATAAAATACAATTCAATCAATCATGCTAGAAGACTGAATTATCCTTTTCTCTGTGGAGAATTATAAATTTTTCATCATATGAAAGTCAGTGGCAGTATGCAAAGATTATATTATAAGGAGAAAAATATTAGAGATATGTCAAGAAAACAATAAAATTATCTTATTTTTCTGAGTTTCTACCGCTCACATTCTATCAGTTTATTGTATTTGTCAGTTTTTAAATGAGTGGTTTCCTAATAGATCTCCTTTTTCTAAATAAAAATTTATTTCCATACCTAAAAATGGGGGTTGGGAGGTGAGGGAGAAAGTCCTTCCCGGCTAGAAGTGGCATCAAATCCATAGGCCTATGGCCTACTCTCTTCTATCTTCTCCTTCCGCACAGCTAGAGTGTGGCAAGACCTGGAGCAGAGCCATGGTTTTCTGTCCCTTTTGCCTGTTATCCCTTCTACATCAGAGCACCAGACTCAGGTGCCACCCCAGATCTGCAACCTGAGGGTAGACAGCCTGAGACAGCTCTGGTCCAAGAATGGGGCCCCCTCTCTGGTTCTGATGTGCTCAAATCTGCTCTGAAGGGCCCCAGGCATAGTCTTTTCTCTCAATAAGGTGGCTCTGCTGAGGCTGGGCCTGGTTCTAAGGCATATGGATGGAGCAAACTACTCCGCCATCCCTGGAGTCCACTAGGTTATGGAAAGGGAGTCCTTCACGGTGCCCAGCCTGGTGCTCCAGAAATCTGCTTTAGTTCTTGGGGTTAAACCCAACAATATAACAACTTGTTTTTTTCTGTCCTGGGAATAGATTTCCCTCAATGTCATAAGAGGGAGCACAGATAGAAATCAGGATTTAGGGGCTCCTGGGTCCTGTGGCTGTGATAAAATATCAGACTTGGCACATGTCACTCTGGAAAAGTGTGATCCAAGAGATGGAGAGGGGACAGGAGTAGGTGAATCCTAGAAGGATGAGGACTTCCACTGATGTAGGAGGGAGGTCAGCCCAGAGAACACAAAAATGTGATTGCAAAGGTGGCAAGCTGGCGGGCAGGGAGCAGACACTGAAAGGCCTTGAATTTGAGTAATTCTCTTCTCACAAGACTTATGAGCTTCATATTCTAGTAACACCCTTTAGCAATCCACACAAATCCCCCCAGCCAGAAATGCTAAAACCAAGAACAGAAACTAATTTCAATTTGAATACCTGCCCACCCACTTTACATTCCAGTCCCAGAGCCACAGACACATACAACTGTGAAGAGATGGATGTCAGAGGATAAATGTCATTGGTCCTATTAATTCTCCAGGTCACTGTGCAGATTTCCTCTGTGCTAAAATGGATGGTTGGTGCTATGTTCATAACAACGACCATCAAACCTTAGCATTTGTTTAACATTTTACAATTTATGTGAACTTACTTAATCTCCACCACTCCATGAATTAAGTATGACAGAATACATCTAACAATTGTACAGACAAGAAAACTGAGACCTGGGCAGATGAAGTGACAGCCTGGCCAAAGGTTGCCAAGTTTGTAAGTATTTTCATGTCCAATAAGTTATCTCAGTCTCTCTAATATAAGTAAAAATCTTTCAGGTTTGGGGAGTCAGATTAATATAGCCTGATGGGTTTTTTGGGGTTGTCTTTTATACATGGAGGGGGGGGTGCCTCCAAATACAGTTGCTCCTTGGGGAAAAAGACAAAGGCAGATATATATAGATATATAGATATGTATCAACAGGGCTCTCTCCTCTAAGAACCAGGGATTTTATAAAAACCTGTTGATGGTCAGCATTCTTCCCTGACAATAGAGTAAATTCAGCCTTCTGCTCCAGCCTCAGTCACCATTCACTTTGAATAGATAAAGCAAGCAAGCACAAATAAAGACGACAGCATGGAATATCAGTCTGAGAGCTGGTGTGTGCTTAGCAGCTACAGAGCAGTGCATTCCGAGTGTCCCAGCATAGTCAGGGCAAGGCATCTGGCCCTGAATCATCTTCGTTCTCCAGCCCTGCATGAGTAGAGGCTTTCCACTGGGCCCTCTGTCCCTCTGGTGCTGCACAGCCAAAAACATACCGAGCTGTGAGGTCCGGCAGACACTCACCCAGGTCGAATCAGAACAGTCAGATCCAGGCCAAGAGAGCAAGACAGGGAGGAGAAAGGAGTCCACAGAGATGTGAGCAGTCTAGACCCAGAGCAGGAAGTGGGAGCAGATAAGAGAGTTCTGAACCTCTGGTAGCAGCAGGACAAAGGGGTACCAGCCCCCAAATGTGGTCCTCAAAAATATTTCCCACACCGTCTACCAAGACAGACTTCTCTGGAGTTAACAAATTCTATTTATGAAATACGTCAGGGAGTGTTATGGGCTCTCAGAAGCTCACATCTTAATCTCTTATTCTCTCTCTCATTTATTCATCATCTATCTATCTCATTCATGCTGGCTCTGCAGACATGTATCCACAGATGTTGAGCATTAAAAGATAACGCACTGTAGGTGAATTCCATCCCCAACTGAAGATGCAGAGATGCTGAGATCATGCCACAACTTCATCCACCCATCTCTCCCTGCCTCCTTCCATCCCCCACTCACTTGTGCACCAATTATTAATAATCCCAAGTACATGCCAGGGCCTTTGATTAGATCAGTCCTCTTTCCCAAGAACCTCGCAGTCTACAGGGAGAGACACATACATGAGCAATACAATGTGGCAAGCACCTAGGAAGTGACACAGAGAGGCATGGACAGCTTCAGAGAGGAGGGTGCAGGTGAGCAGGCCTCTAAAAGATGAGCAGGAGTTGACCAGGAAGTCAAAGTAATCAAAGGACATTCCAGGTAGAGGGAATAGTAGGCAAAAAGTCAGAGTCCGAGACTATCAGAGTCAAGTCCAGAGTTAACCTTGGGAGGAATTCTCCTTTATTACTGGCTTGAGACCATAACTGAAGGAAAGTTTCCCATGTTTTCCAGCCATGGGTTCCATTTGGGGTGGACCTGGTTAAAGTTAAAATGGTAATACTAGGAGAAAAAGAAGGCATAGGGAACAACTCCATGGGGTGGAAAGGAGTAAGTTCAGTTCTGGGAATAGTGAGTAGGAAGCCAAGTTGCTCTGGTCAATTAAACAACTCTCCGAGCCTATAAAGAAGATGGAAAATTATACCAAGCCAGTGGCTTGGCATGAGAGAGACCACAGTGGCAGCCTTTAAAAAATAAAGTGTTACTTTGATGAGACATTATCATTTTTCTGGGGTTCATTTAGAAGAAAGGGCCACCGTCTTAGTCCATTCGGACTGCTATAGCAAAACACCTTAGACCAGGGGGCTTATGAAAAACAGAACTCTGTTTCTCAGCTCTGGAGACTCGGAAGTCCAAGATGAAGACGCAAGCAGAGTTGGTGTCTGTGAGAGCCCACCTCTTCGTCCATGCTGGGCCCACATAGTGGAGGGCTTTGAGAGTTCTCTGGGGCCTCTTTCATAAGGGCACCAATCTCACTCATGAGGGCTCTTAATCACTCCCAAAGGCCCCACCTCCAAATACCATTAGACTGGGGATTAGATTTCAACAAATGAATTTGGGGGGGACACCAACATTCAGTCTACAGCACGTACTGTCCCCCAAATCCAAGCCACAACAGTATTTCCCACATCATCAAATAGAACTTTTTACAAACTCTAATTTTTTTTAAATGGTAACACCCCAGGCAATGTTATGAACTACCATTTGTTCACACCTTTGTATAAGAGTTTTCAATCACACTGCTTTCCTGGCTTAGGCATCTCTTCTAAGATTGACTATAATGAAGGCCTCAGAGTTTCCATGGGAGAAAGGAAAATGGTGAGAAAGAGATCCTCAGCACAGAGCAGGCAGAGTTCAGAGTGTAGAGGCTGGGAAAAGCCTGGAGTCAATAAAAAACACCCAGGCCCTGGGTCAGGCTAGAGGGAGACAAGAGTGCACCAGTGGCAAGCTTTGCCATTCTGCATCTTCAAAGGTGTCCATCACATGGGAGTTAGACTTTGGTGCCACTGGTTATCTTTCCCCATAATCTGTGATCATCAAGTCATTAAATGCCTGCAGTTTAAGAAAACAGCTGTTGGGCAGATCCTATCAATCACAGTTTGGAGCCCTTCCTTTGGTTGACCTGGGCCAAGTATGTCACGTGCATACCCTCAATCTCCACAACATCCCAGGAGAGAGGTGCTATGACCCTCATTTTATAGCTATGAAAACTGAGAACTGGGCAAGCTGCATGCCCTGGACCGTGCGGCATGTGAGTAGCAGAGCTGACATTTAGTCCAGGTCTGCTGCTTTTCTGCACAGAATCTACTTCTACTCAACACTGGGAAGTTTCACGTTTCGCAGGACCTGGACAGAGCGGGCCCTTGTGCCGCTGGCATGATCGGTATGACTTTATTTGAATGAACTGGCAGTGCCCCTCCCATAACTGCCCCCCCCCCATAGCTGTATCAAAAATAGTACGCCTTAGTCTTACTGGAGGTCTGAGGAGCTAAATACTCCTCATTGAAAGCACTTTGTATTCGTTTCCTAAGGCTGCTCTAACATAACGTACCAAAGACTGCATGGCTTAAAACAGCAGAAATTTGTGATTTCCTGGTTCTGGAGGCTAGAAATCTGACATCACTGTGTTGCAGGGCCTGCTCCCTCTGACAACTCTAAGGGAGTCTCCCCCCTTGTCTCTTCTAGCTTCTGGTGTTTGCCAACAATTTTTGGCTTATATATGCACCACCCAGTCATATGGCCATCTTCTTCTCCCTGTGTGTCTTCCCTTTGTGTATATCTGTCCCTGTATCCAAACTTAACCTTCTTGTGGGACACCAGTCCTATTGGATTACCGTCCACCATCCACCCTGACAATCTCATTTTAACTTGATTACCTCTGTGAAGACCGACCCTATTTCCCAATAAGGTCACATGCTTAAGTACTGGGAGTTAGAACTTCAGCATAGCTTTTTGGGGCAACATAATTCAATCCATAACATACCTCATATGCTAATTCTCAAAGTTCAGCTTTGTTTAATTTACTGCCTGCTACTGACTCCAACCTATCCCCAGTCTGAAAATAACTAGGACCCCACAATGGAGATTATCCGGACCCACTGCTGAGACACCTGTCTCCCACCCTGACCCTCACCCCAGCCAACTCCATCCCTACTGTACTGCCCACTGGATTTCTGTGAGGTGCAAAGAGGCTTCTTTCTGGCAACTTGCCAATTTCATTTTCATCCCTGATTGCTAATGGCATCTGGCCATTAAGCACAGCACCCCTGAGCTACTTTGTCATAATCAGCTCTTTGTCTACTGCTTCCGGTTGGGTGTTTACATGCAGCTGGGTACAGTCAGCTGTTTCCTCAAACACTACTGTGTGCTTAAGAAGAAAAACTTAAGTCTTTTTAATTAACCACTGTCCTTCATCACTGGAAGCTGAAAGTGTAACCATTTTACCTCCTTTCACCCCACAGATGTATCCCTGAGGTGAGGGCAGAGTCTTTGTAACAATATGGTAGAGTTTGTACTACTTTCCTAAGGGCTTTTCCATCCAGCGTCTTGAAGGTGCAGAGGGCAGGAGTCCCTACTGGGCAGATGGGGAAGCTGAAGTCAATATCTGTGGTTAAATGACAGTAAGTGGTCTCTTGGGCCAAGCCTCATTCTGTTTTGTCAAATCTCTCTTGTCCACAAGGCTGAGAGAAACCTCGTTATTTAAACATTGAGCAAGAATAACATCTAAACTTCCGAGATGGCCGTGTTCTTCTAGCCATGCTAAGCTTTCATTTGGAGGAGTACACTAAGTTCTGTGGTGCCCCTGGGCCTTTGCACTTGCTATTCCTGATACCTGAAATGCTCCCCCACCAGTATTCTTTCTTCCAGTGACAGCTTATGAGTCATAGCCTCAGAGGAGCATTTCTTCAAGACTAACTGACAAATATAATTGTACGTATTTAAAGAATACATTATGATTTCATATACATATACAGAGAACAGTTACCAAGATCAAGACTATTAACACATCCACCACCTCACCTAGTTATATAGTTAACTGCGTGTGTGTGTGTCAAGAACGCTTAGTATCTACTCTAACTTTTGAATACACCATGCCATGTTATTAACTATAATTACCATACTGAACATTATATCCTTAGGGCTTATTCTTCTTAAAACTGAAAATATGTACCCTTTGATCTATGGATGAATGGATAAAGAAAATTGGTATATATAAAAATGGAATATTATTCAACCATTAAAAAGGAAGGAAAACATGTTATTTGTGACAACATGGATAAATCTGGAGGGCATTATGCTAACTGAAATAAGTCACAGAAAGACAAATACTTAATGGCATCACTTATATGTGGAATTTTAAAACATCCAACATGTAGAAACAGAGAATAAAATGGTGATTGCCAAGGGCTGGGGGAAGGAGGAAGTGGGTTGAGGTAGGTCGAAGGGAGCAAATTTTCAGTTATCAGAGAAACAGTCCTTGACATTTCAGGCTGATCACCTCTCCTATCAAATGCTCTCATAGAATTCTCCACTTCCCCAAAAATTTGTCACAAGTGAAATTAGTCAATTCATCATGTGATTACATATTTAACAGAATCTTCCCATGTACACAAAGGACAGGAACAAGGATGTCTTATTGATTCCTAATCCCCAGTCCTCCTAGTTCTGTGCCTGGCATATGGTAGGCTCAGTAAATATTTGCCAGATGAATGAATGAGAGTTATCATCTCCATGAATTGTCCCCCCACCAACAGAGCTACCCCTTCCTCTGTACCACTCCTTATCCCCCAGTACTTGGTTAATTACTAGAACATAACTAAGGTGACAGTATACTTCGGACAAAAAATTGAGAGACTCACATGATACATGGTCTAAGCAGTCAACAAATTACTTAAAATTGAGACCAGCAGAAAAGTTTGTACCGAGGAGGGCCATAATTTGTCACATATTAAGTTGGGCTGTACTTAGTGTTTTATTTGTCTCCTCTTCCAGACCATGAACTTCCTGACAATAGTGACCACATCTTATTCCTGTGTTTCTAGGACACTGCAGAGGCAACAAATACTTGTGGAATGAATTAATTAATGAATGAATAAGTACGTCCAGTAGTAAAGAAAATACCTTGCAATGTCAGCAAATATTACTCAATAAATTGGCCTGATAAGACTGGGTTTCTTTTTAATATCAGAATTTTCTGTAATAAGAGACCACCTGAAAACATGTTAGAATGAAGAATTTTCTATTCTAATTTCTAAGGAGACTTTCTCGTAACCTTACAAGTTTGGGACCCTCATGTGTTATTTTCTATTCTGATCAGTCACAAAGCATATCAGTACATTAAGCCCAGAAATCACACCTTAAGTAGAAATATGTGCTCATCCATTATCCCTGGCCAAAACTGTTCATGACATGGAAGATTAAATCGGTAGCCAAAAGTAGAGGCAACATGGGGTCTTAGAAAGAGGAGAAACATGACCTGGCTTTTTCAGGGGACGAATGTTTCTTATAGTTTAATCAGCATGGAATCACCTGGTGGGAAAAGGAGGGGGTGTCTTGTTTATACGCAGATTGACCCTCTATTTCTAAGGTGAAGCCTGGATTCTGCATTTGCAACAAGCTGACCATAGATCCCCCTTTAAGTACCAAGAATCTAGAATCTATTGCTTAACTGTTCTAAACCTCAATGCCATCACCTATAAGACGGGATTTTTCACCCATGTACTTTAAGAGCTGTTGTGAAGCTGAATTGTGATCAGATACAAACACCACTCTGATTCCCTCTCCCTCAACTTCGGTAAGGTAAGGGTTCAGTTTCATAAATTCTGGAAACAAATCTTTGGGGAACTCTATTTCCTCATCTCTTTTTTACCATGGTGAATGTAATGGAAAGAGACTCTGGTGCAGGCAACTGGTCTACCTCCTGGAAGACTACAATATGTAAAGACAGCAAGGACTCTCCTTTGGGTAAATGGCATATTCAATTCAGAGCCTCTCTTAACCATTTTATGCTCAATTGTACATGTTGCCTACACTAAAACATGACAAAAAAAAGTGAACATATAGCCAAAAATCTCATAAACAGGTGATAAAACTTAGTTCAAAGATTATTAATTCATGTACATGGCATGCTCAAGCCTGAGACTCTACATTGTGTTTTATGGCATGCAAACAATTAAGGCTGACATTTCTAAAGTGAGGAAGAACAAAACTGGGACGTGACTGTGAATGAGGTTTGAGGAAAACATCAGGCTCCTTGGATGGGCAGAAAGATCATCCACGATATGACCTCCACTTGATTCTCTGGCCTCTCCTCCCACCATATTCATTCAGTCCATGCTACACTACTTCCTGGTCTGAATAATTTATTCTCTCTGCATGCCCCCTACATACACATTAACAAGGGCCTTAGCACATGCCATGCTCTCCACTGATTGTTCTTCCCCATCTGCCCAAGATATAAACACTTGCCTATCTTTTAAGACTTAGCTCAAGCACCACTTCACCTTTCCTGATTCCCCTACATGAGATTACCTCTCCCTGCTCTTTCCTACCCCACCATACTCCCTACAGATTGCCACAGCTTGTATTTGTTTATAAGCTCTTTATGTATCTGTTTCCTACTCCTAGACTGAGCCCCTTGCAGTAGGTACTATATCCTGTATCTGAAAAATCACACCTCTATCTTAGGTCTCAGTCTTTGCTGGATGAATGAATGAATGAATCTTGGTGGAAATAGTATATTGATGCCTAACTCTATTTCTGCCCTGATTACATTAAACTGTAATTTTTTTTTTTTTTTTGCTTAAATGTCCATTTCCCCATTAGACTGTGAGCTTCTTGAAGATGGTCCTGGGCCCTACATCTTTAGCACCTGTCAATGCTCAACAAATATTTAATGAATATGAGTTGCTTTGGATCGAAGTCAGAATAAGGCTCCTTCAGAATACAAAGGATAAATGCATGATGATAAAGATTTTAAAGTGCTGTCAAGTTACGTGTTGATTTATGGAGCAAATTAATGTGACAGCATCAACACTTGCAACCCTCCCCAACCAGTTTGGGCAATTATGTGTACCCAGAGCAGGGCGCAGCTGTCTGTGAGACACAACATGAGAGAGGTCTCCCTTGGTTTGCTCAAAGGTTTTCAAGATATTTTTAGCTGACAAACAACCATGTGTCACTCATCAGACATCCCATTAAACCAAATTGTACAACTTGTTAGACAGTTTCCCATATTAATTGTGAAGGCTCTGTATGTGACTTCAATCCTTCTGGGTGCTGGACCTACCCTAAAGCCAGGGATGGTATATATGTGTGTGTATAAATATACACTTATACACACACGTGCATATATATACATATATACACACATACATAAAGGTTGAAAAATACTGACCCCATGACTTCTCTTACCACCTACAGTCTTGTCCCACCTATGTCAGTGCAATTTTGTACCGATTTCCACAGGGAATTAGCAACATGGGATATAGTGAGCTGGCAAATTCTGTATTCTAGAACTCCTGAAAATATCTAATGTTACAGGAAATATCTAAACTCCCTTACCATAAAGTATATTTAGAAGTTTTATAAGAGAGTCTATATAACACAAATTAAATGTTGAGTCGGGCAAAGCATATAGCACGGGTAATTCTGGGCCACCAGTATTGCCAGGGATACCTTATCTCCGAGCACAGGAAGGGAGGATTGGGAAAAGGAAGTGTGACATTTTAGTACAAATCTCACAGGTGCCTGGGCATTCTAGAAGGTCACTGAGCAAGCGGATATTCTAACTTAGTGGTATCCAAGGCTCAAGCAAGGTAAAAATTCATCCTGGAACAGGGCTCACCTTGCACAGAGCCAGCCCACAAATATGGGAGAAGAGAAGAAAATCACTTGTTATTCTCCCAGCAGAGCTGTTCCCCCCACCTGACCTGTCCCATCCCCAAGGTCTCCACATGAATGGACTCCCCATCCTGCCTTCTGGGGATAAATATTTTTAAATGTGATCACTTAGCTTTATATAAGCAGAAATCAGTTGTAAAATATAGTGGAATAAAACATAGGGGAAAGCAAAACCACATTCAAAATATCCACAGCAATTATGACACATCTAAAAATACATTTAACCAGAAAAATACATGCACTTTCTATGAAAATGTGCTAAAAGACATTTTCAAAAGACCTACAATGATAAATGATATTCTTGAGTGTGAAAACACACACTATATATTTCTTTACCCCAAATAATTCATTAATATAATGTTATTTCAATCAGAGTCCTAATAGTTATTCTAATTTAACAAACTGATAATTAGGGTCACTTGGAAAACAAATATGCAAGAATAGTGAAGACGTGTAAAAAAATCCTAGGGAGGGGAATATAATGAGTTCCAAATGCTGAAATATACATTAATCTAAAATAATTCAAAGAGTTTAGTGCAGATTTGGTCAGGGTATAGCAATACGTGAAATGGCCCCTGGAGGGATAAGACCCAGAGACTAAGGGGACCCAAGAAGTCAGAGGGATGAGCTGAAGTGGGAGCCTAGGATTTCCAGAGCAGACTGCTGCTACAACCAGGTTGGTTTGTTCAGTGTTACCATATGCCTCTCAGCCTATTTACACATGTGAATGGAAAAAATATATATATTCACAAACTCTCCTTGTCCCTCATTTTTAAGGGGGAATAAAAGAGCATGATACCAGCAAAGAAACAGGCATAGATCAGGATAACAGAATGGAATACAAAGAATACCTATTACATATGATAATTCAGTGAGTAGAAAGTGGCTTTTCATATCAGTGGGGAATAGCTAGACTATTTAATAAATGTGTTGGAAAAAATGGCTGTCTGTTGGAAATGATGATGACAGAAGATTAGAGAGAGAGATGAATGATTCACAGATGCGGATACATACATAGACTCCTATTTTACTCCACACATAAAAATAAAACTTCAGTGTATTAAAAATTTAATATAAAATAAAGAATTGTAAAACCACTAAAAGGCAAGGTAAGAGAATCATTAAGACTTGGAGGTAAAAGTAGAGGTAAAAATGTTTTTAAATGTTACAGAAAATCAAGAAGATGTTAAAAGGGGAATGAGAATTTAAAAATCTGGCTAAAAACAAATGTAAAGCTTCTCCATGTTAAAATAAGTGCCTGATTAGGGAAAATATTTATAAAATGTATAAGCAAAAAGAGATAAACACCCATAATATGTTGAAAGTGTCTACAAATAAATAATAAAAAGATAAGCATTCAGCTCTAAATGAGTCAGATTTTAAGTAAGCAATTCACAAAAGAAGAAATAGAATGGCCTATAAACTTGTGAAAAAGATTCTCTTTTTTGGTCAAATCTCTTTATGATAGAATAAATAGGTATCAAAGAAATATTTTCCCTATTGGACTGAAAACAACATGGTGTCTTTGTGGGAAAAGAGTAAGTACTCTCACCCATTCATAGTAGAAATTTCAATTGGTACAAACTTTTTATAATCTAATATCTATTGAAAAACAGTCCTTGATCTTGCATTCTATTTCTAGAAACTTCTCTTTTAAAATATTACCTAATCTACTCAGAAATACATTGGCAATGATTTGTTGTCATGAAATTTTGGGAGGAAATATATATTAATTGGGGTGGGGAAGGAAATATACATATTATATAGTTATGTATATTTTATATATGTATATATTTACTTAAATAAAATGTGGTGAAACCATACAATGGAATATTCTTCAGCCCATAGAACAGATGAGTTTATATCTAAGTAAAAATTATGTGAACAAATGTCCATAACATGAATATATACTGACTTTCGATTTGAATTCAAGACTGTGGAATTGGCACATAACCATTCAATATTACCTCTGTATCTTCTTTCTCCCACACAAAGAGTAATTCTCAAGACACATGAAATGATAAAATTTGAATATCTCGTAATTATTCATTTACTTTACTCCACGCATCACATACATCGCCATTTCAGAGTAACAATATTTATACTACCATTACCAATATGATTACTCAAAGTTAAAAGAAACTGTTTTGCATTTTATCTTCTCATCTCTTCCCATTTTCATAGTTTCACTCTAGACTGTTGGAGCATTTAGCTACTACAGAATGTTCTCTCTCCTATTAATTTTACTTTTTGTTAGTCTTGCAAGTAACTGTATACTCAATGCTTGCCACAATTCCTTCTGTTAACGTCTTTCTAGTTATTTGGGCAGTTCAAAGCTCATTTGCTAGCAGATTCCTCTTTAAAGTCTCAAGGGAACTATTTTCTCTGAGCTCTTACATACAAGTAACAGTCCATTCTCTTTCATACTTGAATGTCCATGTTGACGGATATAAAATCCTAGGCTAACACGTTCTTTCCTCAACTGTATTAAATGCGTTACTCTATTTTCTCCTGGAATGAAGAATCACTTTCTGAAATGGATGATGATCCGATTTTATTTCCCTTTGAAGTTACTAGTTCTTTGGGCCTAGCTACAAGATTTTCTTCTTTTCTTTGCAGTCCTATGTCTTGGAGTTGAGTGTCAATATTCTCAGGAACAGAGTATGCTCTTTCAATATAGTTTTAAGTCATTTTATTTCAGGGAAGTTTCCTTGAATTAGGGTTTTGGTGTTTGTTCTGTTCTTTTGCTTCGGTTTTCACCTTCAGGGACTCCTATTGTCCATCTGTTGAATTGTCTTTGCTTATCTTCAGTATCCATCTTTTTCTTGAATCCTTTTTTTTTCTATTTCAATTTCTCTTTGATTTTTAATTTCTTTCTCCTGTACATCCTCTATTTCTATTGAGATATTTATGGTGGTTGGTTATGTTCCCTTCTGTTCCTATAATTCAATCTTTATTCCTTTGTATTTCTAATTCTTTCTTAAGTTCTGGGCTTTATTTCTAAATTTTTCTAATTCTAATCTATTGTATCCTTTCATGTCTTGTAGCACAATGTCTTTTATTCATTTGAAATACAAAGTCACACGTTGGTCTTGCTGTGTGGCCTGTCTCTGTCATGCATAAATGTTCTTCTGCCCCTTATTCATCTCCTCATAACAACTTTGTATTGGATTTGGTCTTGATTCTCTTCTGCAGCCCGTTTTTATGTGAAAGTAATTTTCCTGAACTTTTAGGCGGCATGGTTCAGAAGTTAGAAACTTCCTACGGCTCCTCCTTCTATTGTTTCTGTGTAGTGTTCAGAAATATGTGATTCATTTTCTGAGATTTCCTGTTCCTGCTCTCTCCTCCCACTTGTACCTAGACTTTAGCTATCTTTGTCTCTATGGTCTGCCCCTGTCTTGCTCAATTTTGATTCCACAATCAGCA
Source organism: Smutsia gigantea (assembly GCA_032199065.1). NCBI lineage: Eukaryota > Metazoa > Chordata > Mammalia > Pholidota > Manidae > Smutsia > Smutsia gigantea. Next base: position 73,279 of record JAVSCE010011822.1, read on the forward strand.
GTTCCTCTGGCATATATGGACCCTGTCCTGAAAGGTTGTCTTGGATGGTCAGTTTTAAGAGTCCACGACGGTAGCAGTCTATTCCCTACTGCTTCCCTTGCACTCTCCCACCATTGGATCGAGCAGAATCTCTCTCAGTTTCAGACACGTTCTCATATCTGCCTGCCACACACTCCAGTAAATAAGGAGGAAGAGGGGAGAGGCCCAGAGTCTTCTAAGGCTTTAGCTATGTTTGGTTTTATTTCCCCCTCTTTAATTGTATACTTTATGCATATGGTCTCTGATATTGTTCTGAGTCCCTAGGTTTGCCTGTAGGCTACTGTAGGGAAGGTCAGGGCTGAGGCTATGAAAACAGCTGAGATTTCCTCACTCACTAGGGAGAACCTCAGAACCATAGCATCTTACCCACTCTGCAGCCCATTACTTAAAGGCATTCCTTCCTAAGGTGTAGATGGTTGATAGAACTTGGTTTGTACATTCTGGAGATAGCAGTATTTTAACAGGAAACATCTTACCTTCAACAAAACCAGTGACTTTCTAATGGTGGGGTCTCAGGCACCATGGCAGATGGATAAAGAGATGGTTGCCATCTGACACTCATTAACTAAAGTCCAGGTTCCCAAGTTAAATGGGGTGGGGGTGTGGTATGGGCGGTAACCTCAGAGAGAGAGTGGTGGTTGCATGCTGGGAGCAGCAGGAATAGGTAATTTGGGTGGGAGTGAATAGTTTCAAGATCCTCGGGTGCCGAGACAAGCAGACATCACTAACCTTCTAAAACATGACAAAAATGCCCTGAAGATGGAATAATTGGTAAGATGTCAAAAGTAAAACCAGAATCCAATGCCAGGAGTTACTTGCACACCCTTCTGTAACTGCAAATACCAAGAGGCAGGAGACCGGCCAGCAGAGGTAAGGCAAAGGACTTACTTCCAGGTGTGACTGACGCTCAGGGAAGTACCAGGCAGCTAGAATTACCTTACTTGGGGCAGGAGAGTGAGTGAGAAGGTGGAGAGTGGAGAGATCCTGGGGAGAGGGAGGTCTAGAAGGCAACACAACATCACAGTGACACACTGAGAACTTTCTACATGCCTAAAACTGTGTTAGCAGCTGTGCACCCAGGATCCCATCAATGATGTTAGCCTCACTTTTGAGATGAAAAAATTGAGACTTAAAGAGGCCAAGTGACCTGCTGGGTTTCACAGGATGGTGACAGGTTGATATACAAGTCCTCCTCCTGCTCCAAAGCCTTCACTCTTTACAACTGTTCTTGGGTCCAACTTCCAACCCTGCCACCAACTGTCTGTGTGTTGACTGCTTAGCCTCTCTGAAAGTAAATTTCCTCATGTCAGAAAGGAGATAAATTATCTCAGAAATGAGATAATTCATTCAGGTCACATGGGTTTCATGCCTGGCACGGTGGCCGCCGCACAGAAAGCCCTTAGCATCCATGTACCGACTTCCTACCCATCAGCTGCCATCCGAGCAGTCTTTGAAGCAACCATTGATGTGCTGCCGTCCTCCACCTCGCCTGCTTCATCCTCTTCATTAAATCTATAGAAACTGTCTCGTAGGAAGAGTTATATGGCGTTCGTGGGAAATACATAGCAAAAGATGACAATTTCATCAATGAATCCTGATGATTTTCCTTCATGACATTTCAGAGCATGCAAGAAATTTGCTTTTCCTAGAGCATCAAATGACATTTGCAAAATTATGTTTTCTGTCTTATCGCAGGGAGATAATCCATCTAACCCTTAAACATCTGACAGTCAATAAACCTTAGGAAGAGACCAACTGAGAGGTAAACTCCCCAGAACAGCTCATCTGGAAGAGACACTGTGTTGTAGAAAGGAAAGAACAGGATGGAGTAGTCCCCGAGTGCTATCACCGGTGAATTCCCAGACTAGACTCTGACAGCCAGACGGACTTTCAGAGATAACCCTATGCTTGTATTTCATAGGTAGGGAAACTGAGGCCCAGAAAGGGGAAGGAACTTGTCCAAGCAGCTGCTATGCCTGAGCATGCACCAAGGGTCTCCTGCCTCCTAGTCTGAGTCTGGTCCCAGCACATTCTGCAGCCTGTCCTCTGGGCACTGGGACTGCCCCACCATCAGAAATAAATCCTGGCTCTATCACTTAATGGTGGGTGCTGGGCCCTCAATAGGCTGTTTAGCCTTAATTTCCGTGTGTGTTAAATAATGGGAATCATGAAGTTAGCCTCACAAGACTAAAACGGGTGAGGATGTGAACAACCTGGCGTAATTCCTAGCCCACAGGAGGCACTCATATGGGGTTACACTCCTCTTATCTTCATTGAGGCTCCCCCAGAAGCGAACCTTGGTACAAGATTTAAATGCAAGCAGTTTGTTTGGGAAGTGATCCCAAGCAGCATCAGAAGGAGAGGGGGAAGTGAGACAGGAAGGGGAGCAAGCAAGCTCATACAGGGTCACAGGGCAGGCTCCTGGGGCTCCGTCCCACTAATGGCCTCTGGGAGGCAGTGGAGAGCACGCCTTGGAGTCCCTCACCTCCATCCCTGCTGAGGATGAGCAAGCTGGTTTATCTACCCTCCAGTTCTCATCCTTCACTGGCTGCCCCTGGCGGCATCAACCCCAGTGCTTGCTGCCTGTCCTGGACACAAGCTGAGCATGCCATCCCAGGGGACGCCCTTGGGAGGCTGGTGACCAGTGCTTGCAGTAGGAAACCCTTTGTGTGCACGAGAAAAATGAGTGCCAGTGGCGTGTGAGCAGGGCGCTGAGAGCAGCAACTGCAGTCCACCCCTTGCACCACTCAGGTCCAGTCATGCCCACATTGAGTTTGTTCTGTCTTTCACTGATTTTCAAAGTGACTGGTCACAATTTCTATGATGAATAAACAAACAAACTTAAAACAGAAAGATTAATGTGATAGGTTACCGATCGTGTTGGGGCCATTGGTCCTGAGGTTATAATCAATGTTCATCATGAACGTCCTTCTTATAGGCTAAACTGTGTCCCCAAATAATTCATGTGATATTTAAATCCTGATCTTTAATACCTCAGAATGACTGTTTTTGAAGACAGGGTTTTTAAAGAGGTAATTAAGGTTAAAGGAGGTCATTAGGGTGGGCCCTAATCCAATCTGGTGTCCTCAAAAGAAAAGGAAGTTTGGACACAGACAGACACTGAAGAAAGACCATGTGAAGACACAGAGAGAAGACCACCATCCACAAGCCCTACAAGAAACCAACCCTGCCAATATCTTCGTCTTGGGCTTCCAGCCTCCAGGACAGGGAGACAATATACTTCCGTTGTTTAAACCCCCCAGGCTGTGGTAATTTGTTACAGTAGCCCTAGGAAACTAACATACTCCTCTATCACCCTTCTTAGGGTGCCCTGGGCCAGCTCTTCCACTGGTCTAGGCTCTTGCCACTCCTTCATTCTGAAGGGTCTGAGTCCCAGGCACCACGCCCTAGGTCCATGCCTGTTGTTTCCTGTGCATGATTATCTCCAAGTTTGCAAGGACCAAGAGGTGCCCCAGTTATCCCAGCCAGACACACTCTTTCCAGCCCCCATTCATGTAGCAATAAGCCTACTTCCTGTGATAACCAGTCGCTCCCCCTGCCAGTATCACAACTCTTTCTCTGGCAGCAGGTATACTAGTATGAGGAGCCCAATGTGACCCAGCAGAGGTTGTAACTTCAGAGGCACCCTTACTGTGCTGCTAGGAGCCAGCACCTGGGGTCCAGGAGAGACTAGAGGTACAGGGATGGAAAACACAACCCCCCAGATGGGTCCCTGGAGTGATGGAAAGAGAATCCACCTCTTGTCCCCACTCCAAGGTGCCACATTTATCCCGTGCTGGGACCCAACCACCTTCTACTTATCAGTGGGTCTCACAGGTTTTGTGTCAGCGGCTGAAAGCAGTTCTAAGATCCATCACCCTCCACCTTTCTCTGCTAGTATGTCATGGATTGGGTTCAGGGAAGGAGTCAACAGCCTGAGGTACCATCTGACCCAGATCAGTGTTTGGCACCTTAGATGAAATATATACTAAAAATACAGATGGGGTGGGGTAGTAGGCCCCTGATGATGGACAAGTGCACTTTACAGAGAGAACAGCTCCAACTCCATTCACCAGGTAACTCTGAATCCCCACCCTGACCTAGCTCTGTCATCTACCTCCTCCCTGAGGCTCCCTTGACCTGGAAACCAGCGACTGACAGTCAAACACTGATTGCAAGAATAGCATATGATTACTCAGGACTCACTCTTCTGTAGGAAGTGAATTGTGCACATTTTCTCCTTTAATCTGTGTGAGCCCCCCAGAGGCAAGAAAATGGTGACTTGGAGAGGTGAGGTCACTTAGCCCACAGTGGCAGACCTACAAGTCGAACGACAGCCATTTCCTCAGATTTCCTGCTCTTCACATAAAAGAAGGTGACCAAGAGGTAACCCTCAGGCAGAGAGAGGTGACCAAGCCACACTTCCATGCAGTGTGGTCCTTTGTACAAAGGAAGGAGAGACCCCAGACCATAGTGGGGAGCAGCTGCCCCCTCCCAATCCTCCCCTGTGCCACAGTCCCCTTTCCCCTTCACGGCACCCATGTGGTTGTATTTGTTATCCCCACCAAAATATGTCTTCAGTTTGTCTAAGCAATTGAGTGGACCCCAAAAACACCCCCCACCTTGCAGAACAACCGCCTGCCTAACAAACCAGCATTAGGATATCTGTTGCCTGAAGTTTGGCTGGGAGGGGCAGCCAAACACCTCACAAATGCTCTGCTTTTCAGTGTATAAGGTTAAAAGAAGCTTTTAGGAAACAGATATGTTTACTCCAAACCAGAAACTAAACATATGCTCCCTCCCTTGATTATCTTTGAGGCAGTAAGAGCTGTGAAGGCGACTGGGTGGCATTTACAAATATAAGCAGGTCAGTGCCATTTCATCTGCCAACGTATCTCATCGGGGACCACTAAAGAGCCATTTCAGGGGTGGCAGGATGTCCCGCGGCCCCCTGCTGCTCCCCAGCCATTGGGTGGCAGGGCTGTGGGAGCTCTTTGAGAACACAAACGCTCTTTCAGCACAGTGTGTGACCTCTGCTCTATCTCTGCAGGGAAAACAGGATAGAAGAGCTTCCGATTGATTCTGACATTCTGCCTTATTTAACAGCTTCCAGAGACCACATCGCTTAACTGTCTTATAGCCAAAATAAAAGAGAAACAGGGCCCCCACAAGGTGCTTAGATACATCTGGGGGAGGACTGGAAACCTGGGGCTGGCAGAGCAATTAGATCTGTGTGCATTTTACTGCAAACAAAGGATTCCAAGCTTTCTCTGAGGAGTGGTCGGTGGGGTGGTAACAGCCCCCAGATGGTTTCCAAAGTTGAAGGCTGGGAAGAAGAGAACACAGTGAAGCAAGATGCATGGCCAACAGGCCTGACACCAGTAGAGGACCACCTGGCAAATGGGGTAATAAGAGGAGACAACTTGGATGACTGGCAGATCTGAGTGCAGGCCCCTCTCTGCCACCTACTTGCTATGTAACCACATGCCAACAACTCCCCTTCTCTGAGCTTCAGTTTCCTCCCCTGTAACGCAGTAATGGCATTACTCATTTCACGGGAACCATGAACGTCTTAGGTGGGGCTCCCCCAAAGCAGACCCTGAGATGAGGATTTGGATCAAAGTGATTTTGTAGGAAAGGTTCCAGGAAAACCAGTAAGATAAAGGGAAAGGGGGATCAGAGGATGAGAAGCCAGGAGCCAAGTCGAGGTCTTTGCCGCAGCTCCCACACCTGCAGACTTAGAAATGAAGAGTTCTGAGGTCCACATCAGAACCCATATTGTAACAAGATCCCCAGGGGATGTGGAAAGCACTGGGGAGCACAAGCCCCAGAGATGCCCCGTGAAGGAGGATCAGTCCTTGATTAAGGGCTGCCCTGAGGCTGGGGTGGGGGGAGGTTGTGCAAACCTCAGGAAGCTCCAGCCGCCCAGCCTGGCCGCCCCGGAGCAGCGCCCCAAGGAGAGACTCAGGTGCCGGCTGTTGGAAGTAAATTAAGCAGATGCCACTGCACGGAAATGGCCACTCTGACCCCAAGAGGATGAGGCGGGGCCTGACCATGTCTGCTGCAGCATGACCACTAAAGCGATCCAGAAGCAATCAGCTCCCTTAGGACTCCAGTCCCGTTAGCCTCCGTAATCCTCGATGCCCTCCTTTCCTCCGTTCAGCCTCCAAGCACCCAGTGTATCAGACAGAGCCATGCTGAGTTCCTGCTCTGTCTTACTTCCTCCCCTGCAGAAGGCAGTGGGTGCAACTCCATCTGGGGATGGTGCATATGGTTTGGGGCGCTACCACTCCCCAGCTGCCTCTACTGATGTCACCCAGCCCTTGCCCCACACTTGATCTAAATCCAGTCTCAGGGCAATGAGCACAGGCAGCCCCTCAGCTCCTTCCAGCAGGGGGCGCTGGCTCTAGTCCCAAGGCCAAGGGCCAAGTCTCCACCTTCACTTGGCATGCCCAGGCCTCTTGCCCTCACTCCTACCTCAGTTTCCCCATCATTCACGCCATTTCCCCCAGAGATGGAGGTCTGTTCTGAGGCCCAGCTTACTGGCCCTGGACCTCAGGCCTTCCTGGTTCTTCTTTCTGGCCCCCTGCCCTCTCAGCGGGGTCCTGTTGTCCAGACACCCATGCTGGTCAGAGCTTCCACCCACAGAACGGACACACTAGACATAGTCTGAAATATCCTGCCACCTGCTCGCACTCCCACCCCAGCAGACATTGATGTTACACTCCTTGGGAATGACACTAGCTCTTGGTCCCACCAGGAGAGAGCTTACCACTAGGCTGCTTCCCCAGTCTCGACCCCATCTGGGCGTGGCTCCCTCTCCCTCCTAGGTCACAGGGTCTGTGAAACTCCACAGCAAGAGGCAGGGCCAGCTTCATGGCTGTGGGACTGACCTGTGCATTGGCATGGGGCCCTGAACTTGGTTTAATGCTCTGCTGTCACCATCTTGCAATTCTTAGTAACTTTTATAAGGGGTTTCCCCCACTTCATTTTGTACTGGGCCCCACAAATTATGTAGCTGATCCTGATAACATCACACCTTGTCAGACATCCCCCCAGTGATGTAAAGGAAAGGTCATCTCTTTGCCCAAAGTGCCGGGGGGGCCGAGCACTGTAGACACCTCCCTCCACACTCTTCCAAGCCAGCCTTCTCTCCTCTGCCTCTCCCGACCCTCCTTATCTCCCCATTGCCCTAACCCAAAAGCCCAACAGATGACCCCTTACTTAACTAGGACAGCAAGGTTGTCATGGTCAAGAGTGGCACGTGTTGGGAAGAATCCATCCTGGTCCCTTTAATCTCTGTTTAGAAGCCAATGTGTCAGAACAACTCTCCGAGACCTGAGTTTATATTTTGATCCTACAGTTTTCCTCCTTGCTACCCCCCTTCAGATGGACAGCACTGGCTTTAAATGCCAAAGCCAAAGACTAGGGTTTGAGAGAGCTAAAAAGAAGGATTGGGAATAGGGGCAGGGAGACCGACATTCTATGCTCCCTCCTGGCCCCCCAACCCCACCAGGTCCCTGTGCTTGAGATTTATGCACACTAACCCATGCCCAGTTATCAGGTTAAGGTGCAGGGACTCTCCCACCCACCCAGAAAGGAAATCTCAAGGAACCTGAGACTCTCAGCCAATGTTTACAGCTACACCATTGCAGTCCAGAAACAGAATTCCAAGCCATGGCTGTCCATGAGAATCACCTGGAAGCTTTTGAATATCTACCCCTGCCAGACATCCTGCTTCTGTTGGGGGTGGCCCAGGGATGGAGAAGGCTTAAAAGCTCCCCAGGTGGCACTCAGGCACAGCCGAAGTTGAGCAGTGCCGATCCAAGCGCTGCCTTGGGGGTATCCTGAGGCTATGGGCCCCTCTCCCCAGCACAGCTGGGTGCACCTAGCTGCACAGAGCGCCCAGGCCGCAACCACACGGGGTCAGAAGTCATCCAAGCCTATCCAAGGTCAGCAGACCAGAGAGCAGCCAGGGCTCTGGATGTTCTCAGGCCAGTTCCTCTGTCCTGGTTTCTGGCTCTGCTGCGATCCTGAGTCTTAGCCCCTGCCCTCCCTCGACTCTGGTCACTGGATCCCTTGTCCTATTTACCTCCTTCTGGAGTGGCCACTGAGTGTGGATGGAAGAACCCTACCCAGAGGGAGTCAAAAGCTCTGGATTCAAGTTCCTGACTTTGCCACTTACCAAGGTCACTCAATAATAAGTAAGAAGATGCTGTGAGGCAACTGTTGTGTTTGCCTCAGCACACCCATTTCCTTCATCCACTGCATGTGGTCTTGGTAGACTACAGGTCAACCAGGCAGGAGCTGGACCCCTGTATCAAAAGAGGCCAGATTCATACCCCAAAAAGTATATATTGATCAGAGCAACTCAATAATTTAAAACAAACAAATTTTCCTGCCCATCACCCCAGCAAAAGTCGCCTGGCTAAATCCCCAGGGGTGCCATGGTTTCTGTCCTTTCAAAGAAGTTTCTTCAGGTTTTCCTAAGTTCTCCATCCATATCCTCCCAATAAGTTCCTTTTCAGCTTAAGTTAGATACAGTCAGAATCTGCTGCTTATAGACCAAGAATCCTAACCCAACATGTCTTATCATCCCTACTCTACAGATGAGAGAGCTGAGGCTCCAAAGGCTAGGCTAGATATGTGGTTGTATTTCACCTTAGTAATAGAACCAGAGCTCTAATCAGGTCTCCTTCTCCTCATCTATGCATCATGCTACTCTCAACAACAGATATTTGGGAGCAAAATGTTGGAGAAATTATTTCTCTGGGGGAAAATAAACGCATGGAGGGACCCAGACTGAAAACACCATCCCATTTGTTTGGGTTCAACGCAGACCCTAAGAAAAGTAGTCAGTGCCCAGGCACCAACAGTGGTTAAAGACCCTAAAGCTCTACCATGGGGCTGATCCTCCAGGAAACCCAGCCCATGAAACATAAACAGAACCACAAGATGGAGATGGTAAGCAGTTCTAAGTGATGGACTCCCTTAGCTTTTGTATGGGAAAATCTTTCTCTCTCCTTCTTTTCTGAAGGACAGCTTTGCTGGATAGAGTATTCTCAGTTAGCAGTTTTTTCTTTAGTGTTTTGAACACATCATCCCACTCTCTTCTGGCCTGTGAAGTTTCTTCTAAGAAATCTGCTGATAGCTGTATGGGGGTTCCCTCATAAAAAGTTTCTTTCTCTTGCTGCTTTTAAGATTATTTCTTAGTTTTAATTTTTGGAAATTTTGGTATAATGTATCTTAGAGAAGATCACTTTATATTGAGTTTGGAGATGAATGAATTTCATGAAGTTGGATGGCTAAATCTCTCTCCAGATTTAGGAAGTTCTTGGCCATTATTTCTGTAAATAAGCTTTTGTCCCCTTCTCTCTTGTCCTTCTTGGACTCCAATAATTTAAGACGATGGAAATCATACCAAGATCTTTTCTGATCACCATGGTATGAAATTAGAAATCAGTAACGGGTGGAAAACTAGAAAATTCACAAAAAATGTGGAAATTAAACAACATTCCTGAATAACCAATGGGTCACAAAAATTAACTTGAAATGGATTAAAGACTTAAATGTAAGACCTGAAACCATAAAACTCCAAGCAGAAAACAGCAAAAAGGTCCTTCACATAGGGCTTGGCAACAACTTCTTTTTTGATATAACACCAAAAGCACAAGCAACAAAAGCAAAAATAAATAAGTGGAACCACATCAAATTAACAAGCTTCTGCACAGCAAAGGAAATAAACAGAAGAGAAAACTATGGGATGGAAGAGAATACTTACAAATAATATATCTGATAAGTAAATATTCAAATTATGTAAGGAACTCGTAAAACTCAGCAGCAAAAAAAAACACAAATGATCCAATTTAAAAATGAGCAGAGGAACTGAATAGACATTTTTCCAAATAAAACATACAAGTAGCCAACAGGTACCTGAAAAGGTGCTCAATGTCACTAAACATCAGGGAACTGCAAATCAGAGCCACAGTGAGACCACCTCGCACCAGAGTGGGTGTCATCAACATCTAGCAAGCATCACACAAGAGATAATAAATGTTAGCCACAATGTGGAGAAAAGAGAACCCTTGTTCTGTTTTTGGAGACATAAACTGGTACAGCCACCATGGAAAACAGTATGGAGGTCCTTCGAAGAATTAAGAACAGAATGATCATGATCCAGCAATCACATTTCTGGGTATATATCCAAAGGAAGTAAAAGCAGGATCTCCAAGAGATATCTGCACTCTCATGTTCACTGCAGTTTTTATTCACAGTAGCCAAGCCACGGTAACTACCTAAGTGCTCTATAGATGAGTGGATAAAAAAGATGTGAGATACGTAATATATTTCAGCCATGAGAAAGAAGGAAATCCAGCTGTTTGCAACAATACGGATGGACTTTAAGGGCACTCTGCCAGGTGAAATGAGTCAGACAGAAAGAGACAAGCACTCTGTGATATCATTTACATGTGGAATAGAGGGAATGGGGAGAGGTTGGTAAAAGGGTACAAACTGTCAGTTACAAAATGCATGACATTTGGGGATCTAATTGCAACATGGTGATCATAGATAACAATATACTTGAAAGTTGCTGAGAGAATATCTTAAATGTTCTCACCACAAATAATAAATGGTAATTACATGAGGTGATAGAGGCATTAATTAACCCTGGGAATCATTTTGCAATATATGCATGTATCAAATCATCATACCTTATACCTTAAACTTACACAATGTTGTATGTCAACTGTATCTCAATAAAGCTGGAAAAAATAAATAAAATTAGGACAACAGTAAACAAAAAGAAACACAAAGGCAGAGTTTTTTTTAAGGAATATTTGTGACAATTGTATATAATTTTCAAGGTTAATGGCATCTTGATTCACAATGAAAGTCTCGTTCATCTACATATTAGTGTTCTGAAGCTAGCTTAATTTACATAATCATAAATTGCATTTCAACTGTCTTCATCAGCTGATTCTCCATTTGATGAAAATGTAAACGGTAATTTTATTTGGGCTCAATTGCATACATACAGCATTTATGCAGCATCAGAAAATAGCATTTTAATCTAACCAGCAAGTTGGGCTCATTACAAAAAATAAGAATATTAGTTAAAACCCCAAGTCAGTTCCCCAAATATCTTTGAAGGTCCTGGTCATTGCTGTTTTATTACCCAGTTGGTTTTAACTGTATTTGTTCAAAGCTGGAAAAAGCTAAGACCTCACCATGAAAATGTCCTTTAGACTCCAAAATACAGGCAGCCAGTGGGCCCCAGGATTCCAAGATGGCAAGTTGGGAGGAGTTCACAAGTGTGCAGGGACCCCTCTATCGCTGACACAGAGGATATTGCTAGTATCCTTAGAGGTGGGAAGGAAACTGTCCTTATTTTGACATGAGATAGGATAATCCAGTATAAAGTGTCAGCTCACTCAGATGTGAACATGGCCTGGCTCCACCACCCCAACCTCAGCTGCAATCCTCTCGCCACCTGGAGGTCACCTCATGTCACAAGACCCTTCCCTCACAAGTGCACCAGGAGGGACCAGCGTGCCTTGGAGATGTGGCCACTAAGGCTCTGAGAAATGAAGCCACTTGCTCAGGTTTACCAGGTGTCTTAGTCCGTCTGGGCAGCCATAACATTGGATCATAGACTGGGTGGTTTATAAAAAAAGAGATTTATTTCTCACAGTTCTAGAGGCTGGGAAGTTCAAGATGAAGGCGCCAGCAGATTCAGTGTCCCGTGGGAGCTCGCTTCCTAGTTCATAGATGGCTGTCTTCTCTCTCTGTCTTCAGACAAGGGAGCTCTCTGGGGCTCTCCTTCGTAAGGACACTAATCCATTTATAAGAGTTCCACTTCTATGACCTTATCACCTCCCAAAGACCCCACCTCCTAAAATATGATGACATTGGGGTCTGATTTCAACATTCAGGTTTCAGGGAGGACGCAAACATTAAGTCCATAACACCTGACCAATGGCCAGAGTCACAATGTAAGTCAAGAAGGGCAGGCAGAAAGTCTTAAATGTTCATGAGGAATGTCAAGGTCAGTTTCCCAGGGAGTCAAAAGGAAAAGCAAGCTGGAAGCGGGGCCAGATGCAGAGCCACAGCAGGGTTCCCTGTGACATTACCTGTCACCACCGCCACCGCAGGGGGCATTAGCCCGCATGTCAGCACCTACTGCTGCCACCTCAGCTGCAAGATGTGTTAAAAGCTTAAGTGAGAAAGGCGCATCTCACAGACCGTATCTTCAGAGCCCACTTAGCTCACACCATCTCTGGGCTCCGGGGAGGTAGGACACGTTTCTTGCAAATCAAGGCTCTGACAGTTGTGTTCTGCACAGTGGAGGTCACAGATGTATGACCCACAGCTGGGAACAGACTGCACTATGGAGAAAATGGCCAAACCAGCTGTAGGTGCAAGGAGTGAATGTTCTCAGCTGAGGACCGGCATTTGTTCCCAAGGTAGTGGGCAAGACCCATGAATTCTCTAGGCATAAAGCAGGCCACAGTGAAGTGTGGTGCATTTGTTTCTGGTGACTCCAGGCAGCAATTCAAGCCCTTCAGGAAAAGGTTCTCAGACACTGCAGTTCTCTGTTAGACCGGAGACGGGACAGAGGGCAGAGGGGTGCAGCACAACCGACTTACAGGATGGAATGATTGTGGCCCACACAGTATCCAAGACCCTCCACGCACATGCCACATCAGTGCGACAGTTTTTATCAATGCTTTGGTGACATGCAGCCCACTTAGGACACCTAGGTGCTTTGTCAGACGCCACTCTGAAAAGTAGTCTTGCTCAAACATGCATCTCCTGGGAGCCTGTTAAAACTGCAGAGGCCAGGATCTGACCCAGACCCTCTGAATTTCTGCTTGGTTAACAAGCATCCCAGTGGCTCTGGGGGACCTTGATGAGAAAACAGGTCTTCATCTGTTATGGTGGCTCATGCCCCAGGAACCCAGACCCCAGCCAAATTCCTAGCCCCTTGGTCCACAAATCTGTAACACCTTCAAGGGTAGCTTTCACTCCTGACTTTTAAGATGAGAACAAAAAGACTTGGTGAGCATGACCGAGGCCACACTCTATACAGAGAACTCTGCTGTGTTTTACTTTCTAGACCTTATAGGCCAGTATTTGTTACATTAGTGATACAGAGGACTCGATGATTCCCAAGCTCCAGCTTTTCCCTCCTGAGGACTGGAGATGACCTTAACCAGGAGAGCAGAGGAGACACCCTCCAAGCTGATCTGGTCTGCAAATTTCTGCATGAACCACACTGTTCTTGTAGCAAAGCCTGTGCTAAAGACATCTGCTTCCTGCTCCTGGGCCCCCTGGGCCCTACAGGTTTGCACATCTATTGCTTAGGGCAGACTCGAGTGACCTCGCTTTCAGGTGTTTCAGGGCAGCCCCTGTTCCTCGGCCCCTGAATCGATCAGCAGCCTCCTGGACACCATGGCCCAGAGCTACGCCATCTTAATCTTGGAGCCCAACTGAAACACATGAAGGCATGAAACTTCTTGTGTGATATCATTAAACATTTCCACTAGTAACAACGCAGGACTGATGGTAAGGTGGTGAGTTCCCTGTCACCAGAGGGATCCAATCAGAAGTCAATCCACCATAACTCATGAATGCCAGCAGCCAGCAGCTAAAGCAATGGTCCTCTTGACCACAGAAGCCCTCCCACCCCCAGGTGTTTGAGTCTGTGAATTCTAAATTGGACTTCTACCACTGCATCATTAAAAACATCCAAATTCTGCCCACACAGCTCTCTGATACTCAGACTGGTTCTGCACAAAGTGGAAAAATACAATTTAAATATCTTCTAAGTGTCAGAACCATGAGAAAGAAAAAACAAATTCATCAACAAAGAATTCCTTTTCAATGGTTTTCAAGCCAGCCTGTGTCTGTCACCAAACCACAGGTGATATGGTAATAAAATTCAGCTTGCAACAACAGCATAATGATTTAAATATGGTCTATTTCTCCAAAGAAATATCAATAAAATATATTTCCTAACATGGCCTTTATAATGAGTGTAAACCTTTTTATAAGAAAATTATTCAAATATAGCAAAGGTATCCCGAAGACTGAGATGAGGTGGCATCACCATGGAGCGACAAAGGGAATGACCCAAGAAGCCCGTGGGCAGGGGTGAAAGCCATGTTCCTTGGGTGGTCCAGCAGGAGAGATCTTGAGAGAAGAGGCATTTCAACTTTTTAGCTTAATCTGAAGAGATGAGGCTCTGGGATCTTGCCCCAGCTTCACATATTGAGTGTGAATTGCAACAGGTGAACTGATGTGCGGACCGCATCCATCACAGGATCAGAGCCCGTGGAGTCCCAGAAGCATAGAAGCTGGCCCTCAGCTGCCCACCAGCCTCACTGTTGCCCTGCACTGTATCACTTGTCTTCCTCAAAACCACAGTGTCTTTCTGAGCTTCCATGCTTTGCACATGTACTCTCCACTCCTTCTCTCCTTATCCACTTCAACCTTGCTCCAAACCCAGATTCAAAAATCACCTCCTACATTCTCCTGTCTTCCTTGATTTGCTATGTAAAGTGGAACACTGCCTGCTATAAACCTGCGAGCCTCCAAACCCTGCCCTCTGCCCAACCCTTCAAGGGTCCTCACTGGGATGGGAAAGTAAAAAGATCAGAGGGTCCTCTCTGGGATGGGAATGTAAAAAGATTCGCCCAAACAATCCAGCCATTTTCTGAAACTTCCAGAGATTTGGATATTATGCTCATGGCCTGAAAGGCATGGCCACTTCCACTGGCATCTGGCCTTGCACACTGGAGCCAGGCAGAATTGGAATCACAGCCCAGTTGGTCACCTTGCTGGGTGATCTTAGGCAAGTTACACAACTTCTCTGAGTCTCAGTTCCCTCCACCAAGACACAGAGATAACAATAATCCCTCCATAGGGTTGTTGGAAGGTTGTAACAAAATAAAGTCAGTGCAAACATCTGGCACCAAGATTGTCAGTAAATGCCAGGCTCCTCCCCTCCTTGCAGAGTTAGCTACTGAGATTTTAGATCACGGGGCACCTCTATCTTTCCATCTGTAGAATAGGCAGGCATGCTCTCAGCTTCTTATTTCACTGCTCAAGGAACAAGCTTATGTAAAAGAAAATTAACACTTATAATGGACTTCACTTATTCCAATGTCTATTGAATATACGATTCACATTGTCATGTCAGCATGAAATAGTCATCCACTCTTCCAAAGCAATGCGGAATTACCAGCTGTCATTTCTAAGAGGGTTAAGAGAATGTCCCCGACTAAGGACATGCTAGAGCAGAGAAAACCATGACACAGGGAAGAAGTGTGTCTCCCCACTGAGGGAGGAGGGGGCTCTACTCTGCTTTCTGCTGCCCAGTGCCCCCCACCCCAGCTATGCGTGTAAGGAGGTCTCATGTAATCCCTGCCACAACAGTCCACATTTTCAAGATGAGGAAACTAAGACTCAGACAGGTTTGCTGAGTCCAGGTCCAGAGCTCTCTGCCCACTGTTGCCCAAGATGCAGCAGGAGGGGAAGCTGCATTACACAGAAGGTGGAAATATGAGATTCTCCAGCACTACAGGGGAGTAGCAAAGACTAGGAATTAGCAGAGCATGGAGCCCCCTCCACTTCTCAGAAGCAGGGAAGGGAGATGTATGAAAGGGGGAAAGTGTTGGAGACATAACTAAACTCAAAATCAGATTCATGACGCCCTCCTGTAATCTTCTGCAATGGTACACAAATGCCAGCATTTGCATCCACATCAAAATATAAAAATAAAAAAACTATGACCATGTACTCTTAGAAGTCAATCCTCAAGGGTCTGTCAAGGTTAAAGCAAGGTGACTATGCATCCCACACTGCCCAGGACAGTCCCAGTTAATGCAAAATAATGACCAATGGCGCCCCCACTCGCTTTCGAAAGTATCCTAATGGATAAAGTCATCCTAGATTTGTGGATCTCAGTCTTGGCTATGCCTGAGAATCACCTGGGGAGCTTTGTAAACAAGATTAAACCAAAACATCTAGAGGTGAGATCCAGACATTGGTCATTTTCTTAAGCTTTCCCCAGTGATTTTACATGTTACTAAGCTTGAATACCATAACCCTTCCTGGTATGCAAAGGTGAATCGGGCAATTAGCAGGTGGGATCCCCCAAAGCCCTGAGCTGCCCTGCCCAGGGGGATGGATACTGGGGTAGCAGACAAGGAAGCATGCAGCTAGTCCAGCAGACCCCATCTATGGCCCAGCTACATGCACCGTTCATTCCCCTGTTTGTATTTACTTACCTACCTGCTTCTGGAAAGACTGGAGGCCCCATGGCCGGTCCTGCCCGGTGCCACTCACAGTGAGCCCGTCACTAGTGCTCGGCTGCCTCCCAGGGAGGCGGCGAGGGAAGTCACCTGCCTCACCTTGCAGCAGATGGACAACCTGGAGAGACAGTTTCTTCCACACATTTTGGAGAGTTACGCCAGAAAATTCCGTCAAGCCATGTGAAGTCAGGCTACTGGCACAGAGCAACCTGAGCCCAGGGTACGAACGCGTCCTGTGCAGGGTTTCTTGGACAGATTGTGTCCAAGTGGTGCATCTCTCCTAATTAATGCTGCCAGGTAAATCTCTGGCCTCTCATCTCTTGGGGAGAGAAGAGCCTGCCATCTCCTTATCCCAGCCACAGAGAGCCACATTTGTCCACAGGCAGCTCCCCTGGGTTTTGAATCTTTTTCACAGCGCTGGCATTCACACTCCTGACCAAAATGCATTTCCAAGAACAGAAAGCAAAGGGGGGAGATTTGCGAGGTTTCCTCTTTCTAAAGAAGGGCAGCAAACACCACTATAGCTAGACCTGGGCAGTGTTTGCAGCTCCCAGATACATTCTAAAAACATAATGCATTACATATCTCTGTGCTTTTCAGACTGTGTTGCCGAAAAACTCTTCAAATGTATTAGGAAAACCTATTCCAAGAAATACTATTGGGGAAACTTCAGAATATATGGAAAACCTTTGTCATTTGTGGATGTCACATTCACAATTTTGATTTATGAATGACAAATACACCAAAATGTCCCCCCACAAAAGATATAACAATTTATCACACACACAGAGACATACACACACACCTCACTTCACTATCTTGGTATTTTCAAACTTTCTGATCTTTGCCAATCTAAAAAATGAAAAAGGTTACCTCCATGTAATTTTCATTTTCATTTCTTATCAGTGACACTAAGCCATTTTTCACATGTCTAAGAAGCAGTTTTACTTCCTTCTCCGTGGGCTCTACTCATATCCATTGCTCATTTTTCTATTGGACTCACAGCCCTTGCTTATTGATTTGTAGAATCTCTTTGTATGTTAAAGAAACCAGTCCTTCCTCTGTGATATAGCATGCATCTTTCCAGTTTGATGTTTGTATTTTTATTTTGTCTATGATGCATTTAGTTAAGCCCATTTTAATGTACGTAAACATATTACTATCTTCTTTTGTGGCTTCTGGGTTTTCTATTAAACTTTTTAAAGCCTTATAAGGACATAATCTTTCATTGCTTTTTTAGTATGAGATCTTGGAAGGACTGAGCCAGGCCAGAAAGCATTCAATGGAGAAAGATCCAAAGAAAATCCTGACCTAATGTCACTCTTCCTTGTAGAGATCTTCTTGTAGAGATCACAAGACCCTATGAAAAAGATGACAAGATATATCATCTATTTTCAAGGAGGTCCACAGCAGAACCTGCCATCTGAGGGACTGTTTCCCAGAACCCTAACATGGGAGCTGGTGGCCTGACACCAGACCTGCTCTAGCCCATGCCTTCTCGTCAGTCCTGCCTTCTTCCTCCAGGCAGTCCAGACTCTCAGTCAAAGCAAGCCACCCCAGAGATGTATGACTAGACACCTTCTTTTGGGCACAGGCTTCTGCCCTATGGACTCATTCCACAGACGCTCAGTGCACACCTACTGTGTGGAGGCCCATGCAGAGTGCTGGGGAAGTTCAGGCAGCAGGACAGGTGTGATTCTGGTGTGGCGATGAGCCCAGAGCCTCTCTTGCGCATCAAACCATAGACTCCCAGGAAGAGAAAAACCTGGCGTCATCCTCACATCAACATCTGTCTCC
This sequence comes from Smutsia gigantea, assembly GCA_032199065.1. Lineage (NCBI taxonomy): Eukaryota > Metazoa > Chordata > Mammalia > Pholidota > Manidae > Smutsia > Smutsia gigantea. The sequence continues at coordinate 91,431 of JAVSCE010011822.1, forward strand.
CCCTCCAGGTCCCTAGAGCTTCTGGAATTGAACCTGGAACCCAAGCACAGCAACTGGGCACCCTGAACCTTCTGTAGGTCCTGCAAACAGAGCTGGCCCCTTACCCAGACCCCTCGACTGGTCCCAGCCCCATGCACCCTCACCAACTGTCTCGCACCTCCTTGAGAGAGTCTCCCGGTGAGAGCTCTACTTTTTAATTCTGTCTGGAGTGAAAAGAGAACAGGTTGACTTTGTAATGTCATCAGATATTAAGCTCAGTCTTTCCAGCTACTGACATCCAAATTACCAGTGAGCTTGAAAGCCCCAGTGGAGGCTGTTGGCCGAGCTAACACAACTGGGGCCTGCAGCTAGTGGGGGGAGGGAGCCCCTCTCAGCTGTGAGAGGGGCTGGGGGTGCTGCAGAACCAGTGACTGCCAGCAAGCCAGGGATGGGGCAACAGCCGATAAAGACAGATGGGGGTAAGGGTCCTCCATTAAAATTTTAAACCACAGGCACTTCATGACCACGCATACTTGAAATGCCATCCCTGAGAGGCAGAAGCCAAGAGGCTGTTGAGGTTATTGTGTGAAGTTGCCAAAAATTGAAGACATAATGCATCCCTTGTCCTTTGGAAATGTTTTGAAAGAAACGTTCTCCATGACATGGAACACATTGTTCAAATGGAAGCAGGAAAGTAAACTTTTTTGAGAGTGAAGCAAAGTATCATCATTATTGGAGAGGGTAGAATTAGATATATCTCTGGAGTTAGAAAAACAGGCTCTAGGGGCTAGAAAAATCTGGATTTGGTCTCTTTATCAATCTAGCTTTATCCATTTTTTTACTGGGCAAGGACTAACCTCCTGGAACCTTGGTTGCCCCATTCCTAAAATGAGGCTAATAATGCTTTCCACAAAGGGTTCTTTTGAGGATTAAATGAAGTGTATAATAAAGTCCCTGGGACAGGACCTGGCCCCACAGAGGGTCTTACAACCCCCAAAGAGGTCATGCCACCTCCCCTTTTAGAGCTTGTCAGGGATGTTATGGTTTGCTTATCTTAATGCCTAAATTTTTCACATGGAGAAAGAGTCCCAGATGGTGAGGTGACTTACCCACAGCCCCTCAGTAAGCTACAGGCAGAATCGAATTCAAAACTTCTGATTCCCCCACATCAAGAAACGCCTCCTCTCAAATATCTCCTCCCTTCTGTTCCCAGAAGCCCAACACCTCTTACATATTCAGCAGGAGGGATGGGAAGACGAGTGGCCAAGCGCACTGCTGGCGATCTCAGCACCGTGGCCTTCTAGGGCAAGGCTGACACTGACCCCTGAGAAGTAAGTGATCCCTGTGTGACCTTCCTCAAGAGCTTTGGGTCTAGTGAGAGTTAAGCACAGCCGAGAATGAGAGAAGGGCAGAGAGAGGGCGTCTCAGAACCATAGGGAGCCACAGAGGATTCTCAGTGACGTAAAGGAGATTTGCTTTGACTCTGTTTTCAAACAAGTACAGGAAGAAAGAAACCGCAGCACAGCTAAGGCGGGATGCGTGGAACCAACCAGAGAGGGTGAGAATGCTGGACACCAAGAGATGCGGAGGAGATATCCAGGAGGCTCGGCCAACGAACCTTGCTCGTGAGCAGAAGGGAACAGAAGCCCAGCCCCGTTGCCCATGATGGGGACGGGAGAGGCAGCGGGTGGGAAGGGGCAACAGCAAAGAGCTCTTGCTTTTGTTTCCCTCTGTCACCTATCTTGATGGAAATTTTCTGAGCTTTGCATTGCCAAATACAAGCAGAATTGAAATAGCTATTTCCATGTACTTTGGTATACAGCTGGGGCATTTTCAACAATTAAAATGTTTTCTCCTCTAAGAAGCTGAGGAATGGGAGATGGTGCCCCCACCACCCCACCCCCACCCCCACAGGTGACCAAAATGTTATTGCTATGCAGCCTGAGTCTCAGAAACAATCCTGTGTTTCTCCTCTAGTACTCGCACACTACTACCACACGAACGGCACTTCTGACACCGCGTGTGGGCTTTCCACACATCGAACAATTCTCCAACACCAACTGGGTGTCCTACAATTCAATCCAGTCTGACACTGTCTACATGGAGTTAGCATCACATTCCACAAGAACTCAGTCCCACAAAACTGTCCCCACATCAGATACCAATTGCCAGACCAGGTTGGCCCCTGTATGTCTGACCAATTGGCTATAAACTGGGGTTTCTGTGATCCCCTGCTTGGGTTCAATAATTTATTAGAATGGCTCGTAGAACTCAGGGCAACACTTACTTTACTCTTTATTATAAAGGATGTGACTAAGGATACAGATGAACAAGCAGGTGCAGAGATACATAGGGTGAGGTCCAGAAGGGTCCTGAGCACAGGGGCCCACCCCCCCATGGGGCTGGGGCGCACCACCCTCTCAGCCCATAGATATGCTCACCAGCCCAAAAGCTGTCTGAATTTTATAGAGGCTTTATCATGTGGACATGATCAATCATGAATTCAGTCTCTGGTCCCTCTCTCCTCAGAAGACTGGTGGTGGGGCTGCAAGTCCAAGCTGCTCATGGTGCTTGGCCTTCCTGGTGACCAGCCCCCACCCTGAAGCTGTCCAGGAGTCCACCAAAAGTTGCCTCCTTAGAATAAAAGATACTCCTATCACCTAGGAAATTTCAAGAGTCTTAAGAGCTCTATGCCAGGAAACAAGGGCAGAGACCAGTATGTGTGTTGTCTGTTATTTCACACAACCCCAGAACCTGACCCCACATGTGTGGGGCACGTACTGTACTCCTCCAGGAAGGACGCTCGGCCTGAAGGACTGGGAATTCCAGCTGCAAGGCAGGTAAAGAGATTTAGAAGAAGATTGTGTATGAATAAGAAATAAAAAATACCTAGAGAATCGTAGAATGGGGAAAAAGAAGAAGATCCTAGGGATAATTCAATCCACGCTGTCCAATGCAAGGCCCACCATCCATGCTGGACCCGAGTGGACTGGGTATTGGGCACTTCTCTCAAGGCTGGACCTTGCATGTCTTTCCATCCTTATCACAATACCATGCAGCTGGTGCTTCTCTGGCCCCCCTTCTACAGTTAAAGAAACTAAGGCCCAGACAGACCAAAACCTTCCCCAAGACCAGGCAACTGGCAAAGGAAAGACCTGTAGTTAACCCCACCTCACCACACACCCACTTGCTACTGACAAATTCCTACTCCTGTCTCTTGTGCCATCCCATACATTCATCATAATGGCCCACACAGGTGGTCATTAGCCCCATTCCCCAGTTAAGGAAACTAAGCTGAGAAAGACTAAGTGACTCACTCAACAATAAGAAACCATTGTCAGGCACAACCAGGTCCAGGAAACCACTCATATGACACCCACCCTCGCTTGGAAGATAGCTGCCTATTCCAGTGTGCTCAGATGCTGCAGTTTACTTCTGGTTGCAGGGAGGAGAGGGGATGTATGGGTCGATGAAGGCTTGAAGCTGGAGGTGAGTTTCCGGTCTGATGAGCGGAAGTGGGCAGAAGAAAACAAGGATTTGGGGACTATGGTTCTCAACTTTCTGGTTTTGTGGCAGGCGTGGCAGTAAGTGATAAAAGTTTGCTTGACGCACATGACAGGATTACAAAACTCCAAATGATGCTAAGTAATTGCCATCGGGTCCCATATGGGTGTATGGGTCTCACTACGTCCATTAAAGTACCACACTGAGGACACTGCCTACCAGGTTTGCCCTTCCCCCAGAAGGCTGTTCGTAGGAGGGCTGACCCTGCCGGAACTGTCTACACGGTCCCCAGCCACAGCTCGCTGGTGTCCTGAAAAACAGGGTGTTCTTGCTCTCGCCTTGCGCCTGCAACGAGCTGAGTCACCCTGGCCCCATATCTGATCTGCTGGACATTGGCCATGATGATATCTACTAGCAGTTGTAACGAAAATAAATTCTACACTTGGATATTTTGTGAACCTGCAAGGCATTTCTGGCATGCTGGATCCAGGGACTCCCAAAGAATACCCCTCATCCACCCATCCAGGAGAGAGGGTCTTTTCAACAGCTGGCATTAGCAAAGGGGCTGGCTGGGGGCCCCCTCCCCTGGTAGAGGCTTCAGCAGCCTCCCCCAGACTCCCCCAAGGGGTAGAATCATGCAGAAGTGGCCATGGCAGGTTGAAAACCTCCAGAAAAGCTGTCCACCAGGGGACTCTCAATGATTTGTAATCAAATTGTGTTTCATTAAAAAGAAGGTATCCAGAGGTTTCCTGTTGGCTGCATTCTTGCAAATTAAAGATAATGGAGTTAACAGAGAACAACTCTAAGTCAGATACCAACAGGTGAAATAAGCCCAAGGCAACTTCATCTCCTTGGATGCTCACATGTGGAACGTGAGTCCTGTGCACGCACGAGCCAGGCTGGATTCTGTCTTTAAAACATGGAAGGCCTCCCCCAGGGTGAACAGCCATCCCAGGTTGCCTAGGACCAGGGGGGAAAGTTCACAGGGCACAGGACTTCGGTGCTAAAATCAGAAAAGTAGTTCCAGACAAACCAGGACGGGTTGGCCCCTCTATTGGGCTTTCCATGATCCCTGTGTTGACATTCTGGGATTATTCTGACTGACTCTTTGACTCTTGAGAATTATTCAACTGCAGGAAGCCTTGAGCCTCTAACAAATGTGCCACGAGCCCAGCAGTTTCCAGCACATGGGAGGGACTCTGCAAGTGCTGCCCCTTTCTGTGTTCCTGGACAATTTCCAAAACCTTGGAGTCGTATGCTGGTGAAGTCTCCAGAATGGTACCACCCACAGCCCTCAACTGCCACCGCAGAGGCTGGCAAATTTCCATCTTCCAGGTAAAGAAATTGATGCCCAAAGCAGCTGTGTGATCTGCTTGAGGCCACAGGGTTGTTAAATAAAGGAGCTAGGACTCCACCCCAAGTCCTGTATGCCAATCCCAGTGGCTCCCTGGTCAGACCAGGCTACATACACATACCCAGGCATGAGAGCCCAGGTGGCTGCAGACTGGCAAGCTCATGCCTCTAATGTATTTGGGTTCCCCCTACCTAGAATCACCTGCCACTGCCTGCTCCTTTTCTCTGGAGCACCCCACTTCCTCTGGGCCCACACACAGCTACATGTGCACCTCGCTGTCCAATGGAGTGGTCAGCATCCCAGCAACTGTGTCTAGGTGTCAGTCTCAGCCCACAGTATGAAACACAGGCCTCACTGTGTCACCAGGAACTCAGTCCTTGCTCCCCTCCCCGCCCCCCACAGCTGCCATGGAGGAAGGGAAGGACCAGGAAAGGTGGGCAGGCAGGGAGGAAGGGCATGTTGCCCCACCCTGCCATAGTCAGGGGCTCGGGGACCAGAAACCCCTACAGCTAGGTGTTTGTCCCCCGAGGCCCAGAGTGGGCTAGAGAAACCTGAAACTCCAACCAAGAGGCATGGGAACCCAGGAGGAGCCCTGCCTGGGCAGAGACAGCAGCGTGTGATTTTTAATTTACTTTTTCTTGCCCTAAGACAAAAATTAATTTGACTTGGGAAAAAAAAAAGTAACTTTTTACTTGACTTCTAAAAGTAAAATTTCTGCAACTCTTTTTCCACTTAACAGACCATTTCCTCAACTTCTAAGGCATAATGTTAATATGCACCAAAGATGGGGAATTCCCTGAGCTCAGATCACATATCACTGAACTGATTTTTTTCTTAATTTCCTAGTAATGCTGGCTGGGTTATGCTAACAGGAGAGTTAACACCTAATTTTGCTACAGGGAAGATAATAACAGGAAATGATCTTTAATAATGAATTAAACAGACTCCTTGGATCCTGATTCCTTTTGGTAGATAAGGTCAATAACACCTTAAGTGAGCAAATCTATCCTAGGCTAGTAACGAGATAGAGAGAGAAAATCATCAAGAAAATTACAGGAGAGACGGTGACGGAGGTTTGAAAGAGATTGAGGACCACAGAGGAATGTGACCTCCCCCAAATCACAGAGTAATTAGTAGAGCTGGACAAGAACCAAACTGTGTAACTGAAGAGACCAGAGATCTTTCTGTTACACTCTTGGGAAGCAGACCCAAAGATCTGTGCAAATTTTCTTGTGGGGAAATAATGCCTAAAGTCAGAAGAAGCCGGAAAGCTCCTCCCGATGGCTGGGAGTTAATCAAGCCAACACTGCATGAATTAGATTAAAAGATGAGAGAAGATGAGACAGAACCTCATGAGGGAAAGAGGAAAGTGGAATCTCTGTGGCCCATCTTCAGGTTCCACCACCAGAAAACCGGCTATATTTTTTACCTCTTCTACAAGCGGAAGGCCATAAGCAGAGAACTGTATGAATACTGTATTAAAGAAGGCTATGCAGATAAAAACCTGATCGCAAAATGGAAAAAGCAAGGTTATGAGAATTTATGCTGCCTGCGGTGCATTCAGACACAGGACACCGATTTTGGGACAAACTGTACCTGCCAGGTCCCCAAAAGCAAGCTGGAAATGGGCCGGATCACCGAGTGCACGCACTGCGCTGCAGGGGCTGCTCTGGCTGAGGCCCTCGGGCCCCTGGCCCCTCTCCCCCATGGACTTTCCCTGCCTGTCATGCCATCCGCTTTCCTGGGAGCAGCCCCTCTCACAAGGTGGTACCCCAGGCCTGAGTTGGACCATAGTGTCTACATGTGAAGGCTTTGGTGTTTATTGACTGTGATTTCTAGAAAGAAAACTTTTAAACCTTTGAAAAAAAAAAAAGAAAATTACAGGATACAGCTGAGCTCTGAGATCAGATGGTAACAAGTCTGATACAGAGGTAAACATCAAGAGCTTTACACTCAAACCGGGACACCAGCCCACACTGGCTGTGTGACACTGACCGTGCCCCCCACCTCTCTGAGGTTCTCTCCTGGGCTGCTCACGGGGATAAGAATCCCCACCTTCTGGAGCTTCGGTGATCCTCCGTGAGCAAAAGTCTATAAAGCCTGGCACGACCCCACTGTGAATGGCCCCTTTATGTTGAGCCCTTCCTTAGATACAAGGATGTAGTTTACAAAACAGTTTCACAGGCATTGTGTAATTCAGTCCTCAGAATAACCTCCCTTAAAAGGGACCATCCAGGCCAGAGGAGCCTGACTGCGGGACAAGGAAGGGCAAATATTGCCCAAGGCGATGATGCGCTTAGCAGAGGGACGATCGGGATACTAACGCAGGTCTTCCAACTCTGATTTACTTAATCTACGGGTCCTCATTCTTCACACTAGTTGTCTTCACTGTTTTTTTTTAATCACACAGATTTTTTTTTATTTTGCTATTATTAATATACAATTACATGAGCAACATTATGGTTACTAGACTCCCCCTGGTATCAAGTGCCCACCACATACCCCATTGCAGTCACTGTCCATCAGCATAGTAGGATGTTATGGAATCACTACTTGTCTTCTCTGTGTTATACTGCCTTCCCCGTATCCCCCCACACCCCCCACCCCTGTTACATTATGTGTGCTAATTGTAATAGCCCTTTTACCCCTTATCCCTCCCTACCCACCCCTCTTGCCCAGTCCCTTTCTCTTTGGCAACTGTTAGTCCATTCTTGGGTTCTGTGAGTCTGCTGCTGTTTTGTTCCTTCAGTTTTTTGTTTGTTCTTATACTCCACAGATGAGCGAAATCATTTGATACTTGTCTTTCTCTGCCTGGCTTATTTCAGATTTTTTTTTTAATAAACAGTTTTTTTCAGTACACAACACCAACAGTATTAAAATATACATGTTCTACTCTATTCATAGCAACATATATGTATATGTACATACACACATATATGTAGTCAAACATACACACACAAAAAAAAGAAGAAACAGATAAAAAACTAAATATAAGCTGAAATTCTAATTTTTTTTACATGAGGGAGATGTGGATAAGCTGGAGGGAAGGAGAGAGTCAGTCAATAGCCGTGGAAATCAGCAGGGCTAGGAGCAGCAGAGGCTGGGAGATGCCCCCTGGCTTCATCAAAGAAGAAGCAGAGGTGCGGAGAGGTCAGAGGTTTGCTCAAGGTCATGCAGAACTCCCCTCTCCAAGCTCCCCATCCAGTCCCCTTCCTGCTGTATAGAGTGGAGATGGTGCTGATGCCAGCAAGCCCAAGTGTAACTCCAGGGAGAAGAAACCCCAGGGCAAAATACTGCTAAAACCGAAATTAGTCAAAGGGAGAAATAAAGTTTAAAACCCATTTATTGCTTACAAACTAGTCCGGGCCGTCTCTTTCCTGCTCAGGCAGAAGCAAGCAAGACCTCTCCCTAACCTCTCAGGTTCAGATAAGCCCTCCCTTGCCCACATAATTATCCATTAATATGGAGATGAACTATACCATCCATCCCTGAGGAACGCCTGTTGATATGCAGTTGCACTAAAGCCAGGCTTGATATTCTGGAAATATTACAATTTTAGCCACACATAGGTAGTTATTAAGGGTGTTTGAGTGGGAGCCTACCAAGAAACAGCCTGCTTTTGCAAACTTACCCCAGGAACTGCCCTAAGCTGACAGTTTCACCCCAGCCAAAGCCTGGATCACATCCTCTTATCCAAAGCCCATGTGTGGAGGTTCCGGTTCCCAGAAGTTTCCAAAGCAGGAGATGTAATTACAGTGTTTTAAAGCAAACAAACATCCACCCGAGTGGGAGGCCAGCATATTTATTTGACTAATTAGAGGGAATTCACTGAGGGGATGTAAAGTAATGTCGGCCTCTCTTTTTTTTTGGTAATCCTAATTGACATTTTCTTTTGACATTTTATTAGTAGCTCATCTTTATTTTTACTGTGCTCTCGATAAAATACCAAGGCAAAGCGTCAAACTCTTCTGGCAATAGATAAGTGTGAATCACGCATCACGTAAATAGTGGAGGCTCTGGAAGCCAGAGATGCAGGCGCCAGTTATCAGCCTGATGCAGGGAGGAAGGGCAGCATGCAGGCGTTTATCATCCACTGTCTAAAGCCTGCCAATTTGTTGCCTGGCTGCCAAGAGCCTGGTTCTGCTCCACCCAGCTCCCTAAGAGGCCGCTGTCAGCACCCTAGGGCCCAGAGCTGATACTGCACCCTGATGACCAAGAAGGACATGCAGGTCAGTGAATATCTGGCCCCCACATGCCTGCTGTTCATCCCAGGAAAGAGCCAAGAAACTGTGGTCTCAATTCAATGCAGTTAACGCGTTTTCTGAGAACCCAGAATGCATCCAGCTAAGATGCCAGACACAGCATAGCTGAAAGACCAACTTGGAATCCAACAGATCAGGGCTCAGACAAGGTAGACTCTCTGAGTCCCCAAATAGGAGATTAAATACCTACACCTCGTGGGTTGTGCTGAGAATTAAGTCGGAAAATTACATAAAGCATTTAGCACAGTGGCCAATGCATTCATGTGTCCCAGGAAGATTTATTGAGGGCTGATGGAAAACAGAATTAACGTAGCTCAGGGAACTTCACAGCAGGACACAGTAGGTAGATAGTAAGCACCCTGCTAGATCCCATAAAAACTCTTAGTGTTGGAAAGAGGCAGAAACTCAAATCACTGTAATATATGGCTGGCTCCAACAGGTTGAGCAGTGGGGAGCCACTGAAGGTCTTTGGGCAGAGGAAGGTGGTAAAAGCTGTACTAGGCAGAGAACCAGTACAGCCTGTGGCTACCGAGCGCCTGAAATGCAGATAGTCTGAACTGAGATGTGCCGTATGTGTAAAATACACACTTTATTTCCACAACTTTGTACAAAAGAATATCAAATGCTCATTAATGGTCTTTATATGATGACACGTTGAAATGATAGTGTTTTTAATATAGTAGGTTAAATAAAAGATATTATTAAAATAGAGTTTACCAATTTCCTTTGTGGCTACTAGAAAATTATAAATTATGTTAGTGGCTCATATGTTTCTATTGGACAGCACTGCCCAGGAGTGTTTGCTGGACATGGCAGGGCAGGGAGCAGCTGGAGGCAGCAACATCTGGGCCATTTCATTCCAGCCAAATTGCTGATGTCCTCTCAGCCCGGCCCTGCCTCCCCTGCTGCCAGTTCACTGAGTGATTAAAATGCCTTGAAGCAAAGAACCCAGCTCCTGAGTGTGCGTCGCGATACCCCGAGTTTGCAAAGCTGTTTCAGCAGGGAACATCCAAACAGTGTTCCCCAGCACCCCTCCGTGACCACAGTAGGGGCAGGGTGCCACAGTGCCTGGCTCCTGGCCCTGTGATCTGGTGGCCATTGCTCGTGCCCAGCAGCAGCCATATCCCAAGTAAATTAAAAAGCAGCTAGCATTTCCCTCTCCAGCTGGCACCAAATGGACTGTTTTTCTGTATTTCCCTTGTGGAAAGTTCTCCAAAGCCTCCAAGATTTATCCCAACAGACCCCTTGCAAGGTGCTTCCAGGGATGGAGAATGGACAAAGCAAATACTGTCCCCCTGCATTTGGCTTTGGTCTGCAAGCCCCAGACTCAGACTTGAAATGAAATCAAACCAGTAATGCCACTGACCTTCTGGGTGGGGATCCTGAACCTATACCTCCTCCTCTCTCCAACAGCAAAATGTAGAAGCTGGGTTTCATGGTCTGGTACCTTCTGAGGGAAGGCCTGCTTCTGAGGTGGTTAAGGGCATGTGGCTTGCAGTCAGCCGGACCACCATTCAAGTCCCAGCTCTACTACCTGCTGCCAGCTAGTCACTGGGGCAAATCACATAGCCTGTCGGAGCTGCTAATTCATTCCTGAGGGATTTTGCTTCTTGAAGCACAGAGGGTATGCATCCAGCAGAGGCATGGGCAAAAGGGGTAAAGGTGTCTTTTTGTAGACTGCTATCCCAGCAGCCACAGCTGGGACTGGGAGAGGAAATCTGGACAGGACCTGAAGTAGAATCAGGAATGTGGGGGACACCGATGCTCACCCACTGCAGTAGGCAGAATCTAGGATGGACTCAAGATTCCCACTCCTGATGTACACGTCCTATATATTCCCCTTTGACTGTGGGCGGAACCTGTGAAGACCATGGGATTATCACTCCCCTGATTAGGTTACATTATATGGCAAAGGTGAAGAGATATGACAGATGTAATTAAGGTCCCTAATATGTTGACTTTGAGGTCATCACAAGGGAGATTTTTCAGGGTGGGCCTGATCTAATCAGGTGAGCTCTTATAAGAGGGTTTTGAGGTCAGAGATGGAAGAAATCAGAAAGATGTTATCCCTCTGGCCTGGAAGAAGCACACAGCTATCCTTCTGTTGGGTTAGGCAAGGATCTGAAGGCAGGCCAGTTGCAGAAAGCCATCTCCTGCCGTGGCTAGCATGATAACAGGGACCCCTCTCTCTCTCCTCACTGATTGGCACAAGGTGGGCATGTGACCCATGTGACCCAATCAGAGTGTGGCCCAGGACATTAGACGGCGGCTGGGGGAAGAGAAGCTCTCTCTTTTCTCTGGGTGGTATAGAATTGGAGGGAATGTAGAAGGAAGCAGGCTAAGATAGAAGCAGACTGTGGAGGGTAGCCCTGTAACCTCACAGACTTGGGAAGTGCACTGCCCCTAAGGCCCACCAGACACACGAGTCAATAAATCCCCTTAATTCCCTATATCACCTGAGCCATTTTATGTGGATTTTTCTATCCTCTCAACCTGCAACTTAAAGCATTCTGACGATACACAGGGTGTGTGAGCATTGCCGGCGCAGGCCCTGACTGCACCCAACAGCTACCTCACAGCTGCCCCTTGAGTCCTAATAATAATAATAATGCCTCATGCTGTACTTTGTTCATTCAACAAGAATTGATTGAGGGCTTATTAAGAGAAACTGCATTGCCGGATGGAGCAGTAAAGCGGCACCACAGTCCATGCCTCGTGCACTTCAAGAGTCCAGGGGGCTGCGGACGAGCAACCCAGCCGTTACAAATTACACAACGCTGCAAGGCACACATGCTTTGGCCAAATGGGTGGGTATCAGAATTAACACTTATTCCCAACTGAAGCCAAATGGCACCATCATGGAATTTACTTCTAGAATAACATAACAATTCTGGCATCTTACTTTAAAAAGGCATTGCTATTACAATTTTGTCATTTATGTTTTTGCAGCCACATTTTGAACAGTCAGCAGGACCAATAATTCCTCAGGACTGTCAGAAGTCAGGCAGCCCTTTGCCCTCTTGGCTTACATTTGTGACATTAAATGTTTCCTCTCAACTGAGGTCAAGGGAGAAGCAAAATCTTTGGAGTTGCCTCACTTTTCCCCAGTACTTTCTTTTTTTTCCTTACACTCTGTATTCTTTGTTTTATCTGGGTCAGATCCATCATGAACGTCGGACACAATATATGGAATTTTTCCTGCTATTTTAAAGTAGTAAAGGTGACATTCCATTTCCAATTCATCCTCCCAGTATATGAAAAATATCTCAAATATTTTCTTAAAATCCTCATGACCTAAATAGAATTCCTAGATTGAATTAAATAACTAAAAAATTAAATGCAGTTATTAGAGGTTCATTCTGTTTAATGTTATGAATGCAGGTACAATAGCAATTCTACAAATAGTATAACTGTGATATAATCTAATTTCTATTATTCTGTTCTGTATTATTATTTAAATTTTATAAACACTGGTTGGCTCAGAAAGGAAATAATATTCTTCCTAAAGTTCTCTGCTAATATTCTCAAAATTTGTAGTAACTATTACTCTATCTCCCTATTTGTCAACTGAAAATATGTTAAGATGATTTAGTAAATAAAATTAACTTTCATAATCAAAATTATTGCAGCACTTCCCTCCTGCAATAACTTATACCTTGAAACAATTGATAAAGTTTCAAAATATAAACAAAAAATTGACCCTTTAACACTTCAAAAATGCTTACCTATATTTGAAGTGAATATTTAGATATTAACAATAAATACAAAAGATATTCTCACATTATTACTGAAGAGTTATGTAAGTTAAGTGAGATTATCACCTAGATGATCACTCAGTCACTGATGACTCACAATTTCACAAATTCCAGAAAAGACACTCAACTAGGTATTTGGGAGTTGAACCACCCAAAACTGACACCATGATCAAAGCCAACCCTTTCATCCCTGCATCAGTCAGGGGCCAATCAAGGCAACAGAAATCACTTACATGGAAGTAATGCACAGGACTGGTTACACGGGTAGGATGGTTAATTGGAAGTGTCAACTTGGCTGGGCCACAGGGTGGCGTGGATATTTGGTAAAGCATGAATCATCTTTATTTTAGATATTTATTGTATTGTACTGTATTTATATACAACATTGAATTGAATGTATACATATACGTGTAATTATCCTCTTGGTCCTACTTCTCTGGAGAACCCAGGCTCATTCTACAAGTGATAAAGAGCCACCAGGAGACAGAGACGAAATCCAGAGGGTAAAACAGCAGAAAACCGCTACCTAGGCTGGAGGGACAGAGAGAGAGGTGTTGTCACTGAGCCCGAGGTGCCCCATGGAAGCTGGAACCTGAGTGGATCTCTAGGCAGGAGCTGGAACCACAGAGGAAACACTGCCATTGGAGGAAGAGGAAGGTAAGAGAAATACTCTGGCTTCCCCTTCCTACAGCCCTCCAATCTCCTGAGAGTGCTTTGTACTGGCTCAGCCCACCTCGAAGCCATCCAACATAGAAGCCTGGAAGGGTCAGCCCATGCCCCTGACTTACAGAGCAGACTGGGGGAAGGTGAGAACAGACTGACCATAAACCAAAATATCCTTATAGTTTCTTATCTTCTCAACAACCCTAAGGAATAGGTAGTTCCCAGCTGACATTCATTCAAAGAGATCAAGTGACTTCCCCTAAGGTCACACAGCTATTAAATGGTGAGAGTCAACATCACACCAATACAAAGACCTTAAAATGGACAATTAGGCAATCCCTGCTCTTCAAATTATTTTTCCAGTTCTTTGGGTACCCAAGTCCTCACCCCTCACCCATCCCCCATGCCAAAATTGCCTAGAGAAAGGTCCCTTTTGCATCAGTCTCTTTTTATAAACCATATCCTCAAGACCTCAAGACCCCTTTACTTAAAGGGGTTCCTCAAGGGATTTTCCCGTGCAAAAGAGTTTCTTCTCTAAAAGAAACTTGGGTCCCAAATGTCAAAATCATCACTTCATTAGCCTGCTTCATGATTGTCTGATTTGAACTATTCTGCCACTAAGAAAAATGATAGAAAAACCAATGCCCCAGACAATCCTCAGGCCTCTGTCCTGAAATTGTGGTTCTAAGAGGTCCTAGAGGGAGGAATGTCCCAAGCTGGTCTCCAAGGAGGGTCACAGCCCAGGGTCCTCTAGCCAGAGCTGGAGGACACAGAGGTCTTTGTTTCTTTCATCAGAGGCACAAAACACTCACCAAGGTGAGGAAGAGCCAGGAGCTGGACTAGGTCACAACCTGAATCCTCCACCCCAGGGGAAGGCAGGCCAGAACCCTGGGGACCCAGCCAGGCACCTCCTGTATCCCCATCACGTTCTTCTCACTTTCTCTACTTTTGTTATAAAGCAATACAGCTGCTGTTGTAAAGAATTTAGAAAATCCAAAAATAGACGAGAATTAGCAGAGGCTCCCACCATTACAGGTGTTTTTCATTCTAGTTTTTATTTTCTGTGCATATTAGACATTATTCCCTGTGAAAGTGGAACAGGCTGGACTTGTAGTTTTATATCCTTCATCTTCCCATTTCTGTGGTCATGTGAGAAGCAGAGTGGCAGATGGTTAGAAGCAGTTGAGGTTCAAGACCCCTCAGTGCCATGTGAGCTGGTGAGTCCTGGCTCTCTACCTTACTGGACTGCTGTTTCCTCATCTGTAATGTGGACACTATTCTGATATTATACCCGCATCACAAGGTTGCTGATAAGATTAAATTAGGTATTCCCTGTGAAATGCTTAGAGCAATGTCTGGCCCATTTTAAATGCTATTATGGCTATTATTGTGTTTCCATAGCAGCAAAAATGCACATAAGCATCATACGAAACTGGATACATACCATTCCATGAATGGATGGATGGACAAAATGATCCTAAGTAATGTAACCACTTCTCTGCTGTTGAATATGTACAATTTTCCAAGGTTTTGCTACTCTACCTGATGATACACAACCTCACACATAAATCTTTTCACATCCTGGAAGTATGATTGCTAGATCAAAGAGTAGGAGCTTGTTTAAATCTCAATGCATGGCGCTAAACTGCTCTTCAGAGAAATTGCACCATTTATAATTCACTGTGGCAGGGAGAGACCCTCCAGCCTGAGCATTAACAAGTAGTTGTTCATTATTGTTGTTAGTTCTGAATCAGTGCCAAGCGGATGGGCAATAAATGATATGTTGTTGTTTTAACTGAATTTTCACTTCAGCTGCCTGGGTGCAGCCCTCTGCCCCATCCCCCAGCATTCGCCACTACCACCATGTCTTTTCTTTCCACACATCTCAGTGCAGACAAAACATCCGTTTCCCAGCCATCAGCGAGACATTTAGAATAGCTGCTCCCAGAGGCCTGTGGTCACCGAAGATGCCCAAAACATGGCCATCCTGTCCTTGGAATTTGTCAGTGACAGTGGCAGAAGTCAAAAAAAGAACAGCTCTCCAAAGTATCTGGAAGAAAAGCTTCTGGGACCAAAGCTCGAGATAAACCCAGACCAGTGGCATTCTGGAAGCCACCAGGTTTGTGTTTCCACCCAGGGAAGGGGGAAGACATCACTGGGGAGAGACAGGTGGACAGGAAACTCTGCAAGGGCTCAGAGGCCACTGGAAAAAAGTGGAGGTGTGGGTCCCAGTCAAGAGGGAAGGTTTCCAGCTGTGGCTGCTGGTCTCCCTTGAGGTCACCCCAGTGATACTCAGAGTATTTTACCCAAATACCAATGAAAAAACTATCTTTTCAAAACTGCAGATATAATTCATCTATTTAGGATGGGACTGAGAAAACAACCCTGCAGCGTGTCCCAGACGCACAGGGACTCTCAGCAAATGTTTACAGAATAAATAAATCAACATAGTAGGGAAAATTGGTTTGGGATTTGTCAAAATTTCTGATTGAACTGAACTCTCTTGTCAAGACTTGGGAGATCATTAACGGAGGCAAAATCATTATGTTTTAGTGGCTGTTACACGCGAGGTACTTTGTTAGACACATGGACACAACAGAGGAAAGAATGAATGGGCCCTGCCCTCAAGCTGCTCCCAGGGTGGGCTTGTGGTCACAATGTACCCTCAGGTTTGAGTCTCATGCCCCCAAGAGCTGAATGAGTGTAGGCAATCATCATCATTTAGAGTCTTTCAGCCCCGGTTTTCTCATCTGTGAAGTGAGACACGAATAATAAGGGCTTTGCCAAGCTGTGTGAGAATACGTGAGATGAGACTTCCAACACGCCTGGCAATGAGTGGACAATAAGTGGCGGCTACTGTCACTTACTTTTCTCAAGAAGGAGAAGAGGCCTCATCAGTGACTGGATTTAGGGCCCCCGCCATTATCTTACCTTTCACCTTAATTACATCTGCTGAGACCCATTTCCCATAAGGTCATCTTCACCTTAAGCCCCGGGGATTAAGATCTGAACATATGTTTTTGGGGGACACAATTCAACCCCTAACAACCAGGAATACTCTTTCCTCTGATACCTGCATGGCTCGCTCACTCTCTCGCTTCATTGCAGGCTCTGCCGAAATGTCTCTCCCCAGAGAGGCTTCCCAGCACTCACAGCTCCATGCCCCCTCCCTGCTTTCCTTTTCTCCACAGAACTTATCACTATGTGTGGACTATATATTTTTACGTTTGTTATTGGTCTGCCCACTAGAATATAAACTCCCTGAGGGCAGGGTCAGTCTGGCCTATAACTGGCACTCACGAAATGTTTGTGGCATGACTGAGACAGTGAAGGACGGTTGTTGAGAAACTCTGTTGGAAAACTGGGGGACACCCATACTGTAGCCCAAAGATTCTTCCTGTTCTGGGGGGACACTAAAGCTGAATAATGGCTGTCCACATCCTAAGCCCCAGGTCCTGTGATAAGTCACCTGGCATGGCAAAAGGGACTTTGCAGGTGTGATTGAATTAAAGCTCTTGAGATGGGAGATTATCCTGGATTTTCTGGGTGGGTCCAGTGTGATCACAAAGCCCTCACAGGGAGAAGGCAGGAGGCCAGAGTCAGAGCAGGAGACGTGACAGCAGAAGCAGGGCTGGAGTGACGGGCTTTGAAGATGGAGGACAGGATCAGGAGCAGAGGAACACAGACAGCCTCTAGAAGCTGGAATAGGCAAGAAAACAGATTCTCCCCTGGAGCCTTCAAAATGAACATGGCTTGGCCAACAGCACGATTTTAGCCCAGTGAGACCCGTGCCAGACTTCTGACCTCCAGGCCTACAATAAAATAATTTTGTGTTGTTTTAAGCCACTAAGCATGTCGTGATTTGTTACAGCAGCAGGAGGAAACTAATGTGTTCTTACCATCTTGTTCTCATTCTTCCCAAAGCAGCTCATCCTGAGCCAGGCAAGGCAGCAAGGATTTGCAAGTGAGAACCAAGGACCAGAAAGGTCAAGGAGCTTGCCCCAAGCCACACAGCTGAGGAGTAGCCAACCCGAGACTTGAGCCCAGTTTCTCTGCCATGAAGTCCTTGCCTTAGGCCCAGCCCCAGACTGAAGGGTAACCGTGCCACTCCATGAGGGCCAGTCTCAGCCCAACCCTGCTCCCAACAGCTGCCCCAGCCGAGACAGGGAGGGGAAGGCCGGCAAGCCCCCAGTGCTCATGGGTTCTCCTGCCCAGGTCGCCTCTGGGTCTCCCAACAACCTGTGGGGTTTATTACCCCATTTTTCAGGTCAAGAAACAGAAGCTTGAGGAGGCCACTAATTTCCTCAAGGTCCCAAGGAAGAAGGCAGAACTGGGCTTTGCCTCCAGTGCCTGAGTAACTCAAAGACTGTCCGTTGCTGGCCTCGAGAGTCCCACACCCACACATGTGCCAGTAGAAGGACGACTATGGAGTTTTTGTGAGCTGAGCCACTCGGACATGCACTCATGGTCAGGGCCATGGACCTGGGGCAACCCGACACCTTTCCTTCACTGTGTCTCCCCATGAGTCTGGCCCCTGGCATGTTTTCTAAGAGGGTCTTAAAAAGAAACTGAATCCCAGCTTCATACACTCACAATTTCTCTCTCGCATATACACCCTTACTTAGCTGTACACAAATGCACACACTTACATGCACACATATATACACCCTAACACACACATATTTACACTAGGACACCTACCCACTCACACAGATATGCTCATGTATACATTCGCCAAGATAACCATATGCACACATGTATACCTGTAAACATATACACATGCACAGATACACTCAAAAACACCCACATGCACACAAATACACATACCTGCACACATACAACACATATGCACATTCAGACATAGGCACATATTCTCCCCATCATGAGACTCATACACAGACGGACACAGGCACACAGAAGGACACAGGCACACAGATGGACACAGGCATACAGACAGACACAGGCACACAGACAGACACACGGCACAAGTACACACACTCCCAACTGAGCTGTGGCTGCTGTTTCTGCTACCCACCTGCTTAGTTATTCAGAAGAATGAGACTCCCAGCTCACTGTTGACTCGCCTGACAGAAAGACAGACTATAAAATCCTTGGCTTAACATCATCTAATCCTGGCTCCCAATCCATCAGTTCTTCTCTGATGCTGCTGTCAAGCATGTCTGTTTCCATGGGACGTGTATCTGATCTTGGAGAAATCGCAGGATTAGACACCTGGCCTTACACGCACTGGGCTCACCCTGGATGGGGCTCCCTGGGGCCTGACGCTATCACTCTGAGCGTTTTTCTAACAGAGCAGGTTCTTTCCTCCTATAGGGCCATGAGCACTAAAACCAGGAAGGGTTCCACCACTCCCCAGGGCATGGATGCCCCCAGGATCCTTGGTTTCCCTCCTGTGACTTGGGGCTGAGGATCCTGTCCCTTGGGACACAGAGGAGCGATGAAGTAGAGATCTACTGGAGTCCAGAGAGCAGCACAGAGATGCCTAAAAAGCAAATGAAGGAGATTCCAGAAAAGGTGTGGATGCAGGAGAGGCAAAAGAGGGGAAAAACATGGTGGCTGAATTTAATTCTGCATCTGGTCAGTTTTTACAGGGCTGAACTTTTGCCGTGCAGTTTTGAAGATTTGCTTATTAAAGATGTTTTTCACTGCTCTGGGTTTGTCCACTCTGGGGTTGACTGTCATCTCTTTGAGGCATTCGTTCCCAAGACCCACCCGTGAATTCTGAGTGTACGTGGAGACTAATATTTTTAAGTTAAACCATGCAAGACCCATCTGCCAACTAAGGTGGACTTATGCAGCTATGTGTTCTCATGAGCTTCAGTAACACTATAAAGCTTAAATAAATGTCCACCAGACCCAGCCCTGGAGCACCAGAGAGATGGCCCTAGCTTCTGGAAGGAGCTGGGGAAAGAGGCAGGTGGGTCTGAACCAAGAGCCTGGTTCTACCACCAAATGAGTGGCCTTAAGCAAGCTTCTTAAGTCCTCAGAACACCAGTTTTCTCATCTACTAAGTGGGAACATCACCAGTTCCCACCTCACAGGACCTTGTGCCATATGCAAAGTGCCTAGCACACAGTAGGAGCTCATAAACATGAGACCTACTTCTCTGAGCACTTCCCAGCCAGTCCTGGTACAGGGCTGAGGTGAAGGTCAGCCCTGGAATCAGACTCTTTCCGGGCTGGAAGTCTGGCTCTGGGACCTTGGGTGGGTTTAGTGCACATGCGGTCCCTGTGTTCCCTCCTAAAATGGAGATGACAGAAGTACCAACGGAAGTATGTGTAGGGAACTGTCACACACACCAAGAATTGCCCCACAGAGTGACTCCCTCAGCTTCTAAGGGTCAGCTGCTCCTGGGGACAGCAGCTCCCAGCACCTACAGTCTGCCCACTCAGGCACGGAGACCTGCATGCGCCAGCGGGAAGCCACTGCTGTGTTGGGAATGGTCCACTGAGGCCACAGGTGACACCAGGCGCACCAAGGCCATAAATGCAGAGCCTAGCCAGGGTTCATGGCCTCGCCCCTAGAGACCTGGGGGCATGGTGCCAGGCACCCCACAGGCTCCCAGATGCTTTCTGAAAGACGCCCCTTTCCATCAGCCTGGATCCTGGCACCTGAATGCAGTTACTGAGGGCCATTTAATAAAGGAGCTTGTATGTATTCATTTCCTAAGGCTGCCATTAAAACAACAGAAATTTATTATCTTGCAGTTCTAGAGGCTATAAGTCCAAAAGGGAGGTATGGGCAGGACCACAATCCCCTCTCAAGGCTCCAAGGGAGAATCCCTCCTTGCCTCTCCCAGCTTCAGTGGCTCCAGGAGATCCTTGGCTTGGAGCCACATCATGCCAGCCTCAGCCTCCATCTTCGTGTGGCCTCTTCCCTGTGCCCCTGCGTCTTCTCTTTGGTTTCTTATAAAGAGTCTCATTATTGGTTTAGGGCCCACCTGGATAATCCAGAATGAGCTCATAAAGATCTCACTGAAATATTTAACTTAACTACATCTGCAAAGACCCTTTTTTCAAATAAGGTCACATTCTCAGATTCCAGGGCTTAGTACACAGACACATCCTTTGGGAGCCACTATTCAGGCCACTACAGGACAATTACGGAAGTGCACAGGCGTAAGGCAGACACCGAGGGAGGGTGGGACAGTTAGCACCATGAGGCCTGGGGGGTTGGGGGGAGGGAGGGGAGACTGCTGGGAGCCTAGATGCCTGGTACAGCCACCATAACCCCCACCCAGCAGGGAGGGAGCAGGCATGAGACACCCAGTTTTTTCCCTTCTGTCCCTGGCTCCTGCCTCTGTCTTCCACTGACCCAATTGAACCCAAAGTCAGAAGGTAGGGGAGCCCAATGATGGAGGCCTAGCAGGCAGCTCTCAGGCACACAGCAGTGTGGAGAAGGGCAAACAGGTCTCTTCGGCACACTCCCAGTTCCTGTTTCCAAGTTCTCTGGTGCTGTGGTTTCCTGGTGAAGAGTATCTCATTATAGAAGAAGCTTAAGACCAACCATCTGTTGAACTTGCATTTCCTTCAAGTTGCTCCAGACTTTCGCCTCTTCTGCCACATGCTTGAAACCGGTCCCATGCCCATCCTAAGTCCATGATGTCCCCACACCCAGCACCTTATGGGACCAGGCCAGCCCCCTACTCCCTGCCACACCAGTGAGGAAGAGACCAGGTGAATAATATTAAAGGGTAGGACAGGAGAGTCTGTAGTCCTGGGACGGAGCTGGGTGGGCCCGGCTGTACGTTCCCCGTTATACACAGAGCAAGGGCCTTCAACTGGAACGAACTGCCGCCCAGCCCACTGCCAGCGCCACCTGCCCCACCCACCTCAGCCCAGCACTCTGGAGCCAGGGCATCAAGGAGCTGCTAAGACCAAGTCATTGACCTGGGATCCACCTGGCAAAGAGGCCTGTCCCCACCAACCCTCCAGGACTCCACCCACAGGCATCGCCTTCTCACCCAAGGCCAAGGCACAGAATCCCACCCTTGCGCTGCTGGGCCCTGCCACATGAACAGCAAGACTGCAAATCACTTCAGTTGCTATTTCATCGAGTTGCACGGAACAAAATATACTGCAGAAATCACACAGCTGCTCCGTGGAAGGGCCAGCGGCCCTCCAATTACTGTCACATAACCTTTTCCAACTTGATTTCCCTTATCTTATCTATAATAGATAAATGCCCAGCCCCAGGAAAGGGAAATTTTTTTAAGAACCAAGTATAATAAACCAGAAAAGTGCCAGCTGTCACCAGCAGGAAGTGACCATTAGTGGGCTCAGAGCGAGCCTCACAGCCCTCACCAAGCCCCTAGTCCAGGGAAGAGCGTGCTGGAAGTCCCCTGCTCACCCAGTCAGGAACAGTTATGAAAAGCCCACTCTGAGCCAGGCTGGAGGAGAGGAAAGCATGGTGCCTGCTGTCCCCCAGCAACTCCCAGTATGGGGGAGACTGTCTGAGCTGGAAGCAGCCGGTCAGGAGAAGATGTCCTTGTCACCCGGAATGTCGTGGGCACAAGCCCTGGATCCTCTCTCCTGGACTCCTGTCAGCCACTTGGAAGGGCCTGTGCAGGCCAGCCAGCAGGAAGCTTGGTTAAATCCACCCTCTCTGCGGGAGCTGCACATTCTAATTTTGCCTTGGCAGAGCTGTGAGCAGCCGGGGTGCCAGGCAATCGTGGGGGATGGGAGCACAGAGCCAGCAGTGGGGGTGGACCTTGGGAAGAGGCTGCCCATGGGCCTCACAGCCTCCGGGTTCAGCACTAACACACCCACTCTGCAGGCGGGAGCCCAGAGTTACCTCCAGCGGCCTGAAGGGCAAAGGCCCTGCCCCAGAGGCTGTGGGACTCCAGGAGAGAAGGGAGGCCTGCTAAACAGAGCCCCAAGTGAGGGCTTCTTCCCTGAGTCCTCTCTGGCTACCATCACCAGCAGGGCCCTGCTGCTATAATGTCACCACAGGCCTTTTCACTTGTATCCCATCCAAGGTTCCCATGAACCTTCACCTCAGACTTAGGGGCAAAGGGCACAGCTGCCAGTGAAAGGGTAGCCACCCCTAGCCCAACTCCTGACTCCATGTCCTAGACAAGTCTCTTAATCTTCCTGAGCATCAGTTAAGCTTAGTAACAGCACCCATATGAATGGATTTTGGGGTCAAACGTGATGAAACATAGAAGGTGCACACAGTAAGTGCTCATTAAATGACAAGCGTCAGTATCACTGTTATTACTATGATTTCCAAATGGGAAGCTGAGGGTCCAGGCAAGTGACACCCAACAACACACAGCAGAAAAGTGAGTTGGGAGACCACGATTGCCAGGCCCCACTCTCTGCCAGCCCTGCTGGGTGCCTCCCAGGATAAAGCCTCCACACCTGCGTAGACACGGCTCCTGCGTGTGTATGACACACTTCCGGTCCCCCTGGGGAAGCTGTAAAGCAGCTTAGGGTTCGCAGCTGAGTCCAGAGCCCTCCCACACTGCCACTGCCAGGAGAACCCTGGCTGCGTGACCACGCCTCTCTAGGCTGGTTTCTCCAGCTCTCGGATAAGGGGGAAGAAGTGGATGGTTGTGCCACTCTCTGTGACCAGAGAACAATCCATTTCAACCCTACAGCCCCATCCCCTCCCCTCCCACGCTTCCCAGCCCCCAGCAGATATGGACACTGGCGCTACTTACTAAGGCCCAGGGCTTCTTAAAGTCAGAGCAAGAGATGTCAAGTTGCTGGAAATTTTTAAGTCATGGAAACAAAAATTTCCAGGGTAGAGGGTGGAACACAAGTAGTTTTCAATATGTATTTTTAGGACCCTGGACAGGCCTGAAGTCCCTTTGATTAGTTTAATAACAAAAACATACGTGTCTCTCCTGTTAACCCATTTAGACATGGGCATGACTGGAGTAAAAAGTTTCCTCTGCTGATTTTCTGATTTCTTGGGAAAAGCCAAAAGGTTCTTCAGAACACAAAGACAGTCCTTGCCACCCCCAGCCTGTGTTCTACTCTTTTCCTCCCCTTTGGCCCTCCTTCCCTGCTCTCTGTGGGCCCCCAAGGAGTCCCCACAGCGCAGGCCTCCAGCCCTGGCCGCAGCCTCAGCTCCACCCTGCAGCCAGAGCCGCTGCTTCCAGACATGTGCGGGCCAGGAGCCGTGCTGGCAGCCAGCCGGGGAGCCCTGTGGGCAGGACCCAGCCCAGGGGCCACAGGGCTCCAGGCCCCGCCTGCCCACCTCCCTGCGACATTCTTCTCAAACCGCGACAGGAAACATTCCAGAAAGATCAGGGTGCTCATCCCAGGCTCTGCTGAGCCGTCTGAGGGCACACACCCCATCTCACACCCTGCTTACTGGTCTGATCCCCACAGGAAGAAAGCCCATGGACTGCTTTCTTGGTCTGTGGGAAGGTGTCTGCATCTACGTCGTAGCTAAGTGACAACTGCAGGACTACGCCGGTGGAGGCTGTCTGTACAAGGAGGCCAGGAATAGGGCCACTTACACTCTCACACACCTCTCCTTGGAACCCCGCGACCGTCCTATTCAATAGATGTTTTTAGCCCATTTTCAGATAAGCCCAGTGAGCTCAAAAATATTCAGGAGCCAGGAAGCTAGGAGTCCGAGGGAAAGCCAAGTGTGTGTGATTCTACAGCCTAAGCCCTGAGACTTCCTCCGGGCCCAGTTTCCCTCGGCTCCTCGACAAAAGCCCTACAGGCAGATGGGCAGGGATGTTTCAGTGGACAGGGCACAGCTTGTCAGCCATATCTGGGGTGGGTAGAGAGGGAGCTTAGGCACCAAAGATGCCTCCCATATGCACAGGCAGAGCCCTGGCTGAGGGAGAACTGGAAACTGGCCCCCACATGTACAACGAACCACTGTGCATGCCTCCACCCCCTCCTACGTCCTGCCCATCAGAGCCTCCTGTGGACGGTTTTGGAACTTCCTGTCTCTGCCTCTCTGCTGTAAAGGACTCCCAGACTTTCCAGAAGTGGACAGCATATACTGGATGACTATTAAAGCGTATTCATACCCCAGGCTGCACACGTACAGAGACACACATGCAGGAAGTGCACAAATATGCTGTCACACAGGTTGACCCACAGACACACACACACTCCCCTGCAGGGCTGGTCTCCTGCAGGCCCGGAAGCAGGTCAGCCCATGCCTCCCAAAGGGCACCCATCGGTCCATAAGTCCGGAGTCTGGGCAAAAAGAGGGGGACATAGGGAGAGTTAGAAGGAAACAAAGGGAAGGAAGAAAAGAAAAAAAAAGAGAAGGAAGGAGGAAGAGGAAGGCAGAGAAAGCAAAGAGGAGTGGGGAGAGAAGGGAGCACTGAAGTAGGCCCCCTCCTGAGCTCCAGTGAATGCACAAAGCATAGCACATTAATCTCCAGGTCTGAAATCAGACATACAGTAACTACATTTTACTAGCTGTGTGATCTCATGCAAGTTACTTAACACCTCTGAGCCTCGGTTTCTTTTTCTGTAAAATAGAGATGATATAGTAGCTCTGTCAGAGGCACAGAACACACCGAACAGTGCCAGGCACATGGAAGGTGCTCGAAGAAGTTGGAAGAAAGATCAAAGAGGATTCCTAGAGACCCAGGTGAAGGCATACATGCGTCATATCAGGCACATGGTAACTGCTTAGAGGATATTACTGCCGCTTTTCTAACTTACCAGCATCTTTTTCACTGAGGCATTGCTCCAGGCGCCTCTGTAGCCATTATCTCATCTGGCCCTCCAACAACCTTGCAAGGGCTTATACCATTTTCTCTGTTTGCAGATAGGTTAGGCAGAGGCTCAGACAGGCTGAAAACTCATTTGTTCAAGGGCACATAGCTTGCAAGTGGCAAAGCCAGGATGTCAGAGGGGCCCTAGAGTCTGTATCTTTTCTGTGACATCACTACAGGGTGGGGCATTTCAAGTTTAAGTTGTATTTCTAAAAATTAAAGTAAATGAGAAGATGATTCTAATAACTAACACTTACTGAGCAGTTACTGCCTGCCAGAGCCTGTGCAGAATGATTTTGTCCTTGAATCCTCACAATGACCTCATGAAAATAGTCATATCTTTCTTTTTATATGAGGAGACTGGAGCCCAGAATAGTTAAGTAATTTGCCCAGGGTCACCAGCCAGTAAGTGAAGGACCCCAATTCAAGTATAGGCAGGGTCCCCAGAAATGTACTCTTAACCATTTCATTCAGCTGGAGGCAGATCAACGTCATCTAGTGGATGGAACAGTCTCTAAGACACATTTTTTAAAATATATTTTAACTCAAAAGCAAAGTGCAGAAGAGCTTGTCTGATGTGCTCTATGTTTAAAAGGAAACATAAGAACATAGATGCTTCACTCTGCACAAAATACCTGGGAGGCTATCACAAAAAAAGAGTCGTAATCATTGCCTCCAGGAAGAGAAACTGGGAGGCTGGGGTCAGAGATGGAGAGAGATTTGTACTTTCATCCCCCTTACATTTTTTACAGCTGCCTTTAAAAAGTATGAATGTGAGACCCCGGTTCAGAAAGAAATTATTTCCATTATTTTGTCTATTAATGGAAACATGGTATTAACACACACCCCAAGGAGATTCAGGGACAGAGGCTGTGCCTCTGACTGGAGGACCCGCACCTTCTCCCCAAAGTTGAGCAGTGAAGGGGTGGCATGTTTGCATCCATGTCCACAGACTCCTCTGGAGACTAGCCACGGCTCCAGGGCCTTTGCTACCTCTGCTCCAGGACTAGGATGCAAGTTACAGAGGCCTGCAGACAGGTGCAATCTGCCATCCTTCAGTTGAAGAAATGACCCTCTCATGCTGGAGAGCACTCTAGAATTTTCTATAGCTCATATTGCCTCCCCCAGGAAGGTGGGCAGTGGGAGACTTCTGACCCGGAGAATAGGGCACTTTGGAGAAGGGGCAGGCTTGGGGCAAAGACTACAGTTCAGCCCTGTACCCATCAAATCAAAGGGTAGAGTGTTCAAGGTGGGGTCTGGCGCAGTGGGACACAGTGCACGTCTCCAGGGAGAACAGTTGAGGCTCAGAATCAAATCCAGAGTCTTCTGCTGAACCCACAGCGAAGGAGAAAGGAGAGGGGAGGGAGGAAGACTGCAGGAAGGAGAAGTTGCTAGTTCTGATAGGGCAAATGAAGGGACTTGGCTGTGCTGGACACCGAGTGCCACGGCCCTAAGATCCTAAGAACAAACCAGGAATCTTAAGGCCTGGGATAGAGGAGTGGCCGCGGGGGGGGTGGGCGGTGCCACCTCGCAGACAAGCAAACCGAAGCCGCGGGAAGGGCGGCCAATGTCAGCCGGCCCCACCTGCAGCAGGAGACTGGCCTGGGTGGCTGGCGCAGAGCTCTTTCGGGTCTCGGTTCGCAGGGCACAGCCCCACCTCCGCGGGAAGCAGGCGGGCAGCCGCGTGGCCACAGCGCCCCCTGGCGGCCGTCTGGATGCCAACGCGGCTCCTAGCCCGCCGGGAGGCAGAAGGTCGCCGTCCTGCGCCGGCGGGGCTTCCCAGATACCTGACCCCAACCCGTTGAGCACAGAAAGGGCTGCCATCTGGCATCAGGCGCCCGGCAAATGAAGTCCTCCTATTTCAAAGGAGCCAGCAGGTTGCTGCTCTAAACCCTCAGAGAGGATGGAGGCTTTTCTTGGTGAAATGTTACCTCCTCTCCCGAAGAGTGGAACCTAAATGCGGAACCCAAACTCCAGTGTGACCTCTGTCCTCATCAGACATTAGTTTAAATTCAGGCAGCGGAGGGCCTGGTTCTCTGCTGAACTTAGGATCCTAAAAAAAAGCCCACCGCCCACCCCGCCCGCCCCGCGCACCTCCTCAGAGCCAGGAGCAGCTGTAAGAGCTTCCCAGGCAGGATTCCTCACGCCAGCCTGTTACTCCATGTGGATGGGGCAGCTGAGGCACAGAGCGGTTAAGGGACTTGCCCAAAGTCACACAGTTAGAGGGGAAGATAGGATTTTAACTCAGGCAGTCTTGATTCCAAAACGGAAACGGGGATCAAAGTAATGGGAGGGAGGAGAAAAACCGAAGCCACTTCTAAGACAGGGCAATGTGGGGGTGTCTGGGGCTCCAGTCTGTGTGAGGGTCCAGGCCACCTTATTGAAAGTTTCCTGGCTCTGTCACAAAGCCTGGCGTCTAGGGTCAGGCAATGCATTTGGGAGCCCCAGGGTGGATTCACCCACAGTGAACTGTGCAGGCCAATGGTTCAGGCAGCTGAATGATGGATGGGGAGGGAGGAGAGTCCACCCCACCCTGTCCACCCAGGCCTCTCTGTCCATCTCTACTGGCCTGGCAACGGGTCCATGAGGACAGAGAAGGAAAGAGGCTTCAGGGAAGAAGGGAGTGTGGAACTTCAGCCTGTCAAAATTATTTATCCAAGCTCTGTGGTCCTCCCTTCCCCCCACCACGGGGCCCTGCCAGAGATGCAGAACAGAATCCCCGCTAGCCGCGTGATTTCTGTGCCTGGCTTCAAGCACAAGAGGGCTGGAGTCTGTACCCTCCAGAGCTTTTTTCTCCCTGGCTGGAAGCTGAAATCTCTAAGTTTTCCAGCCAAGCTGTTGTACCCTACCCAGGTCTCCACACACCTCTCCCCATGGCCTGTCATCAGCAGGCCACAGAGCTGAGCTAGAGAAATGGACAGGCCAGCTGGGGAGGAAGGAGGAACTAGAGAAAGAAGATTCTGCTATGAAACTGAGCACCCAGACTACCCAGAAACATCTTCCAGGTGGAAAACTAACATGATCCACTTTCATCTTCAGGCGTGAGCAGTATTGGAAACTAGACAAAGGTCTCCATTGTGAAAACTGGGCCCCAGAGCCCCAGGACCAAGACAGGCGTGAATCTTGGGAAAGCTGGGAGGGAAGAGGACCAGGGAGAGGAGAGTGTACCATTTACACATACCCCATCAGTCTAATTGGTCCCTGCTATTAACACTACCCTGAAGAAAGAGGCCAAACCAAATTGCTTATTAAAACAAAGAACCTGAGTTTCTCTGTCCTTCTCCCTTACAGGTACTCACCCACCTCTTTCCCCAGAATACCTCAGAATTGAAATAGGAATGCCTCAACACTCAGATATACTCTTCCCTTTGTCAAATGGCTGGACCTTGGTGCAAGGTATGCTGGGATCTTGGTTCTGTGGATCCGTGGAGACAAGAAGAGTGCAGAACCAGCAGGAATAGGGGCCCAGGAGACCCCCTGGATGTCTCCCTAGAATAGGCCATGCTCCTCCCACCAGCCTCTGGGCCTCTGCACATGCAACCCTTCTGCTTGGGCTACTCTTCTCTCACCCTCTCCACCCATTAAACAATAAGCCTTTCTTCAGCTGCAGGAATATGTCACTTTTTCAAGGAAGTTTTCCTGATCCATATCTCCTGTGAGTCTAGTGTAAAGCTTCCGGGCAGCAGGGGTCACTGGCTTACGTGAGGTTGTCGAAGGCACAGCCTAAGACCAGGAAAACGAACAGGCACCAGCACACACATGAAGTGGATGCTGAGTGAGGTGAGTCTGAAGCATCGTAGAGCAGCCATTGTAGCTGGGGCTGAGATCCTAGGGGGCCAAGGAGTGTGAGCAGTGGGCAGTACAGGCATCTGCACTGTCCCTTGGGCTTTTTCACTTGTTTATTTCTCCTGCGATGGATCTGCTAGTGCCCAGCATGGTGCTGCCATAGGGTGGGGACTTAGCAGTTACCTCCTAAATCAATGAATTTATGCATGAATAAAACTGACCCCACCTCCCAACAAAGAGAATGACCAACTGTCCAATAAATGACATTCAAAGGGTCCCAGTCACTGCATCAAATGAAATAATCAACAGAGTGAAAAGGCAACCAACATAATGACAGAAAATATTTGCAAATCATTTTCTGTTAAGGGATTGCTATCCACCATATATAAAGAACTCCTACAACTCAACAACAAAAAAAAAAGCAAGCCAATTTAAAATGGGCAAAGGACTCAAACAGACATTTCTCCAAATATGATATACAAATCACCAACAAGCATATGAAAAGATGCTAAACATCACTAATCACTAAAGAAATGCAAATCAAAAACCATAATAAGGTATTACCTCATACATTAGGATATCTACTATCAGAAAAACAAACAGAAAATACCATGTTGGCAAGGATCTTGAAGAACTGGCATGCTTGTGCACTGCTGATGGGATTGTAAAATGGTACAACTGTGGAAAACAGTGTGTAGGACTCTTTTTTACAACTTAAAAAGAGAAATGGAGATCACTGAACTATCCTGAGACCCAGGTAGGAGGGCCTCCTGCCTGGGCCCGTGAGTTACAGAGTCCTACATTATACAAACATTAAAATATTTTTCTTCGTTTTGGTTGCTTAGAGAAATTTTTCGAAAGTTCAGTAACCAACTGGCAAGTGGGAATTAGAGAACAAGAGCCAAAGCAGCTCCCAGGCCCGAGGGTGCAGAGCTGAGGGCTTGGGTGGAACCAGATGGAGGAGGAGGCTGGCATCCAGTGGGTGTGGGAGGTGCCCACGGTGGATGTGGTGGGGGTGTGGGGAGAATGTTTCAGCTTGAGGACCTTGCAGACACTGAGTAAAGATGCCAAGGTGGGGAGGCACATGATGGGCACAACACCAGGCAGTCTGCCCACATGGCAGAGCCTCAAGGGCACAAGGAGAGGGTAAGAATTGGGTAGAAAGAGGTATAGACACTGGGCTAGGGAGTGGCTGAGAGGAACCACTGAGGGTCCTTAAAGTGACATATAAGACAAAGAAACGAATGCTTCAGTGCAACAAAAAATCAAAGGTTTCTCACCTCTCCTGCGAGGCTAGTTCCTCTAAATCCTGCCCAGTATGCTAAGCAGAGGGTGGAAAAACTGATCAAACGCTGTCTTCCTGTCTGTGCCGCTCCCTCTGAGCCTGCCGTTCCCAGCATCCCTACATCGCTCACCTGGCTGTGTGTGACGGGCGTGAAAAGTGCTACTGCCAAAGCCCAGATGCCATGGGAAAGGAAATGCACAGGAATAATCACAGAGCCAAGGACCTCTGCATAGCAGGGAAGGTTTTCTCAGGTAGCCCTCAATTCTAAAGGTTGTTTCTGAGAGAGAGAATGTGGAGGGGAAGGAAAGAGAGGGGAGTCGAAACCACCCTCCTGACAAATCAGGCAACAGACAATTTGCAATATGTACACTGACAGTTGCAGTAACCAATTAGGAACAGCAGCAGCCAGGCCTAGAAGTGTACTTGAGGGATTTTTCATCAAAAATTGCAGATGGAGAGACTAAGAATCCCCTGTAACTGATACAAAAGGCTCTGATTTGGGGAAGCCAGCATTGCAATGCGCCAAAGTGTGGGAAATGGGCAGTGCCCAACTAACCCAACTCTCCCAAAGGCTCCTGGCCACCTGCACTCTGCCCAGCACCCTTCATGCCTCAGCTCCGCCCCCAGGACTGCTCCCTTAGCACGCTCTTATTTCCATTACTGGCCTCTCACTCTGTGGCCTTTCCCATGTCCACCAATTCCTAGTAACTCTCACGTTTCAGCCACCAGAGCTTTTCCCGTCTGTCACCCCAGCTGTGGCCCAGACCTGGCTCCTGAGACTCCAGTGCGGGCTCCATTTGCAGGCTCTCTGTCCGTCTAGGAGAGGAGGGGAGACACATGGTGCAAGGGACCAAGACAAACGTCGTCCTCAGCCTCCCCACCAGGTCCCTAAGAGGGGGACTGAGGGGCAAACGTCAGGACAGCAGTGAGCGATGACTGAGCTCAGCCCCCGGTCATTTCAGCAGGTCTCATTATTTCTGTCATCTCTGTCAGACCCTGAGTTCACAGGGCCCCTTTAGATACTGGGATGGTGGCAGGTGTATCGGTTATCCACTGCTGCATAACAATTACCTCAAAACTGAACGGCTTAAAACAACAATTAATGTTTATGATCTCTTACAATTTGTGGGTCAGGAATTCAGAAGGGACTTTGCTAGGAGTTGTGGCTTGAGGTCTCTCGTGAGCTTGCAACCAGGATGTCATGAGGCTCCCAGTCAGCTGAAGGCTTCACTGAGCCGTAGGATCCCAGCCCCCAGCGCTCATTCACATGCCTGGCAAGCTGGCACTGGCTGATGGGAGGCCCCGGGTCCTTGCCATGTGGGCCTCTCCACGGGACTGTCTGAGTGTCCTCACAGCACGGCTTCCCCGAGTGAGTCATGATACCAAACAAGCTACCCACGAAAGCAAGGCAGATGTTGCAACACCACATGGGCCATCAGAGGTCAGACAGTATCACCTCCATCATACCTT
This sequence comes from Smutsia gigantea, assembly GCA_032199065.1. Taxonomy (NCBI): domain Eukaryota; kingdom Metazoa; phylum Chordata; class Mammalia; order Pholidota; family Manidae; genus Smutsia; species Smutsia gigantea. The sequence continues at coordinate 123,211 of JAVSCE010011822.1, forward strand.
GTGGTGCGTGGACTGTCCCTGCCCTCACACAGACCAACCTCGATGCCATGTGGATGCGAACACAGGACGTGGATGCCAAGATGACATTGGGGCCATCCTGGAAAACAGCTACCGTAACAGTGGGGGCAGAGCAGGAAAACAGGCCTTCTGGAGTCCTGCCTGTACAGGAAGGCTGCAGGCTGGGCCCAAAGCATGAGGTCTTCCCCAGGCACATCCTCTCCTCTGTCTTGTCTGGGGAATCTGCCCCCTGTCTGTGGGCTGGCAGAAGAAACAGGGAGGAAGATCATGGGCCAGAACCCCTCAAGACAAGAGAAACGGAGGTGAGCTCCTGAACCAAGCTCTTCCTCATTCCATAATTATACAGAAATACAGCCCACACACTGGAATTCTGCTACCTGACAGGACACCACACGCAGGACCAGACCTGAAAGCCTGATTCCTCCAACCCAGTGCTTCCCGGCTAGAGACGGTTTCGTTCCCCAGGGGATGTTTGGCACCGTCTGGAGACATTTTTGTCTGTCGCAGCTTGGGAAAGATGGGGGAGAAGTCCCACTGGCATCTAGCAGGTAGAGGCCAAGGATGCTGACAAACACCCTACAACACACAGCACACTCCCCACGGCAAGGAATTACCCAGGCCCCAATGAGCCGAGTTTTTATAAACTTGTTTTTATAAATAAGGCTGGGACCAGGGGTTGGAAAGAGGCTGCAGGCAGCATGAGATAAGCTATCCCAAGATTTGTCTAAGCACCACCAAAGCTGCTGTGAGGCTCGGCTGCCCACCTGGGAGGGATGGAATTTTCTGTGGTCAGGTGGCCCTGCAGAGCCCCCAAATAGAACTTTCCTGAAAGTGAAGAGGAAGACATCAGACAACAGGGGAAAGGCCCTATGTTCTCTTCAAGCAGAGAACTTCCTGCCCTGCTCTGATGAAGCTGGAGAGAGGGACCCATAATCTACTGGGAAATGAAGCCAGCTCTAAGGAAGGGCTCTTCAGGGGACCACCCAAAAGGCCCGAAAAAGCCACTATCTAGGACCCATCTCGCCACAGGTCTCAAAGCTGTGAAGCTCTGAGCAGCCAAAATACTCAAAATGATCTGTGGTCCGGCTAACCCGAGGAGACCCTCACATACACACACCCCTACAGTCATGTGCTCACGGGTACACCCAGGCACACAGCCTCCGGGGGCAGGCCAACTGCTCCCTTGCACTATTTTTATTAAGGGAACTGAGATCCACAGGAATTACACTCCTGCAACATTCTACACGGTGCGAGTTGTCCAGGGAAAGAGGGACCCTGGAACCAAGCTCCTTGGACCAACCCCATTTCACCAAGACCCAGGGCATCTTTCCGGGAAAAGCGCCATCTTCTGGCCAAAGAAGGCTGAGGACAGGAAAAGGAATGGCCATGGCTATTGACTCATGAGTTCCTTGGTTCATTCCAGAAATACTGAGTGCCTGCCTTGTGTCAAGCACAGTGCAGTGAGCAAGCCAGAGACTGTCCCTGCCCTCAGGGAGCACATGCCTCATGGTGGTGACAGATCTTCACGACGTGCCACACACAGGAAAATGCCATTTTCATTATTCTAATGGTAGCTGCCACCTGCCACTGGGCAGCTCCTCTGTGCCAGGAACTGTGCCAGGTGAGTCACTCATCGTATCGTTCAAGCTTCCCAGTAATCCAGCTAGATCTGGGCAGCACCCTGAGCTCCTTGCTGTGCGTCACCCCTCATCCCACCTGTCACCTGTCCTGTTGATTCCGCCCCCACTCCTCCTCCTCCCACCCTCCTCTCCTTCCCTCCCCACGGCCCTAAATCGGGCTTCACCAGCACTAGCAGGATGTTGCCTCCCAGGGGCCCTGTCCCAGGTGCCACACCCTCTAATCCAGCATCCATGCTGCAGAGGGACACTTCGATCATGCATGTCACTGTCCTCCATGGCCTCTCAGTGGCTCCTCATTGTCTTCCAGCCCCAGCTGGTCCTGTACTGCACAGCTCAGCTCACCCTCTGCTGTCTGCTGCCTGGCTGAACTCCCCACGGATCCCCACACCTGGTGTGCACCCCACAGTCCCCCAGCTCAGTGTGGGCTTCAAAGCTGCCCCTTGGGCTGTGCTGCAGGCAAAGCGCCACAGTCCTGCAGGCAAAATGGTTTCAAAGTAATCCAAACCTTCTCCTGCCCCTCCCAAAAACCCTTAAGAGGTTCCCAGTCATACCTGACCCTCCACTAATACTCCTTCAAATCCCCTTTCTGCTCTCTCCCCATTCTCTCCTGCAGCAGCCCAGGATTTTGTGACCCCTGACTCTCAGCTCTCACCAGCACCCAGGAGCCCTGCCCCTGCCAGATCTTGTAAGTCCTCCCTCCCTCCACTTCTGTCTCCCTTTCTTTACTGTCTTGTTCTTCATAATAAATCTGAGAACCCGCTGGAAAGGCCCAACTCTCCTTAGAGCACGCAAGCAAGGCAGACACCATGGAGCAAGGCGAGGTCTCCCTGGCAGGGGTGAGGGAAGCGCACACAAATCCATTTTGCCATGGTTCACCACCTTCTCAACTCAACAAGCCCTCATTGTCCCTCCTCCTGGCTCCCCACAGGCAGGGCAAGGGCCCCTCACTCGCCACGCTCCCCAGGTACCAGCTGGCTGTCCTGTGGCCCCTCCCAGAGCAGAGGGCCTGGGCAGCGAGCAGCCCGCTCCTCACCTCACTCCCACCCCCAGTGCCCCAAAACCTTCCTTGGGTGGATTCAACTGAAATGAACAAAGAGCACCCAGTACCGTGCAAGCCAAGGCAAGTGTGGGGCGGAGAGGAAACACCCTGAAAACAGAAGTGGTGGCCAGATTGAAGGCTTCCCTTGTGGGGCCACCCATGCTGGCAGTGAAGAAGGGTAATTTTCTGACTGAATGTGGAAGTTTTCAACTAGATACTTGGCACCAGCAATTATCAAAACAAGCAAACGGATCCATTTCTCCCCTCTTACCTAACGTGATAGGGAAATACATTCCTGTCTCTTTTTGGCATGACTCAGGACACAGGCAATAGCAAAAATATCATTATAATAAATTGCAGACACATGTGTAAGACCCTTTCCTTACGAAGTGGGACAGTTTCTCCTCCCCTCTCCCACATCAGCCCCCCTTCCTGGGACGTGGCCCTTCCCAAGGCTGCAGTAACTAAAGGAGGCCCTTGATCAAGCCAGCCAAGGAAACACACACCCTTTCGGCATCGTAACACTTGAAGATAGGACAAGAGAAGGCCGGTGCTGGCCAGGTCAGAGAGCCAACTGATCCAGAGTCCCTGCTCCCTGCCTGCTGCCTTGAGCCCTGCAGAGAAGAACCAGAGGGGAACACGTGCTTCAGCCCCACACAGAGACTGAGCTCATAGAGAGAGGTACCCAGGGGCACAGAGGGCCAAAAAGCCATGGGGCAGGAGAGACAAGAAGAGACTCCGAAGGAGAGAGGTGTTCATTTCCGAGCGACTATAGGAGCAGGAGTCACATGTGGAGGTGGCCTTGAAAGTCAAGATTAGAAGACCCACACTGAGGTGCTGATTGAACATGAAGGACAGAACTACTTTGTATTTCTCGGGGAGGGGGGGGTTCCTCTGGGTGTGTGTGTGTGTGTGTGTGTGTCTGATCTGCTCCGTAACAGAGGCACCGGTGTGTGTGTGTGTGCGTGTGTGTGTGTGTGTGTGTGTGTGTCTGACGTGCTCCGTAACAGAGGCACCACCCTTCTTTCCTCTGGTAAGACTCCATTACTGGGGCGGCATTCATACTTATCAGACGCAGCCCATGTACAGGATCTCTTGATGGATGGTGGTTGGCTCGTTCCCACAGGGCAGCAGAGTGACAGGCAGCATTTCCCAGCAGTCGCAACAATATTCCCCCTCCCCAAATCCTCTTCAGCAATGTGGCCTTGACACTCCTCCCACTGAGAAGTGAGGTCTACTTCACCTCTCTTGGATCTAAGTTGGCATGCAGCTACTTCAGTCATAGAATGTGGCAGAAGTGCTGCGGTGTGACTTCCAAGATTGGGTCATGAAAGGCCACACAGATTTCACGGTATTCTCTGAAACACCCATCTCCGAGCTCTGAGCCACCGTGTAAGGAATTCAATTACTCTGAAGCCGCTTGGCTGGGAGGAAGCCACGCTATGTGGAGAGGCCACATGCAGGGGGTCTGGTTGGCAATCCAGTTACTCCAGCCCAGAGAGCAGACACACGAATGAGTGAACGAGTAAACGAATGAAGGAATGAATGAGCCTACAGGTGATCCAGACCTGCCATCAATCACCCCTCATTTACAGTCTTCCCAACTGACAAGCAGCCCCCTCTGTGCTAGCTGAACTCCAGCCCATGGAATCTGTGAGCATAATTAACTTGTTTTTAGCTGTGGAGTGTAGCTGTAATTTGTTACACAGTATAACTAACTGGCACAGGTGTGGCATCCTGGGATATGCTACATAAATCAAGAGACTGGAAGGACTCCTTGTATTAGAACACAGAGAACTAAACTCAAATTTAAGTTTGCTTGTGCTGGTGGCTTAATATCCCTGAGCCTCAGTTTCCTCATCTGTAACGGGGAAATACTACCACCCTTGTTATGGATTTAAGTAGCTGTTAAAATTATCCCCATGAACTCTGAGACAGATGGGGCCAGTGCAGATGTGAGGGCTGTTTTGATTCCACGCCCAGTGTTGATCTGTGGGTGATAAAACCCGTTCTGACATTTGTAATGTACTGACCCACTTTTGTAGGTAATCCCATTCTGCGTCTTTCCAGACTAAATGAAGAATCTGGGGCATAGCCCCAATGGCAAAATCAGTGAATTTTATCTTGTATATGTTTTTGCTTTAATTGGTAATTTTTTTAATGCATGGAGAAATTTGCTGTCAAAATACAGAAAAACTGCACAGATAAGCTGAAGAGGCAAACATGATATACACACTCTAATATGATTTCTCTGAAATGGTGACTGAATTTGTGTTGCAATTCAGCAAAGGGGCTACTGCTGTGGAGTCTGGAAACTTTGAAAACAGCACTATGAATGTTTCAAACTGGGGACAGGTACGTGAACGTCCCAGGCCTGGAATGGACCTGGCCGCGGGCCTGGGGCTTGCCTTTACTCCCACTGAAGGGGCACCCATCACAAGGAACTCCAGGCACAGTAGCACCGATGAGCCTGCACAGGTGTCCCCAGCCCCCACTGGTGACAAACGCTGAGCAAGTAGGAGACAGGCGATGTGCTGATTTCTGCATGTTACACAGCACAGCCTGGGCACGTGTAGGACTCCGGGAACAGGGGCCTCAGGGTGGGCAGCCTGGCGAGCATCAGGAGAGTGCCTGGGTGACCCCAAACATTACAATCTGTGGACACCAACAAGGTGGGTAGGAGCAGGAAGAAGATGAAGGAGGCTGTGGAGGGGCTCACGTGAGTTATCAGAGGACTTGGAGAGTCCCCAGGTGAGGCCTGACGGTCCTGCAATAACAGACGGAGCCAAAAAGGCAGAAACACTGGGGGTGGCTGCAAATATACAGACAGACACACCCAGGAAGCCAGATGGCATGACAACATCCAGGATTTCATAGGAGATGGTATGAGTACCTTCCAGAGAGGACTGGTGGGAGACTGTATAAGATCATTTATTCATTTGTTTACAAAATAGTCACTGAACACCTGCCGAGTACCAGACATGGAGAAGAGCACATCCACGGCCCAGCCCTTGGACAGCAGGATGATCTGTCATCAGAAACGCAGCAGGGCCTGGTTTCCCCCTCCCTGTGAGACAGCATCCTCGTCTCCAGGGGCTCGGTCATTCGTCGGGGTATCTGCCCCCAAAGCCAAGAAACATGTAGAAAAACGTGTTTGCTTTAATAAATAAAATAAAATCTCCTTTGCCTCACCCTTGCCTCCAGGCGGATGCTGGTAATACAAAGTCAAGTGGGTTTTGTTGTGTGTGTATGTTTTAATAAACAAGAACCGTTTCCCCAGCCTCATGTTAAACATATACCTGTTCTTCAGGAGGATTCTATGCTGTTTTTTGAAAACAAAACGGCCAATTTTAAAGGCCCCTGCTGTCACTCAGAGGATGGGAACAGTTCCTCCCAATGCAGGGCTTGTAGAATGGGGTGGGGGGTGAGGCTGGCTGTTCCCCTACCCCATCCCTGGAGCCCCTCAGACCTGTCTGGATGACCCGGACTCACCTCCAACCGACGAGGCCCACAGCAGCTCCCCTAAAGCCATGTCAGTGTCCCCTTTGAAGCTGGCCACAGTGGGTCCCTTCTTCAGCCTTCTAGGGCCTCCGCTCCTCAGCTGTTCCCGCTAAGACGTGCAAGTGATGGAGCCAGGGCTGCACCCGGCATTTACTGTGAGTCTTTTTTAACCAGGCAAATAATATCTCAGAGGCAGACATCTATAAAATGAGCTGTTCCACCTCAAAGAAGCTTGGCGCAAATATAAGGGCTTTGTTCTTTTCAAAATACTCCAACATCCCGCGGGTATGGAAAAATAATCCCCTCTCGACTGATTGACCGAGAGGTTTCTGAGCGACAGCCATAGCAGCCAGGGGCAGAGCACTTGACAAAGGGAGCATCCCGCCGCCCTCCTCTCAGAGGCCCCACGCAGCATTCTCGCTCACCAAGCATCAACAGCTGAGTTCAGTCCCAGAAGGAGTTCAGACAGGCCGGTGTCCAGGGCCTTGCAGTCCCAGACGGGGAGTGGGGTGGGTTATAGGACCTGAGTTAACCTCCTGAGGCAGCCTGAGAGAAGCTCCCTGTCCCAGGGTGCCCAACGCACGCACTGGAGAGACCTAGGGACCCGCTTAGCAGTAGAGAGAGCATTCAGCCAGCTACTGAGTGCCGCCTGGGCGCCTGGCCAAAGCAAGGGCTGTGATAATGAAAAACTCCTTTGAGGACAGAAAAGGAGCCATCCTGAGGGCGACGTCTAGACTGCGCTCCAAGTCAGTGACGACGAGAAAGGCATTTGTCAGCAACCATGTCACTGTTGAGGAAAATCACCACCAAATAGAACATGTATTTTCAATTTTAATAGTGATGGAGACTAATCATAAGCGGCTTCAAATCTGAAGTGTATTAAGGATCCAATAAATAACTTTGATTCAAGCAATTATTGAAAATTGCCAAGTGAGTAGAATGAGTCATTCATTAGCACAGAGACACCTGTTGCCTGGCAAGAGCAGGGAGCCCTGGGACTGGAAAGAGATGTGTAGGTGGAGAAGGCTGGTCACTGCCCCACCTCAGCACTTGCATCTGCGTGGTGGGCAGGCTGCTCACGCCCAGCGGCACCGATGGAGGACCGGTCCATTCACTCACCACCTTCAGTCCTGAGTGTCTGGAGCCCAGGTTCACTTTACTGTTGCACTGCATCTTTAATTTGAGACCTTTGCTGAGTGTATTAGTTGGGTTTCCCCAGAAGACCCTGAGAAAAGGTTTCAAGTGGTAGTCATTTACTTGGGAGTGACAGGGGCCACCAGCAGGGAAGTGGGAAAAGGACAGAGAAAGGGGAGACAGCCAGTAAAGGGTGTGCTGACGACCAGTCCCCACAGGGAAGACAGGGCAAGCAGAGTGGCAGCCCCTGAACACATCCACGTCCTGACTACAGAACCCGTGACTGTTATGCTGCATGGCAAAGAAGCCTTAAGATCACAGATGGAATTAAGATTGCAGATGGAATCAGGTTGCTCTTCAGCTGATCTTGAGATGGAGAAATTAGCCTGGGTTATTCAGGTGGGACCAATGAGATCAGAGCAGTCCTGATAACGTGGAAGAGGGAGAAGAGTTAGTTAGCGTCAGAGTAATGTGATGTAAAAAAGATTCACCGGGCCATTGCTGGCTTTGAAGATGGAAAGGGAGGCTGCAAGCCAAGGAATACAGGAGCCTCTAAAAGCTAGTGTGGATAAAATGAGAGTTCCTGTGGCCAGAATTCTCACCTGGCCCTGGTTGATTAGCTCACTGCACACGTGTGGGCAATACATTGCTATTGACTCTATATAAGGAGCTCTGCCCGGTGCTCTGGGCAACACGGTGGCATGGCTGCAAGGCTGAAGGACTGCAGCGCAGAGGCTGGAGTGGTGGCAGCACTGAGGACAGAGGCCCAGAGGACGGCTGTGGGGGACGACTGTGCAGGCAGAGGGGCCCAGAAACAGAGACTGGCTTGCTGTATGCAGACTCGCTCTGAGTGAACAGGATTTTAGTTATTGACCTGCCACCGTGGAAATAAAGTTGGGTATAACCCTTTCATCCCAGAAACGTTTTACTGTCATTTTCTTTGGTCCCACTGAATCCATAGCAAACTTGTCCGGGGCTGAAACCCATTGGCAAGACAGCTAGAAAAGGCAAGGAAATGGATTCTTCCCTAGTGCCTCCTGAGAGGCCCTGCCAACACCCTGATTTTGGCCCAGCAAGACCTATTTCAGATTTCTGGTGTCAAGAACATGATAGAAATTTGTGTGGTTTTAAGTCATTATGTTTGACATAATTTGTTACAGCAGAAATAAAAAACGCAGATGACTTTATGAAACCCTTTCTGTGCTCTGTGTGTCCGTGAGTGTCTTAGTCTGTTCAGGCCGTTATAAAAAAAATATCACAGACTGGGCTTATAAACGATGGAGATTTATTTCCCACAGTTCTGATGCCTGGGACGCCTGAGTCAAGGGGCCAGCAGACTTGGTGTCTGGGGAGCCCCACGTCCTCATTCACAGATGGTTCTGCGTGCTCACATGGTGGAAGGGGTGAGGGAGCTCTCGGGTCTCTTCTGTAAAGGCACTCATCCCATTCAAGAAGGTTCCACCTTCATGACTTCATCACCTCCCAAAGACCCCACCTCCAAATCCCACTGGGGACTAGTTTTCAACATAAGAATTTGGGGAGGAAAATCAGTCTATGGCAGCAAGTAAACAGGAAGAGGCAAGATAGCCATTCTTACTCATGTGGCCCTTGAAGCCTGTTTTGGAGATGGGGCCATCCGGGACTCATGGGTGGGGTGTAGAAAACTTCCTTAGGCCTGATGGCCAGGTGAGTTCCCCAATCCAGCCTCTGCCAGAGGCCATCATGCACTCACCCGGCTCTCAGAAGCTGTGCGACACTCTCTAGGCAAAATCCCAGGACAGGAACAAACCCAAACCCCATCGGGACAGCCTGACCAACGGGCTCGGCCTGCGCTCTGGAGGCAGTGAAGACCCCTGGGGCCCAGCTGGAACCAGTTACAAGGAAAGGAGATGGAGGCTGGGGCTCCGATGGCAACGCTCCAGGCATGCACATCACATGTGTCCTTCCTGGCTGCCTCATCACCCACACCCTCTCAACTGTTCCTGCTAGCTGGCAGCCAGGACACCCCTGTTACCTAACAGAGGAGCTTGTGTCTTAGAGTGGATTCCCTGGAAACAGACTCTGGGGTGCAAAGTCCATGAAGAATGTTTCTTGCCAAGCGGTCCCCAGAGATACACATGAAAGGGAGTGAGGAAGGTGGAGCTGGGCAGAGGAAGAAGCTGACAGTGACACAGTGGGTGATACGGTGGTGACCCCAGGGGAGCTCTGGAGCCAGGGTGATCCCTTGGGATTGTCCTAAATGGAGGCCAGAACTGCACCCCCTCTTCCATCAACCAGTCATTACCTGAAGGACTGGGCCACACCTGGAATAATGCAGTTGCCCGTGGCCAAGGGCAGTTTCCAGGGAAGGATGTAGCTGGAAGATACTTCCAGCGCCTGGGGAATGGCTGTGAAGAGCCTGAAAGTGCAGAGGTCTGTGCAAAGGAGGGAGAACCCACTGGCCAAGGCAGGCAGTGGATGGAGCCTGGCAGGAAGGGGTGTCTCATCACCTCCCGTCCCAGCAGACCAACCCCCCAGCCCTCCACACCGCCTAGGATCCCACAAGCTTGCTCCCTCCCTCGTCCTCAGACCCTGGGTGACCTCAGTGAGCCAGCCTGCTCCCCCACAGAGGTGCGATCAGAGACATCTAAGCTGCAGCATCTGGCTTTTAAGCTTTGAAACACACTTCTGAAATGGCTGTGTCCAGGAAGATTAAACGTCTTCCTACTGAAGAATCAGAGGGTCTCAAGCATCAGAACAGAGTGGGTGGGTGCACAGATGAAGAAAAGTGGAGTGCCTTTTGTGCACCAGCAAGTGGAATAGAAAAGCCAGAATAAAAATAGGTGGTGACGCTAAGCAGTAAAGTCTTAGTTCCAGAATCTCTACAGCGGCAATGTGGGCATGCAGGGCCCCAGCTGCAGTCAGGGAGGTGAGCAGAATGCCAGGAAGAAATCAAAGGCCTTCATTAACTCACTCACTCATTCATTCATGCAGAGATGATTAATGAGCACCTAACGAGTGGCAGGCACTTTGCCAGAGCCCAGGTACAAAGAGAACAGGAGAGACCTGCCCCTGCCCCAAGTTGCTGACAGCCTGGTGAGGGAGCCAGACAAACAGGCAAGTGTGAAACGTGCTGAGATGGGGAAGCACAGGGGCCAAAGGACTCAGAGTCAGGAAGGTCTTCCTGGAGAAGGCAAAGCCTGAACTGAACCCCCAAGGATGCACAGGAGTGCACTGGGTGGTGGGCAGTGGGAGAAGAGAGTGCGAGTGAGGCGAGTACGAAGAGAGGCTGAAAGAGGAGTGGAGAGAAGTGAGGTGGGGACTGGGAGTGTGGCCAGATCACACACGGCCACGAAGACCAGGCGGAGTGTGCACTTCACTGGGAAGGCAGAGGGGAGCCATGGAGGGCTCTTGAGCAGGGGCGTGACAGGTTCCATCTGCGGACTTGGGTGATGAAAAGCCCCACCAGCCACTGAAGACTCACATGGTAAACGCCTCTGGGTTCATAACCCGCAGCCCTGACACAAGATTGGAGAAAGCTGGGCCAGTGCGGGCAGAGGGGAGCTTGAAGGATACAGGCCAAGGCCCTGCACTATCTCGTCCCATTTAACAAGTCCAGCCACCTCTTATGAAGCAACCTGATTCAAAAAATGTCATGCTCCACACACACCTGAATCCTTGAGTCTCCCCACAATACGTTGTCGTTCCACTCCTCTGGGCCTCTGCTCTGCTTGCAATGCTCTCTCCCCTGCCCGCCTCACCTGGCTGACCCCTACCCATCCGTAACTACCACCATCACCCCTAAATGGCCAGGCCCCTCCTGTCTGAACTTACTCAGGCCCAGTGCTTCCCTTGCACACAGCTCCCTGTTGTAGGGACCTGCCTGCATCCCGTCTACCTGTATGTCTACCTGTGTGTTAAGTCAGTTCCAAAGGGCAGGGACTTCATCAGTGCAGACTCGCCAAAGCCACCAAACCTAGCTCTATCCTGCAGCCCTGAAGCAGGAGGAATCATCAAAGATCATGTTATCCAGACCCCTCTTGCAAGCAGGCAGAGATGGGCAGAGACCCAGTGACGCTGGGCTCCCGCAGGGCTGGCCTCTTACTGACACCATCTCTAGTCTTTCTCAAACACCTTCTGCCACACAGGTGTCATGAGGCCAGCTGGGGTGCTCAGAGGGCTAGGCACTCGCCAAAGCCACTGAGCTGACCAAGGGCAAACCAAACTTGGGATTCAAATTCGGCCCTTTCCAAGACTCCTCCCTTACCACGGTCCAGCCCAGTTCTCAAAGTTCATGAAACGACAGGCAACACAGCCGTCAGAATGGTCCCCCGTGACGCACCCAGAGCCTCTCCTGATCGTGGCTGATTGTGAGTGCCGAGACACTGCCCCTTTCTAACCGTCTCATCCTGCTGGAAAGCCGCCAGGTCACGGGCAGAGGCAGAGCCACCTGAACAGCTGAGAGCATGAAGAGGGCGGACAGTGACCCGTGTCTCTCGAATTAGCTACTGATCAGGAAGCAAAATGTGGTGACAGTACATTCGAGGAAGCGCCTTGAATCTTTCCATTTAAACCCCAAAGGCATGGTGTGTTTTTATACAAATCATGTTACGGGCCTGACCTCTCTGAACGGAAGGATTGGGGAAGTGAGGATACTCTGGTCTGTGAAGGACCGTCAGATGCAAGAAACATCGTGTCGTGACTTGAACACATCATCCCTTGTTCTTATTTATATCTTATTATGATTACTGAATGTTTTCTTGCAGGTCATCTAAAACCCGTTGGGGAATAAAGCAAAGTAAAACTGAACCAATGTGTTGCCTCAGAGCAAGGAGGGACAGCATTCCAGTGGCAGAAGGGAGTACTCGGGTAATCGGAGGGGGCTTGGCAGGGAGATGCCGACCCCCACGACAGCAGCTCCAATCTTGATCAGATAAACTTGCTTAATGCCTGCCAGACCCTTTCCCACGTTAAATCTGTCACCTGGCATGAAACTCAGGTGATCCTGGGCCCCTGGGCCCACGGTAGGGCCTGGACTGTGGGTTCCATGGGATCTCAGAGCAGGACAGAGTGGGAAAGCCTCAGGACTTCGCAGAGATGGAAAAGCCTGGCGTGTCTCAGAAAGGGAAGAGGAGGAAAGCCAGGACCCCAGAAAGGAGAAACAGCATGCACAAAGGCTTGGAGGCCAGAATGGGGAAGGCGTTGGGGAGAGTACAGCCAGCCTGGCTTGGAGGACGGGCTGAGAGCTGCTCAAGGGAAGGGGGAAAGCTGGCTGTCCTGCCTGGAGGTTGAAAACTAAGCAAATAGACCAACAAGATTAATCCACATAGGCAGACAACTCAAGGCAATGTGTGTGTGTGTGACCTGAATGTTATGTAAATACTGGCAGCAGATGAACAGGAGAATTCTTTGATTGACCCAAGTGACACAGATTCTGGCATTTCTGACTTTTGCTTGTGTTTAAAGAAGTAAAATTCAGCCTCTGCCAGACAGGGAGACACTCCTGGTTTTAGCAAAGACGAAAATGTTAGTATCCAGGATGCCCTCAGCAAAAACCTTTAGAAGGAAGTAAGGAAAGGATGAGAGGCTGGAGGGAAGGGGAGCTTATTAAAATTTCCCAGGTTCATGTTTCTTGGCTACAAGTTGGGACAATGATTGTAATTCTCATCAGCTGGTGCCCCTGGCTCCCTGAGGAGACTGAGACTATTCTCACTGGGGTGTTAATGTTGAACTACAGCAGAAAATGGGACCTCCCAGGCTAGGACCCCTCAAGGCTACCACTGCCAGGATCTTACTATGAACACTTGTGATTCTGAATTAAATCTTGAAAGAAGGGAAATTGGAGTGGCAGGACAGGGGCAGGAAGCCTCTCTAACCCCAAGGAAACACAGTATAGGGCCCTGGCTCTGGGGACCAAGGAGTGGGGTGCACCTCCTCCCATGGTCCACGGGCTTTGCCCTCTGGGTTCCCTGGCCCCTCCAGGACCATTCCTCAGGCATCCCACTTCCTGAGGACATGCTTCCCTAGGCTGTGGCTGGGACTCTACAGCCCCAATCCACCCCAATCCACTGCTACAAACTGAAATGTCTAACAGTGCACAATTATCAAGCACCTACTGTGTGCTAGCCCCATGCTAAATACTTTTCATCCATTATCTCATTTGCTCCTCATAGCAACCCTCCTGAGAAGGTATATTAGCCCTATTTTACAGATGGGGAAAGTGAGGATCAGAGGTCCAAAGTCACACTGCTGAAGTGTCAGAGGCAGGATCTCCACCTACACCCTCAACCCCGCTCCCAGTCCTTCTTATACAAGCGTCAAGATTTTTCCCATATTCATGCACCACCTATACTATTGTTTGCTTTTTTCTTTAACTCACTTTATTTTTAACTTACATAAATATAAAGGAAACAGTGGATCACTATGGTATGTATAAAAAGAGTGTCACTTCTCAAGAGTAAGCAGGGAAGCAAGCAGTGAGTGTGGGCTGCCACTGGATGCTGGTCCTGCTGAAGGCACCGGGCTCGGCCCATGTGCTGTCATTCAAAAGGGAATTAGCGAAAGCCAGTGGGCTTTCTGGCACCAGACTGCCTCCTTCAACCAAGATAGGATTGATGGAAATCTTGAAGAGGTCCTTTCTCACCCTGAAACTCAGAGCCATAATCATTGTGTCTGGGCCCCTGATGACACCCCCCTATGACCCACCCATCAGTGATATCTGGCCCACCCTCTGAGAAACACTGTCCCCTCATGTCCTGGAACCCACCCATTCCCAGGGCCCCAATGCCCACCTTTACTCTGGGGGCCTCTAATACACGGGTCCACAGCCCAGGCCCCTACAGCCATCTTCTCAATGGGCCGAGTCTCCTTCCAGGGATCACCCAAGGCCCGAGCCCACAGCAAGTGAATACGTGTACATACGTGAGCCCCCACACACCTGGCTGTACCATTAGCTGAAACTGGAAACAGGGAGTCATCTTCGCCCCATTCCTTACCCTCCTCATAAACGTTCCCTGCAAAGTGCCTGGCTGTGAGCTGGGTGGAGAGGCATCAAGCATATCCACCGTCCCTGCTCTGATATTCTCAGTTCAGTGCCAGGTCAATAATGGCAGTGCACCAGTTAGACAGCTCTACCTGGGCCAGGGGCGTAGACAAGGCAGACAGGGGAATCCCTGTTTAACTTGCTGGGGGCAGAGTGGGCGGAGGCCCATAAAGGAGGTATTCCTTGCTCGGCAATTAAGAAAGCCTCTCTCTCCCATCACCTATGTGATTCTCAAAACAGGGCTGTGGCTGTGGATATCTTAGGGATGCCTGGCCCCATTTTACAGACGGGGAAATGGAGACCCAGCAGGTTTAAGTAACACATCGCACTGTATGACTGAAACTTAATCACCATCTTTCCCCCGTACCGCCATGCCCGCAGCACCAAGCACAGTTCCCTCCAGATCAGAGGTGCTTACAGTGGGAGGGGGGCGTGAGAGCAGGAGGACGAAGAGGAGGAAGCAGCAGAACACAGTCCTTGGCTTCCTTCTCGCTGGGGAGAACCAAGCCCAGGGACCAGAGCAGTCGTAAGCCAAGCTTCTCTGGAAGGTTCTCTGAAACAGGTCATTTTGAACTTGGGTGTGTGCCTCCCAAAACCTAACTGTGCTTTACATATTTAAAAGGGAGGCAGGTTGGTGAGGTGGGACCTGGACACAACGTAGAGACTGGAGCTTTTCAAGTACTGTCCACCTCTGACAGGCCAGTCAGCAGCCATGCCGACCCCATCCCAACCCTGGTTTCGGAATCTCAAATGAGAAAGCCACTGACGCAAAATGACTCGGGCTTTCCTTGCAGGAGTGCGGCCCTTTGCCGAGAACCTTGGCTCCCTCTAGTGGCCATCTGGAGCAGCAACGCCTACTGGGGATGTTGCTCTGAGAACCCAAGCCTCTGGCAGGGAAGCATACCAGGCCCAGCCTAGTCCTCGCTGGTGGGCCCAGCCCCAGCCTGACTCCCCACACTAGGCCAGGATGCCCACAGAAGTTTCATCAGCTCAGCACCTGCACGTCTGTGAAGGCTCTCTTCCTCCAAAGGACTTTCCTAATGCATGTTTTAAATACTATCTTTGAGCTAGAAATTAGTAACACTACTATTGACACCATGCTGGCTTTACAAGTACCCCTAAGAGCTTTTTCTCCAGTTTCCATATCTAAATAACTGATAGTTTTTTAATAGCTATTGTTGAGCCCATGGCAGCCACTTATTACCACACTTACCAGTTTTCTACTTCCTTTTGCCCTGAAGGTAAGGGAGAAAGTTTTCTGGTTTTCAGTAATAACAGGGTTTTATGGGCAGTCTCAGTCCTATCCATGGGCCTGTGTCTCCCACCACCTAGCCAGGTGGGGAGGGAACTGCAGTCATGACCCCACACAGAAGAACCTCCCCGCCTCTGAGCCAGACCTGCCCCACCCTCCCTGGCTGGGGAAGCCCCAAGGGCAGCCCGTTGTGGGGGAGTCCTGGTGGCTTGTGTAGGCTTAGCCTGGGAGGGGCAGGGAGGGCATCTCCTGGCAGTGGGGCAGCACGAATGACGGACCCATAAAACACCTCCTTGGGGAGAAACTGACTTTGGAATTTCAGCTCCTTAACTGCCTAGTGGACACAGCCCAGAAAACCTGCCAGAGGGCGATGTTTGTTTAACTAGAGCAGCAACAGGAAGTCCTTTGCCAGAAGACGTGCAACGAACTCTTGCCAAGGCCCTACTGGGGGCTGCTGTGGCTTGAGGGAGGGGCTGCAAAAGCACTAGCAGTGGGTTTCCTGGGAAACGGCTCCCATGTCTGTGCCCTGCACTAGCCGCACAGTTTCATGACAGCTGCTGCTAATAACCCCTTTCAGAGATGAGGAGACTGAGGCTTAGAAAGATAAAGGCGTCTGTCCGAAGGCAGAGCCTTCCTGTTGCTGCTCCAGTTAAACAAACATCGCTCTCTGGCAGGTTTTCTGGGCTGTGCCCACTAAGCACTTAAGGAGCTGAAGTTCCGAAGTCAGATTCTCCCCAAGGAGGTGTTTCATGGGTCATTCGTGCCGCTCCACTGCCAGGAGATGTGTGTGTGTCTACATAAAACTTCCAGGTGCCAAATGGGCCCCACACACTCTCTGCACCTCCAGGTTCTCTGACCTCCCCTGCCTCATGCCTCTGCACCCAGAGGTACCACTGGCTCATCCCAAAGCCCCTTTAGGGCCAACACGTGGCCACACCTGCTCCCAATGAGATACCCTGGGTTCCACTTGTTGCCATCAAAAGGCCTTATTTCTCTCCATTACACTCACCAATTTGCCCTTTTTGAATGGTAACCGTATTGTGTGACTGTGACTAACTGTATACATGCATCATAGCCAATGATGTCTCTGCAGCTCACCTGGGTGAGGGATGAGATGTTCCCTCTACCCCCATGCCCGCTGTCCTGGGTCAGACCTTACCACCCCTCGCCCTCCCAGGTGCAGAAGGAGCGTCCTTGAGGCCCCATGTTAAAGCATCCCACCCCACCCACCCTCTAACACCTGCTAGAGATGGGCTCCCAGAACTTAATCCCATGCCTTCTTCACCTTTAAATCCTCCCAAAGCTCCCCATGGCTTTCAGGGCAAAACCCAAGTGGCTGACACTTAAAGAATTTGGGTTGAGTGAGTGAATTCCTACACATCAAGAACAAAAAGACAACCAACCCAGTTTTTAAGTAGGCAAATGACTGGAACAGGCACATCCCAAAAGCCCCAGCCCTGCGATGGTCCCAGCCTGGCGTGGGGAGGGCCGGTGCCAAGGGAGTGATGCAGGTGCCACTGAGAGCTGCCATGAATTTGAAGACTGCGTCTTCATCAGAGCTGCACAGTAACTATGGGTGAGTCACCTGACCTTTCTCTATTTCTCAGTTTCTTCATCAGCAAAATAGACTAAATAGCAACACACAGCCAATCTCTCACATCCTGCCAGAAGCCGAGACAGCACAAGGCCCTTAATGACAAAAAGTCACTGCTCTTTGATCCAGTGTTTGGGTTGCTGCCACGGGTTGGGGCATTCTAAGGAGGTTGGTGCCACATGCTCACATTAAATTGGACTTTCAAGATGAGTAAAACATGGGTGGATGGATGAAGAGGAAAGGCAGTCTGTTCCAGTTAAGAGAAAATAATCTGGGAAGACGTTGGCAGTGGGAGGAAGAGCAAAGGAAATAAGCCCCTTTTGAGTATCTGCTGTATACCTGACATACCACATTCTCCTATTTCACACTCCCAAGTGTTGTTATATCATCTATAATCAAAGGTGAGGGGGCTGAAGCCAATTTCTTCCCACCAATGACACCTTTAAGAAAAATGAATAAACCAGCTACAGGCTGGGGGAAAAATATTCATATCCAGAATATATAAAGAACTCCTACACATCAAGGAAAAAAGGACAACCAGCCCACTTTCTAAGTGGGCAAATGACTGGAACAAGGCACATAACAAAAGAAAATATAGGAATGGCCAATATGCACATGAAAAATAATCTCAGGGTCATTAGTCATCATAGAAATGCAGATTAAAACCAACATGAGATACCACTACTCAGCCACCAGCGTGACTAACGTTTAAAAAGCCAACATCGCCAAAAGTTAGCAAGAATGTAGAGCAACTAGAACTCTCTAACCTTTCGAGTGAGAATATAAAACGGCACGGCCACTTTAGAAAATGTCTGGCAGTTTTAACAGTAAATACACACCTACTGGTGACCCAACAATTCCACCCCAAGTATCTACCCAAGAGAAATGAAGATACAGATCCACACAAAGCTTTGTACATGAGCGTTCACAGCCCCAAACCAGAAATAACCCCCAAATGCCCATCAGTAAGTGAAGGGATGAACAAAACATGGTGTTTATAGAACAGAATCCTACTCAGCAATAAAAGTAATGAACTATTAATATGTGCAATATGGATACATCTCAAAAACATTGAGCTGAAAGAAACATTACATAAAATATATACAGTATGTATGAGTATATACTGTATAATTCCATTCCTACAAAATCCAAGAACAAAGTTTACCTATGGTGACAGCAATCAGAACAGCGGGTGCCTCCACACCCCCACACTGTGAGCAGAGACCGATAGAGAAGAGGTGTGAAGAATGGCGGTGGTGTTCTCCACCTCGTCTACAGTGTTGGCCGCATGGTGAATACATGTTAACAATGGTTGAACTGAACACCTAAGATCTCTGCATTTTGTTCTACTGTAATTATCGCTCAATTAAAAATGTTTTAAAGACTGTGTAATCAGACCATCGAGGTTCAAATCCTAACTCCAACCCTTGCCAGCTTTGGAACCCAAGTTAATCTCTGAGACTCTGTTTCCTTGTCCATAAAATGGGGGTGGTAATAGCTCTTACCTGGGTGCATCACAGCTACTGAGATAATCAATGTGTGTGAAGTTTGCCTCAGTGCCCTGAGACTTGGGAAAGCATGCAATACATATGCATTGAGTAAAAGTAGCTTGGCAAGGTCCTGCGGTGAAGCACATGGAGTAAGGGACAGGTAAGGGTGACCCCAAGGGTCTTGTGCAGACAGACACAGGGAGGAGGACCACGAAGAAGCCAGGTAGATGTGTCATGAGCCCACTCACTGCCCCAGGAAGATGACATGAGGCCAGCAACCTTGGGGGAAAACGGCGCTGTAAGCCCTATGTGCCCCATGGCCCCAGATGTAGAGGCTGAGGCTGACGCTGTGGTTTATGAGTCATGACTTCCGGGTTGCTGGCGGCTACAGGAAGAAATGGATAGGCGCTGCTCAGTGATTTGCTGTGGGGGTTCTCAGCAGCGACAGCAGGCAGCCCGGCCCCGAAAATGGACTAGGCCAGACTTGGAAAGCAGGTGGGGGTGCTGTGTGGGGAAACTGAGGCATGAGCACAGGCCGTGCATCAGGGCCAGGGTGGGAAGCCTTCTCTCCCTGGCTTCTCTGAGCCCATGAGTGTGACCGAGCCCAGCCCCACCCGCCAAATATGCAGGGACAGCGTCTTCAACCCTGAGTCCCTTACAGACCCTGAGAGCACCAGGGTCCTGCTGACACTGACAGGCTCACCCCTCTGCAGAGCCGCAAGAACCGAGTCAGGTGCCCGTGGGCCTGGCTTGTCCCCATCAAGCCTGTCAAAAGGCACTCTCTCCACCAAGGACGCTAATTAATTTGTGATCTCTGGCAGGGGGTCTGCAGCATCCTGCCTCTGCCAGCCGAATTCTCACCTAGCTCTTCCAGGCTCTCATGGCCCCAGGTGATCCGGACATAGGCACCCACAGCTGGGGGAACACCAGTGACTACCAAAAAGAAGATTAAAACTCAGGGCTGCTAGGGATACTCGGATACCCAAGCTCCTATCAAGTTGCCCTGCACTTCACAGACATTACCCCCAATATTTCCAATGACCCTGGCAGTATCATTAGCATCATTTTGCAAACCAAGAAACTAAAGTTCAGAGAGGTTAATGAATTTGTCTGCTGCCCCACAGCCAGCTAGTAACAGACCTGAGATATGAATGCAAGGATGTCTTACTGCAAAGCCCATGCTCTTACAGAGCAGTCCACCTCCGGAGGGGTCCCTTGCCCCACTGCAGTGCAGGGGACTGCAGTCTCCCCACATGTAGGGGAGGCTGAGTGTGGACCCCCAGCCCCAGCTTCCAGGAACCCAGCCTGGTTTATGACCCACATCCATGGCTGGCTGGGCCCCAGGGGCCATATGGTGAGAGCCCATTTCCTAAAGACAGAGACTGGGGTAATACCACTGAGAAGAAAGGTAACACTTCTTATTTGATTATGCAAGGCCACAAAGCCTCTGCCCTGCAGGAAAATGGCAGGTTCTCCTGAAGGTCTGAAAATCAGTGTGTTCTGCACCACGGTCTACAGCCATGAGCAGCTGAGCACCGACTGTGCACTGGCCACCTACTATGTGCCAGGCACCATGGAAGACACATAGCAAGAAAAAAACAGATGTGGAGATGGGCAATGATAAAAGAGGACAGGCTGTGAAAGGTGCTCAGGATTGCAGACAAACTGCAGCTGGGAGCACAAAGGAAGATGGGGCTTCTTCCCGCTCAGGCGGCTGACAGCTACCACAGGAGGCTTTGTGGAGGACCTGGGAAACCGTGTGCCGCGCGTGTGCAGAGTTGAGGGAGGAGGTACTCAGATAGAGGAAACAGCAGGAGCAAAGGGGCAGAAAAGATGGATTTATTCAAGATAAGTGTGGAGTGATTATTCACACGCTTGACAATCTATCCAGGAAGCCGAGGGCACATGTCAGGAAAATGACCGAAGGAGAGCTGAACACCAGGCCTTACAAGATCTAACCCCAGACAATGGGCAGGTATGAAAGGGTGTAGAAGTCATATACACGAACAGGGCGAGTGGCTAGAGAAGCTGGCAGTGGGCGGAGAGGACCGGTGTGGTGTGGGTGGCGCTGAGCTTCATCGGCGCTGCATCCCATCCGCCCTAAGCACCCCCTTCTCCTGCCATGGATCTGCTAGAGCTCAGGGCAGTGAGGCCGGCTACCTGCGGCCTGCACCAGGTTTTAAATTTTCAGTTCTTAATTCCTGTAAGTTACCCCTTTTTTCCCTCTCCACTCACTTACCTGGTCTCTTTGACACTCTGTTCATCAGAAAGAAAAATAATCTGCAAACAGAATAGCACACTGGTGTGTTACTGAGCATTAGGAGAATGAAACTGACTCAAAAAGAAAAGCTTATTCCAAGCAAATGGGGTCCCAACACACACAGGCCCTTTGCAGGACCTCATCCTCTCCTGGGAAAAGGGGTCCCTCCCTGAGCAGGGCATGTCCACGGGAGAGCCCTGGAGGCTCAGAGAGCAGGAACAGGTGTGGGAGGTGCGCCCCGGGGACACTGCCAGTGGCCTGCAACTTGGTGGTGGTTGGCGGGCAGATGTAGTGGGGAGGCTGGGGCTCTCATACTTACTCAGGCAGCCCGGCTCCTCCTCCCCCAGCCCCTCAAGCCTAGCAAGCATGAGAATCACCTGGACAGCTTGTTGACAAAGCAGAGTCCCAGGTCCCCAGACCTACTCTATCCAAATCTGTAGTGGAGCCTGAGAATCTCTATTTTTAACAAGTTCTTCCAGTTCATCCCAAATGCCCACCCAGGTTTGGGAAGCACACTCCAGCCCTGCCCTTCCAGTTAAAGGGACTTGCCGCTCTCCCCCTAGGCCACTTCCAGGGCCCCTGGGAGCCCCTCACTATAGCCCCTGGTGCCTTCTGCTGAGTCCTGCCCTGGCGATGAGGCCTTGAGCCCTGCCCCACAAAGCTGGGGAAACTCCACCCCGATTTCTGGGCGTGGGGTGAGAGTGTCCTGTGCCCCAATACTTCTGGGCCCCAGGGAACTCTTATTACTTTGAGTTCATAGCCTGTTGTTCAAGCCTCTTCTTCCACATTTGGAGGAAAGGGGGCTGGGTTAGGGAGCCCCTGAGCCCCAAGATCCTTGCTTCCTCAGGTGCCCCACAAAACCCAGCGTTCGAAGTCCAGCCACCTCTTCCTTGCCCCCACATCCTCTAAGGGCTGCACCAAAAACACTATGCCTTTCCGTCTGGGCGATCTCGTCCCACGGCTCCATCAGCCTGCTCCACTCCTACCCTGCCAGAGCATTCTTCCCTCTCCTTCCTCCTCCTCTTTCCCGCACATCAGGGGAGAGGATGCTGCAACGGGTCAACTTTTGCTTATTAACTCGCCCTCTGCATGGGTATCTTTATATTCACTTCTTTTATTAAGGATTTTTTTATTAATGAAGCTCTTCTCAGCCTACTAGTTTCAAATGAGTGGCTTAATATTCAATGCCATTTAATAGTCTTAACGCAATAAATAATAATGAAACAAGGACTCTCATTTGTTGAAGGTCTGCCATGTGCCAGACCCTGTAACAGCAGCTTTCCGCACAGGAGTAGTTAGTCCGAGCTGCACAGTGGGATCACCTGGCTGGGTGGTTCTTTTCTTTTTAATGACAGTACCCAGACACCCCACTCCCCATTGATTCTGATGAATTCAGCCCAGGTGGGTCTCAGGGTGGACCAAGGCATTGGTATTGTTTTATCAGCCCCATGAGTCTACAAATACAATTAGGGTGGAGAACCACGGACTTGATTCTGGCCGGGGCCCTTTGAGGGGGTGTTGGTGCTGTCTCCACTGTGCACGTGGAAAAGCTGAGGCCTTAGGAAGCGGTGTGCGTGGGAGGAGAAGGCGGAGCCAGGGGATCCCCAGACTGGGTACCTGGCCTGGAGACGGGGGGTGCAGGAACAGAAGGGAGCTCTGCCCCCACTTATGACACTATATACGTAGATCCTGCCAGGGGGGAGGATGCAGGGCAGCCTCGGACCGTTCACAGCACGGCACCAGTAGGTGGTCACAGGCAGAGGAAACAGGCCCCAGCCAGTAACAGAGGAGGAAGGCCAGGCAGGTACCCCTGATGGTGACGGGTCAGCCTCCCCACAGCACTGACTGGAAGTGCCCCCAGACAAAGCCCACGGTGG
This sequence comes from Smutsia gigantea, assembly GCA_032199065.1. NCBI lineage: Eukaryota > Metazoa > Chordata > Mammalia > Pholidota > Manidae > Smutsia > Smutsia gigantea. The sequence goes on from JAVSCE010011822.1 coordinate 146,037, forward strand.
GTTCTCCTTCCCCGGGGCCAGGCTACAGCAGGAGACCACAGCTGGCAGGGTGGGGCTGTCCAGGCTGAGGGAGAAAGTAAGAACAAATTGCAGGTAAGACCAAATTTTGCAATTAAAAAAAAAAACAGCAGCCCCACATATAAAATAGCATATGGGGGTGGGAGAAAGGAATAGTTCTCCTGGCCCCAAATCAACCTGCTTCATTTCCCACAACTGCAGCAGAGAAAACGTGGGGATACATAATTAGCAGCCGTTATTACATTAGCGTGTGTGATACACGCTGAGGAGATGCCTGGCTCTGTGAGAAGTGTCAGACCAGGAAGGCAGTGGGAAAACGGTGGGGTGGGCAGAGGACCCCCTGAGCCGTTGGACCTCTCAGAGTGGCCAGGACATCCCGCACCCACCCACCCCCCTCCAGCTCCTGCTCTGGGGGGTCGGCCTTCCTCTCCCGCAGGATGAGGTTCCCTGCTGCCCCTTCAGCCTGTCGGACCCAGCATCCACCTCCCCCCGGAGCCTCATTCCAGGGCCAGCAATGATATTCAATATTCCCCATCAGGCTCTCAGGGACATTCGGCGTGCTAACAAATTCAGGACACTCTGGGATTCTGAGCAGCCGGTTATTCCAAAGCAGCATTTTGCACAGTCCAGCGGGCAAACCCTGCCCAGAACTGAGACCAGACGCATCTCAGCTATCAGAGCAGCCTTTCCCAGTCTGCTGGGGCTGGAGTGAGTTGTTCCCCAAAGCTATGACCCCACCAGTCTCTAGAGTTGAGCCTTGGAGGTTGGGGAAGGGATACTGGGTCACCCACAGTGCTGGAAAAATGCAGATTCCAAGGTCCAGCTCTGCTGAATCACCTGGGAGGGCCTGAGCATCTGTATTTTTAACAAGTTCCCCAAATGATTCCGATTCACCTAGAAGTTTGGGAAGCCCTAATATGAGGACACTGTCACCAATAAAAATAGCCAAATGCTGAAAGGACACATTCAGAGGCCCTGGGGCCAAGCTCTTGCGATGTGCCAGATCCTTTACATGCACAATCTCACGTATGCACTACAGCTGGGAGAGGGGGAGTGGTGGGGGGGGGCTTTATTACCATTTTACAGATTAGGAAACCAAGGGTCACAAAGGTTCAGGTCTCAGCTCAAACGCGTCACTTCCTCCCAGAGGCCATGACTACCCAGGTTAGCATAGGCCCCAGACACTCCGTCACAGGATTTGTCCACAGCCCTTGAAATGGTTCAAAATTCTTCTGTTTAGTGTGTGTTTGTGCCCACAGTGAGCTTGACAATCCTGTTTGTCACTACGACCCCAGCACCCAGCACCGGCACCCAGTCAATACGCCCTGAATGATGGAGGTGACAAGTCCAGGGTTCACACTCAGGTTTGGTAACTCCCAAGGCATCTTGAGACCAAATGGTCTCATCCATAGGCAAGGCCATAGATTGGGTGTAGGTGAGGCAGGCAGCCGGACCCTACTGTGAACCAGGCACCTGTCAGCAGGCAGCGCCTCCACGTTCCTGGCACTTCCAGCCAAGGGGCAGGCTTAGCAGCCTAAGGCCTGTTATGCAGATGAGGAGGCTGACACCAGAAAGTAAGTGATGGACCCAGGGCTTCCCAGCCAATAAACACCAGGCATGTCCCCCACACAGTCTTGCTTTCTCCTCTGTCTGGGGTGAATTCTCCACGGGGTTCTGGGGGCTGAAACCCAAGTTGGACCAAAGTCAGCCAACACCCAGCGTTCCAGGGTTCTGAAAGGTTCTGCTGAGCCAGGTGGGGCCGGAGAAGAATGTGGGCAAACAGCCCAGTCATGTCCAATGGCCAAAGACAATTGCAGTTGAGCGAGCCTCTTTCTCAAAGAGCCTAATATTTATGCAGCATGTTAAGCAGCTGCGGCAGCTGGTCCATAGCGAGGCCTTCAAACCCGCCCCACTGGTGTCTGCTTGCACCCAGAAAATGGACTTTGAACAGGCAGTAAATGAACATGTCAAGCCCAATCATTCCACAGCTGGAGACCAGGCCTGTTGAGGGTGGGGGGACAGCAGAGGGACCGTGCCCTAATGGCACAGCTGTCCCCAGTAGCACCGGACTCCTCCCTGTGCATGGCAATCTGCAGAGCCCACGCATCCTTCAGTCCAGTCCCCTTACATCTTGGGCCCAGGCAGAGGCCACCGCAGAGCAGAGGGGGCAGCTGTCAGGGGAGCTTTGGAATGACACAGGCCAGGGGCGGTGGACAGCTCTGAAGGGGGCTGCATGGAACAAGGCCTAACACAGGTGTACACAGGCAAGCTTGTACCCCAGAGACAGTGAGCTGCCCCTCTCCTCCCCATTCAGACTCCAGGGGAGTAGGCACCTCCGTTTCCTACTCCTCTCAAAGGGAAAAGTCCCTGCTTCAGAAAAAACCATCAGAGGTCTTAATGCCAGTTTACAGACCCAACCCCTCCCGAGAGGCTCCCCTCACATGGCCCCACTTGGTGAGATCAGTACCAGTCTCTGAGGGGTGACAGGGATCCACCCCTACCACACCCCCACTCCTGCCCTAAGAACCCTGACATGCCCTGCAGACTCCCCCCACCCCCCGCCACTCCCGCCCACAGCCCTGACCACAGTGGCCCCAGCACGGGCTGCCTCTGCTTAGACCAGGGGCTTCAGGAAGGCAGGGAAGAGGATTTGCCCCTGCATCCCTGGCCCAAGCTGGCCAAGTCTCTGCTAGAGGTGGGAGGGGGCACTGAGTGCACGGGGGTTATCGGGCTGGGTGACCTCCCCTTGCTGAGCAATTTGATGCCACACTGACCCTGAGAGGAAGTCCTCAGCAAGCTTCTCTATCTGGAAAACCGAGGGCAGGGGCGTCAGGGGCTCTCTGAAGTCACAGAGCACACAGCACACCAGGACACTCAGGACACCAGGAGGCTGTGGTGCGCCTGGCCCAAGCCGGGTGTCCTTCCTCCTAGCTCAGGGCTCTTCCCACCAAACGGTACGGCCTTAGCTCACCAGTGCTCATTTAGGCATTTTGTACTGAAGAGCTCGGCAGAGAACAGTTTTCATCCCTTCCATGCACAGGCCTAGTGCCTTTTTACACTAACCATCAGAAACCAGACCCATTTACAGCTTGTACTCCTTGCCTGCTCAGATCCCACAGTGACTGACCCATCCACCCTGCCCTCCTTGTTGCCCTGTTCACAAAACCTCAATCTACATCCAGACCTCAGCTGGATGCCGTTCCACCGCCAAGGTAGCACCTGGCTGAGTGGACACTGGCCACATCCGGATCTCCTGCCAGATGGCCACCGAGTGGTCCCTCTGAGACCTCATTCAGGGACAACAGCCCTCGCTGGCCTGCCTGGACAGGTGGCATGACCTTCAGCTCTCTGAAGGAGAGAGGAGGCCCTATGGTAGGACCAGGGTCAGGCACAAAGCAGGCTCTGGAGCAGACGGGCCCTCTGGGTGTGCCTGGAACATTTCAGCACAGATGGGAGGGGCATGCCTGCAGGTTCTGTCAATTTCTGGGAGAATATGCTCCAAATCAGGATTTAAAATGGAAGTACAGTTCTCCAAAGAAACAAAGGCTTCATAGAGAGACGTCAGGACTGCAGGGAAGAGGGCAATGCTAGAGTCCCCTGAAGTGAAGCCAACTGTCTCCTTTAAAGATCAGAAAACTGAGGAGAGGGTGGCCTTACCCAAGGTCACACAGTAACCTAGTGGCCCTGCCAGAAGTGTTCATACAACATCCCATCAACCTGCTCTGAATACAGAGCCTGAGCTTCTACTGCCCACACCGGGCCCACATGGGCCAGCTGCAGCCTGCTCTTGCTCTCCTGGGCCACCAAGCTACTAATAGGTTTTAAGGTCAGTTCTTTCATATTTTGTTTTAATTGAGGTATAACTAATATGTAACATTATATTAGTTTCAGATATACGTCGTGATTCAATATTTGCATATATTTTGAAATGCTCCCCAAAGTAAGTTAACACCTGTCACCATACATTGTTACAAATTTTTCTCTTCTGATGAGAACTTTTAAGATCTCTCTTAGCCATTTTCAAACTCATAATACAGCATTATTAACCATAGTCACCATGCTGTACATGACATCCCCAGGACTGACATATTGTAGCTGGAAGTTTATACTTTCCGACCACCTTCCCTTCTGTCCACCCTGCCTATGGCACCCCCCAATCTGTTCTCTGTATCTGTGCATTTGGGTTTTGCTTATTTCTGAGATTCCACATGTAAGTGTGATCATACTGGACTTGTCTCACTCTGGCTTCTTTCACTTAGCATAGTGTCTTCTAGGTCCATCCATGCTGTCACAAATGGCGTATGTCCTTCTTTTTCTTTTATCTTTAATGAGGAGAGAAACTGAGATGGTGGGTTGGGCAGCAGAACTGAGCAGGAGGTTATGAAAAAGGATAGACAATGCTTTGCCTTACAGCCCGATCCAATCATCTGAGACGTCACTGGGTGCTCACTCCAGTCCTAAGAGACACCAGGCAGCATGTTTTTGAAAATCTTGCAGGGGAGAAAACCAGTGCTGCCTGAATAAGGGTTACTGAGTCAGCAAACAAAAATACAGGTGATCCTGTTAACATCTGATTTCAGACAAACAATGAATAATTCTTACAACTGTATTAGTTTCCTGGGGCTGCTGTAACAAAGTAGCACAGACCCCACAGCTTTAATTATTTTCACAGTTCTGGAGGCTGGAAGTCTGAAATCAAGGTGTCAACAGGGCCATGCTCCCTCTGAAGCCTCAGGGCACAATCTGTCCCATGCCTTTCTCTTGGTTTCTGGTGTTGCCATCAGCCCTTGGCTTGTAGACACATCACTCTGACCTGTCTCCATTGTCAGGTGACCTCTCCCTGTGTCTCTGTGTCTGCACTTGGCATCTTCCCTCTCTGTCTCATTCCCTCTTCTTGTAAGTACATCAGTCATGCTGGGTTTAGGGCCCATCCTACTTCAGTATGACCTCATCTTAGCTTGATTACATCTGCACAGATCCTATTTCCAAATAAGGTGACAGTCATAGGAATCAGGGGTTAGGACTGGAGCACTGTTTTGGGAGACAAATTGAACCCACAACAAGTTGGTCCCAAATACAGCATGGGGCATACTTATTTCTGGATTAGCCTCTTTTGTGATGGGCTGCCATACAAAATTCCATAGATTTGGTGGCTGAAATAACCAACACTTACTTCTCATAGATCTGGAGGCTGGGAAGGCCACAGCGCCAGCAGATTCAGGGTCTCATGACAGCCTGCTCCCTGGTTCATAGATGGTTCTTCTCTCTGAGTCCTCACACGGAGGAAGTGACAAGTAAGCTCTCTGGAGTCTCTTTTGTAAGAACATTCATGCAGGCTCCACCCTCATGACCTAATCACCTCCCAAAGGCCCCACCTCCTAATACTAGGGCAATGGTGATTAGGTGTCAATATATGAATTTGGGGTGACACAAACATTCAGGCTATTGTAATAACTAAAAACATATTTGTTATTTACCTGAAATTTAAATATAACAAGGCGTCCTGTATATTCAAACTGGCAACCCTCTGCCTGAGTCATGACATTCCCTAAAGCCCCACAACCTGGCTCCTGGTTCTGCCATCAAAAAAGAAACATTTTAAACAAGGGGGAAATGATGGGGAGGAAAAATTAAGCATCTATGAACAGAAGGTTAGTGTCCAAAGGGACCTGAAAAGGACAAAAAAGAAGAGGGTATGGGTAAGGGGAAGTAGGGAGGGAGCAGGTGTTCAGCCCTGCTTTATGGATCTGTGCTGGGCACTCAGGAGAGATGAAGATGGAGCAGCCAGAAGGCGGGGCAGGTGGGTGCAGGGTATCAGATGACCGGAGCCCATGCAGGGCAGGAAGAGCACTCCAGGCCCTGCACCTGCCAGGGACCTGAGCACGTGGGCGGGCAGGCATCTCCCAGCCCGTCTTCAGGGTCATTAACAACCTAGACCCCTCAACTCTGCCCGATGGAGCATCCCTGAGCCCTGCCCCTCAGTCTTGTGCCTCTCATTCCACCGCATGCCCTGGAAAATGCACCCAGAACTCTTCAGTCCCCCTGGTCCTCGGATCCACCCGAGCAGGGTCACTAAGCCACACTCATCAGGTTATCACCGGCCTACGCCTCCCTTCTGGGGCCCTTTGAGGAGTGGGGACTGGCAGGCAGCAGGGGAGACAGGCTGGCTCCTGACGCTGGAGGACTGACACTTCTAAGAGGGGCAAGACTCAATGCATAGTGCAAGTTGAGTAAAACTGGCCTGACCCACCTCTTTTGGGTGCCTTCACCAGTGGGGTGTTGTGGAGCATGGCGCTGGGAGTTTCTCATCTTTTGAGAAAGTAGTACTGAGGCCAGGGGACAGAGCAGACTCGTGAGCCCAAATGAAGGTCTGAAAGCTAAGAAGGAATGTGGGCTAACTCCACTGACCTCCGTCGGCATCGACAACCTTTACTGAGGGCCTACTAAGCGGAGTGCCAGAGTGTACCGTCTCTCTAACCGGAAGAGCTGGGAGGGGAGGGGTTCCCAGATGATGCCCAACATACTGCTTTGCTAAATTAAACTAAAGGGTAATTATCAGAGTGACCAGGTAATGCTGCAGCTAAGGGCCACTCTTGGGCTACGTCCAAAGCAGGCTCAGGGCAAGTGGCCTGGGTCTCTGGCAAGAGCTGGCTGGCATGAGTGGGCTGGGGTGTCCCAACCTCAAAAATGGAGTGTGCAGAGCCAAAGGGGGCCTGGCAGAGGGATGCTGCTGTGCTCCCAAGCTCTCAGTGGAGAGCTGAGAGTGTGCTTAAGACAGGTGAGCAGGACAGACACGGGAAGTTTGCACATCCACCTGTAAACAGACCCAGCATCCAACTGACTTGGACTGCACGTGACAGGAGCTGGAAGCTCATCCCTCAGTGCATCTCCTCAGGTATCTGGCACCCAAACCAGTTCCACTCTGACTCCATGCCTGCCTGCTGCACACCCAGCCAGCATCACAGGCCATGCAATTCTACACATGTGCCCACACTTTCAAACCCACGTGCATGCTCATGTGTTCATTCCCCCCTATCCACACACAAAACAGTGTGGACATCCTCACACACACACACAGAACCACACTTAGCCCCCTACACACCTTCCTCAGACAGGTGCAGGCACACATGCAGGCACACAGCAACCCACGACCACACATTGGAAGCTGTGGACTCAAATTCATGGATTCACACACACACGGAATGCCCTCACTCACCAGGCCCAACTTCACAATCGCACCCTCAGCTTGTATTTAAAACATTTCCCTGGCTCACCAGTGGAAAAGAAATTTCTTTTCACTCTTGCCAGATCCGCTATCCTCAACCTGGTGCCAATTTCCATTTAAAAAATGACACCCAAGAAAGACCAGGAACCTAGAAAGGGGAATGAATCTCAGCCCAACAGGTGCTGGCACCCGAGCCTTCCTACAGCGTGGCTGATACTGTAACAGCTTGTCTTTGTGGCTCAGGCAGAGGGGAACATCTGAATAGGAAGATCAGACTGGTGCTGAGGCCAGGTGTCAGGGGAATGAGAGGGGCGAGGGGCTTACGGCCTAGTGGAGGCAGGCGGTGGTGCGGCAGAGCCAGCAGGGTGGGGGAGCAGAGGGGAGAGAGGAGAGGGGCAGGGATGCCCAGTGTGAGTGCAGCCATGCGAAGGCTGCTGCCTCTGGGCTGTGCAGTCAGCAGAGTGGGGATGCGGGTGCCGCATGGTTTCCCAGAAAGTATTATGGCAGCTTGGACCCAAATCCAGAAGTTACTGCTGCCCCTTTGTGGCAGTGGGGGCAGGATAAGAACAGGGTGGCTTGCAAAACTCAGAGCACTAAAATGAGAAATCGAAATGTATTGTCTGGTGGTTCTGGAGGCCGGAAGTCTGAAATCAAGGTGACAATAGGGTTGGTCCCTTCCAAGGGCTAGGAAGGAAGGTTTGTTCCAGGCCTTGCTCCGTGGCTTGGAGAGGGCCATCTTCTCCCCTGCTGCTTCACATGGCCTTCACTCTACGTGTCTGTCTGTGCCCAAATTTCCCCTTTTTATAAGGATACAAGTCATATTGGAGTGGGGCCCACCGTAAATGGCCTCATTTTAACTTAACTCTGTAAAGTCCCCATCTCCAAATAAGGTCACATTTGGAGGTACTGGGGGTTAGGACAATATATCTTTTTGGGGGTGATGGGACACAAATCAACCCATATCCATTCAAGACCAAACCACCTTAATAAAAGAACTGATAAACCCTGGGGTTGAACCTAGGCACCATGGGTCATGACTGAGCAGATCAGGCAGACCCCAATTACAGAAGGCCTCTAACAGCTCCACACTGGGTTTTAACGTCTTCAGTTTTCACTCGCTTATTTATCTTTCTTGCAAGATAATCTTTCTGCAAGGATGAATGCCTTTATCTGTTTTCCTAATTGAGAATGGGCACAGTCTTTTGTGTTGTTTGGGCTCATTACAACTTGATCTGTGAGATCCACATGGGCTCATTTTTCAGAGTTGGGGAGTAGAGTCAACCTCTTTACAAAAATCGTAGTTTACAACTTTAAGTGAACACAATTTTCTACAAACACCCTAACAAATTTAGTTTCCTATAACAAATATTCATAGTCTCAAATGTAAAAGTCTACTGTTCTTGGAACTATAACAATAAACCTTTCAATATTTCAGGAACACTCCTGGTCCCCTTAGGAAATGCACTAGAAGAGAAAATCAATTTTATAATGACAAGATACAGAATAAATACAGATTTAACTTGAATTTCATGGTAACTGGTATGTAAATATTTGCTGCACTTCTCTCATCTATCTAAATAAAGGCTAATGGTTAACCCAGGATTCTGCATTCTCAGAAGTGCTCTTGCCTTCTCAAGGCACCTGCGACTGACACTTGAAGCCTCTGGCCTCAACTTAATTTTAATCAAGTGTGATTTAAAGTGTTTGGGGTTATAGTTCTCTGTTTTTTTTTATTCTACATAGCTACTAAGAAATACTCTCAGGACCTCTTTTTAGAAGTCATGACCTTGAGGTGGTCCTGGGATGACATAAGTAAGACAAAGCCCGGTTCATGAGCAAGACTTTGGGGCTGGTCCGCCCAGGTTGAAATTCCAGCTCAGCCATTAGTCACATGGCCTCAAGCAACTTACAGTAACTTCTCTAAGCCTCAGTTTCCTCATTGTAAAAGGGGCACAGAAATACTACCAATTTCACTAGACTGCTGTGAGATAATATATGGGTGATAGATGCTGTGGTGTGCCCCCCCCAGTTTAGAAATGAAAGCCTTACTTCCCGAGCTGCTGGGCATATTGCTGGCAGGCAGCCTTCAGCTGTCAGCCCTCTGTGGGGGATTGCCTCAGCTGCAGGAAACTGCCTAGCCCAAGGTCACACCTAGCTTCCAGGAGCAGCCTGCATTAATGACTGCTCATTGTAGGTGACTAAAGGCCTAGCTGCCCTGTCCCCATTCAGGTAGCTTGAAGAACCACCACAACTCCAGAGCTTCCTATGGGGCTGGCTGACCCTCTGCCCAATCCTGCCCCTTCCTCCCCAGGTGTTGATCCCAAGACACTCTCCTACTTCATAAGCATCCTGCACTCTAATTGTTTGACTCAGCTTCCCCAGCAAGAACAGTATGTAATATGTAAAGTGCTCAGAAAACTGCCTGGCACATAGTAAGCATTATTTAAGTGCTTGTTAAATAAAAAACTAGGAGACTGTAGTGATGACAGGATGTCTTCCATCCCTTGGGAGTCAAATGTATCTGGATCCAAGTTTGCCTTACGGGCAAAAACCTGGGGGAAGGTCTTAGAATGGAATGGAAGGGACACAGACTACACGCCTCAGGCCGGGGGCAGGGGGGGGGGGCTCTAATTCAACTCCCTGGGAAGGAGAAGCAGAAGTAAAGATTTGGGGCTTCTCTACACCTTGTTGCCTTGAAGCTGGATGGCAGAAAAGTAGGAGATGTGGAACTTTCTCCCTGAATTTTTCAAATTCAATTTTAATGAGATCTCTGGATGCTTTCTACTATTGTAACTCAACATCGTCCCAGAGCAAGAACATCAGGGACAAACAGAAGAGCAGAATCTAGACCAGAGCGGAAGAGACGTCAGGGATAGCTCTAGCCAAAGGCATCTGGGGCAGGATGTGTTTTTCATTTAAAACTTCCAAATGCCCAGCTTTGAAAAGGAGTGTCTCTCCACTGTGGTATGGTGCCCACTCCCAGCCAAGGGATAAACGGACTGGCCGTGCAGACCTTGACTCTTACCACTGGTCAACTTCGAAAGTACCCATATTCCCCCATCAAAAAGCAAACATCAAGGGCATGAGACTAGTGCTATGCTAAGAAAAGCCCTTCAGTGCAGTGGAAGCCCAGAGAGGGTAACAGATTAGTTCTGGCCTGGCCACAAGGCACATTTTCTCCTCACTATCTGGAGCAGTGAGAATAGGCCTCCTAGAGGAGGTGATATTCAAAGTGAGTTTTGACAAATAAATAGAAGTTCTCCAATCACACAAAGTATGAGGGATTTCTATATAGAAGAAACAGCACTTCCATTGACACCTAGACACAGACAAGCAGGGAATATTCCAGAAAAGTTTAGGTGATTTGGTTTGGCTGGAGGTTGGAATACCTGAGAAGAATTGGCTTGGGAGGAAGATGAGAGACTGGATCACGGCCAGCCCAGAATCCCAGATCAAAGAACCTGAATTTTATTCTGAAGATGAAGCGGCACCCGCAGGAGCTCCTGAGGAGGAGACTGGCCAGGCGGGCCACAGATTTTGGAAATACTACTTAGGTGGTTGGTGTGGGAAACGAGGTGAAGGGTTCACCAGGCCACAGGGCACATCCTTCCAGTTTGGACTGGTCAAGTAGGAAGCAGAAACCTGAGTTTTGCACTTCTAAGTGAAAACCAGAAGACAAACACAGGTTTGGAAAAGACAGAAGGCTCACAGTTGGAGGAAACCAGGGAGCTGGAGCGGCTTCCTCCTAAACAGCTGTGGTGTACTAGTGTTTGGATTCGGTTTGATTATTTAAATGGAATGTACTTCTCACCGCCTTGCCTTGTTTTATATCAACATCTGAGGTGGCCACAACAGTATCCACATGATCCAGGGACTTGCTCAGAAAATGGCAGATGCTCAGCCATGAGCCACAGCTGGAGAGCTTTACAATATTCCATGTTACTACGGAATGGAAGTAAAGATCATGCCAGGTTGTAGCAAAGAACTGCCAAGAAGACGGGTGTCTTGCCAATGGGTTTCAGCCCCAGGCAAGATTCAGTGTGACCAAAGAAATAACAGTAGAACATTCTTGGGTGAAAGAGTTATACCCACCTTTATTTCCATGGTGGCAGGTCAATCACTAGAAGCCCATCCATTCAGAGCATGTCTGCAGGCAGCAAGCCGGTCTCTGCCTCTGGGCCTCTGTCCTCAGTGCTGCCACCACTCCAGCCTCTGCTCTGCTCTCCTGCAGCCTTAGAGCCATGCCACTGTGTCACCCAGAGCACTGGGCAGGGCTCTTTATATAGAGTCAATAACGATGCATTGCCCACACGTGTGTAGTGAGCTAGCCAACCAGGACCAGGTGAGAATCCTGGCCACAGGAACCAACATTTTATCCACAATGGGTGTCTTAGAGTGAGTTCCTGGAAACAAACTCTGGGATGGGTAGTTGCTTACAGGGGAGTGTTCCTGGGAGATACTCCTGTAAGGAAGAGAGGAAGGCAAGGCTGTGGGGAGAGAGAAGTTGAGCTACAGTGCAGCAGCAGTTGAGGCCTCAGCCAATCCAATGGGAGCTTTGGAACTGGGAAGGTCCCAAATTGAGGCAAGGAGGCAGCCTTGATACCATGTGTATCAGCCACTCATTGGCCATGGGCTTTTACCGAGGAGGAGCATGACAGTGCACAAGGAAGTTCCCACCAGCCAAGGGCAATTCCCAGTGAGTGGTGCAGCTGTGAACTCATGTACTCAGCAGCTGAGGGACGGATGGGTAAGCCCTGAAGGGGGAACTGGGCCAGCCATCCCAGTATCTCCCATGATGGGAATCTAATTCAGCCTCCTGGTCCAGAAGCTTCCCAAGGATACAGGTGTGCAGCCAGATCTGGATCCGGGGACAAGCCACATTCACAGGAGGAGACCATTTACCCAGCTCAATCCACAAACTATGTAGCCTCTGTAGGCCTCTACGTCGGCAAAGTGACGTCCAAGCTCAGGGGCTGCCTTGCTGGACAATGATGTCAGGAGACTATGAGCAGCCACAAAACTCAGCTGGAGACCCAAGATTACTCCAGAGAGACAACTCTACCGTGGACAATCTACAGAAATAGTGGGGTAGTCCATCTAGACAAACGTCATCAAAATTTTAATATTGATTACATGTAAGTCAGAGTATCGCCAGACTCAATTATGAAACTTTAAAAAAATTGCACATGACCCCCCACCCCACACCCAATTCCTGCTTCAGAAAGTCTGGGATGGGCCTGGAAATCCATGTATTTCAGAAGCTGCATTTTTCTAACGTGCAGGCCTCTTTGAGACCTCTCTCCTAGACCATCCTGGACTGAGCAGTGTACAGACGTGTGTGGACCTGGGATCACAGACTTACATGCCTGTGGGGGTATCATGCTCATGTGAATTGAGTGCAGTGGAGATGGCGTGAACACAGAGTGGGAAGAACACATGCCCCCACCTGGGGGGAGGTCAGGACTCAGTCCCAACAGGCAGCTGCTAGATGGGAATGGGGTCTTGGTGAGGCCAGGGCTTTCCAGATGAACTAGAAATTCAAGTTTTTATGTGAAATCTCCGGATTTTACAAAGCTGGCAATTAATTCAAATATTCTTAAAATATTTTGTAAGCTACATAAAACCAATCTGTGGGTCTGGTTCTGTTCTTGGGGTACCAATTCATAAATTCTGGTGTAGATCCCCCCAGATCAAGCAGGGTGAGGAGTCTTACATAGAATGGGGTAGACCATGGGTTGACCAATATGGACAACCCTCAACCAAGTAGGCTAGCTGTCCTCGATTTGACAGCATGGGTAATTCTGGACTGAACAGTGTAGACCATTGAACATGACAGCATGAGTAGGCCTAAACTGGACAATACAGACCAGTGGTCTCAAGTGTCCCCTCCAGGGGACATTGTCAATGTCTGGAGACATTTTCTACTGCCACAGTTTGGGTAGGGGTACACTGGCATCTAGTGGGTAGAGGCCAGGGATGGAGCGAAGTGTCGTACAAGGCACAGAGCATCCCCCCACCCTCAACAAAGAATGACCCATCCCGAAGGCCACTGGTGCCACTGTGGAGAAACGGGGATGTAGACTATTCTGAATGAAAGCATGGACAGTCCCGGGTAAAAGAGCGTGTACTTGTGCAGTCCAGAATGGTAGCCACCAGCCACATATGGAGCTGAGCATCTGCAACATAGCTGGTGATACTAAGGAACTAAATGTTTCATTTCATTTTAATTACATTTTATGAAATCTGAAAACTAATCAAGAATTACCAATGAAATATTAACATATGAATTGAGATATGCTCTAAGTATGAAATACACAGCAAATTTAAAAGATGTAGTACAAAAAAAGGTTAAATACCTCATTGATAATTTTTTACATTGATTATATGTTCACAATATTGTGCTACACTGAGTTAACAAATATTATTAAAATTGATTTCATCTGTTTCTTTTTACCTTTTTGAATGTGGCTACTAGAAGTTCTTGAATATGTGCAATACATATTTCTGTTGGACAGAGCTCATAATAGAACATTTTGAACTCTCTAGCACAGATGATCCTGGGTTGGACAGAATGGACCACCCTAAATTTGTTAGCATGGACAACTCTGGGTTGAACAATGTCAACCACTCTGGATTTGTTAGCATGGATAGTTTAGGGTTGGACACAATAGACCATCTCAGATGGGGAATACATGGGGGGAGGAGATGAGATGGAGGAGAGAGGAGGGAGGGTGAGGAGGTGGCATGAGGACAGGACAGGAGGACACACAGAGCATGGCAGGCTCTGGTGAGGACTCTGTACTTCCCTTGACCTAAGTGCAACACGTGATGTGACCTGATTTGTATTTTAGGAAAATCCCTCTGGCAACAAGTGAAAAATAGATAGGAAAAGACAAGTCTGGCTTTTGCATAAAGATGCCCCAGCAGAGACTGTATATTTTTTCTCACTGTATCCCTCATGCCACCTAGCACAAAGGTGACACTGAATAAATACTTCAATGACTCAATGAACCAATAAATCAGTGCCTCTGGTTTTCTGTTCCCTAGTTCAAGGTCACACCTGAGCATTGCCTAGCAGACAGCACAGCCTTTTTCTTATCTTCTCTGAGTCAAATTATTTCCCAGCTCCCATCCTCCTACATAAAAAAAAAGGAGGGGGGCAGGGTAGTGAAGAGAAATATTTCTTGGAAAGAAGAACCACTCTGGCTGTTTTCCTTCTTCAAATTCTTCATCAAGAATAGGTCACTCAGAGAGATAGATTAAAGGCATAAAACCCAGCATCCATGTCCCCCAAACAATTCGCCTCCTTTCTTTTCTGTGCAAAGAGAAGAGCTGTTGTGGTCGATCAGAACCCCCAGCAGCTGGGGAGTGGGAGCTGGGGGAGACAGGAGAAAGGGGCCCACCCAGCAGGCAGGGCACGGGCACTACCTGGGGGTGGGACAGGGGATGGCGTAGGGTACTGTCTCAGGACCCCAACGCTGACCCCACAGTGAATGCGTTCCAGGCTGTGTGATCCCGGGCAAGTCTGCACGACCTCTCTGGGCTCACCCTGCACCAGCGGGCAGCACTTAGGATGCCCTGGCATAAGCTGTTAGATCCCACAGGTGCACTGATGGCAGGCCCGGGGAGCAGGATTGCAGGCAGGAGCCCTGGCTCTGCCCCAATTCAGGTGTTCGACTGTGCAGGGTCCCTGACTCACTGATCCACATTTCCCCTACTAGAAGGGGATGATGGAATTGTCCATAAACATCCAACTAGGCCAAGCGCCAAGCTTTCTGTGGAGCAGGTGAGGCAGACATCAGAATATCCCACATATCTAAAGCCCAGGAGAGGGCAGCAAGTTGCAGCTGCCCCTCCCAGAGTGGACGAGGGCTCCTGCCAGGCTCCTGAGACCCCGTTTCCCACAGGCAGCCAGATGAAGCCTCTCCCCCATCCTCCATTAGGAAGCGGACCTATGTGGTGGCAGGAGGTTGTCCCTATTCCCCTTCCTGCAGCCTGGCACTGCCCAGCCTGCCCTCCACTCCTCAGACTCACATAATAGCAAAAACACTTTTTAGCATAACTCAAGGTAAGAGGGAGCATAACCTCTTTAGCATAACAAGGTTTGTGGAAATGCTCGCAAGGCATTAATCACCTAGCATGAGATCTGTTGGTTTTGGATATTGTGCCTGAAGCAGGAGAACCTAAGAGGTTCTCCCCAGCACTGCCTGACTCCACCTTCAGAATCCAGGCTTCCCCACTGCCACCAGCAGGGAACCAACAGGAAACCCCACCTGGGGCTCAACTCAGGAAAAAGTGGGACCTTGTGAAGAGGACATGGAGGGGACAACATGATGGAAGGACTGAGGCCAAGCTCAGGAGAGGACAGAGGTCCACACTCAAGAACAGAGCCTGGAAGATGCCTTAGGAACTAGAGAGGCCATCCAAGCAGTGTGTGAGGATCACTGGGTGCTGTCCCTGAAACTGGAGTGGAAAAAGGATGATGTGCATTCTTTTTTTTTTTAGTTTATTTTGATATCATTAATCTACAATTAAATGAGTAATATTATGGTGATTACACTACCCCCTTCATCAGGTCCCCCCCAACCCCATTACAGTCACTGTCCCTCAGCGTAGTGAGATGCCATAGAGTCACTACTTGTCCTCGCTGAGTTGTACACCTCTCCCTGTGCACCCCCCTACATTATGTCTGCTAGTCGTAATGCCCCTTTTTCCCCCTTGCCCCTCCCTTCCCACCCATCCTCCCCAGTCCCTTTCCCTTTGGTAACTATTAGTCCGTTCTTGGGTTCTGTGAGTCTCCTGCGCATGCTGGGCTCCACCCCTCCCTTTCACGATAAGGGCTAGTGCCTGGAGGACACAGCATAAAATATTTACTGAGCACTGCCATGCACTGCCTCACCTGGGTCCTCTGCCATTCTCTAGAGACTTCTCCTCATCTGGTGTCCTCTCACCCCATCCCCCTACCTGTCCCCTCCCCGTCCTCTCTATGAGATTCCTCCAGGGCCTTTGGGGCCTTTACAGGCTACAGTACTGCCTTCTCCATGATGCTTCACTCACCTCCCAGGCCTCCTTTTTCTGGATGTTATTGCTTTTTAAATACCAACCACCTACCCAAGTGCACGACATATGCACACTCCAAATCCTGTCTAATCCTGACAAGCTTTTGAGGCTGACTGTAGCCATTATTCCCACTTTTCAGACAAGGACATTGAGGCCCAGGGGCTTCAGGTCCCTGGGCAGAGACCACAAGCAGTTCACTGTGGCTGCAGCAGACTCAAGTTGTGTGTTCCTGCTCACTACCAGCAGTCTCCATCCCCACCATCTGGGAAGTAAAGGGTCCACACAAGCTGGAGTGATAGGGCAGAAAGAGCCCAGGATGTAGAGTAAGACAGACCTGGGTTTGAATACTGACTCTGCCACTCACCAGCTTTGTGATCTAGGTCACTCACCTCATCTGGCAGGGCCTCAGTAATCTCAACAGCAATTGGGGGTATTGTCACCCCAGCCCCATGGAGAAGCTAAAAGATGACGAGGCTGTATGGACAAAGCTCCTTACCAGGATGGTAGAGACAGCATATGGTCACCACTGTGGTAGCATGTCACAGGTGAGGAAATGAGCCCAGAGATGCCAAGCAATTTGCCCAAGACCTAATGGCAGGCAGGCAGCCGGGCAGCACTTCAGACTCAAGTCTCATGACTGCAAGTTCAAAGCTCTGCTTTTCTATTTCTCACAAATTTAATTTCAGAACGAAACAGGCTGGGCAGCCCAGAATTCAACTTCTGCAGAGACCAAGTAGAGATTTTTGCCTGGGACTCAGAACCACCATGAGCGCCCCCCTCCCCCTCCTTCCTCAGCTCAGGCAAAGACAAAGCTCAGCAGAGACGGTTCTTCTGCCCATTCCCCAGAGGCTGGCTGGGCATTAACCACAAGCAAACTTAGGCAGGGGATTCACGAAACCACCATGCACACTGCTGCCCTCCAGTGCCCTGTGTAGAAGGTCAATAGCTTCCAGGCTTGGAATTCATGGGCCAAAAGGAAAGGAATTAAAAAAAAAAAAAGAATTAAGGGGAGCAAAGAAGTTGCAGGTGCTTTATTGTTTATGCAAAACTAGATTGTGTCACTTTCACTGTTGGAAAGCCTCTAGTGCCGCCCTCTAGTGGTAGATCCTATATAGTGGCCATTGGTCCCAGGTGGCTATTTGAATTTAAAGTAACTAAAATTAAATAAAACTAAAATTTCAGTCCTCAGTTGCACCAGCCACAATTCAAGTGCTCAGGAGGCACATGTGAGTAGCAGCTACTATACTGGGCAGCTTGGAGACAGAACATTTCCATCGTCACAGAAAGTTCTATCGGACAGCGCTGCCCAGCAGTTTCCCACTGCTGTACCTGGGCATGACATTTCTCTGAAGGGAATGGCCTTCTAGTTTTACCTTTGGTAGATCTCCAAGCTCTGAAGGGAAGCACCCATGAAGGCTGTTTAGAAGTTCATAAACAGTCTTACAGATTGGTTAAAAGTCAGAAATATGTGGTTTGGGGAACGTGACAGGGTAGGAGTCCCCAGGGACTAAAAGGGGCCTACAGGTGACAGTCTGGGTGGGAGATGGCAATGACAGGACACAGGGTAACAAACACGCCAGTCTGTCCAGTGCCCTGAACAGATAAAGCAGATGCCAAAGCTGCCATGCCCTGGGCCTCCGCAGGTACAGCATGAGTCCTCACAGCCTGTCCATGAACATAATTAAAGCCTCCTAATCAACAGCAACTAAACAAGTGCCCCAGGGAAAACAGAGGTGGGGAGATGGCCAGGGTTGGGTGGGAAACAAGAGTTTCCAAAGATCATGAACATTTGCAAAAATACCCAGGCCAAGGAAATGCTGACTTTCCATAATGGTCCCAAACAGGAAGAAGCCAAATATCCATCTGTGAACAAATGGATGCGGTATATTCCATTAGTATACAATGGAATATTTCTCAGCCATTAAGTACAAAAGTCCCGCTACACACAACAGGACCAATTACCACAGAGTGACAGAACCTAGACGCAGAGAATGTACTGCATGACTCTCTTTACATAAAATGTAATGACCAGCAACACTAGTCTGTGTGTTAGAAGTCAGAATGGTGGTTACCTCTGGTGGGAAGGGAGTTGGGTATGGATTTAGCAGAGACATGAAGGGAATTTTCTGGGCTACTGGAATTATCTTTTTCTTCATTAAGCTAGGCAAACGTATGATTAAGATGTGTGGCCTTTACTGTATGCATGTTACACTTCAATAATTTTTTTTAAAGAGAAAGGGAACATGTGGGCCAACAGGTGAGTCACTTGGAGCCAAGGAGCAGAGGTCTCCCTGCAGGTGAGGGCAGGTGTTGCACCTGCTGGGCTGGCCGCTGCAGGGGGCGCTCTTCCTGCCCACCTTGTCCTGCCATCTCTTCCTGGGATGAGTGAACCTGAGCCCCAGCAGGCTTCACAAAGCAGGGCTTGTAGGAACCATTCCAAGTCAGGATGGAACCCGCCCCAGCTGAGAGGGAGCTCTCGGTCACACACACACACACACACCCTGAGGGGGCTGAACTGTAGGGTCCAGGCACACACACACACACACACACACACACACACACACACACACACACACCCTGAGGGGGCTGAACTGCAGGGCCCAGGCAGGGCCCATACAGAGGACTGTGGTCTGGAGAAGAGAGAGACGGAGAGGATGGGCTCAGTCATGCCGAGCATCAGGGTCAGGAAGAGAAACCCAGCCTCCTGCCTCCACCTCAAAGCAGGGCCCCTGCAGTGTGGCTCACATGCAGTGCAGCAGCCTCGGCCCCGAGACTTCATGTTCTACCTGCCCCCGGCCTCAACCTCCATCACTCCAGAGTTCTCATGCTGCCCCCTTGAGCCTCAGTGTTTCCCATTTCTAGAATAGGATCATCACCTTTCCGGTTTGCCATGGGGACACAATGGGGCCATGCCTAGCCCAGCCCCTGGCACACAGAACGCACCCAAGTCCGGCTGTGCATCCCCTCCAGTTTGCTCCCTTCCCTCGCGGCTGAGCGTGGGGCCATGTGGTGGTGTCTCCGGGACCAGGGATGGAATCACCCAAGCCAGCCCCTGTCAACCACGCAGTGGCCTCCCAGGGCTTCCCAGGAGGCTGCAGTTCAGTGGGGCTGGGGACTATGTTTTTCACGAGTTCCCCAGTGACTCTCACATCGGATGTCAGGGAAACTGCTAAGCAGGATGGAGTCACAGACTCCTGGTGGGAAGCTGGGTCGTGGTGATGGTACCAGCCTCATTCCTATTCCAGGGAGTACGCTAATGATCTTTCAGATTCCCACACTCAAGTCCAAACACAGAGAAGGTGCTTAGGCAATTGTGTTATGGCAGGAAACTCAGCAATGGATCCAGACGTGGGGGAATCAGGAGGAAGGACCCCCCCACACTAGGTACAAAGCAAGCTAGGGCTGGGCATCCTCAGGCCTCTTAGGTCAATGAAGTTCCGGACAGGAGAAATGGGTCCCAGCAGTGGGGTGCAAGGCTTCAGGACACTGCAGCCCCCAGTGTGGAGCCTCACAGCATGATTTTTTGTGTACTGCCAACGTCTGACTCCCACCGTGAGACCCGCACACCCAGCAAGGGGCTTTGCCAACATTGCCTCATATAAGTCCGTTGCAGGCTGTGAGCCGAGGAGCCCTGGGGCTGCATTCTGACTTTGATGGGCCCTCACTGCTTCTGCCTTTGTGGGCACCTTCCTCTAGAAAACAAGACATTAAAAACTGTATTTTATGAATGCATTGGTATAAAAACAAATATAATCTAGTCTAGATTACATTTATTATTCTCCTCATTTTAAAAGAAATTAAGACATTTTTGTGGGCCCTTGCATTCATTTCTGACTGCTGCTATAACAAGCTACCATAAATTCAGTGGCTTAAAACACCACCAATAGAGTTCTGGAGGTCAGAAGTCCAGAAAGGGTGTCAGTGGGCTAAAATCAAGGCGTGGGCAGGGCGGCACTCCTCTCCAGGAGGCTTATGAGAGCACCCATTTCCATGACTTCTCCAGAGGGAGCCTGCATCCTTGGCTTGTGGTCCTTCCCCCATCTTTAAAGCCAGCAATGTGAGAAAGTCCTTCTCAAATGGTATCATTCTGATGCTCGCTCTGCTTTCCTCTCCCACATTTAAGGACCTTGGTGGTCACATTGAGCCCAAAGGGATAATCCAGGATAATCTCTAGATTTTAAGGTCAGCTGGTTAGCAACGCTAAATGGCCTGCAACCTTAATCCCCCTTTGCCATGTAGCATACATAGCACATCCAGCTTTCAGGTATTAAGACGTGGACCTTTTCGGGAGGCCATCATTCTACCTACCACAGCCTAGGCTAGGCACTGTGCCTGCGTGCCTCATGGGTAAATCATCCCTGAGCATTACTGTTGCCACTTTATAGCTGAGAAAACTGAGGTTCAGAGAGTGCAAGCAATTCACTACAGGCTGCACAGCATGGAGCTGCGATGCCAGCTCGGCCTTGCCAGGCTCAGAAGTCAGGGACAAGGTGCACGGGTGTTGGCAGGATCCTGGGGAAGGTCACGCTGGGGCACCAGGAGGTGCACCACCTGGAATGGCCTGCGTTTAGTGGGGAGGAGAAAGGGGCTCGACTAGGGCGTGCTGCCCAGCCCTCCAAAGCTCCCAGTACTCAAGCAGGAAGGCGGTACTTACAGGCATTGACAATGCACGGGGTAGGGGTGTGCCGGTGGATCCATGATTCACGGCCCAGCAGATGTCTCCCTGCACAAATGTGCCGATTCTTAATAAAACAGATTCATTTATCTCTGACATTTATGACTGGAGACAGAAATCATGTTGGGGGAAATTTATTACTTTTCAAATGCACGTTTATTTCTTCCTTATCACCTACCAGTAAGCAGATGCAGGTAATAGTTATTTATTTGAGATTCCTATTAACTGATGATTAAGCTGCTAACACATTATGAAAAATGCAATTATGCAGGTGACGACCTCCTCTTCAGGACAGACAAGCTAGATGCAGAATTAGCTGGAGATCCCGCTATGGCCCTGCAACACAGAGACTGGGCCCAGTGAGCCCAGAGAGGCCAACCGTGGTGGTGCTTTGGAGGAGGGGATTGTTGTACAAAAGTCAAGGACCCTGAACCCTGAGACTGGGGACCGGGGGATTCAAGGGGCACCGGAGAAGGTGATGATAGATCATCCTGGCAGCAGGACACAAGCACGAAGAAGAGGAAGGGCCTGGGACTTGACAGTGGGAGCCCAAAAGCTCAGTGCACCCCCAGAACAGTAATGCCTGCTGTCTGGAGAGGGCCTTCTGTGAGATGACACGTGGCAGGCAGCTCCTTCAGCCCTCACGGTGTGCAGCCATAGCTAACATATATTGGCATGCTGACGGTGGATGGCACTGTCCCTGCGTCTCACAATGCCTGCCAGAAGCAGCCCCAGTTTTTGCCAGATGAGAAAACCAAGGTGCAGAGAGGTTAATTCACCCCCATGCTCAAGAACTTGGGGGCAGAGACTCAAACTTAAGAGACGGGCACCAAGGGCAAGAGAAGCACAGGCTCTCCTTGCTCTGCCAGCCTGGTCTGAGCAACCAGAAGTCCCAGAGAGGCCCCCAGGCTCTCCCCCGCTTCCCCCAACCCACCGCACACACCAGGCAGCCTGCCTGGGTCTTGTTGCAGCTGCCTGCCTCCCACCAACAAGGGTCTCAGGCTGAAAGCAGGAGGAAGGCAGGTGAGGGAGGTAGGTGATCCCCTCACAGACAATTTTCCCTAATGTGTATTGCACATCCGCTTATTTATTAGGCAGGCTGTCTCAAAATTTATGCCAAATCAATGTCGTAGCAACAGCTCTGCTGCAAGGATTGATTTCTTTTATTTAAGGTGAAACGAGTTTAGTTTGGACCTCTGAGCAAAATCCTACCATTTGCTGAAAAGACACTGCTTGGCAAGAGGATTCCTGGGAAGATTCCCAAAAGCTGGAGCCCCTCTGAGCAAGCTGCCAACGCTCATGGTTCAGGGCTCCCGAGGCAGAACCACACTAACACAAGGACACAGCGGCAGAAGCTGCGTCCCCGCAGGGCACCGTCATACACACCGCAGTCTCCCTCCACTACCTAAATGAGGAAACTGAGGCACAGAAATGTTGAGAGACTCAACCAAGCCACATAGCAAACTAGGTTTGTCGAGTTCTAAATAGATGAGACTCCCCTGAACCTAGTGACTGTGGGATTTTTTTCCCCAAAGTAAATTTTCTGAGTTTCTGAAATCACATCATAAAATGAGTTGCCATAAAGCAGACACGTTTTCCTGCAGAAACAATGTAAGACATTCAGCTTGGGTTCCTGATCAATGACTGGGCACCTAGTCCCTCATAAATATAACTAACCTTGTATTATAAATTCAAATGTACAGTAACAATAAATGTCTTAATAAGCAGATGAAATGTAAACCCTAAATGTTCATATAAAATTTCTCACAAGTCCAAGAACTTGGGAATAAATATAGTATGCATGTCACAGGAGAAACCCCAAAATGTTATAAATAATGCATACATTCAATGTGTAAAAAATGGAGTTCTCTCTTATCATAAACTTGACTTGTAACTAATAAGCTCCTGTAGCAGAATTACAGAATTGCAGAGGAGGAAGGGACCTTAAATTTTATTTATCCTAGTCTGCATTCAATGCTGAGATCCTCACCACCACAGCACTGCCAGGGTCTTCCAGCTTTTGCTTGAACACTCCCCAGGATGGGGAGCTTGCTACCTCAATAGCCTCCTCGTTTACTTTAGGTCAAACTTCCCTTTAGCTGTTCCCCATACTTGCTATGGTGGCTTGAAAGGGATGAACACAGCACCCCAATCAGGGTCTGGCCAAGGCAGAGCCAACAAGCCTGAGAGAGGTCCTGTCCTTGATTAATGCTCTGTCACCTACTAGCCATGTGACCCTCGGTAAATTATTTCACCTCTATGAGCCTCAATTTCCCCATCTCTTGAATGGGCATTAATAATAATATCTACACCATACATTGTTGTGAGGGCAAACAAGGTAATCCATGTTAGTTATTATTTTTAATATTATTATCCCAACCATTGACCAAGCGTCCTCAGCTTCTCCCATATGTGTCTCTTCTGTCTTTGGGGCAGCTGTTCTTGATTTGTATTTAAGCCCAGGCACAAGGTGGGGCTCCCACACAGGAAACTGACCTTCTGGGCACTGCAGGGTGCCTCCTACATATCTATTATCCGATAGGAAATACTAAAAAAAAAAAATGAAGAGACAGAGTAATGTGATCCAAACAAAAATTCAAGGGAAAACACCAGAAAGGGGGCTTAGTGAAACTGAAATCACCAATTTTACCAATAAATATTTCAATACAAAAGTCATAAACATACTCACAGAGCTACAGAAAAGTACTCAAGATCTCAGAGAGAACTTCAACGAAGAGATAGAATTTTTTTTAAAAAACAGTATCTGAAATGAAACATTCAATGAAGGGACTTAAAAGTAGATTAGATGAGACAGAGGAGACGGTAAGTGAAATAGAAATTAGAGAACAGGAAAACAAAGAAGCTGAGGAACAGAGAGAAAAAAGGATCTCTAGGAATGAAAGAATAATAAGAGAGCAGTACAACCAATCCAAAGAGAATAATATTCACATTATAGGGGTGCCAGAAGAAGGAGAGAGAGATAAAGGGATAGAAAGTCTCTTCAAGGAAATAATTGTTGAAAACTTCCCCAAAAGGAAATAGTCGCTTGGGTCATGGAAATGCAGAGATCTCCCAACACAAGGGACCCTAAGAAGACAACACCAAGATATACAATAATTTAAACAGCAAAGATCAAGGACAAGGAGACAGTATTGAAAGAAGCCAGAGAGAGAAAAAAGATTACGTATAAAGGAAATTGCATCAGGTATCCGCAGACTTCTCAGCAGAAACCTTGCAAGCCAGAAGGGAGTGACATGTTATATTTAAAGGAATGGAAACAGAAGGGCCTACAACCAAGTATATCTGACATGATTATCATTTAAATTTGAAGCGGGGATTTAAAATTTTCCAGATAATCAAAAGTTAAGGGAATTCATCACCACCAAACCATTTCTACAAGGTATCTAAAAGAGACTGCTCTAGACAGAAATACTCCAAAGGCTAAATAGCTGTCACCAGAGAAAATAAACCAACAGTAAAGGTAGTAGACCAATTAATTACTAAGTAAATAAAAAATTAAATCAACTACTCACAAAGTTAGCAAGGGATACACAAAGAGTATAGAATATGACACCTAATATATAAAGAGTGGAGGGGGAATCTTACTCAGGAGGGATTAAAGATGGTGGCACAAGAGGTGAGACACAGGCTTCCTCCTAAAACCACATATAATACGAAAATATAATTAATACAAGTAATCCTGAAAGAGCAACAGGAAAGAGGACTGTGCCAGACTGCATACACCTGGAGAAAAGAGCAGACCTCAGAGAACAGGGTAACCTACCAAAGCTGTGGCCCGGCAGGACCCAAGCCCTTCGCCCATCCCAGCTCACCGGCAGGAGGAAGAGAAACCGAGCAGGGAGGGAGTGGAGGCCTGGGACTGCTGAATACCTAACTCCGAAGATCTGCTCTGGGAGCACAAACCTACAATCCATTGTGCTTGCATGATACTCTCATGATTACGGGGTTGGAAAGCTAAGACAGGCAGAATTCCTGGAGACTCTGAGATTCCAGCTGCTTGTGGAAAGCAGGGATCCATACCCAGCTGCTCGGGGACAAAAGAAAGGCGGGCAGTCTGTGAGACTTCCTCACAAGGAAGCCTTAGCAAGAGGGCCGCTAAAGGGACAAGGATTGCACAGAGCTTACTGCTCAGGAGAGAGGACAGGTAGAGACAATTGTCTGGGTGCACTCTGCCCAGCAGGTTGGGAGCTTTGCCATATAGACTCTCATATTTAAAGAGGAAAAAGGAATCTTCCTCCTGAGATGATCTTCAGGTGCTCCAGGTCCCTGGCTGGCTACACAGCTCCAAGGACCCCCTCCGTGATACACATCCTACTGTGCCTTTCTCCCGGCTAGCCCCACCTAGCTCGCAAACGGGCAAACCCTACCCTGGCGTTAGGCCAGCCAGAGGGAACATCTGTCTAAAGCAACTACAAATGCAAAGCATAGAGGCTTATACCTGTGTGCTCAGCCCACTGGTTCAGGCAGTGGAGACAGGCATAGCAGCCAGGCAGCAGGAAACAGCTCTTTCCATGCCCCTGTGACCCCCGACATTACTTCAGGGGCTGAGCAGCTCCAGGGAGTAGAACTTCTGGTCACTAGAGGGCGCCATCTACAAATATGAAATGCCAAAGGAACATGGTTCAGAGTAAAATTATTAATACAACTCCTGAGAAAGACTTAAATGACATTGACCTCATGACTCTTCCTGAAAGAGAGTTCAAAATAAAAATTATTAACATGCTCATGGAGGTACAGAAATATATTCAAGAACTCAGGAATGAATTCCGGTCAGAGATCCAATCGTTGAAGAGCACAATGGAGCAGATTGGATACAGTGGAGGAGATAATAAATGAAATAGAAACTAGAGAAGAGGAATACAAAGAAGCTGAGGCACAGAGAGAATAAAGGATCTCTAAGAATGAAAGAATATTGAGAGAACTGTGTGATCAATGCAAATGGAACAATATTTGCACTATAGGGGTACCAGAAGACGAAGAGAGAGAAAAAGGGATAGAAAAAGTGACTGCTGAAAGTGACTGCTGAAAACTTCCCCAATCTGGGGAAGGAGATAGTCTCTCAGACCATGGAGATGCACAGATCTCCCAACACAAGGGACCCAAGGAAGACAACACTAAGACATATAGTAATCAAAATGGCAAAGATCAAGGATAAGGACAGACTATTAAAAGCAGCCAGAGAGAGAAATAAGATCACATACAAAGGAAAGCCCATCAGGCTATCATCAGACTTCTCAACAGAAACCTTACAGGCCAGAAGGGAGTGGCATGATGTATTTAATGCAGTGAAGCAGAAGGGCCTTGAACCAAGAATACTTTATCCAGCAAGATTATCATTTAAATTTGAAGGAGGGATTAAACAATTTCCAGATAAGCAAAAGCTGAACTTACCTCCCACAAACCATCTCTACAGTGTATTTTGGAGGGACTGCTATAGATGGAAGTTTTCCTAAGGTTTAAATAGCTCTCACCAGAGGTAATAAAACCACAGTGAAGAAAGTAGAACAGCTCATTACTAAGCAAATGCAAAAATTAAACTAACTATCTCCAAAGTAAATCAAGGGATAGACAAAGAGGAGAGAATATGATACCTATTATACAAAGAATGGAGGAGGAAGAAAAAAAAGAAACTTTGGATTGTGTTTGTAATAGCATATTAAGTGAGTTAAGTTAGACTCTAAGATAGTAAGGAAGTTAACTTTGAACCTTGGTAACCATAAATCTAAAGCCTGCAATGCCAATAAGTACATACCTATCGATAATCACCCTAAATGTAAATGGACTGAATGCACCAATCAAAAGACATAGAGTTATTGAATGGAAAAAAAAACAAAACGCATCTATATGCTGCCTACAAGAGACTCACTTTAAACCCAAAGACATACACAGATTAAAGTGAAGGGATGGAGAAAGATATTTCATGCAACTAATAGGGAGAAAAACGCAGGAGTTGCAGTACTTGTATCAGACAAAATAGACTTCAAAACAAAGAAAGTCAAAAGAGACAAAGAAGGACATTATTTAACGATAAAGGGGTCAGTCCAATGAGAGGATAAAACAAGAGGATATAAATATCTATACACCCAACACAGGAGCACCTACATATGTGAAACAAATACTGACAGAATTAAAAAAGGAAATAGAATGCAATGCATTCATTCTAGGAGACTTCAACACTCCACTCACTCTGAAGGACGGATAAACCAGGCAGAAAATAAGTAAGGAGACAGAGGCACTGAACAACACAATACAACAGATGGACCTAACAGACATCTACAGAACTCTACACCCAAAAGCAGCAGAATACACATTCTTCTCAAGTGCACATGGAACATTTTCAAGAATAGATCATATACTAGGCCACAAAAAGAGTCTCGGTAAATTTTAAAAGATTGAAATTGTACCAACCAGTTTCTCAGACCACAAAGGTATGAAACTAGAAATAAATTACACAAAGAAAATTAAAAATCCCACAAACACATGGAGGCTTCACAACATGCTCCTAAATAACCAATGGATCAATGACCAAATAAAAACAGAGATCAAGCAAATATATGGAGACAAATGACAACAATAATTCAACATCACAAAATCTGTGGGACACAGTAAAGGCCGTGTTAAGAGGAAAGTATATTGCAATACAGGCCTACCTCAAGAAAGAAGAATAATCCCATATGAGCAGTCTAAACTCACAATTAATGAAACTAGGAAAACTAGAAAACAGGAACATATTAGGCCCAAAGTCAGTAGAAGGAGGGACATAATAAAGACTAGAGCATAAATAAATAAAATCGAGAAGAATAAAACAATAGAAAGAATCAATGAAAGCAGGAGCTGGTTCTTTGAGAAAATAAACAAAACAGATAAACCCCTAGGCAGACTTATCAAGAAAAAAGGAAAGTGTACTCACATAAACAGAATCAGAAATGAGAATGGAAAAATCACTACGGACACCACAGAAATACAAAGAATTATGAGAGAATACTATGAAAAATTATATGCTAACAAACCTGCACAACCTAGAAGAAATGGACAACTTTCTAGAAAAATACAACCTTCCGAGGCAGACCCAGAAAGAAACAGAAAATCTGAATAGACCAATTACCAGCAACGAAATTGAACTGGTAATCAAACACTACCTAAGAACAAAACACCTGGACCAGATGGCTTCACCGCTGAATTTCATCAAACATTTAGTGAAGACCTAATACCCATCCTTCTTAAAGTTTTCCAAAGAGTAGAAGAAGAGGGAATATTTCCAAACTCATTCTATGAGGCCAGCATCACTCTAATAACAAAACTGGGCAAAGACACCACAAAAAAAGAAAATTACAGATACAGACCAATATCTCTGATGAACATAGATGCAAAAATACTCCACAAAATATTAGCAAACCAAATTCAAAAATACATCAAAAAGATCATCCATCATGATCAAGTAGGATTTATTCCAGGGATGCAAGCATGGTACAACATTCGAAAATCCATCAACATCATCGACCACATCAACAAAAAAAGGACAAAACCACAAGATCATCTCCATAGATGCTGAAAAAGCATTTGACAAAATTCAACATCCATTCGTGATAAAAACCCTCAACAAAATGGGTATAGAGGGCAAGTACCTCAACATAATAAAGGCCATATATGAGAAACCCACAGCCAACATTATACTTAACAGTGAGAAACTGAAAGCTTTTCCTTTAAGATCAGGAACAAGACAAGGATGCCCACTCTCCCCACTTCTGTTCAACAAAGTACTGTAGGTCCTAGCCATGGCAATCAGACAACACAAAGAAATAAAAGGCATCCAGATTGGCAAGGAAGAAATTAAACTGTTCCTGTTTGCAGATGACATGATATTGTACATAAAAAACCCTAAATAATCCACTCCAAAACTACTAGATCTAATATCTGAATTCAGCAAAGTTGCAGGATACAAAATTAATACGCAGAAATCTGTGGCATTCCTATACACTAATAATGAACTAGCAGAGAGAGAAATCAGGAAAACAATTCCATTCACACTTGCATCAAAAAGAATAAAATACCTAGGAATAAACCTAACCAAGGAAGTGAAAGACCTATACTCTGAAAACTACAAGACACTCATGAGAGAAATTAAAGAATATACCAATAAATGGAAACACATCCCATGTTTATGGATAGGAAGAATTAATATTGTCAAAATGGCCATCCTGCCTAAAGCAATCTACAGATTCAATGCAATTCCTATCAAAACACCAACACCATTCTTCAACAAACTAGAGAAAATCATTCTAAAATTCATATGGAATCAAAAAATACCCCGAATAGCCAAAGCAATCCTGAGAAGGAAGAATAAAGCTGGGGAGATTATGCTCCCCAACTTCAAGCTCTACTAAATTGCCACAGTACTCAAGACAATTTAGTACTGGCACAAGAACAGACCCATAGACCAATGGAACAGACTAGAGAGCCCTGATATAAACCCAACCATATACGGTCAATTAATATATGATAAAGGAGCCATGGACATACAATGGAGAAATGACAGCCTCTTCAACAGCTGGTGTTGGCAAAACTGGACACCTACATGTAAGAGAATGAAACTGGATTACTGTCTAACCCCATAGACCAAAGTAAACTCAAAATGGATCAAAGACCTGAATGTAAATCATGAAACCATAAAACTCTTAGAAAAAAATATAGGCAAAAATCTCTTGGACATAAATATGAGCAACTTCGTCATGAATATGTCTCCCCAGGCAAGGGAAACAAAAGCAAAAATGAACGAATGTGACTATATCAAACTAAAAAGCTTCTGTACAGCAAGGGATACCATCAGTTGAACAAAAAGACTTCCTACAGTATGGGGGAATATATTCATAAATGACATATCCGATAAGGGGTTGACATCCAAATTATATAAAGAACTCACGCACCTCAACAAACAAAAAGCAAATAATCCAATTAAGAAATGGGCAGAGGACATGAATAGACACTTCTCTAAAGAAGAAATTCAGATGGCCAACAGGCACATGAAAAGATGCTCCACATCACTAGTCATCAGAGAAATGCAGATTAAAACCACAATGAGATATCACCTCACACCATTTAGGATGGCCGCCATCCAAAAGACAAACAATAAATGTTAGGGATGATGTGGAAAAAGGGGAACCCTCCTACACTGCTGGTGGGAATGTAAACTAGTTCAACCATTGTGGAAACCAGTATGGAGGTTCCTCAAAAAACTCAAAATAGAAATATCATTTGACCCAGGAATTCCACTCCTAGAAATTTACCCTAAGAATGCAGCAGCCCAGTTTGAAAAAGATATATGCACCCCTATGTTTATCGCAGCATTATTTACAATAGCCAAGAAATGGAAGCAACCTAACTGTCCATCAGTAGATGAATGGATAAAGAAAATGTGGTACATATACACAATGGAATATTATTATTCAGCCATAAGAAGAAAACAAATCCTATCATTTGCAACAACATGGAAGGAGCTAGAGGGTATTATGCTCAGTGAAATAAGCCAGATGGAGAAAGACAAGTACCAAACGATTTCACTCATCTGTGGAGTATAACAACAAAGCAAAATTGAAGGAACAAAACAGCAGCAGACTCACAGAACCCAAGAGGGACTCGCGGTTACCAAAGGGGAGAGGTTGGGGAGGGTAGTGGGGAGGGAGAAGTGGATTAGGGGGTACTACAATTCACAGTCACAATACAGGTAGATCACGGGGAAGGAATGCAGCACGGAAAACACAAGTAATGACTCAAAAGCATCTTACTACACTGATAGACAGTGACTACAATGGAGGTTGAGGTAAGGACTTAATAATATGGGTGAATGTTGAAACCACAATGTTCTTCAGAAGATTGTATATCAATGATATTTTTTAAAAGACACATTTTAGAAAAATGGACCCAAGTTGCCCATAAACATCTGTCTAATTAATTGTGTCCTCTTCCCATGTGTCCCCTGAGAACGCAGTCACTAGGAGTCCTGAAGATGCTCGTCAGTTCTTACCAATAGCCACAAGATGGCGACATCATGCATCAGTTACTTTCATGGCGGGGAACCAACACACAGGATCTCTATTAGAAGCAAAAGTAATGAATGGGAAGAAGATAGGAAGTGGAAAGGCAGGGACTCCCGGTGACCCCTCTTTCTAAGTGGCTGTATAAGCTTGGACACGTCCTTTGCTCTCCCAGAGCTTCTGTACCTATAAAAAGGAGCCAGTGGTGGTACCTACTCCTTAAGGCAGTGATTAAAGCCCTGGGTGCATATAAGGACCTCCTGAGGAGCTTTAAAAAATAAAGAAGTCCAGCCCCTACCCAGACCAATTAAATCAGAATCTCTAGGTGTGCCTTCCCTCCACGTAATACAAAAACAAAAAGCTCCCCGGATAATTGCAGCATGTAGCCTGTAGGGGGAGGCACTGCTCTAGGGCAGTACTTCTCAAGCTTGAAAGCATCAGAATCACTTGAAGTTCTTAAATTAAGATTTAAGATTTCTGGTCCCTACCCTCAAAGTTTCTGATTTAGCAGGTCTAGGGTGGGGCCCAAGAACTTGCTGATGCTGCTGGTCAGGGCCACCCTCTGAGAGCCACTGCCAAGGAGAAAGAGAAAGTGAGCTGGTGCATATAAAGCACTGAGCACCATGCCTGTTTCAAAGACACCCTCAGTGAACGTTGGTTACTCTTTTCCTTAACCCACCACCGTGCTTCCAGGCTATATGTGGGTCACCCTGGCACCCACCTGAGCTCAGCTTTGAAGCCATACCCTCTGCCACTTATTAGCTGTACAGGCAGGAATGAATCTTTGGACCTCAATTTCACATCTGTAAAATGGGAGTAAAAGCTCCTACCTTGCCAGGATCTGATGAGAAAAGTTGATAAATGTAAAAGGACCTGGTACAGGGTAGGTCTTAGTAGGGGCAGTTAATCTTTATGAGCTTGGATTAGAGAATAGTTTCTTAGGTTTAATACCAAAAGCACAAGAGGCGAAAGAATATATAAATATATATGACTTCATTAAAACTAAAAGATTTTGTATTTCAAAGGACACAATCAAGAAAACAATGACAACCCAGAGAATGGGAGAAAACGTTTGCAAACCATATTGATGAGGGACATATATCCAGCATATCCATATAAAAAACTCTTCCAACACAACAATAAAAAGACAACCCAATTAAAAATGAACATTTTCCCAAAGAAAATAAACAGTAATAAGCATTAAAGATGCCTAATGCAAGTCAAAATCACAATGAGATACCACTGCACACTCACTAGGATGGCTATAATCAAAAAGACTTATATTAACAAGTGTTGGTAAGGATGTGGAGAAAATGGAGCCTTCATATATTGCTGGTGGAAATGTAAAATGGTACAGTTGCTTTGGAAAACAATTTGATAATTCCTCAAAGATTAAATTTAGAGTTATTGTATGATCCAGCAATTCCAATCCTAAATATATGCACCAAAAGAATTAAAAATATGTTCACACAATAAAGAACACAAGTATTCATGGAAGCCCTATTCATAATAGCCAAAAAGCAGAAACAACCCAAATGTCCATCAACTGATATTTGGATAAACAACTGTGCTACATCTACACATTAGAATATTATTCAGTCATAAAAAAGGAATGAAGTTCTGATACATACTACAACACGGATAATTCTTGAAACCATTGTGCTAAGTGAAAGAAGCCAGGCACAAAAGGTCACATATTGTATGATTCCATTTGTATGAAATGTCCATAACAGGCAAATCCATAAAGACAGGAAGTAGATTAGCAGTTGCCAGGGACTGGGGAGAAGTGGAATGGGGAGTGAACACTTATGGGCACTGGGTTTCTTTTGGGGGATGATGCAAATGTTCTGGGATTAGATAGTGGTGATTGATATACTTTAAAAGGGTGAGCTTTACAATCTATGAATTGTATCTCCATGAAGATCCTCTTTTACAAAGGGGAGTATGTGTACTCTTTAGTGTTATTGTTTGTCATGGAGAAGATATTTGGATTGAATTTCAGGGAGTTAGAGAAGCTAGAGGTTCTGAGGAAGATGGAATTCCAAGTAGAGGAGATGGCACATGCAAAGGCCTGATGGCCCAACAGGGCATTGTGTTTGTAAGGAACTCAGTCCCCCAACACAGCAGGAGCCGGACAATGGGGAGAGAGCTGCAGGGAGCAGCAGGGCATTGAATTCCAGGCTGAGGAGCTTGAATCTTATGCCAGGGAGTGAAAATGGGTGGCTGTCATGCAGTAACTGGCACCAAAATACAGATGGGTAAGAATAGATGTAGGGCTGATGGACAGTGACTGTAATGGGGTATGTGGTGGGGACTTGATAATGGGGAAGTCTAGTAACCACAATGTTGCTCATGTAATTGTACATTAATGATACCAAAATAAAAATAAAAAATAAAAAATATATAGATGTAGAATTGGGTGAGGCTGTGCATGACCTGCCAGGGTGAGGGAGGGCTATAGCCGAGTTCCCAGAACTGAAATCCCTGCAGGGCTAGCCTATGGGGCAGGAAGGGGGCAAACCATCCCCCAGTGAGCCTCTCTAGTCCCCAGGTCTATAGAACCACCTCCCAAACCCCGCCACCCTGACCTCAGTGCTCCCTTTCTCCTGCCAAGGACCACCATGTGTTTCCCGTGCGTGGCCCAAGCCAGGACTCAGAAACGGAAGGAAACTCTCCCAAAAGTACACACAGGCCTGAGGGAATCTCAGACATGGTCCCTTAGTCCAAGGCAGGGGAGCCCCCAGTGGCTGCCAGATTCTCAGACACGGGGATACAGAAACAGACCAAGACTTTGAAGGGCCTTCCATTCAGACAAAAGACCCTCGGCTTCCTCCTCTCGGCAGGTTTGGCTCCCCGCCGCCTCCCAACAGACAGGCCAGGCTCCGGACTGCCACTGCCCTGCCCTGCCACCAGTTACCATATGTGAACTGGGAGTTCAGGGGCTCAGAGACACCCTGGGAGTATGAGCTCCAGCCCAGGGGCTGGGAGGACTCCTGGCAGTTAGTCTCCCTTGTTCCCCTCTGGGTTATCAGTGGCATGGCAGGTGGGTAAGGTTGGGGGATCCCCAAGACCTCCACCAGCCTGAATATCAGTTCCATCCAATCTGCCTTAGGTTCTCCCTGGCAGCTTCCTTCCCCAGCACCAGCTCAGACTCTCCCTTCCCCAGCTGGACTGTGCCCAGATCTGCTTCAGGCCACAGTGGGCAGACAGGGGACCAGGAGGCAGCGCGTCCAGAGGCGTCCAGACCTGTGCAGCACAGGCAGGAGGCAGACATTCCAGGCTTGCCAGGTTCTGGTCCTGCTGCCACACTGCCCACCTAGGGCTGGGGCTGGAGCCCTGTCTGTTTCCCCAGCCGAGCAGACCCAACTAGCCCCTGACCCACCTTCCTGTCCCACAGATGGCAAAGCCTCTGACCCATTGTTCTCCAGGACACTTCGACAGGAGGCAAGGAATGTGGGGCCTGGAGACAGGAAGTCCTAGCTTCCGCAGGGCGAGCTCTCTGCCAGACTCAGGCCTACCCTCCAGACAGGGAGGCAGGGCTCTTTGTCCCATTCTGCACGCACCCCCCCCCCACCCCGCCCCAGCTCGCTGTGCCAACGTGGAGCAAGGCCTCAACCTCTCTGGACTTCTTCAGGAGATGAGAATGCAGAAGGCTTGGTCAATGAGGTCACAAAGACAGGTGATTCCAGGTGATGGAGAAGGAAGGTGCTGCCCCAAGGCCTGGCCCTCCGTTGGCCCAGCAGTACCCCTCTCAGCCCACTCATGCCCCATAAACACACACACGGACACATCCCTCACACACACACACACCATTAGCCACCCTGTGACACCACTGTCATGCCCAGCATTAATTGCACACTGCTGTATGCCAGACTGCTCTGTGTGCTTTAGCTGCATCCTCTCCATTGATCCTTCCAGCAGCCCTATGCGGAGAACACGCCATGGCTGCCCTTTTACACTTTACAGAAGGCGAACCCAGGGCACCACTGCTGCACAGCTTGCCCGGGGTGGGCAGGACTGGGAGAGGCAGAGGTGCCCGGGACAGAGCCACAGGCACCCCCTGAACCCTTACTGGCCCCTTCATGGGCCCCCTTGGCCCCACACACGGGCATACAGTTTCTTAACAGCCTTCCCCGGATGTTGTGAGAAAAAACTGAGGAACATCTGGGAAAGTGCTCTGCGGATAAGGTATTGTTCTCACTATTGGGAATTCAATCCCTGCTCAACCAGTCCTTTCCTGGCTGAGGGGAGGCCTTAACCCAGCCCAGCCACTGCTCGCTCACAGTGATGACCTGTGGTTCCCAGCTGGGGCTTCTCCCTGTTCTGCCCACAGGCCGCCAGACTGACTGGGGTAACTCTCCTAAAACCCAGGGCTGCTCGGGCCCCTGCCTGGCATGAGGCCCTCAGTGTCCCCTGCCTGAGCTCTTCAATGTGGCATGAAGAGCCTCTGCTGCCGGGCTTCATCCCAGCCAATCCCAATTCCCCTTCTGGCACCCCTGGATCCCCCTGGAATGGCTTCCCCTTTACAAACAGGCCTCCATGCCTTTGACCCTGCCATTCTCTGCCTGGCCAGTCCGTCCTCCTGCCCTGTTCTCCATGAGCACATACCCATCCTTTCACAGCAGCTGCAGATCCTGCCCTCCAGCAGCTCCCCAGGTCACCTCCTCCAAACACCCCCGGCACGGAGCACACACCTCTGTCACCAACCTGGCCCTACCCAGTGCGGCTCACACTGGTCTGACATACCACAGGCGAGGACCCAGCCTCGGTCACCTCTGCATCCTCTGCGCCAGCATGGAGCTAGGCAAAACCTGGGCTTCACTAATAGAATTTTTAAACCATAAATGAGCATAAAACATTGCTCAACAATGATAGGTTATCAGGAATAGGAAGATGCAGAGTGAGCACTGAACTGGGAACTGGAAGATAAGGGTTGGAACCCTGGCTCTGCTACTCAGGAGCTGTGTGGTCTTGGGTAAATTAGTCAGCCTCTCTGAGCCTCGGCGCCCTCATCATGGAAATGGGAATAAAAATAGTATTAATACCTCTGAGGGCTGTACTGAGGAAGCATTACATGAGAAAATGTTTTGTCTGTCTCCACTCACCACAGCCAGGGAGCCTTCCCCAAATTCTGCTGGGCAAAGGGGTTCTTCCCTTGCCCACAACTCAGCAGGCTGGCCCTCTGCACCCACAGCTCACAGACCATGTTGCCCTCCCTCCCATGCAGGCAGCACCCCAGTGGACAGCCTGTGAGCCCAACACACTCAACTGTCTCCTCTGTTCCCTGGTCCCAGGACAGTCTGACCCTCTGACCCTCTGTCCCCCAACTCAGGGAAAGTCTGACCTCCTCAGACACCATGGGTGTCTGGAGCACTTATCTGGAGAAAAGAAAAAGAAAATGAAAAATGCTTCAGCAGCCAAATCAAGCTGCTGACTTTGGGTTTTGCGTTGGAGCCCACAGTCACTCAGTGGAGGGCTGAAGAGCCCTGCGCCCCCACCCAATCCCTGTGGAAGCCACAGATCTGGCCCACAGTGTGCTGACTGCCATTCTGGTGAGCCATGGCTCAAGTCCACAGTTATGGGGCACTCAGACACAGTGGGGCAGAAAAAGCTTTGGGTGTGAGGAGATAGTCTCTGGGCACAGCAGAATTTCCGTCCCACCACTAACAGCTCTGATCTTGGGGCACACTTAGACTTTGTTTCCCCCTCCGCATAATGGGGCAGCAATAGTAGCGTCCCCCAGGGCTATCCCGAGGACAGAATGAGGAGTACCTGGAGAGAGCTCAGGGCTTTGGCAGCACACACAGGCTGTGGTCCTCAAGCATGGGCTGCAAACATGTCACCTGGGGATCTACAGACAGGAAGGTCTCAGGGTTCCACTGCCCGCCATTCTGATTCCATCAGCCTGGGGAGGCCCAGGATTCTGCATTTTCAACACATACTTCCCAGGTGATGCTGAGGCAGGTGAAGACCATACTTGGAGAAGTACCTACTCAATAAATGCTTGTTACAGTCATTTACTTCACTGTCGCATTTGTTGCTCTGGACAGCCCTGCGGAGTCTGAGCTGGTAACCTATTACACAGATGAGGAAAGAGGTTCAGAGAGGCAAGTCGGCCGCCCTGGGTCACATAGCTAGCAAAGGCCAGGGTAGGATCTGAACCAGGTCTGCCAACCCATAAGCCCGGACCTCTCCAAGCAGGGTATCAACAAGGCCGCCTCTCTGCTCAGCTTTCATCCTGGCAGAGACTGGGTGGGTTTCCCCAGGCCTCGCTGCGACACTCCCAGACCGGGCTACCACCCCATCGTTGCTTCCTTCCCAGCTGCTAATCGGGCCCTGCAGACCATCCCATTTCCTGTCGGCCCACCAGCTGCCTCCTTTGCTCCTGATGGCACTTCCTGGCCTGGTGCCCTCCCGTTACCTCCTCTGCCTCCAGAAGGGTTAGAACAGGCGCTGGGCAGTGGCACAAATCGGGCATGAGATGGTCAGGGGTGCCGAAGGACACTAGCCTCCCTTCCGTGGTCTGCACTCTCTCTCATGGCAACCCCATCCCCACCCCAGGGGCACAGGCCTGGATGCCACCCCCTGTTTACAGAGATCAGGGACAACAGGCTTCAGGAGAGAGTCAACTTCCCCACGGACTGGGAGTACAAAGGGAATTGGCAGATGGTGCCAGGACAGACTCCATCTCCGTCTGCCACCAGTGCCAAGTCTGAGACCCAGCAGGAAGTGATGCAGGGCCCAGCCCATCCCTTGGGCACGTAGACCTGTTGGCACAGGCTGGGGTGAGGGGGAACTAGGCTGGGGCACCAGAGACAGAGCACCGGCCTGGCCTGGCCCGTCTGTGCCCCCACCCCCACCGTCCAGCAGAAGAAAGCAGTAATCCTGCTGGAAAAGGAAATGCTGAGCCTTTGCTCGTTCCACAAATGGTGAGTGATGGAAAGTGTTGGATCCTGCCCAGAGGCCTGCCTCAGGACTGGTCTCCTTCCAGCAGGCCTCTCTTCTACTCCAGCATCATCTGGCTTCCCCATCTGCTGGACATCCCTCAGCACACAAACATGCCACCACAGCTTTAAAACAACAAAACCCTCCCATTTCTCTACTCCCATTCACTGCAAGTCAGGAGGAAGGAGCTGCGATTACACGCATACCCCCTCCCTCACCACCTCTCCACTAGCCTCCTGTCTTGCCTGCTCCTTTGCATTTAACCTGCTCTGGGCAGTCAACGACAACCTCGGCTCCCAAACCCACCTTCAGCTCGCCCAGGCTCACTCAGCTGACACGTCCTGCCCTCTTCTGCCTTTCCCCCTCCTCACAGGGCTCTCTTCCCTAGAAGATCTAGAGCTCTGGGAGGCCCATGCCTCCCTCCACAAGCTCGTCCACTCCTGCAGCCTCGATTGCCAGCCATAAACAAGCTCGCAGCTTCCACGCCTCATCTCCAGGCCCCTCCCTGGATGCACCCTCATCTCCAGCGGTCAACCTGACTCCACCACTCGGGTGTCTAAGGGCCATCTCAAACTCAACATGCCCCAAACAGAGAGATCTTCACCTCCCTCTCCCAAAAAAATTCTTCCACCCATTCCCCATCCCCACACAAGGGTCCACTGACTCAGTAAGAGTGCCCCTGGGTAAGGCCCACTCCCTCCCAGGTCTCTGTTTGCCCGGCATGGAATACGTTGGGGATTTCCCAACCATTCACCCATGGAAAAACATGGGCAACTATTCAAAGAAGATTCCAACTGCCCACCCTAGGAAGGGCCCCAGTATGTGCAGTTTGTAAAAGCTCTGTAAATGACTAAGTTAACAGAATCTGAGCCCTCCTGACCCCGGCTTCCTGGTTCTGACAGGCTCTGTCCTGCCTTTAGTTTCACTATCTTCCATGCCCCTCTTTGACTCTTCTGTATCTCAACAGCCATATGAAGTTGAGGCTATTACTATTCCCATTTTACAGATGAGGAAATTGAGGCTGAGGGGGGGACATGACTGACTGAAAGCAGAGCAAGGGCAATTGACCTAAGTATCAGGGCACCTAATATTCCCCAAACCCAAATAGCCCCCAGAAGCTCAGGCTGGTACTCAGAGCTGGAGCCCATGCCTGCCCCCACAGGGAGAAGCCAACCTGGCCCTCCAGAGCCAAGAGCTGTTTTCTACTTCCCATCATTCACCCACTCTACCCTCGAGGCCCCTGAAGCCCCCGCCATGCAAAGTCTGCCCCTCCCCCAGCATATCACGGGGTCACTGGGGAAATCTGGCTCTGGGCCTAGGCTGACCCAGGCTGGATTTCTGGCTCTGCTCCAAAACCACCTGGGTGGACGAGCACCTTAAACTTACTGAGACTCAGTGTCCTGAGCTACAAAATAGGGGTGCTGACACCTGCCCTCGGGGTTACAAGGCCTTGGCAGGTGCTGGTCTCAGAGCTCCGAAGCAGAGGCTAGGGCTGGGCTGTAAGTTGAGCATCCCAGGCCAGGACCAGGGCTAGGCCTCTGTGGGGACAGCCTGGCTGGGCTGAGGCAGCCCACTGAGGGGCCTGCCTATCTGCAGCCAGCCCAGCCCTCACAAAGGAACAATAACAGGAAACCACCCTTGGGGGGAGAAGGCCAGCGTCAGCTGGAAAACCTGAAGGGGCGGCAGCCAGGCCTCCCTCCCTGGCCGGGTGTGGCTCCCCTCGAGAGGCTGTCGGCGGAGCTCCTCACAGTTCCACGGCACACTCGGCCCCGGACCAACCGTCAGACAGAGCAGAGACACCTCTCAGCCCACAGGCCCGGTGAGTGAGGCTCCCCGCACCCCACTCCACCCCAGGCCCATCACCATGGCCCAAGAAAGGAGGGTCCTTGACCTCCCGTCTGTAGAACGGTCATTATTGGGGTCCCAGGAAAAAGACATCCTACAGGGCAGACTGGGTCTCCTCCTGACTCAGAGCAGGGCTGGAAAGCTGCAGCCAGTGGTGTTACCGCGGGCACAGAAGGCTGTTCTCAGGGCTGAGGGAGCCAGTTAGGGTTTGGCTCTCCCATACATAGACTCTCCCACTCAGTGTGACTTGAGGGCCCACTGGCTTCCATCAGTGCCAGGCTCAGAGAGGGCAGGACTCTGCCTGAGCTGCCCAGCACACCAGGGGCAGGGACTGGTCCAAGCCTAGGCTCCCTTTCAGTGCCCCTTGCCCCACAGGAGATGATTTCCTAAGGCCTGACATCATCCCTCCTGCCAAGGCTCTGTGCTGGGATTGGGAGGGGAGCCCTGTAAGCGGCACACTGGCCCTCAGCCCCTCTCTGTCAGCCAGCACCCCCATTTTCAGAATAGGCAAGCTGAGGCTAAGCTCTGGGCACTTGAGGCCCTGCCTGTGGCCTCCAGACACTGCAGGATTGGCCAAGAGCTGTGGGAGCTGTGGTAGGGAAAGCAGCCCACCCTTTCTCCCCCAAAACTCAGATACCCTAAGGTTGGGACCGACCCCGCAGCCCTCATATTTTAGGGAAGTCCCCCTCCAAAAGACCTGAAGGCAGGCGGTCTAGGGTGAGAGCCCTGCATAGAGACAGTAGTCCTGGGTGCAAATCCTTGGGAAAAATTCCTCAACATCTCCAAACCTCAGTTTGCTTGTCTGAGCAACACAGACAGTGATTCTTTTGACAATTCATTGTCAGAACTGGAAATGATCTGAAAAGGCTCTTTACAATGGAGCTCCTGTTTTTACTGTGACCAACAAGCCATTGAGTTAGATAGGGCCTTTCTCCATTTCTTAGTGGAACCAACTGAGATTTGGAGAGGTTAAGTAAGAGCTGGAGTGGGGATTTGAATCAGGGTCTCATCCCCCAAAGCAAAGACTGTTTCCAGAACTACATAGCTTCTCCATGTCTCAGACTTCTCATCAGTGAAATGGAGGAAATGGGCTTTTCATGAGTCAATTAAAGGAGGCAATGAACACACTTGGCATCAGGATGGCTCATAGCAGGGGATCCTCAAGAGATCACAGCTGAGTTTACCTGCTAGGCCAGAGCTCATCAGCTTATTGCAGCTGTGTATGTCCTGAGGGTTTTGACCCCGAGGTAGGTCAGTCCCCAGCAGGTGGGGGTGTGCAAGTGAGTTTGCCGACTCAGCTCTTCCTCTGGCCAGCACTCTGGGCAGCTACTCCGTGCCAGGAGCTTTGCTCGTCTTCCCACACCTCCCTGGAAGCTTTTGCTGTGTAGAGTGGGCAGGCAGGACCCTGACAGGAGATGAGGGACATTCTGGGGGAGGCAGGAAACCTGGCAGCAGGGATTAAGGAGCTGGTATGGCTGGAGGGAGCAGGGGGTGCCAGGAGGGCCTGGACCAATGCTGTGGTCCATCTTCAGACAGTGGGGAGCAGCATCTGGGACCAGCCATCTTTGGACCCCAGCAAGTGACCTCCAAAGGGACCAGGAGCTGCTGAACCCCAAGGCAGCCCTGCCAATTTCAGTTCACTGTGGTGAGGGGGTGAGGAAGGCGCTCAAGGCCTTGAAAGGGTTAAGCTGCCTGCCCTGCAGTCTCAACCTGAGCAATTGTGCTGCTGAACAAGGGCCGGACGTGGGGACAGGAAACCAGAGGGGCCACACTTATTTTATCCCAAAGTTGCGTGACTCACAGCTCTGCTGCTGCCTTGGGGATGTGAGATGGAACACGGTGGCTACTAGCTTGGCAGAAATCTTGGGCCACTTGTCCAGGGGGACCTATCCCTGCTGCACCATCACCTCTCTGCGCCCCCTCGGCATTCTCTAAGCTACTGAAAGAATTCCCATTTCACAGACAGGAACAGATGACAAGAGAGGCTGAGCAACCAATCCAAGGTTACATAGTTAGTAGGAGGTGGAAGCAAGATGAGCAAGGCCAGCCCCCTTTGACCTTTGCCATTCTCCATACTGAAGCTGAGAGAGGGGAGAAGTCAGGATTGAACCTGACAGTTCAAGCCACAGAAGCAGGCACCAGGATGAGCCAGGAGCCCAATGACCTGGGGACAGAATGTTCTAGGAGAAGGTCTTGAGCTGAGGAGCTTGACTTCTGGCTGGAGAGATACTGAAAAGCCCATCCTAACCTGAGTCCAAGCTGATGCTGGGTGGAGAAATCACAGAAGACTTCCTGGAAGAAGAGCAGGAGTCCCCAGAGGATGCTGGGAAGCCTTGGGTCTATTTTCTGAGCCCCAGCCAGCTAATCTCTCTAGGGCAGAGATGGACAGAATGGGCCCTAAACTCATTCAGGGATATCTGGACTGTCTTTCTTGGGCCACAGCGAAACAGTCAGATCCTGGCAAGTGCAGATACTGGGAGGAGGGGGAAGCAAGGCCCACAGGGCCTGGCTGGGCAGGCAGTGAATGAGATTTCCTTCTGGAGAGGAACAGAATGGAGCAAGAGTTGGGTCCAGGGCAGAACCAGGAAATGAGGTCAGGTGTGAGCTGGCCAGGCAAGAATGGGTGGATAGACTCACACACTTACTGAGCACCTACTGTGTGCCAGGCTTTGCACCCATGATCTCATTGAACCCTCCTGACCAGGGAGGCAGCTACTGTTGACTCCATTATAGATGAGGAGGCTGGGGCTTAAGGAGGACAAGGGAGGGGCCTAAGGCCACACAGCTCATGAGTGGCTGGGCAGGTTCAAACAGGTAGGTGCATGGGGGCTCATTCTGTTGTCCCCACTGACTGCCTCAGAGCCCCAGTCAAAGTCAGGAAGCCCAGAGGAAGCTGGAAAAGGCTCCCTAGGGTGGGTGTTCCCTCCTTGAAGCCTAGAGCTGCCCCATTAGGAGACAAGGTGACAGACCAGATGACCCTGGAGCCCAGAAACCTAATTTGTTTCAAATCACAAACCAGGTCGTTAATTGCTATTACCTGTTTCAAAGATTATATTGAGGAATCAGGGCTAAGTTCAACTTCAGTGGGAATGAACACGAATTGATTAGTGATGTCTGCCATGGATATAAAAAAGGATGAGGGACAAACCGTGAGCTGTTTTGCCAGCCCTGTCATAAGAGTTCCCCTGCATAGGGGTAGGTGTGTGTTTGTTGGGGACCCGTAAGAAGGGTGATGTTATTGTCCTCAAAGGATCAAAATCCTAATGGCGGTGTGTTTGACAATGACAGGCCATTAGAGATGCTGTTTGGGGACAGAAAGGAGCTTCTCTGAGTTACACCAACTACTGAACCTACTCTGTCACCCAAAGTGTTGTCTGCAAATATTCAGATCAGTTCTAAATCCTGTGAGTGGGGAGGGAAGCAGTGACAAGACTAGAACTGGAGACTGAGGCAGGCTAAGAGACAGGAGTGGGGACACTGACACCTCAAGGTCCAGGGCTTTGAGTTCATGCATCTGAATGGGCTGAGATGAAGAGGGTCTAAGTCTCAGAACTGGCCTGGTCAGGGACACTCAGACCAGGAGGCAGGACACTTCTGCACTAGGAGCAGGAGCTGACCAGAGACCCTGTCAGGGAGGCTGCCTGGCGCTTGGAAAGAAGTAGAGTATTCACCCAGAGGACCCAGCCAAGAAGGGCATTCTGGGCAGAGGAAACAGCCTACACAAAAAGCTTGCTAGAGAGAAGCAAACCACTGTTCTCAGGAACGTCTAGTTCTCCTCATGGCTGGAAGGGTTAGGGAGGTAGGGGAGAGGAGAGGCAGAGGAGTGGGCAGGGACAGGCCGGGCTGGGCCCTGCGGGCTGGCTAAGGAGCTGGGCTTCATGTGCAGGGGATGGGCAGCCAGGGAGGAGTGGTCCACACGGTCAGCTCTAAGGGGAGTTGATACAAGGGGGCTGGTGGCAGAACCCCAAGGAGAAGGGATCAGGTGTGGGACCCCCAGGAGCAGGTCCCAAGGCCAAGCTAAGCCACAAACCTGCAGAAAGCTCCAACAGGCCAGCTTGTAGCTGTCCAGCCCCACCCCCTACACACCCCATTCCTGAGGCTCCCAGGGCCTCTCACCCTCCCTTTGTCTGTGG
This sequence comes from Smutsia gigantea, assembly GCA_032199065.1. Taxonomy (NCBI): domain Eukaryota; kingdom Metazoa; phylum Chordata; class Mammalia; order Pholidota; family Manidae; genus Smutsia; species Smutsia gigantea. Next base: position 189,990 of record JAVSCE010011822.1, read on the forward strand.
CTGCCAAGGCCCAGCTGTAAATGCTGGGGCTTAAGGAATTTGGGAGTCCCTGAAGGAGTTTGGGGGTCACTGGCTCTAACCCGTGCCCTAGACTGAAGTGGAGTGGGAAGACCACACAGGGTGTGGGGGCTCCAGCACTTCCTCCTCCCGCAGGCCCACCACCTGCATGTTCTGGGCCTCTCCTCTCACTGCCAGCCCCTAATCCCTGACCCAGGGCCTCTGGGCTAGAGTCCAGAGCCTGCGGGAGGCTGGGCCAGACTGAGCATTCTATCCACCTTCTGGGGCTGCCTCAGCTGCCAGATGGTGGGTGTGCTGGGCAGAAGCAAAAGGGACACCCTACACAGCAGAGACTCTTCAGAGCTGGTGTGCGCAGACGCCTGGATGGGCTGGGAGGGGTGTGTACTTGTATAGACACAATGAGGGTGTTGTGTGTCCATGTGGCCTGAAGAATGCATGTCTGTATCCCTTACCTGCAGTCTTCCTCTACCCTACCCACAAGGGCCCTGCAGCCTGCTCAATAACCCCCAAAGCCCAGACTTGGCCCCTGAAACCTAAGGCTTGAGCAGGGCCCCGGTCAGGTCAAGGAGCAGGGTTCCACCCCATGGTCAGGGGCAGGACCAGCCCAAGGACACTTGCCAGGCTGACCCACAGAGGGGCCCCTAGTTGGATCCAGGCTTCCTATGGCCTATTTAGCTACAAATGGAGCAGCGGCAACTCCTCTCCACCCCTATCTCTGCGCCCCCCTCATCTTTCTTTTTAAAAAGAGCACAGCACTGAATGGACCTCACAGGTCCTTCAAGGCAAAACCTCAACAACAGCTGGGGACCCAACAGGACATCTGCCTGATGTCCCACAACCGGTCAGAGAGAGGCAGGACTGACTCCTGGACTGAGACCCTCAGACTACTCCGGGCTCTGTTCCCCCACCCCCAGCTCCCTATTCTCCATTAAAGTACCCATCAGAACTTGAACCTGTTTTTTATCAAGTGGTCAGTGTCCATCTCCCCAATGGGATGCAGCCCGTGTTTGCTCCCCATGTGTACTTCAGAGCTTGACACATAGTAAGTGCCTGGTAAATGTCTGTTGAGTGACTATGTAACCCCAGGGCTCTAGAGAGGGCTTCAGGGAAGTGGTGACATGTGACCTAAATCCAGAAAGAGGAGAGAGAAGGCAAGGGCAAAGGCCAGGGGTGACGAAGCCCGGTGGGTGTTAAATGTTCTATAAGCTAGGGCCACTCTTGAAGACTCACCAGACACCCTTGAGACCCAGACAGATAAATGGAGAGGAGCAGATAGAGACATAGGGTTGCACAGTCTGCTCGGCCTTCAGAGCTATCCGTCAGTCGTCAGGCCCGGCCCAGGCCTCTAGGTTGTGACCTCAGTGGTCTCACTCACTGTGGACACAGACCTTGACCCAGAGCTCTCTGAGGCCCAGATGTCCCATTCAGGCACGGGGGAGCCCAGCCATTCCCTGGACTCTGAGGCGCCTCTGCCCCTTCTCCTGGGCGCCATGCCCACTCACAGGAGCTTTGGGCCACATACTCTTGCTGTCTCATTTTGGGCCCCCTGGACCCTCCCTGGCTGAGGGTACAGAGGTCCCACCCTCATCCACCACTGCATTTGGAGCTTCCCCCAAAAGCCTCTAACATGGTTCCAGGGATGGGGCATCCTCACGAATCCCGGGTGACAGGGACACGAGTAGGAACCTGGCCTCTGCATGCCCTGCACGCACATGAGCTGCCAAGCAAATCCCCTCTCCCCTCATGGCTGTTACCGGGCATGTTCCAGGGCTGCTCAGCTGGGCATATCTGAGCACAGAAATCACTTCCAAAATTCTCAGACCCTCTTCATGTCTGTCATACCCCAAATCCACCCAGCCGTAGCCTGATTTCTCCAAAACCTTGGTGAGAGCAACCAAGAGATGCAACTCCTGTTTGTAGGAAGGTAAAGGATTAAAGTCAGCTTGACCCCAGCAGCGGCTCGGACCTCATCTCCAGAGGTACAGCCAAGGGAAATTCTGTGTCCAGCTGTGGACACAGCAAATCCTGCTGGCTGACTTTGTCTCCATCTGCAGTAGGAGCAGGAACAATTGTTTGACAAGACCCTTCTCAGTGGCCCTCATTTTGGTGGCTAAATTTCTGATACAAAAGGCAAAAGATACAAATAACATGGCTTTTCAGATAGAAAAGCCCCTCAGGTCCCTCTGAGATTGGGTGCAGAATGAGCCCAGAGTTTAGAATGAGATCGATCTAAGGGCTCCAGATCTACCACTTATGAGCTGTCTCTGAGTCTCATTGCTTCCTCTATGACATGCAAATGATAATTCCTACATCCTGGAGATAGCGTGAAAGCTAAATGAGATGGTATCTATGAAAGCCAAGCATGCAGAACAGTTTATTATTATTATCATCATCATCATCATCATCATTATTAATTATTATTATTACATGTGATGTCAAATTCTGGCTCCACCTTTTGCTGCTGTGTGACCCGGGATGACTCACTCCTCTGAGCTCCGCTGCAAAATGGAAACCCCGACAACTACCTCATCGACTGCAAGGTTTAAATGAGATGTGTGCCCTTGAGGAGGTGCTCGGGAACGTCGGCACCCCTCCACCGCCCCTGGCAAGAAGGGGCTGTCGGGAGGGCACACAATCCAGGGGATGGGATGATGTGAGCCTCATCTCCCACATGCGCCCATCTCCACAGTCCTGCCCCCTCACCAACTACTCACTGACAAGGAGCTGAGCATGAAAAGCCCTTCCCCTACCCCAGCAAGTGACACGCTGCTGACGTGGGCGACCCCACAAGAGCAAGTGCCAGTCCTGGGTGCCCAGGGATCTCTCTCCAGGGTTCACAGCAGGGCCTCTGCCACACACAGCAGAGAATCCAAGGGGCTCCTCTGCATGTTCAGAGAACACTTTGTGTGTAGAGCCAGCCAAAGCCCAAAAAGTTAATAGCCCACATGAGCCATGTGGCCACAGCCTATGACTGGTGGCCTCGGCTTTATTTAAGTCCAGTGTGCTTATTTCTTCATCTGGCTGATGGCTGCTGGACCACTCACCTGTGGTGAGGCACAGCAAAGAGAAGCTGTGCTCCCATTCACTGGTTTAGACAAGGGTCCGACAGGGAACAGAATTTACGCCAGGGAGCTCCAATGAAGAGACTTTGAGAAGGAAATATTTACAAAGCTGTGAGCTTGGGTAAGAGAAAAAATGGGACACTGAGGCACGCAGAGACCAGCAAAAAGAGGAATTTGTGAGAAGCCCGGGGCTGAAGGCCCAGAGGAGGGAAAGGTGTTGCAGGAACCCAATGAGGGACAGAACCATGGGGGGCAGAGGGGCTGTCATGTCATTACGGAGATGCAGCCACCAAGGAAATATGAACCAGAGAAGAGAGCAGCCAGATAGACATGCCCCCACTTCTCTCCACCCATGGTCAGAGCTCCTGCTGGAGCCCCCATTGGCCAAACACCAGAAGCCAGGCCAGGAGGCCCAGGGGTCAGTCCCCCTGACACAGAGCAGAGGTCAGGGAAGGTGTGGGGGCAGTGGATCTGTCAGGGTGGGGACTTGCAATTCCTCCAACCAAATGACTGGGTGCTAAGGAACAAGAATGGTAAACTGACTACTCAGCAGAACAAACCAGAGTGTCAACAAGGATTCACCCAAGTTTGGTTTCATTGTTAGCTACTGGTTTTTGGCCACCTTGCAAATACTTTATACTTCAGGCCTGAAAACAACCCTGAGAGGCAGACACTGGTGTTCCCTTTATACAGATGATGAAATTGAGGCTCAGAGAGGTGAAGTGTCTTGTGCACAGTCACACAGCAACAAAGCAGTATACCTGAGGGGTAGCATATCAGAGAGCCTGTGGTCCTAGCCATCACCCGGTGCTGTGTGAGCCCAAAGAGGAAAGATCCATGTGTGACTTGAGAATGGACTGTGGGAGTGGGGAAGCCATAGATGGGCAAGATAGAATGATGTTCTCCAAGGAGAGGAAGCTGTGACCTAAGCCCTGCAGTGGGGCCTGGGCATCAACCCCGTGACCAGTCCCAGCTGTGTGACAGTGGACAATGACCAGGGATGCACAGGGCTGTGAGGCAGAGACAAGGGACGGCTTCCCAGGGATGAGTGGTTAGGCTCCACTCTGAAGCCAAGTTCACCAGACAAAGTGGAAAAACCCAGGTGGCAGTCCTGGGCCACTTCTGTCCTCTAGCTGCCTGCTCTCCTTAGTGTTCCAGCCTCACAGCTAAGTACCACCCACACACAGCAGCCGTATGCAAGCTGCTCCAGGCCTGCTTTTGGCCCAGGCCCCAGGCCAGGTCTGCAGGAGCTGCTGGCCATGGCCAAAGAGGCGTTTATTAGGAAACTCCATCCCAGCAAAGGCCACACACAACTTGTGGGTTTCTCTCCACCAAACATGCCACCACCCCAGGCTTCCAAATCTCAGTGCAGGCCCTGCTTTCCCCCAACTGCTCAGGCCAGATTAGAGAGGCACCTTTGATTCCCTTCCGTCCCTCACACTCTGTCCCCTTCACCTGCAAGTCCTCTTAACTCTGCCTCAAAAACATGTACCATGGCTGTCCCCTCCTGGTGACCCCAGTTTGGGCCACCAACTCTTGCCTGGCCAGGGACTACCTGCTCTTGGGCCCTGACCGTCTCCTGATCACAACTAGATTACCTCTTCCAATCTGATCGCATCACTCTCCCTAGGCGGCCCAGCAGGGCCCCAAGCAGCCTGAACGCATTGGTTTCCTAGGGCAACTACAACACGTACACACATGGGGGCGCCTGAGGCAATACCAGTTTGTTGACTGGCTAGCTGGTGGTTTTGGAGGTCAGAAATCTGAAATGGGTTTCAATAAGCTAAAATCCTTCTGAAGGCTCTAGGAGGAAGCCACTTTCTTGCCTTTTCTGGCTTCTGCAGGCCCCCCACATTCCTTGGCCCATGGCCCTGCATCGCTCCAACCTGTTTCCAACATCACATCTCCCTTTTCCTGATTCTCACCCACCTGCCTTCATCTGCTACGGATCCAGGGATTACATTGGGTCTCCTGGCATGCTCTAGGATAACCCTCCCATCGCAAGACCCTTAACTTAATTGGACCTGCTTGAAAGTCCTGTTGCCATGGAAAGTAACATATTCACAGGTTCCAGGGATTAGCAAGTGGGCGTCTTTGGGGGACCATCATTCAACCACCTGGACCTGGTCACCTCTTCCTGAGGCCACCCCCCAACTGCTCATTTCTCTTTAACCTGGAGGCCTTCTTTTGGTCTTCAAACACACTAACCATTTTTCCACCTCAGGACCCTGGCACTTGCTGGTACTTCTGCCTGGAATGTCCTCCCATCCCCTGGCATTCCTAGGGCTGGCACTCGAGTGTTGGTTTAAGTGTCATCTCTCCAAGATGCTGTCCCCAGCCTCTCAGTCTCAGCCACCTGCCCCCTCACTCTTGGTTGTGTCCATCATTGTGATTCCCTGAGGACTTCTGATGATTGGCTGATGGTTTTCCTCATGATTTTCCCAGTGTCTCAACTACAGTCTGTGCTCCATGAGTACAGGCCCCATCTGCCTTGCTCACTGTTGTACCCCAAGGCCTGGCATGGAGCCTGGCACAGAGTAGGGGCTCAATACCTATATGCCCAGTGCTTGGGCTCTCATTCTGTCCTGCCTCAAGTTCTGAGAACTCTCTCTCCTTGTTTCTCAATTTCATATCTCTTGGTTTTACTTCTTTATTTTCAAGTCACTTTTCACTTGAGGGAGGAAGGAAGACCCAAGACTCACAGTTCATTTCTAGGCAAAGGAGGAAATGACCCAACAGGCCTGGGCCCAGTGAGGCTGGAGCAGGGGTCACATCTGTGGCTTCCTAAGTCAGGACCAGCTTCCTGGCCAGGACTCCCACCTTCCTTCGCCTTTGCTCACTGCCTTCCTCCTGCCTGGAATGGCTGCCCTTTCCACACCCTGCCTCAGAGTGTCACTGCCTCCTCATGACCAAGGAAACTGAGACCCAGAGCCTCCCCCAGGCCGACGGCACATGCACTCTGGGGCCTGCTCCTCCATTCTGTACCACCAACCCAGGGCGCCCACTTCCTCCTGGGCCAGTGGCAGGGGACAGAGGGAGGGGGCCTTAGATGCTAAGCTCAGCAGACCCAGCTGGCCCAGCCTGGACACCCTTGATGTAGATACTGAGGACAGCCTGGCGCCAATGTCTCAGAAGAAATGTTACTCAAGTTTAGAAACCTCTCATGATATGCCGAGTCCAGCCTCTCCCTTGGTCTAGGGCTGGGCATAGCCAAGGAGGAGGCCCTCCATCCCGCATCCAGTAGGTCCTTGTCTCTCTGCAGGCAGGAGCTCTGATTCCCACTCCTGCAAACCAGCCTTCTTCCCTTGCCATCCCAGGAGCTCAGTGACACAGACCCAGCATGGGTGGGCTGATGGGGTCAGGGATGAGAGGGCAGGGTGATAGCCAAGGTCACAGCCTCCACCCACCATAGGGCAGAGGGGAAAATCCCTCCTCCTGGAATTCAGGATGAGGAAGGCCCAGATCTCTAGGTGACCCTGAGGGATGCCTTCAAGGGTGGGCAGTCTGGGCAATCACACTTAAAAGACCCCATGCTTAATTTCATGTTCTTCTTTCTCTGTCTTGCAATTCTTCATAACTTTTGAACAAAGAATCTCACATTTCCATTTTGCACTGGGCCCCACAGTGAAGCCAGTCCTATGAACCCAGTCTGAATTCCCAACCCTGCTCCACCTGTGCTCTTGTGACAGCTCCTAAGCTGATCACCAACTGTGAGTTCTGGGTCTGGTGAGGGCCTGACCCACTGGGGTAAGTCATTTGGGTTTCCTAAGAGCCGTTTGAAGACAGCATCAAAGCTATGTTGCCACAGGGGCTCCAGGCAGATCGGGGGCTGGGGGGGCATGTTTGTTCAGAGGAACTCCAAATCGCACCCCATAGCAGCCACTAGGACAAGAGAGAGCAACAGGAAAAGGCATGAATTCTCGGGCCAGGCTGACTTGGTTCAAGACTGGCTCTGCTGCTTACAGACTGGTGATCTCAGGGATGTCACTAAACCTCTCTGTTCCTCGACTTATCTGTAAAATGAGAATTACAGTTACATCTACCTGAAGGGTATTAGAAGGATTAAATGAGGTAACCCATGTGACAGGCTTGGAACAGAGTCAGGCATACAGTAAGTGCCTGATAAATGGTAGCTGTTGATTGACACCTGGCTTCCACTCCCAGCCCCCCACCACTTCCCCAGCACGAACCACCTCTCTGTGCCCCCGTTTTCTCGTGTATAAAATGAGGACAACCTGGCTGCCCACTGCACAGGGCTTTGGGAGCCGCCATCAGCATCGGCATTACCCTCTCCTCCCAGAAACCTTCCCTACGGCCTTCCTCTGCACTCCCCTACCGCCCGTGACACTTTCGTAGGAACTGTTTCTGTGTCTGCCTTCTCCTCCCGGACTGGGAGCTATTTGGGGGCAGGAACAGAGTCTGGTTCTGCTGGGATGAGGAGTGAACAGATAAGGGGGGAGGGGACCAGCTGTCCCTGGGGAGCTGCTCACACCCTGCAGTGGTGACCCCATGCCCTGAGGGTGGCTCCTCTCCTTCCCAGACCTGCGCCGCCTGGGAAGATGCAGAGGCTCATGACGCTGCTCGCCGTGGTGGGCACCCCGCTGGCGGTGGCCGCAACGCATGCAAACCCTGCCCAGCCGGATGCTCCCAGCATGCTGCCCACCCACCGGCGCCAGAAGAGAGACTGGATTTGGAACCAGATGCACATTGATGAAGAGAAAAACACCACGCTGCCCCATTATGTGGGCAAGGTAAGGCTCAGGCCCCGGAGGAGGAGAGGCCTCAGCAGCAGGAGGCCCACAGTGATGGTGGCAAAGATGGCGATCGATGTGGTGGTGGTCGCAGGGGTGGGGATGAAGGCTCCGAGGGCAATGCTAAAGGTGAAGATGGCAGATGTGCTGGTGGTCATGATAATGAGGGGAAAGGTGGTGGCGATGATGATGATGGTAACAATGATGGGGATGATGGTAACGGTGGTGATGGGCATGGAAAGGAGGAAGGCGGTGATGGGCATGGAAAGGAGGAAGGTGGTGATGGGCATGGTAAGGAGGAAGGTGGTGATGGCAGTGGAGGTGATGATGGTCATGGTGCTGAAAGTGATAAGGAAGGTGTAGGCGGTGATCCTGATCGCAGAGGTGATGATGGGGGTGGAAGTGATGGTGAATGCCAAGGTTCATTTTTTTCCCAGACCTTGGTCCATGGACTAAATATCTCTGTTGGATGGGTCACCCACTGAGGAGGAGAGCCTGGCCTAGGGGTTCAGGGCTGAGGGCAGAAGTAGTCAAGGCTGCCATCAAGTTTTCCCATCTGAGGGGCCTGGAAGACCTGAGCAGCCTTCTACAAAATGGAACTCATGACAAAGTGGGTTATTCAGGCCACAGTTTACCAACCCTGGTTTAGGCTTTCAAACCTCCTCAAAAACAGCTCCCCAAATTCTAGGACACCCATAATAAGGTGCCTGACCCAAGACTGACCTCCAGGGCAGTGCCTAACACTCTCAACCTCACTTCCTCCCCCTTTAAAACTTGTCCACATCCCCAGACACCTTCCTAGAACTGGGAGCTAAGCTGTCAAGTACTGAACTATCTTACAATTTCAAAGTACTTCTGATGTCAAAACCATCCATTCCAATCCAAAGGAATGGCTCTAGTGGTGGAATTTCACATATGATGACAAGTAGATGGACTATGTATTTTGAGTTTCCAGTGAGGACAAAAATTTCTTTCAAACGCATAAAATCTCACTACGTCAGTTTCTTGGAATCTAAACATCGTCAGCTAAAGAAAGAATAGACCAGTGTGCTAGTGAGTGGAAGTATGGTGCCAAGCATGGGGCTGGGTACTGGGAAGACAATGTTGGGAAAAGACAGACATGGTCCCCAACTTTGTGGAGCCTGTGGTCTAAAAAAGGAGCCAGCAGAACTGACCCACCACCTGGCTTTATAAATAAGCTTTTATTGGAACAGAGCCATGCCCATGCACTTACCAACTGTCATGGTGGCTTTCATGCTACAGTGGCAGTGTTGGGTAGCTGTGACAAAGATCATGGCACACAAAAAACATTTACTATTTGGCCCCGTACAGAAACAGTTTGCCCACCCTAGTCTAGAGGGGACATCAGACATCTAGAGCATACATCAGACGAAGAACCCCACAACCTGTGGTGATGGGAGAGCTCTATAGTCATAGAGAAACAGCCTTGGGGAGGGCCCTGTCTGGCCTCAGCACCAGAAATGCCACAACAGTGGAGTTGAGGCCAGCTGAAGAGTCTCCGCCCACAGCCAGCTGACTGCATTCCTGGGCTCCTCTGGCACCTCTCAGAAATTTAAATCCTTCAGTATGGCTACTTAGAAGGGAAAATGCTTGCCTAGGGTGAGAGTGAAACCAGGCAGAGCCCTAGAAGAATCTAGCCCTAGGAAAGCGCAGGGTTCCTGACTCCCAGTACAAATGTGAGCTCTGTGTCATAGAGGAAAATGTCAACCCACCTCCATCCCTCCCAGTGTGATAACTGTGCCATGAATCAGCAACGGAGAGTGGCCGGCTCCAAGGAAAACTGCAGGGTGAGTCAGGGAGAGTCAGCATCACGCACAGGCCTAACACAGCAGCCTTTGGAAGGCTCCCCCAAGGTACTGAGCAGCAGGAAGCACGTCAGGCCTGCCGTCATCTGCCATCAGCATTTGCTTGGCACCTGGCATGGGGAGGGGGACAGAGGAGCCACATGCAGTCCCCACCCTGGGAAGAAACAAGGGTGCCTGGGAGAGGCAAGGAAAAGACTGCAAGGATCTTCTGGCTCCCAAAGATGTCATCTGAGGCCAGGAAGCCCCTGTTTACAAAGGCCAGAGCCCGGAGCCTTTGTTTACAGACTGATTGGACAATGGGAACAAACCCCGAGTGGCCCCCTGAATGGGTAAGCCTGGCTTTTGGCACTAAGATGTTATATCCAAATAGAGTGATAACTTTTTCAAAAGGAGGGTTCCCAAAGCCCATAACCTCAGTCTAATAATGAGAAAAATATCAGACAAATCCTAGTTCGGAGCACCCTATAAAATACACGACCGGTCCTCCTCTAAACTGTCAAGGTCCTCAAAACTTTGGAAGTCTGAGACACTATCACAGCCAAGAGGAGCTTAAAGAAGGGTGATAACTAGCTGTAATGTGTCTTAGATGGGATCCTAAACAGTAAAAACTAGGGAAACCTACATGAACTATGGACTTTAGCTAATAATACTGTATCCATATTGATCCATTAATTATTACAAAGGCACCATACCGATGTAAGATGGTAGCAACAGGGGAACCTGGGAGCAGGATGGATGAGAACTCTGTACTCCATTCTCAATTTTTCCATAAATCTAAAACCCTTCTAAAAAATAAAACCTATGTAAGAAAAGTTGGAGGGAAGGAAAAAAGAAATGATACTCAAATGAAATCTTATGCAGAATTTCAATAAAATAAATCAAAACTGACTCACTCCCCACAGTTAACCCTGGCCATGTGGGTCCTGACGCACCCACCTAGAACCCGGTTTGGATCTACCATCTTATCCCAGCCCTGAGCAACTCACACAGGGCTCCAGACTACCCTACTTCTCGAGGTCCCACTGTTTCCCCCAGGTCACAAGTTGTGCAGCCAGGGCATCGCTTCTTGCATTCTTCCTGTTCCACTGTTCACCTTATGTCCTGGCCACGGGGCCTTGGGACTGCCTCATGAGCCCACGTGCCCCTGCACACTGCAGCCCTGCTCCTGGATGCTTTACCACCTCCAGCTGGGGCCCCACCTCCCTCCCTGCCCACCTATGGCCAGGGGTCCTCACTTCCTGTCTCCACTTCCTCACCTTACAGAGTCTTCTCTGCACTCTGTCATCTGGCTTCCTACCCCACTACCCTCTAGGTGCCTGCTCCCAGCAAGGGCTCCAGGGACTGCTCTGCTGGTAGACGCTCGGGACACTTTCCAGACCTCATGGGATTTGGCCACACCCTCCTTGATACTCCCTCCCATCTTGAGACCCACTCTTTCTTTGTTCTCCTTCACCCAAGGCTCTTGTTTCATCTGACCCTTAGATGCCGCCCTTTCTCAGAGTCTCAGCTCTGGGGCTTTAACCCAGCCCTGAAGGCAAAAACAGGGTCTGGGTTACCTCTATGCTCCCAGCATGCTGCCTGGCACCTTGTAGGTCTCCAATTTACATTTTTTCAAATTGAACTGAACTATATATATTTTTAACATTCTAATCATCTATGAGAATACCAGTGTATGTGCATGAAATATGATTCCCTTATAGTCCTAATAGTCTCTGTTTCTAAGTTCTGTAAATGAAAATGTTCAGCAATTCTAACCTAATATCCTTCAACACATGGATCTATCATGAATAATAACTGGCATTTATCGAGAGCCTGTGTAAGTTGCTTTACATACATTATTTTCCAGTTCTTATTCTTTATGACACTAATAGCATATTTTACAAAGAGAAAGGGCTCAGTGGTCTAATAAGTATGGGAAATTCTGAGTTAAATAAAGCTCACTGGAGTTCTTTTATGTAGGACTGTACATTGTAAATCTCCAAGAAGAGAACATTTTATGTACCATTCCAAAAATAATTTGACCAGGACCAGTGGTATGCTGCTAAATATTTGACAACTGGCTCTCCAAGGAAAAAAGGTCCTGATTTGGAGCATCTGCTAATTTCCATGATGTAAATAATCTCACCGTGTCTCTGTTTCAAGCCACCAATTTGATGTCACTGAAGGGAGAATTGGGAAAAGATGTGCATTAATACAGCATTATTTTGTTATTTCCATCATTTGACACAACAGACATAAATAACCTCAAGAGCACAGTAAAAGTAGGAAAATAATTAGAAGGCAATGATTTTGAGTATTTACCTTTGTTTTTAATGTGATTCATTTAAGTTTATATCCCTGAATTTTTAATAATGGCTGTGTTTAACAACCAGCTCATAAACACTCCTGAAAATTAAGTTGGCTCTGAAAAGCCAAGCCAGTCCAAGCCAGCTCAGCACGTGGGGGATGCATTTTTGTGTGGAGCAGCAAAAAGAGACAAGTGGTTCCTGAAACTAACTTTCAAAAGTGCTGTTTTGCTCATTAGAGCAACTCAACATCAGAAGCAATATTATCTCCATTTTACAGATGAGGTCACCATGGCTCAGAGAGGTTTAGTGACTTCTAAGGGGCAACATGCCCACTTACCTTCCAATGGCACCAGGTATACTCTTTCATTCAAAAAGTGTTTTGTTAGCATCTACTATGTTGCAAGCACTGTTCTAGGCAAACTGGGGCAGTGTGCTAGGCAAGTCACATTAATGTGGCATTCACAGTGACCTAGCTAAAAACGACTAGTCAGGGATTCTTGTTAAAAATCAGTGTCAAACTTAGGTTCCTGGCCAGCACCATACACACACACACACACACACACACACACACACACACACACACGCACGCACACACACATGCGCACAAACATGCATGTGTGCACACAAGCATACACATGTATACAAACACTTTCACATTTGTATGTGCACACACACACACACAGAGCCATCACTGCCCCATTTCCAGCTCATGGACCTCTTCTTTCCTAGATCAAATCAAGTATGAACCGCCAGAATGCCAAGTACCTGCTCAAAGGAGAGTCGGCCGGCAAGGTCTTCCGCGTCAATGCGGACACAGGGGACGTGTATGCCTTTGAGAGGCTGGACAGGGAAAAGACCTCCGAGTACCACCTCATTGCCCTTGTGGTGGACAAGGATACTGAGATGGACCTGGAATCTCCTTCCAGCTTTACCATAAAAGTACACGATGTGAATGACAACTGGCCTGTGTTCACACAGCAGCTGTTCAACGCATCTGTGCCAGAGATGTCGGCTGTGGGTAGGTACCCAGTCTATCCCTCTCCCTCCTCCCTCCCTCATCCCCAGCCTGAAGATGTCTCTCCCATCAGCAACTTCACTACCTGGGGTCAGGATTCAGGGAGTTTAGAGCAGGGATTATAATGCCCGTATTACCATTTTATATGGCTTGAAAGAAACTCTGGTCCCTAAAGAATAAGCTCTGATCTGGCCCCAGACCGAACCCTGACCCTAGCCCTAACCATAGGAGACACACACATCTCCTTACTCTGGAGCAGACCCCACCCACTGCTCTGACTCTCAGGGCTGGCAGACCAAGAGCATAGCCTTTGCGCATGAAGAGCGCCAGCTCTGCCGTCCAGACAAGAGGAGTCATCCCCAGGGTTCCTGCAGGGTGAGCCCAGACCTCCAGAAGTCACTACTTCTTCCTCAGTTCTACCCCCAGCCTCCAGGAGGTGCCAAGAAACCACCCCTTAATCCAGGGTCCCTGGCCAAGACCCTGGGGGTCCTTAACAGTCCTTCCTGTTAAAGATGAGAATCCTGGAGTTCAAAGGAAAAAGATACATGACTCTCCACCCTTTTGGGGGCACCTTCCCATTTCCTTATTCTCAGCCTTCTAGGAAAGGGAAGCAGCAGCCCCTCCTCTCCTCTGATCTTCTCATGATCCCCAAAGCCAGCCACCCCCTCCTCGTTTCCCCTATAAATAAAAAACACCTGTTCTTTTTGCCCCCTTCAAGGATGACAGGCTGGGCCTCCACCGCTGCCAGTACTGTGTCCCCACACAGGCTCCTCAGGAAAAAAAGGCTCCCTTTTGTCCCTCAGGACCTGGGGAGGTGGGTTCCAGGAATAACCTGCGTCCCATCTGGGAATGAGGTAAGGGGGTGGCAGCCACAGACAGCAACCCCCGGATTCTCCCTCCACAGGGACCTCAGTCATGCGTGTGACAGCGGTGGATGCAGACGACCCCACTGTGGCAGACCACGCCTCCATCATGTACCAAGTCCTGAAGGGAGAGGAATACTTTGCCATCGATAATTCTGGTCTGTATGACCAGCCCTCCCGGGCAGGCAGCAGCTTGGAGGGCAGGGGGGCGGATACTCCAGGGGGAGTCCAGTCTGACAGGTGTCACCCATCACTGAACCACACTGTCCTATGGAGATGGTCAGTACCACACATTCAGACAAGGTAGCTGCTGAGGGCAGAAGACAGCAGACAGGTGCCCAAGATGTCCAGGGAACAAAGTCAGGATCCAAGCAGTGACAGAAGAGGTGGAAGAGAAGGCTGGATAGCAGGTCTGCATATGGATTCAGACATATCTGTTTTCCAAACCCAGCTTTACTACAGCCCCTCTGAAGACCTTAGGCAAATCAACTAACCTCTGCATGGTAGCTGTGATGCTCAAATTAGGTAATGTGTAGACAGCGCATGGCCCATTGTAATTATCCACTCAATATGACTAAAAAAACTGTAAGGACTGGGTTTTGGGAGCAAGACAGAAGTCTAGCTGTTCAGGCCGAGGGCACACTGTCTTTCAGAGGATAGCAAATACACCGCAGACACCCCCCCACAACCTATGATGCACCAAGGCAGGCATCACCAATCCATCACAGCACTCTTTCCACTCTGAGCCTACATTTGCTCTCGTGCTCTTCGTCAACACAGTGCTACAGGCAGCAAGGACCAACACTGCGCCACACTGGGCAGCTTTCGTCTAGCAGTGTAGGGCACCAAGGTGCAGATGGTTGACCAGTAGTTCTCAGCCCTGGCTGCACAGTGGAATGACCTGGCTTTTAACTCAGGTGCTTTCTGGGTAGGGCTCCCCAGGTAACATGGCTCCTGCTGGAACACTTTTTGCAGGACTCATTTTCACAACAACCAAAAACTTGGACCGAGAGAAGCAGGCCAAGTACGAGATCGTGGTGGAAGCACGAGACGCCCAGGGCCTCCGGGGGTACTCAAGCACAGCCACTGTGGTGGTCACTCTACAGGATGTCAACGACAACTTCCCCACCTTCACCCAGAGTGAGCCCCTCCCCTAGGGCCCCGGGGAGGACAGGCTTGGGATACCCCAGATGTGGTGACTTGGGAGCTCTCAGGAAGAAATCAAATCCCTCTACCTCTCCCTGAGCTCCAGGGGGAACCCAAGGCCCAGGAATTAATTTTGGTGCAGGTAGGGGCCCCCACCCTTGAACACATTTCCAGGGCTGTCCAGCTTCCCTCTGCCACAGTGCCCTCACAGGCCAAAGAGAAGTCACACTCCCTGTGGTCTGCCACCAGGGCACCCAGAGTCCCACCTCCAGATAGGGGCAGTTCCACCCAGATCCCATGGACTCAAGAAAATCCAGGCCCCAGCTAGAAAATCCCCACGAGCTGGTGAGCAGCGGTATGGCAGAGTTCCACATCCAGAGCTGGGCTGACCCCTGGCCCCACCCACAGACGGATTCTCCACACACCCCCCCCCAAAAAATGTCCAAGAAAAGCTTTTCACATGCCCTAGATGGGGCTGGGAAGGAGTCAGGTGGCTCATCTTGTACCCTCCAATGCTGAGGCACAATTCGGAGGCCCAGCCCAAAAACAGCCCGGTTTCTCTGAAGTAGCCCCAGTGTATACAGCATAAGCTCCCTGAGGCAGGACTTGTCCCTCTCATCAACAGTTAGGTCCCCTAGCAAAGCACCTGGCATACAGTAGGTGCTTAATAACTATTTATTGGATAGAGGGGTTGAAGAACAGCGCATCAGGGTCCAAAATTCTAGGAATAATAATATTATTATTGTTATTATTATTATTATTACTATTTGATCATGCCCATTTCCTGTATCAAAATGTGTTAAGGTAGTATGAGGGACAACCACCTTTTCTATCTCACTAACCCAGTGTCCTTTGGGGCCCCCTATTTTCATCAGCCAAGTACATATTCACCGTGCCCGAAGACATCCGTGTGGGAAGCCCCCTGGGCTCTCTGTTTGTTGAGGACGCAGACGAGCCCCAGAACCGGATGACCAAGTACAGCATCGTGCAGGGAGAGTACCGAGACACCTTCACCATTGAGACGGACCCCACCCGCAACGAGGGCATCATCAAGGCCATGAAGGTTTGTCGGCCTGCAGCAATGACATCAGAGGTGGGGTTTGAGGCTCCTGGCATCCCCAGGACTCACCCAGGGGCTACTCCCAGGTCAGAGGCCACCAGAGAGTCATGTTCTTGGTCAGCTCAGAGCTGGCCATGGACTGGTGTGGACTGTGACCCTGAATCTGGGACAGGGACAGGAGAGGAGGTCATGCCTTAGGCTGGGCTACCCTGGAAGCAGAACTTGAGGCAAGGGTTTGGGTGTAAAGAGTTAATTTGGAAGGTGACCCCAGGAAGTTCCAGGACCAAAGACACACGAAATGAAGGAAGCTGGTCCTTAATGAGCAGGGTGTCACTGTGGGCAAGCGGGGCCCAGTCCCACTGGGGACATCTAGGGGTCACTGTGGAATATGCCTTCGAGATGCAGAAGCTGAGGCTGGGGGAGCTGTGCTGTCCTGGAGGCTTCACTCCCTGGCAACCCCCGGCCTGCCCGGGGCAGCAGCCAGTAGGGCTCTGGCGGTGACACAGGAGCCTGTGGCAGAAGGCATCAGCATGTAAGGAAACAGTGCATGTGAGGGGATAGGTGTGGCCATTGGCAGTGGACGCATCGCTTCTCTGGGCCACAGGCCCCCCGGCTATAAAATGGGTGTCATCTCCATACTACTTTGCAGGCTCACTGTGAGGGCCACAGGCCACAAGCTTGGCTCAGAGCAGGCGCTCACCATGCTCTTCGCTCCTGCAGCCCCTGGACTATGAGCGTATTCAGCAGTACAGCTTCACTGTTGAGGCAACGGACCCCACTATCAACCTCCACTACTTGAGCAGCATGTCCCACAGAAAAACTGCCCGCGTCATCATCAATGTCACAGATGTGGACGAGCCCCCCAGCTTCCAGCAGCCCTTCTACCACTTCCAGCTATGGGAGAACCAGAAGAAACCTCTGATCGGCTCAGTGATGGCCGTGGACCCCGATGCCACTCGGCGGAGCATTGGGTAAGCAGGTGGAGGGCATGAGGGGGGTGACGATCGGCGCAGTCCCGGCACTGAGGCTCTTATGCCTGCTGGACTGAGACGGGGCCTCAGAGGGGAAACTGGCTTCCCGCAGCACGCACGCGGGAAGTGGCAGGGGCAGGACTAGAGGGCCAAGCAAGCTCTTCTGCTGAGCACATGGCTGGGGGGGATCTCGTCCCGTCCACGCACCCCTCCTAGCCTGGGTATAGCCTTCAGAGCTGCCTGTCATTTGTTCTACTTTGAAGGGGCTGTTCTCTGGACCATGGTCCCCACAAGTCCCATCTAGGGAGATCTCACAGTCAAGAGGGCAACCAACTAGAACAGGAAGCCCCTTCACTCAATGTCTTATTAAGTGTGTCTTCCCAAAACCACAAAAGGAAAAACTGTTCATTTCACACGGTCAAACAACACAAAGATCTGTAAAGAAAACATCAGTAACCCCCACTCCCAGATGGCTGATGCTCGTGGTGTGATGTGGTCCTACCACACCTTTCTTCATGACCACACAAACATCCATATACATTTATGGTGGATTTGGTGTTTGTTTGTTTGGGGGTTATGATTGTTTTTTAAGTTTTCTGGACTATGCTGTGACATTTCATCACTACTTCTGTCTCAGCTAGAATCCTCTCCTCTACCCTCTGGGACAAAAACATAGTTCTAATTCATACTTTCTAGAGCCAACATTTGATAGTATGAATTTAATCCAACCTCATTTTATCCAGAGGGATAACCAATTGTGCCAGCATCATTTATTAAATAAATCACTATTCCACCTTTGTTATATACTATGTTCCTGTACATACCTGAATCTCTTTACAAATCCTCTGTCCTATCGACTCCTCTGCGATGAAACCATTCTCTTTCACTGTAGCAGCTGTATATTAAAACTTAGTGTGCATAAGCCAAATCCCTTTCTCACTATTTTTTTTCATTTTATATAACTTTCATGTATTCTCAAACATTCATTATTTCATATGAACTATAAAATTCTTTCAGGTAGCTTTTTAACAAACATTTTCATTCTAGTGAGAACTGGGTTGACCTACCAATTTGTGTTGACATATCAAAGGGAGAGTTAATGTTTCTGTGTTATCAGGGCTTCTTATTAAAATCAAAATACATCTCTCCATTTTGGCCACATCTCATAAGTTTTGGGAGTACTGTTTTCATGGCCATTCTAGTCTAAATACTCTGAAATGACATTTTTTATTTCTTTATTGATCCAAGGATTCATTTAAGAGATTGATTTGATTTTTTTTCTTTTCATTTACAAGTAGTAGGGTATTTTTTATTTTTGCTTTAACTTATTCTGTAATGTAATACAATTGTTATATGTATCTAAACTTCAGCTTTGTGCATTTTAATTTTCTATTCAATTAATAAAGGTTTATAACTATGTTAAAAGATTTTTTACCTAAAGGTTTTTTTATGTTCACTATGACTTGCAATTTTTATCCCTATAAAATTCCCCAACTTGTTCTGCTAAATATTTTGCGTTCAATTCCATGATGCCTGATGTTTAGTTTGTCCGTCCTAGTTTCACATTATTCATGTTTGCCTGATATAAATTTTCCAACCTTTACTTTTAACTTTTCTAGGTCATTTGGCATTCCTCTCTCAAAAATAGAATATAGTGGTCTTTGCCTTTTAATCTATACTGAGATGCTTTGTGTTTAACTTATTTACATCTTTCACCGTAAATGTTTCATCTTACTCTTATCTTCTTATACATTTCCCATTTCGCAAACTTAATGGCTTTTTCTTTTCCCCCATATTTGCTATAGATTCCATTTTTTCTTTTTTTTCCCCTCCTAGATACTGGATAGAGGATATCCATTTTTACTTCTGCCAGTGAGATTTACTTCTCTCTTTAAAATTAAAAATACTTTCCTGGACCTGTATTTTCTACTTAAAAATACTACACGCACACCATTGCTTTCCTATATGATAAAGAAATCAACAGTATTATTTTATTTCCTTCCAAACCAGGTTTTTACTTTACATAGAGAGACTTCTTAGATGAAGTTTCCAAAAAAAATGTTTTCAGGACCCATCTTTGTGATAAGCTTCCTGAGTCCTGAATATTTACAAATACATTAGTTCTTTTGCCTTTTTACATTAGTAACACCAGATATGCTCATACAATCCTCAGATTATAGACACTTCCCTTAAAAACTACTATCAATGTGTTCTAGCATTTAACTTTGTGGGGATACCTGGGGTGAGTCTGATTTCTCTTTCTTTATAAGAATGAATTTTTTTCTGTCTATATTCTCCTCAGTTCCCTCATATAGCTTTAAAATTCAAAAGTATCATTAGGATGTACCTAAATGCTGATCTTTTCTAAAAATTATGCCAATATCAATGACCTCTTTTAATCTGTAGACTTGGGTCCTTCCTCAGATCAGGAAACTTTTATTATTTGTTTTGTTATTTCTTCTACCTGTTCTGGAATTTTCCTCAATAGTAGTAAATACATATATTCATCTCTCTTCACCTCCATATATTTTTTTCTTGATTTCTGGAAGAACTTTTCAAATTTTGACTTAATTAATTTAATTTCCTTTCAGTCACTTTTTATCCCTTCCAGCTCTTTCATTTCTTCCTGGCTCTTGCCAAACTGTCTTTTCATTAGTCACAAACACCAACCCTGGCCAAGGTGTAGTTGGTTATAGTGCGGCCTGCCTAAGCTCTGAAAGTGCAGTTGATGGAATCCCAAGGCACCGCCTTCCACCCAGTGATGGCAGCACTCCTAAAATCAAGGGGATTATGTCACTGCTCAGAAACCCTCAGGGTAGTAGAACGCAATGCTCAGCGCGGACGGAAGGGGCGCAGGGGTAGATCCCAAAGGGTCCCGTCTGTCATGCTGAGGAATTTGGACTCAGCAAAGAACACTGGAAAGCTGTGAACCTCTCTCCCTTGGCAGATACTTCATCCGCAGGACCAGTGACAAGGGCCAGTTCTTCCGAGTAACCAAGCAGGGGAACATTTACAATGAGAAAGAACTGGACAGAGAAATCTACCCCTGGTATAACTTGACAGTGGAGGCCAAAGAGCTGGATTCTAGTGGTGAGTAGCCCCCATCTGCCAGGGGACCTGGGCTTTTCTCCTTTCCCTCCTTCTTTCAAAATTGGCAAAATCTCTCATTTCGGGTCTCTAGAGGTATCACAAGGTCCTGCTGAAGCACCACTTGGCTGGGATGCTATAGCTCCTCCATTGTCAAAGTGTGGCTGGACCAACGGCATTCACATCCCGAGACCTTGTTAGAGGGCAGACTCTTGGGCCCCACACCTAGACTGAATCAGAACTCATGCACATCATGGCTTAAGGAGCACTGTTATAAAGCAGGCTGCCAGATGTCCCTGTGATGAGACTCACCTAAGGTGCCTTTTAAACACAGAGTTTCTCAGACCCCTCCCTGGAGGCTCTGGCCCGTGAGCCAGAAGTGGGGCCAAAGAATATGCACTGAACAAGTGCCACCTGGCTCTTATTATTCTGTTCATTTGGACAAGGCTGTTTGGAGGCTGTTTATGTGCCAGTTAGGGGATTGAATTCAATATCTGAAGCAGCTTCCAACTCCAAGATTGTTAAGTTCTCCGGCAATTAGTGTAACTTCTGCTAGAGGGGAAGGCAAGCACTGGAGCTCTGCAGCCTTTACTTATATGAGAAAATCACAACCACCCTCCAGGAAGATTAATATTCCCGCCTTGCCCAGGAGACCACCAGGGCCTAGACCAGCAGTGACTTGACCAAGGCCCCCCTGGTGCTGCCCTGGAGGGCCCCTGCCTCCTGCTGGGTGCTCCAGACTCCCACATCCCCGACATGGCAGCCGAGCCCCCCCGCCACAGACTCCAGCATGTTTCAGATCAGTCTTTGCCCTTTTTTCTCCCGTCTAATCTCATTCATACAATTTTTAAACTTTAAAAGTAATCGTTTGTTGTTCACTTTAAAATATGTGCAATACAGAAAAGGAGAAGATTATCCCCCATAATCCCATCCGACAGAAATAATTACTGTTAGTACTTTTTAGGGTACTTTCTCTGGTCTTTATTTCTATACATATTTTTATATGTAAGGGAGACTGTAGTATTTATATAAAAATCATATCCTCCATCTTTACTTAACTTTATTCCAGAACTATTTTCTCATCATACTAAAATGTCCCTTTTTAAATTAATTTTTAAATGTAATTTACATAGACATTGTAAATGGCCACATATTTCATTCACTTAAAGTGGCTTAATTTGTTAACCCAATCTCACCTAAATTGTTTACCTTTTCAATAATTTTGTAATTAATGTAATTTATTTAAATAAGTCCTATTTATTTAAATTAGTTTAATTACTTAATTGAATATAATCACTTAATTGATCTAATTACTTAATTTAACTAATTTAATCAAAGTCTTTTTTAATTCACTTACATTGTTTACCTTTTTGGTTCTCACAAATAATTCTTTCATAAACACCTTTGTGAATAAAGCTTGACCGCCTTCCTCTTCTACTCCTTTCATCCAGAACACCCTCCCTGGCTTCTCTCCCAGAGGTCCATAGCCTCTTACTGCAAAAAGGGTGCCCCTCCATGACTCACCATCCACACACCATCCACCCTGGGGCCAGCAGGAGCTGAGCCCACTGTGGTCACAATCCTTTCCTCCTGCAGGAACCCCGACAGGCAAAGAATCCATTGTGCAAGTCCACATCGAAATTCTGGATGAGAATGACAATGCCCCGGAGTTTGCCCAACCCTATGAGCCCAAAGTATGCGAGAACGCTGCCCAGGGAAAGGTGAGTCTGGCTTAAGTGGGAGGGGAGGCAGTGCCCACTGGAGGCAGGCTGAGCAGCATTATGCTGAGATTAATATAACCTGCACAATAGCCTTGAGGAAAGGTAACATTATCTGCACTTTACAGATGGGGAAAGTGAGGCTCAGAAAGAAATGTGGGGAGAATAGATTGACAGAGAGGGTTGGAACGAAGAGTGGCTTTGTGGAGACCATTTAGATTAGAGTTGCAGATGAGAGGCAGCCATGCAGGTCTAACCCCAAAGTCTCCATCACTGAACCCCAGGCCATCCCAACACAACCAATGACCGTTCCCCATTTTTCACCCTCCAGCTGGTCGTGCAAATTTCAGCAATAGACAAGGATATAAAGCCACGAGATGTGAAGTTCAAATTCTCCCTGAGCTCTGAGGACAGCAACTTCACCCTCAGGGATAATCACGGTATGCATCACAGTAGTCAGCCTGGCTCTTAGCAGGGGTTGGGGCAGGGTTATTTGGAGTTCTGAAGTGCCAGGGTCAAGACCAAGTCAACATACTGGGGACAGACCCTCACTGGGGTTTTCAAGTTATGAAGAGTTTGTACAACTCCCACCACATACCCTATTGGTCTGTGGAATGGTCAGAGCTGCCCTGGACAAACTGTCGAGTCCACATTCCCTGTAAGATGCTCAGGTCAGTGAGGAATGCAGAAAAGACAAGGGGTGCAGGCAGTGAGCTCAGTTCATGAACCAGCCAAGGGATTACTTCTCACGCCCCACCTCAGCACAAGTGCAAACTGCTTTATGACATGGAACTTTGAGGTCACTCCCAGAGAGTCAAAACTGAAAATGTGAAATCAGAAATGCCAAGGATACAGTGAACTTTGTTTTAGTTCATCTACAATGACTGCTTACTACCAGGCGGCCCGGGACAGGATATGGCCCACCCATCAGAACCCAGAGAGTCCTGTGATGTCAGTAATGGCCAATCAGATGAGAATGTGCTTCTGAGAGTGATGATGCTAAGTTGATTGAATTCCAGCCAAAAGTAGACGGGTTTCCATGGCTTCAGCAGCTTCCTGAGGAAATAGAGAAAATTCCCGTTGGGTCTAAATAGAGCAATCTTTCACCCAGCACAGGGTGGAATCCCTGCCTGTCCCTGACTGGCAGAACTGTGGTTAATGAGGATCACATATAGAGCCACTGCCACCTTTAGAAGGTCAGGGAGCAGGGTCCCGAAGAGTGAGGGGCAGACCTAGGGGATCAGCCACAGACCCCATCCTCAAGGAGCCTCCTATGGGACTGGAAAGGCAGCCATGATGCACCTGGCAGTCAGTGCTCAGCTGTCTTTAGTAGTGAATAATGTAGCAAAAAGATGTCACCCCATCCCCCATGTCCACCTTGACTGCACCTCAGAGGGATCTGCAATGGGGTAGAAAGCTTAAGTGCTGCCCCAAAGACACCCATGTGCAACCAGGAGACAACCCTGTTGGTCTGATTCACTGATAGCATCAATGTCCTCCTATAATGTTACATTAGTGGGAAATCTCTAATTCTCCCATAAAGTATCAATGGCCATATCATTATTTTCAATTATAACAGACATGGCTACTTAATAATGAAATGTAGTTGGCTCTCATTTGAATCCTAAAAGATGACCTTTGTTTTTGGCCAGCTTCCTGAGTGGGCCAGCCCTGCGTGGCTAGGCAAATTCTGGAGCAGGGAGTCACTGGACTCTCTGATCATTGCATCACAACCTCCCAGGAGCCTACAAAAGGAAAGTTATCTGTCCTCTGCCCAGAACCACACTGTATTAGAAATATGTAAAGGAAGGTTGGGAGTATGGGGGAGAGGAAGGGGTGTGTCAGAAAAATCAGCATGTTTAAAAAGCTCCCTAGGGGATTCCTCTATACATGAAACCATTGATTGAAGCTGGGAGGGAAAGTTAATATTTGGATCAAAGCACATTCCCAATTCCAGCCTGCCCAGGAAATCCTCAATTACACATGTAATCATTCCCCCAGTACCCCAGGAAACATGTACATTGTTTCTAGTTTTAATGCATTATCAGGGATAGTAAAAAACAGACCAATGCTAAAAGATTTTTTTTAACTTTATTTTTCCTCTAATTGCTTGTCAAAGGTTGAAATAATATATTGATTAATTAAGCCAAAAGAGTCACCTGTTATTGGAACAGGGTTAGGGAATAAAAAGGAGTGGGGCCAGACATATCTGTTGCCCACAGAAACAGAAAGCATAGATTTTAATTTTGGGCAAGCCATTCTTACAGGGTAGGTGAAAGCAGCTGCCGAAAATGTCCCCTCTCTAGAGAAACAGACCTGAGCTCAAATGGCTGAAACATGAGGAAAGGGGATACAAAGGGCACAGTCAAGGAGGGCTCCCTGGAGGAGGCAGGCCACACCATCAGTGTGGACAAGGGGACAGGCACTCTGGGCAGCACAGCCTGATTCTGCTGCCTTGGTGTTTTCAGATAACACAGCCAACATCACAGTCAAGTATGGGCAATTTGACCGAGAGCGGGCCAAAGTTCACCACCTGCCTGTGCTCATCTCGGACAATGGGAGGCCAAGCCTCACAGGCACCAGCACGCTGGCTGTGACCGTGTGCAAGTGCAACGAGCGTGGCGAGTTCACCTTCTGTGAAGAGGCGGCCCCCCAGGTGGGCGTCAGCATCCAGGCACTGGTAGCCATCTTCCTCTGCATCCTCACCATTACAGGTCAGTGTCTGGGAGGTCGGGGAAGGGATACTGAGGGGACTGCACAGGAGGAGGAAGAGGTCAGGGATCCAGGTCCAACCCTGCCTCCATCCCCCGGGTCAGCTGTGGGCCAACAGCCCCACCCTGGGCCTCACTGTCCCTAGTGGGATACAGGGGGGCAAGCTTCCTGGCTGCCTACGGGTGGGGGTGGGCAAGGAGAGTGGGGCTCGAGGACCATCCCCTACCTTAAAATATTTTATGTAGGACATTCACTCATTCAGCTTACATATTTTGAGCATTTACTATGTGCCAGCACTATTTTAGGCATTTATTGACATAAAACATAAAACCTATTTTGAAAAAAGAGGATCCAGTTCTTCTTTGGAAAGCAATGGAAAGTTTAAAAACTTCTGCTTAAATTATCTCTAGGGGCTTTCTTTCCTTTTTTTAGGATTCCTCCAGACTTGATCTCTTTTTTTTTATTATTGTTTGGGCCTCAGAAATTTTAAGAGCATTTTAGGCCTTGCCTTCAAGTTTGGGTTCCCCAGGAACCAGCCCCTGGGACAAAGATTGGGGTACAAGTGGTTTATTTGGCAGGTGCTCCCATGAAGCCCCAGAAGGAAGAGAGGAGAGGGAGGCAGGGGAGGAAGGCAGCCAAGAAGGGCGCATTGTCATGCAAGTTACCACTGCTGGTCACGGAAGGTTCCTGCCACCGCAGAGCAGGAAGTAGTATGGCCTTCACAGCTGGTGTTTATCCACCTGCTCCCATCAGCTGATGGTTGAGGGCTCCTCCCAGATCATGAATTCTCCCATTTTACCCACCAGGAGATAGGGCAGCGGCCAGCCCTCCAGAGGAAGCCCTCAGGTGGTTAGAGATCACCCTGTGCTCTGCAGTGACCGGACCCAGGGATACTGCGGAGTACCCACATTTTCTGCTCCAGGCCTTTCCCGCCAGTGGCTCCCCTAAGAGGCCCCCGGGTGTGTTCCCCTCCTCGGGCTTCTGTGGCAGACAGTCCAGACTCAGATTCTCCTTTTGATAATAATTAGTGATAACAATGATATGCCTAACCACCACGCACACACTTGCGCTTAACCTCGTAACTACCTTACCAAATATAAACACAGCAGAGAAGTTATCATTTCCATTTTACAAATAAGAAAGCACAGGCTTGAAGAGGACATCCCAACTCTTCTTATCTATGTAATACCTTAAGCAACTCAGATCTAGAAGGACAGGGCCTGGGGGATGCTCTAAACCTAGTTGTAGGAGTTCTCTGCACCCCATGGCCCACCCTCCTCCTGGGCTGGAGACGACCACAGTCACACCCCAGAGCTGTGGGCAGGGTCACACGTACACCACAGCCTGGGGCTGGGCAATCACACAGCCTGTCTGCGCTCAGCTCGCACAGCTGGAAAATGGGGATACTACTACCGACCCTGAGTGAGATAAGAATGTGCCCAATATCGTGCTCACGCACATACAGTAAGAGCCACTGAAACGGGCACCGCCGCTGTGCAGTCCCCGCATCATAGCTCGCGGCAGGGTGCCGGCCGCCGGGCCCTGTCTGACCAGCTCTGCTCGCTCGCAGTGATCACCCTGCTCATCTTCCTGAGGCGGCGGCTCCGGAAGCAGGCCCGGGCCCATGGCAAGAGCGTGCCCGAGATCCACGAGCAGCTGGTCACCTACGACGAGGAGGGCGGCGGCGAGATGGACACCACCAGCTACGACGTGTCGGTGCTCAACTCCGTGCGCGGCGGCGGGGCCAAGCCCCCAAGGCTCACGCCGGAAGCGCGGCGGGCCGTCTACGCGCATGTGCAGAAGCCGCCGCGGCAGGCGCATGGCGGGCCCGGGGAGATGGCCGCCATGATCGAGGTGAAGAAGGACGAGGCGGATCATGACGGCGGCGGCCCGCCCTACGACACACTGCGCATCTACGGCTACGAGGGCTCCGAGTCCATTGCGGAGTCCCTCAGCTCCCTGGGCACCGACTCGTCCGACTCAGACATCGACTACGACTTCCTCAATGACTGGGGGCCCAGGTTCAAGATGCTGGCCGAGCTGTACGGCTCGGACCCCCGGGAGGAGCTGGTGTATTAGGGGCTGCGGGCCTCTGGGCCTGGGGGACCCAAACCACTGCAGCTCAGGCTGGTCAGACACCAGGCATTGGGCCCTGGAATTGTAGCACTGCCACCCAAGCCCAGCAGCCCTTCCTCATGGGTCCCAGGTCCCAGAGACCTCTCATGACCTTGGGTAGCAAACTCCAGGTCACTGAAATGTCCAGGAATATATTTCAGTGATGGCTGCCTCCTAAACGCTGGAAAATTCTGGCTAGTGTTCTCTCTGGGCTTGGACATCCAAAACCGTGTGGCCTAGGACCACGGGTCCAGTTGGAAGACTTTGTCTGGCTCCTCAAAATAGCTTTTGTTCAGCTTGGGGAGGAGGGCTTCTGCTGAGGTCTCTAAACCCCCTGGTGAAGCTGGTGAGGTCCAGATGCAGGTCTGCCTGGAGGCAAGGGGCTGGCTGGCATGACCCTGGAGCAAGACTCTCCACAGCCAGTCCCATGGGAGCCTGGGACGGTCCATCACACCTGCCCTGGTTCAACGTCCTCACACCCTCTGAAGTCTGAAATCCCCCACAACTCTCCAGCCTCTCCCCAAGCCTGTCAAGAGGGAGGAAGGGACCCCTTGACAGCACCAGATCTTGGGTCCTGACGCAACTTCATGGGCCTGCCATGCTGATAACTGTGCTGTACTGAGCACTGAAAACTCAACCAAAGTCAGGGAGATGGCTTGTTGAACTCTGAAGCAACTGTGAATCCATCCTGGAGGGACAGCGGAGACCAAGTGCAAAGGTTCATAGGGTGAGAGCAATCTCCACACCCTCACCCTCTAGAGAGGGCCTAGAGTAGCTGTGACCCCAGTTTGAGACCCATCCTTACCCCTTCAGTTTTGCCAGGGAAGAGGGACAGATGCTCCTGGAGCAGAAGACCACTCCCCATCTCTGCCTGGCCTGGTCATTCATTCATGCCCTCTTTTCTCTCTTTTTTTCTCTCTCTCCCTCCATCTACTCCTAATCTCTTGACTTGGAGGCACTCAAGATGTGACTCTCACAGCAACTCTGGCTAAAGTCCAAACATGACTGCACAACAGAGCCATGCCGTTTGTCTTTACACCTCACTGTTGCCACATCTCAGGGAACCCCAGCAGGGCCCCATCCCTTGGGCACACCCTGCAGAAGGCAAGACCCCTGCCCTGCCCAAGCACAAGCCCAGCTGTCATCTGTGCATCTTCCACTTTCAGCCACAAATGGAAAGTTGCACTGCAGCACTTGGGGAAGTGACATCACCCAACAGGAAGGGGCAGGAAGGAGGCAAACCCTCCAACTCACCCTTGGTCGTGGGCTGAGGTTCCCAACTCTGGGCAAGGCCCCTCACACTTCAAGGGATTGTAGATAACACTATTTTTTAACCAATATCTAGTTCTTCATATGTTTTTTTACTAATACTACTTACACATTTCTAGCTCTCACAAACATAGAATAAGGGTTTTTGCATTGTAAGCAGGTTGCTATTTAGGTTAACAATTTTAATTCAGGTTTTTTAGTTGGATAAACAAATTCCTATAACCTTGTATTTCCTATCATTGTAGTAATTGCTCTACTGATAATGGCTATATACTGGCCACACTGGTGCGTGAGATGTACTGTATTTTTTTAATACCTAAATAAAGACAAATTTTGGAATTCTTACATTTCTAAGAGCTGAAAGAGCTCATGTGAAACACACACACAACCACCACCACCATCAGAAGAATCCCAAGAAGCAAGAGAACATTTGCAGTCAGGATTTCAGAAACACCACAGAAAAGGGATTGCCGCAGAGAAAACAATGGACATGTAGTCCAACCCCTTCTCTTCCTAGAGCCCTATACCTTTGCTCAGCCTCTAAGCATTACCCCAATCCCACCCTCATCCTATAAAGTGGGCAAGGCCTCTGAAAGCTGAAGCTGCCACACCATCTCCATTTGGAAAATGAACCAGGCAGATGAGACACATCAGTGGTAAGGGAGGAAATCAATCTCTTAATTAGCCAGTTGACAACAATGATTGAGCAGCTGGCACTTTATTGGGGTGTGTGGACCCCAACACTGGGGTCCTGCTTAGAAAACCTCACAATCAAAATAAAAAGAGGAAGCCTCCTTGTCAGACTCAGTTCTTGAATTGTCTTGAAGCTCATTTTAGCAAAGCCTCTGCTCCTTGACCCCTGCCGGCAAGGTTTTCTAGGCAGTGTGTACCCCAGGGATGATATTTTCAAACAATTTTGCTCTAATTTCTCTTGAGATTTTTTTTGATCCAATGGCTATTTGGAATGTATTGTTTAATTTCCATATGTATGTGAATTTTCTAAATTCCCTTATTTCTAATTTCATTACATTGTGGTCAGAAAACATTATTTTTATTATTTCAATCCTTTTAAATTTATTGAGACTTGTTTACACTCTCACATGTTTTATCCTGGGGAATGCTTCATGTGCTCTTGAGAGACATATGTATTCTGCTATTGGTAGTGAAGTGTTCTATAGCTATCTGTTAGGTCTAGTTGGTTTGTAGTGCTGTTCAAGTCTTCTATTTCTTCATTGATCTTCTGTCTAGTTAGTCTATCCATTATTGAAGTGGGGTGCTGAAATCTCCAACTAATATTGTTGAATTGTCTATTTCTCACTTGAATTCTGTCAGCTTTTGCTTCACGTTTGGGGTCTCTGTTGTTAGGGGCATATAGTTTATAACTGTTATATCTTCATGATGGATTGACCCTTTTAGCATTATAAAATGTACCTCTTTGTATCTAGTAACAACTTTTAAAGTCTATTTTGTCTGAAATTAGTATAGTCACTCCAGCTCTCTTTTAGTTGCCATTTACAAGATGTATCTTTTTCCATTCTTTTACTTTCAATCATTTTGTGTCTTTTGGTATAAAGTGTGTCTTCTGTGGACAAAATATAGTTGGATCATGGCAATTTATCCATCTTACCAATCTCTGATGGGAGTGTTTAATCCTTTAATATTTTACGTAATTACCAATAAGGTAGGATTTATATCCGCCATTTTCCTAGTTTATGTCTTATGTCTTTTTTGTCTTATGTCTTTTTTGTTCCTCTATTACCCCACTACTGCCTTTTGTTATGTTAGATATTTTCTAGTGTATCATTTTAATTCTCTTGTCATTTCTTTTACTGTATTTTTTAGTTGTTTTCCTAGTGGTTCCCCTGAGCATTAAATTCAAAATCTTAACTTATAACAATCTACTCTGAATTCATAACAATTTAATTTAAATATTGTACAAAACTTTGTTATGTAGCTCTACTCCCTCCCCCTTCTTTGCACTATCATTGTTGTACATACTACACTTTTATACATTGTATACTCATCAACATAGACTCATAATTATTGCTTTATGCAGTTGTCTCTTAAATCATATAGGAGGGAAAAGAGAATTACAAACAAATATATACATATATATGTGTGTGTTTGTGTTTGTCTGTGTGTGTGTGTATACTTGTCTTTTAGATCCACCTCCACAGTTACCTTTCCTGCTGACCTTTATTTATTCACATAGATTCAAATTACTGTCTAGTGTCTTTTCATATCAGCCTGAAGGACTCCCTTTAGTATTTTTTGTAGAAAAGGTCTACGAGTGAGGAATTGTCTCCATTTTGTTTATCTAGGAATGTCTTGATTTCTCCTTTATTTTTTAAAGGATAGTTTAGCTAGATATATAATTCTTGGCTGGTAGGCATTCTCTTTTAGCACTTTGAATGTCATCGCACTGCCTACTGGCCTCCCTGGCTTCTGATGAGAAACTGGCCATTGATCTTATACATATATATTTTGTATGTAATAAGTTGTATCTCTCTTGCTGTTTGCAATATTCCCTTGGTCTTTAATTTTTGACAGTTTCATTAGGAAATGTCTAAGATAAATTTTAAGACTTTATCTTACTTGAAGTTTATTGAACTTCTTATATGTGTCAATATTTTTATCAAATTTGGAAGTTTGGGGCCATTATTTCTTCAAGTATTCTTTCTGCCTCTTTCTCTCCCTCCTCTCCTCTGGGACTCCCATTATGCATAGACTAGTGTGCTTGCTATTGTCTAGTAGCTATCTAAGGCTCTATTCATTTTCTTCATTCTTTATTCTCTCTGTTCCTCATACTAGATAGTCTCAATTGACCTATCTTAAAGTAGGTTGATCCTTTCTTTAGCTAACTCACATCTGCTCTTGAGCTCTTCTAGTGAATTTTTCATCTCACTTATTGTACTTTCAACTCCAGAATTTCTATTTGGTTCTTTTTTTTTTATAATTTCTACCTCTTTATCGATAGTTTCTTTTTGGTGAGACATCATTCTCATACTTTTCTTTAGCTCTTCAGACATGGCACCCTTTAGTTCTTTGAACGTATTTTAAACAACTGGTTTAAAGTCTTTGTCTAGTAAGCCCAACATCTGGGTTCCTTCAGGGATGGTTTCTATTGAATGCTTTTTTACCTGTAAATGAGCTATACTTTCTTGTTTCTTTGCATGCCTCATAATTTTAGTAAAAAATTGGGTATTTAAAATAATATAATGTGGCAAGTGTGGAAACCAGACGCTCACCCCCCTGGTTTTGGTTGCTATTGCAGTTTATTAGTAGCTTTTCTAAACTAATGCTGTAAAGTTTGAAGTCTTTGTTGTGTGTGGCCACCAAAGTCTCTGCTTGGTAGTAGTCAGCTAATGATTGTACAGAGATCCCCTTAAATGCCTGGAACCAGAAGTCTCTCAATATTTGCTGAGGTGCTCTGTGTGTATGTTAGGGAAGTCCTTCGATGCTCAGGCAGGCAGTTTACAGCTCAGCCTTAGCCTTCACCTTCTGATGGCACAGAGCCTCGAAGTCAGTGGACATGAGAGCTCAGGGCCTTCTCAGGTCTTTCCTAGGTGTGTGCACAGTCCCACATGTGTGAGTGGCCTTTTAGATTTCCAGGAATATGCCAAAGGTTTTCAAAGCCCTCTGTGGACAGCTCATTCCCCAACTTTTCCTTTTAAGATTTTTGGTCAGTCCCTTGTTTGTCCCAGCTGTTATCACTGCTTCCAGCAGCTACAGTGTTAAGTGGTTGCCACTATTTTCAGTAAATACCCTCAGAAAATAAGGCTGTTTGCACTGAGCAAGTTTCAAGTCAGGTCAAATACAACCTTTCAAGTGAGATCTTCTAGGGAACCACCAGACAGGTCAAATAATGAGTTACCTGGGGACTCATCTTTGGAGGAGCCCCAGCTCTGACCTGTTCTTTCCAATGACTGCTAGGCTGCTGGGTTTCACTGTGATTGTGGGGGTATTCAGTTTAAAGGCTACCACAGGGCTAAAGGGAAGGGGATGGGACTAGGGTAAGTCAAAACAACACAAACTTTACATACCTTACCATGATTTAGCTACTTTTCTTGAATAAATATTCCCGGAACTGTTGCAAACCTTTACTCAATAGTTCTGAAAAGAAAATATTTTGTCAATATTTTCCAGTGTTCTCATTGCTTTTGTGGAAGAGGGGATTCCTTATTCTGCCATTCCTACTGATGTTTCCCCCAAAGGCTGGTTTTTGAGCTCTGTTGTCCTACCTGTCTGAAGCACTTGCCCACTGAACTCACAGTTATCCAACATCTGAAGCCCCTAAGATCTGTCCACTACCTTCTCCTCCAATAAGCCTCCCAGACCTCAAGTCACACCCAGATCAGGCAGTCCCTCTCCCTACAGCCCTCCAGTGGGGCCTGGTTCTAAGCTCTTGACCACGCTGGCCACCTCCTCTCTTTGGCTCCTGTTTACCCTGAGGTGCGAGAAGTGACCCTCGTGAAACAGGGGGCTCACCTCTGAATTTGGAGCCTTCAGTGGACAGCACATCAGGATACAAACCCAGTGCTCCCTGAAATCTGCGAACCACACTATATATACCTGTTCCAGCCAACTGTGGGCCTTGGGCCACGCCAGTGGTCAGGAGGCAGAGATTCAGAGACTTTCCCTTCCCCAAGGTCAACCTATGAGTCTGGTGTGACCCTCCTCATTTCACAGATACTAAAGTGAGGTGCAGAAAGGGTATGATGTGGCCAGAGCAACACAGTAAGAAAGAGAGTTGGAGCTAGAACCCACCTCCCGGCTCCCAGGAAAATGTGGGTCTGCTTGAGACTTCTCCACGCCTGGGGACTCAAGGCTAGACCAGGATGCACCATCCACACCCTTTGTGCTGGTCATGGGCAAAATCACCACTAGGGGGTGCGCAGCATCAACAAATGCTCAGCCCTCACCACCAACTGCAGGGCTGTGCACCCAAGCCCTGAGAATCCTGAACCTTGATAGAGAACCTGGATTGAAGAAGCCGAGGAATCTGGCCCCCACAACCCACTGTTGGCTCCAGCTCCACACCTCCCCCTCCAGCCAGGCTCTGATTGGGATAAGAGACTCAGAGCTCTCTGCCTTCCTGAGGGAACGGGATACTTGTGGCCTCAAAAAGCCCTGTTGGTACCACTAATCTCAATTCACAGGGAGCAACTGGCTGTGGCTTCAGGATCCTTTGGCCTGTGAGGGTCAAAGTGCACCCCATAATCCCTCCCTGCACCAAGGGCCCCTGCCTCAGTGTCCCTGCCTCACCCCCTGCTCTGCCCCACTTTCACCAAACCAATCCTGAAGCACTGACTCCGGGCCATCAATTGGCCGTCCCTAAGCACCCTGATTCCAGGCACCTACTAGATCAAGAATCCTCACAATAAATCCTACTGCCCTCAAAACAACAGGTTAGGTCTCTGATCCTCACAACCAAAGTCCCAGACCACCCAGAAATCCCCCTTCTAAACACCAGCCTTAGAGCACAGGGTGTGTCTGCCACAATATTAATTTCCTTTTGTACAGAAAGCAAATATTGGAAATCATAGAAATGTCCAACAATAAGAGAGTGGTTAAGTAAATTATGGCAGATACATAAAACAATACTGGGCAGCCATTAAAAGTCAAGTGACATGGTGATCTTGAACTGAATAAAAAGTCAAGTAAAACAGCAGACCCTAATGTATTATTTATAGTCAGATCCATTTTTTTACTAGATATTCATCTCCAAGTTTTGGAACTATGAATAATTATTTTTTCTTCTTAATTCTGCGTTTTCCAAATGTTCTGTAATCAGCATTTTCTTATCAGAAAAGATGTTATTTTAATGTCAATCTGTAAACAATTTCTTCTAATTGAAAAACACTGAATTTGGTAAGCAAAGTTTGTCTCAAGTATCTTTTTAAGTTGAGTTTACTATTTATTGATGCAATAGATAATTTTTTTAATTAACTAATTGCTTTTGAAATCATTACTTTTGAACCCAGGAAAACTGTTATTGGAGAACTGATTCACTTAATTGGGTTTTTTAATTTTTTAATTTTAATTTTTGGAAGCATTTATTTGAATTTGGTCATGTGGGGTCTGCACCTCTTAACCTTTGTGGTCCTCTAATCTCAAATTTCCAGCTGCTTTCTGTATCAGAACAATGCAAAACACAGGAAGAAAAAAACCTGGCTTTCCCATCAGGTGACCCCCACAGTATTCTACAATACATAGAAATTCCCTACATTACTTTGTCAAAAACTAAGAGAAACAGCTGGGACCAATTTCCCACAGCTCATCCCGGCCATCTGGGAAAGCTGAGTGAGCACCAACACAGGACTTCGCAATGTGCTTTTGTAGCCTAGGGTGTAGGTAGTACAGTTAACCTATGATACTCCTGAGCAATGGTTGCTGGAGGGATGTTTAACGATGTTACACAGGAAACTGTACAAGAGGGATTTGTTTTCATATGGGACTCTGAGAAGGAAGTGAGTCTTCACATCAAAGGAAGCTCTACCTTTTAGTTCAGAAAACCAGAGAAAGCTTTTCCTAGCTGAGCAGAGAGAGACCTACAGGCATAGGGCACTCTACAGGAAACAGAAAAGCCTGCTCTTGAAAGCAGCTGACATTTTGCAGAGCATCAGGAGAGTGAAAAGTGATAGGGGGCCTTTTTTTTTATTTAAACCAACTGTAGCACAGACATATATTGAAATACTATTGAATAATAAAAATGAAGGAAACACTGACATGTGCAACAAATTGCATGAATCTCAAATGTGTTGTGCTAAGTGAAAGAAGGTAGACACAAAAGACTACATTTCTATGATTCCATTTATACAACATTCTGCAAAAGGCAAAACCATAGCAGCAGAGAACAGATCAGGTTTCTAAGAAAGGATTTGACTAACAAAGAGAGGAATGGGGGACACCTGGAGTAATGCAACTGTTCCACATCTTATATGTAGTAGTGGTCACACAAGTCTACGCATTCACCCAAATCACATAACTGTACTCCAAAAACAGGAAATGTTACTGTGTGCAAATGAAAAGTAAAAATTTTTAAGTCACCAACTTTTTAAATGGAGAGATATTTGATCAGGGTCTGATTTATTTATCGGTCACTTAAATGGCACACAAGGTCCAAGGGCATCTGCTTATTTACTTGTTCATTCTGTCTTTCTAAAATATCTGTTCAATGCACCAAATTCCCTTGATTCTGTTCCTGACATCTCTTGAAGACCTCTCCTTCTCTAAACTGTTCCCAGCCTTAGTTGGGGCCCTCTTCATTCTGTCTATTATATTCCCCAAATTTACCAATTGCTCTTTGTATCTCTAGCCTCTACACCTGACAGGCATTCTGCTGCCACTGAAATGGTTTTTTCTACAATACAAATAAGATCTTGTACTCCCTTGCTTAAAACACCTCAACCGGATTTTTCAAACCCTCCATGGCTCTCTACTGTCAGATGATAGAGCCCAAACTTGAGCCTGTTACCCAAGGCCTTGCATGATCTAGCTCCTCCTGAACATTTTAATCTCTTTATTGTCATATCTGCCCTGATGCCAGACACTCTTGTCATATTAAGCTTTGAGTCTTTCCTCATACATACAGTAGGGTGTCTTATTGGTCAAAATATACACTGCCCTTCTCTGTGGAAGGATTACACATCTCTAACCCACTGATGTCAAACTTGGCCAGGTAACTCACATTTTCAAAGAAAAGGTGAATGGAAGAGACACTTGCCACTTCAGAGCAGAAATTTCAAGAACCAGCTCATGTTTCCACCTGTTCTCTTCACTCTCCCACTAGCAATGAACCTATAACATGAGTGAAAAATAAACCTGCATTGCTCTAAGCCACCGATATTTAAGGGTTGTCACCATAGCATAACTTAGCCTAAGCGGACTGACACACTCCGTTAGATTATAAACTCCATACTTACTCATTTTGCAATCTCTGTGCATGATGGGCATTCAATACATATTTGTTGAATGAATGAATATACAGTTGACCCGTGAACAATGAGGGGGTCAGGGGCAATGAAGCCCTGTGAAGTCAAAAACCCACTATAACTTCTGACTCCCCCAAAACTTAGCTACTAATAGACTACTGTTGGCCAGTCTGTTACTGATAACATAAACAGTTGATGAACACATATTTTGTATGTTATATGTATTACATACAGTATTTTTACAATAAAGTAAGCTAGAGAAAAGAAAATGCTTTTTCAAATTGTCACAAAACCAAAAATTTTTGTAACGTATTTATTGAAAAAAATTTCTGCACAAGTATTTCCACACAGTTTAAACCCATGATGTTCAAGGGTCAACTGTAATAAGTAAAGGAATGAACACATGACCTCTGGACCTTTGCACATGCTATTCTCTCTGTAAAGAATGATGATCTCTGCTTCTTCACTTACCCAGTTGCTCAAGTCAAACCTCAAAGATATCCTCCTCCAAGAAGCCCTCCTTGTCCATCCCTTCCTCCTCCCTAATGTATATTTGTATATTTCTGCTTTCATAATAATTTTCAGTCTCCATGCCCTGACTATGAGATCTGTAGACAGAGCCAGGTCTGCCTCACCTGGGTGGCCCTGTGGCCAGGACACAGCCTGGCCTAGAGCAAATAGGTGGGGATGAATGAAATAAAGGTGTAGACAGTTTTCCAGTCCTTTAAGTAGCCGAACACACAGGCTTTCTCTACTCCAGCCCTTTGCACATGCTGTTCCCCTACCTGAAGCATCAGTCCCTTCCCTATTTACTAATATAACTCTTTCAAATCCTTTAACATCACCTACCCCATCCACTGCACATCCCTGTCACAATTAATCACTCCCTCTCCCTTGTTATCACAAACTTAATGCATTCCTTCAACAGAGCCTTTATCACATGGCACTGAGATCTTCTGTGGTCCTTCTCTCTATGAGCACTGTGAAAGCAGGGCCTGAGTCTGATTCATTCCTATGTCTCCTTACCTAGGACTTCATAATAATGACAGCAATAACAAAATAATAACCAACCAGGATTTACTCTGGTCAAATAAATGGATGAATGGATATGTGAGTGAATGAATTAATTTCTGTGAGTGAGTTCTAGCATATTCTTCCATTGTCCCTCAGAAAGCCCAGCCCCACTACTGGGGGATAATTCTCTGAATGTGATGAGGCCTGAGCTGATTGGCACTTTACTACCCCAGTTGACTCCTCTCCCAGGTCCCATGGACCACATAACCCCACTGGCAAATGAAGGGGGGCTGTAAGGATCAGTGCACAGTCCCACTTCCCAAGTCCAACTGGGCAGAGGTGAACAAGAGTGCATAACTCCAGGGAAGTGTGCACACCAGGTCTGCTGGCCCTGGAACCACTTCTGATCTGTTACTGACAGGGAACAACTGGGAGATGGGAGGAATGGAGAAAGATGTGCAGAAAAGGAGGAGAAGCAAGAAGGAATCTGCATCCATCTCGAGTCAATGTGCATGGCTAATTGCGTAACTGACTGCAGATGTGACTGGGAACTCTGAATATGACGGTGAATATCCAAGGTCAGAAAACCCTAATCACCTCCACATAATGCCTTCTACCTCTCTTGCTCCAGAGAACCCAAGGGAAGCAATGAAAATGACAGGGGAAAAGAAAAAGCATTTATCCAGAACACATCCTAAAAGCAGACCCCCAGGAACATCAATCATCTGGAAACAAACAGGACCTCAAAGCAAATAAAAAGCTTCTTGATCAGTACTCACCAGAGATGCCAAGATTAAGAAAGCAAGGTCCACTCCTACAGATGGGAAGAATCTGAGGAAATACAACTACGAGCAATGTGGGATCCTGGAGCAGATCCTGAGGCAGAAAAAGAACATTTGAGAAAAACTAGTGAAATTCATGTAGGATACAATGATAGTATTGTACCAAAGTTAACTGCCTGGTTTTGATCATTGTGCTATAGTGATATAAGTTGTCATCAGGGGAAGCTGGGTGAAGGGTATACATGAACTCTGTTTTTACAGTATTTTTGCAAATCTTAAACAGTGTGTTTTGTTTCATCTTCCAAAGGACTGCTACAAGGCCAACAAACTCCTGGTAAGAATGCAGTCATCTCACCAAACCTAGTTTGGCTTAACACATGTAAATACAGCTTTTTTATTTAGCCATTGTGGATACTATTCTCTCCGGAAACCTACAGTTTTTATGTGAAGCTTAAAGGCATTAAATGGAAGGAGTCAGGCTAGAAGTGACACACTGAGAAGTCACAGGGAAAGGGAAGTATGACAACGCCATTTGGGGCCATTCAGTGCAAGGGCAGATCCACCTGTGCACGTGAAGAATCTCCGGAGGCAGCTCCCTGTTCCAGCACAATCGGTGGGCTTAAAGATCCAACTCCATTTGTGCAGCATGTTTTTGTGGAGCCCTGAGCCAGACCCTGAGCTGGGAACAAGCATTGAACAAGATTCAGTTTCAACCACCCAAAGGTTCACAAACAGGATGCACATATGCACAAACACAGAGGAAAACCTTACACAGTTTCTATCATTTTGAAATATGAGGTGTGTTATGGGACCCAACAAAAAGGAACTTTAATTCAACCTCAGAGGAGACAAGGTCAGAGATGCTACCTGAAAAGAAGGGCCATCTGGACTTCCAGGAAGATGGCAGCATGAGCAGGACGGCAGAAATCTCCTCCCAACACTATACATATCTATGAAAATACACCAAATACAACTATTCCTAAAAGAGAGACCAGAATACACAGGAAAGTGCACAGCGTGCAGCTACACCCGAGAGGACTCAGCACCCCAAGACACGGGTAAGATACGGAGCCACGACCCAGCGGGACCTGAGCACTCCCCCACCCCAGCGCACTGGTGGGGAGGACAGGATTCAGAGGCACGAGGGAGTGGAAGTACACCCCGCGAAATAACCAGGCCCGGTGATCTGCGCGGGGAGTGCTGACACACATAGTGCGGTGTAGCAGAGATTGGAGAGACAGAGGGTGCAGGATCGGAGCGGGAACGCGCCAGGGTGCCTGCAGCCAGTTCCCGGGAAGGAAAAAAAAAAAAAAGAAAAGCATTCGCTTTCTTCAGCGGTCTTAAAGAGACAGGAGCCCAGCAGAGGAGCCAGATCACCCCAGCACTCTCAGCCCAGTGGGCTGGGAGTGCTGGGGAGTTTTGGACTCCTTAGCTGGTGACTGGGAAAGCATGGCCAAACTTAGACTTCTCACTGAGATCAACAGCCTCCCATTCATTCCAACCCCGGCCAGAGCTACAAAGGGCCCTGCAGAGCGGTGCGGCCACGGCTGCGGAATAGTGGGGCAACAGCACCACCTACACCATCCCCACAGAATCTACTCCCAGTGGGCGTTTTTTTGTTGTTGTTCTTTGTTTTGTATTTTGTTTTTTGTTTTGTTTTGTTTTTTCTTTTTTCTTTTCTTTCTTTTCTTCTTTTTTTTCTTTCTTTCTTTTTTTCTCTTTGTAAAGTCCTAAAGACCCCAGCTGACATATGTGGCAACTAGCAGCGACCACTTCTATAGCCATGAAAAGACAGAGGAATATGGTCCAGATTAAATCAACCAGACAACCCCAGGGAGGGAGCCTGAAGGGATGGAAATGCAGTCTTACTGAAAAAGAATTCAGAATAAAAGTCATAATCATGCTGATGGATCTACAGAGAAATGTGCAAGAGCTGAGGGAGGAAGTGAGGGAAGTGAGGAAAGACAATACAGATATCAGACAAGCGATCGACGGGCTTAACAGCAGACTGGATGAGATGCAAGAGACTGTTAATGGAATAGAAATCAGAGAACAGGAATACAGAGAAGCTGAGGCAGAGCAAGATAAAAGGATTTCTAGGAATGAAAGAATATTAAGAGAACTGTGTGACCAATACAAATGGAACAATATTTGCATTATAGTAGTACCAGAGGAACAAGAGAGAAAAAGGGATAGAAAGTGTCTTTGAAGAAATAATTGCTGAAAAATT
The DNA here is from genome assembly GCA_032199065.1 of Smutsia gigantea. Lineage (NCBI taxonomy): Eukaryota > Metazoa > Chordata > Mammalia > Pholidota > Manidae > Smutsia > Smutsia gigantea. The sequence goes on from JAVSCE010011822.1 coordinate 229,851, forward strand.
TCCCTTGCTGGGGAAGGAAATAGTCTCGCAGTCCATGGAAGCCCACAGATCTCCCAACACAAGGGACCCAAGGAAGAAAACACCAAGACACATAATAATTAAGATGGCAAAGATCAAAGACAAAGACAGATTATTAAAGGCAGCTAGAGAGAGAAAAAAGATCACCTACAAAGGAAAACCCATCAGACTATCATCAGACTTCTCAACAGAAACCTTACAGGCCAGAAGAGAATGGCATGATATATTTAACATTTTGAAACAAGGGCCTCAAACCAAGAATATTGTATCCAGCACGATTATCCTTTAAATATGATGGAGGGATTAAGCAATTTCCAGACAAACGAAAGATGAGAGAGTTTGCCGCTCATGAACCACCACTACAGGGTATCTTAAACGGACTGCTCTAGAGAGAAGAACCCTTATGGTTAAAAAGATGTCACCAGAGAAATAAATGCATAGCAAAGAAAGCAGACCATCCAAATACTAACTAAAGGCAAAGAATAAAACACCTAGTATATAAAGAATGGAGGAGGAAGAATAAGAAGAGAGAGAAATAAAGAAACATCAGACGATGTTTACAATGACTTAACAAGAAAGTTAAGTTAGATTGTTAGATAGTAAAGAAGCTACCATTGAACCTTTGGTAACCACGAATCTAAAGCCAGCAATGGCAGTAAGTACATATCTATCAATAATCACCCTAAATGTAAATGGACTGAATGCACCAATCAAAAGACACAGAGTAAGAGAATGGATAAAAAAGCAAGACCCATCTATATGCTGTTTACAAGAGACTCACCTCAAACTCAAAGATATACACAGACTAAAAGTGAAGCGATGGAAAAAGATATTTCATGCAAACAAGAAGGAGAAAAAAGATGTTGAAGTATTTGTATCAGACAAAATAGACTTCAAAACGAAGAAAGTACCAAGAGATAAAGAAGGACATTACATAATGATAAAGGGGCCAGTCCAACAAGAAGATATAACCATTATCAATATATATGCACCCAACACAAGAGCGCCAGCATATGTGAAACAAATACTAACAGAATTAAAGGAGTAAATAGACAGCAATGCATTCATTTTAGGAGACTTCAACACACCACTCACTCCAAAGGACATATCAACCAGACAGAAAATAAGTAAAGACACAGAGGCACTGAACAACACACTAGAACACATGGACCTAACAGACATCTACAGAACTCTACACCCAAAAGCAACAGGATACACATTCTTCTCAAGTGCACATGGAACATTTTCCAGAATAGACCACATACTAGGCCACAAAAAGAACCTCAGTAAATTCAAAAATATTGAAATCCTACCAACCAACTTCTCAGATCACAAAGGTATAAAACTAGAAATAAATTTTAGAAAGAAACCAAAAAGGCTCACAAATACATGGAGACTTAACAACATTCTCCTAATTAATCAAATGGGTTAACGACCAAGTCAAAACAGAAATCAAAGAATATATGGAGACTAATGATAACAAAAACACAAAGCCACAACTTCTGTGGGACTCAGCAAAGGCAGTTCTAAGAGGAAAGTATATTGCAATCCAGGCCTATTTAAAGAAGGAAGAACATTTCCAAATGAATAGTCTAAAGACACAATTACTGAAATTGGAAAAAGAAGAACAAATGAGGCCCAAAGTCACCAGAAGGAGGGACATAATAAAGATCAGAGAAGAAATAAATAAAATTGAGAAGAATAAAACAATAGAAAAAATCAATGAAACCAAGAGCTGGTTCTTTGAAAAAATAAACAAAATAGATAAACCCCTAGCCAGACTCATTAAGAGAAAAAGAGAATCTACACACATAAATACAATCAGAAATGAGAAAGGAAAAATAACGACGGACCCCACAGAAATACAAAGAATTATAAGAGAATATTATGAGAATCTATATGCTAACAAGCTGGAAAACATAGAAGAAATGGACAACTTCTTAGAAAAACACAACCTTCCAAGACTGACCAAGCAAGAAACAGAAAAACTAAACAGACCAATCACCAGCAACGAAATTGAATCAGTAAGCAAAAAACTACCCAAGAACAAAACCCCAGACCTGATGGATACACCTCTGAATTCCACCAGACATATAGAGAAGAAATAACACCCATTCACCTTAAAGTTTTCCAAAAAATAGAAGAGGAGGGAATACTTCCAAACTCATTCTATGAAGCCAGCATCACTCTAATACCAAAACTGGGCAAAGACCTTACCAAAAAATTACAGACGAATATCCCTGATGAATGTAGATGCAAAAATACTCAACAGAATATTAGCAAACCGAATTCAAAAATACATCAAGAGGATCATACACCATGATCAAGTGGGATTCATCTCAGAGATGCAAGGATGGTACACCATTTGAAAATCCATAAACAAAAAGAAGAACAAAAACCACATGATCATCTCCATAGATGCTGAAAAAGCATTTGACAAAATTCAGCATCCATTCATGATTAAAACTCTCAACAAAATGGGTATAGATGGCAAGTACCTCAACATCATAAAGGCCATATATAACAAACCCACAGCTAACATCATACTTAATGGTGAGAAGCTGAAAGCTTTTCATCTAAGATCGGGAACAAGACAGGGAAGCCCACTCTCTCCACTGTTATTCAACATAGTACTGGAGGTCCTAGCCACGGCAATCAGACAAAACAAAGACATACAAGGCATCCAGATTGGTAAAGAAGAAGTCAAATTGTCACTATTTGCAGATGACATGATACTGTACATAAAAAACCCTAAAGACTCCATTCCAAAACTACTAGAACTAATATCTGAATTCAGCAAAGTTGAAGGATACAAAATTAACACACAGAAATCTGTTGCTTTCCTATACACTAACGATGAACTAACAGAAAGAGAAATCAGAAAAACAATTCCATTCACAATTGCATCAAAAAGAATAAAATACCTAGGAATAAACCTAACGAAGGAAGTGAAAGACCTGTACTCTGAAAACTACAAGACACTCCTAAGAGAAATTAAAGAGGACACTAACAAATGGAAATGCATCCCATGCTCTTGGCTAGAAGAATAAATATTGTCAAAATGGCTATACTACCTAAAGCAATCTACAGATTCAATGCAATCCCTATCAAACTACCAACAGCTTTCTTCAATGAACTGGAACAAATAACTCTACAATTCATATGGAACCACAAAAGACCCCGAATAGCCAAAGCAATCCTGAGAAGGAGGAATGAAACAGGGGGAATTATGCCCCCTGACTTCAAGCTCTACAACAAAGCCACAGTAATCAAGACAATTTGGTATTGGCACAAAAACAGAGCCACAGACCAGTGGAATAGAATAGAAAATCCAAACATTTACCCAAACATATACAGTCAATTAATATTTGATAAAGGAGCCTTGGATATACAATGGGGAGATGACAGCCTCTTCAGCAGCTGGTGTTGGAAAAACTGGACAGCTACATGAAAGAATGAAACTGGACTACTGTCTAGCCCCATACACAAAGGTAAACTCAAAGTGATCAAAGACCTAAAACTCTTAGAAAAAAACATAGGCAAAAATCTCTTGGACATAAACATGAGCAACTTCTTCATGAACATATCTCCCTGGGCAAGGGAAACAAAAGCAAAAATGAACAAGTGGGACTATATCAGGCTGAAAAGCTTCTGCACAGCAAAGGACACCATCAGTAGAACAAAAAGACATCCTACAGTATGGGAGAATATATTCATAAATGACATATCTGATAAAGGGTTGACATCCAAAATATATAAAGAACTCACACACCTTAACAAACAAAAAGCAAATAATCCAATTAAGAAATGGGCAGACGACATGAATAGACACTTCTCTAAAGAAGAAATTCAGATGGCCAACAGACACATGAAAAGATGCTCCACATCGCTGATCATCAGAGAAATGCGGATTAAAACCACAATGAGATATCACCTCACACCAGTGAGGATGGCCAACATCCAAAAGACAAACAACAAATGTTGGCGAGGATGTAGGAAAAAGGGAACCCTCCTACACTGCTGGTGGGACTGCAAATTAGTTCAACCATTGTGGAAAGCAGTATGGAAGTTCCTCAAAAAACTCAAAATAGAAATACCATTTGACCCAGGAATTCCACTCCAAGGAATTTACCCTAAGAATGCAGCAACCCAATTTGAAAAAGACAGATGCACCTCTATGTTTATCGCAGCACTATTTACAATAGCCAAGAAATGGAAGCAACCTAAGTGTCCATCAGTAGATGAATGGATAAAGAAGAGGTGGTACATATACACAATGGAATATTATTCAGCCATAAGAAGAAAACAAATCCTACCATTTGCAACAACATGGATGGAGCTAGAGGGTATTATGCTCAGTGAAATAAGCCAAGCCGAAAAAGACAAGTATCAAATGATTTCACTCATATGTGGAGTATAAGAACAAAGAAAAATACTGAAGGAACAAAACAGCAGCAGACTCACAGAACCCAAGAATGGACTAATAGTTACCAAAGGGAAAGGGATTGGGGAGGATGGGTGGGAAGGGAGGGATAAGAGGGAAAAAGGGGCATTACGATTAGCAGACGTAATGTTGGGGGGGCATGGGGAGGGCAGTACACCTCAGAGAAGACAAATAGTGATTCTATAGCATCTCACTACGCTGATGGACAGTGATTGTAATGGGGTTGTTCGGGGGGACCTGATGAAGGGGTAATTTAGTGACTATAATATTGCACATGCAACTGTAGATTAATGATACCAAAATAAATTATATATTAAAAAAAAAGAAATTCTTGAAAGTCAAGGCCCAAGTCACAATTTTCATGTGTCATCTGGTATATTCTAATAAAAATTTTTAAATATCTGTAAAAAAATAAAAACAAAAATAAAAAATAAAACTGAGCAGATACTGGGCTTCAGGAAAAAAAAAAGAAAAGAAAAGAAGGGCATCTGGATTTTAGGAGTAGCTAGAACTAGGTGCTGAGGTGGAAAGTGGTTGGAGTAAACCTAGAGATGCGGGTAGGAACCAGATAAGAAAGGACCTTGACTGTCCTTCCCAGTGTGGACTTGACCCTTTAGCACTGGGAAGCTGCTGAAGGGCTGAAGCAAGGGTGTGGATTGATTTAATGAAGCACAGCGCTGTAATGTGGAGGGACGTTCTTTCAAGACTGAGCAGAATAGAAGTTACATTGAGGCCCATCTGTGCCCTGCTTTAGGGGTGGGACGCCTCCAGCACAATGTGCGAGGGTGAAAATTAACAAGGCAAGAGTCCAAACATACTGACAAACAGGTTATTCCCCACAGGTTTGAAGTCACAAGACTCCGATGCCCACCAGGCTGCCCTGCCTTTCCCCACATGCAAAGGCTCAGCTGCTCCAGGCTTGGGGTGTGCATGAACTGTGCTTGCACTATGCTGCATTCACGTGTCATGATCAGTGTACTTCTTGGGGATAAGTTCTCACAGCAGCATTTCAAGTCCATTCTGACTGGCTCAAATGATAGCAGACTGACTGCCTCCCAAGGGAGGAAAAAAAGAGAGACCCCATGTCTCTCTGCCCACCCAGGTTTCCAGCTGTATGAGACAGCTCTCCAAGGCCTCAAGCTGCTGTGCCTGCTTGAGAGGAGCAGACACAGGGGGCAGCAAAGCCCCCAGAGTCATTGAGCTGGGTTCTGGGCATCCCCATTGCCCTGAGTCTTGTGGATGTGTGCAAGTGACACAGAGATGCTCCTGAGTTCCCCAGAGTCGCCAGGAACTCTGGTGGAGAAGACCAGGACAAAAAGGAGAGGCAGGGTTAAAAGTCCCCTTTATACTCACTAGCTGCCCCAGTGAAGTGGGCCACAGGCTAGACAGGAGACCCAGGCCCCTGTAGTGCCTGCGTGAGACCTGTTCTGCTGGATCAAGGTTCTGAAAGGACAAGTGATTTGCCACAGGACTCACAGCGAGTAAATGGCAGAATGGGGAACTGAACCCAGGTTTTCTGGCTCCAAACCCAGAACTCCTGACCCAGTCCACAGTGAACTTCTCGGTGCTTTCTAGAAATTAGAGAAAGCAGAGGCCTCGTGCAGTCCCCTGTGTTCCATCCCTGTACCCTGCTGGCCAATGCAAACCAAGTGCATTGGACACCGACTACATGCCAGGCCAGCCCCACCTGAACCACGTCCTTCCCCTGTAACTAACTTCTAAAATGAATGGTGGAAATGCCTGATACATACATAGGTTTTCTATAAATGTTTTCTGCACTGCTTGACTCATATGCCATCTTCTTCCAAAAAGAATCAAAGCCACTTCAAAACATAAACATACTACTTACGTTTTCTCTAACAAGCGAGTAACTAGGTGAAAATGAAATGTACACATATCTGAATTTTTTTAAATAAGTGAGTAAATCAGGACAAAGGAAACACATGCACTACAATTTTTTTTAAGTAAGTGGGTGAATTAGGACAAATGAAAAATAAAGGTAGGAAATAAAAGAAAAAACTCAAGATGACACTGAAAGACACAATTCCGGGACTTGCCAGGAATGTACCTCAAAAATTGACTTTAAGTAGCAGCCACCATAGAGGGAAGCACCCGCTGTTGCAAGATACACTATATTCAAGAGCAATTTAAAATAAACAGAAAGAAAAAAATGTGCAGAAGTGAAACTATTTTTGCTTACTGAGTCTGGAAAGTTCTCCCAAGGAATAAATATTAGTTCCTTTCCTCTTACCCTCCTTCCTGGAATTCCAATTCCTCCTCCATCTTCAGGCTGTGAGCCTGCCTGTTCCGCCTTAGCTGGGCAGGTGCAGAAAGGTGGGGTACTCTTTTTATTTTTTTAAAGCTTTTCATCAAAGTATAGTATATGTACATTAAAACAGATCTACATGTGCTGTTCAGTGGATTTTTTTATGCTTTATTTATTTATTTATTTATATTAAGGTATTATTGATATACACTCTTATGAAGGTTTCACATGAAAAAACAATGTGGTTACTACATTTTCCCATACTATCAAGTCCCCACTCATACCCCAATTCAGTCCCAGTGATCCCCCACACCATGTGTACTAAACATAATACCTCACAATCCCCTTCTCCCACCCTCCCCACCCGCCCTCCCACATCCCTCCCCTTTGGTAACCACTAGTCCCTTCTTGGAGTCTCTGAATATGTTACTATTTTGTTCCTTCAGTTTTGCTTCGTTGTTATACTCCACAAATGAGGGAAATCATTTGGCACTTGTCTTTCTCCACCTGGCTTATTTCACTGAGCAAAATATCCTCCAGCTCCATCCATGTTGTTGCAAATGGCAGGATTTGTTTCCTTCTTATGGCTGAATAGTGTTCCATTGTGTATATGTACCACCTCTTCTTTATCCATTCATCTGCTGATGGACACTTAGGCTGCTTCCATTTCTTGGCTATTGTAAAAAGTGCTGCAATAAACATAGGGGTGCATATGTCTTTTTGAATCTGAGAAGTTGTATTCTTTGGGTAAATTCCAAGGAGTGGGATTCCCGGGTCAAATGGTATTTCTATTTTTAGTTTTTTGAGGAACCTCCGGATTGCTTTCCACAATGGTTGAACTAGCTTACATTCCCACCAGCAGCGTAGGAGGGTTCCCCTTTCTCCACATCCTCGCCAGCATTTGTTGTTCTTAGTCTTTTGGATGCTGCCCATCCTTACTGGTGTGAGGTGATATCTCCTTGTGGTTTTAATTTGCATTTCCCTGATGATTAGTGATATGGAGCATCTTTTCATGTGTCTGTTGGCCATCTGAATTTCTTCTTTGGAGAATTGTCTCTTCATATCCCTCTGCCCATTTTTTAATTGGGTTACTTGCTTTTTGGGTGTAGAGCTGTATAAGTTCTTTATATATTTTGGATGTTAACCCCTTGTCGGATATGTCATTTACAAATATATTCTCCCATACTGTTGGATGCCTTTTTGTTCTGTTGATGGTCTCCTTTGCTGTACAGAAACTTTTTAGTATGATGTAGTCGCATGAGTTCATTTTTCTTTTTGTTTCCCTTGCTCGAGGAGATGCATTCAGGAAGAAGTTGTTCATGCTTATATTCAGGAGATTTTTGCCTATGTTGTCTTCTAAGAGTTTTATGGTTTCATGACTTACATTCAGGTCCTTGATCCATTTTGAGTTTACTTTTGTGTATGGGGTTAAACAATAATCCAGTTTCATTCTCTTGCATGCAGCTGTCCAGTTTTGCCAACACCAGCTGTTGAAGAGGCTGTCATTTCCCCATTGTATGTCCATGGCTCCTTTATCATATATTAATTGACCATATATGGTTGGGTTTATATCAGGGCTCTCTAGTCTGTTCCATTGGTCTATGGCTCTGTTCTTGTGCCAGTACTAAATTGTCTTGAGTACTGTGGCTTTGTAGTAAAGCTTGAAGTTTGGGAGCATAATCCCCCCAGCTTTATTCTTCCTTCTCAGGATTGCTTTGGCTATTCAGTGTCTTTTGTTGTTCCATATGTATTTTAGAATGATTTTCTCTAGTTTGTTGAAAAATGCTGTTGGTATTTTGATAGGAATTCCATTGAATCTGTAGATTGCTTTAGGCAGGATGACCATTTTGACAATATTAATTCTTCCTATCCATGAGCACAGGATATGTTTCCATTTATTGGTATCTTCTTTAATTTCTCTCATGAGTGTCTTGTAGTTCTCGGAGTATAAGTCTATCACTTCCTTGGTTAGGTTTACTCCTAGGTATTTTATTCTTTTTGATGTAACTTTGAATGGAATTGTCTTCCTGATTTCTCTCTCTGCTAGGTCATTGTTAGTGTATAGGAATGCCATAGATTTCTGCGCATTAATTGCGTATCCTGCAATTTTGCTGAATTCAGATACTAGAGCTAGTAGTTTGGGAGTAGATTCTTTAGGGTTTTTTATGTACAATATCATGTAATCTGCAAACAGGAACAGTTTAACTTCTTTCTTGTCAATCTGGATGCCTTTTATTTCTTTGTGTTGTCTGATTGCCGTGGCTAGGACCTCCAGTACTATGTTGAATAGAAGTGGGGAGAGTGGGCATCCTTGTCTTGTTCCCGATCTTAAAGGAAAAGCTTTCAGCTTCTCACTGTTTAGTATAATGATGGCTGTGGGTTTGTCATATATAGCCTTTATTATATTGAGGTACTTGCCCTCTATACCCATTTTGTTGAGAGTTTTTATCACGAATGGATGTTGAATTTTGTCAAATGCTTTTTCAGCATCTATGGAGATGATCATGTGGTTTTTGTTCTTCTTTTTGTTAATGTAAAGGATGATGTTGATGGATTTTTGAATGTTGAACCATCCTTGCATCCCTGGAATAAATCCTACTTGATCATGATGGATGATCCTTTTGATGTACTTTTGAATTCGGTTTGCTAATATTTTGTTAAGTATTTTTGCATCTATGTTCATCAGGGTATTGGTCTGTAGTTTTCTTTTTCTGTGGTGTCTTTGCCCGGTTTGGGTATTAGAGTGATGCTGGCCTCATAGAAAGAGTTTGGAAGTATTCCCTCTTCTTCTACTCCTTGGAAAACTTTAAGGATGATGGGTGTTAGGTCTTCACTAAATGTTTGATTAAATTCAGCAGTGAAGCCATCTGGTCCAGATGTTCTGTTCTTAGGTAGGTTTTTGATTACCAGTTCAATTTCATTGCTGGTGATTGGTCTGTTGAGATTTTCTGTTTCTTTCTGCGTCAGCCTTGTAAGGTTGTATTATTATTCTAGAAAGCGGTCCATTTTTTCTAGGTTATCCAGTTTGTTAGCATATAATTTTTCATACTATTCTCTAATAGTTCTTTGTATTTCTGTGCTGTCCATAGTGATTTTTCCTTTCTCATTTCTGATTCTGTTTATATGAGTAGACTCTCTTTTTTTCTTGATAAATCTGGCTACAGGTTTATCTCTTTTGTTTATTTTCTCGAAGAACCAGCTCTTGCTTTCGTTGATCCTTTCTATTGTTTTATTCTTCTTGAATTTATTTTTTTCTGCTCTAATCTTTATTATGTCCCTCCTTCTACTGACTTTGGGTCTCATTTGTTCTTCTTTTTCTAGTTTCATTAATTGTGAGTTTAGACTGCTCATATGGGAATGTTCTTCTTTCCTGAGGTAGGCCTGTATTGCAATATACTTTCCTTTTAGCACGGCTTTCTCTGCGTCCCACAGATTTTGCGGTGTTGAATTATTGTTGTCATTTGTCTCCATATATTGCTTGATCTCTGTTTTTATTTGGTCATTGATCCATTGATTATTTAGGAGCATGTTATTTAGTCTCCATGTTTTTGTGGGATTTTTCATTTTCTCTGCATAATTCATTTCTAGTTTCATTCCTTTGTGATCTGAGAAGCTGGTTGGTACAATTTCAATCTTTTTTAATTTACCAAGGCTCTTTTTGTGGCCTAGCATATAATCTATTCTTGAAAATGTTCCATGTGCACTTGAGAAGAATGTGTATTCTGCTGCTTTTGGGTGCAGAGGTCTGTAGATGTCTGTTAGGTTCATCTGTTCTAATGTGTTTTTCAGTGTCTCTGTCTCCTTACTTATTTTCTGTCTGGTTGATCTGTCCTTCAGAGTGAGTGGTGTGTTGAAGTCTCCTAGAATGAATGCATTGCATTCTATTTCCCCCTTTAATTCTGTTGGTATTTGTTTCACATATGTAGGAGCTCCGGTGTTGGGTGCATAGATATTTATAATGGTTATATCTTCTTGTTGGGTTGACCCTTTTATCATTATGTAATGTCCTTCTTTGTCTCTTGTGACTTTCTTTGTTTTGAAGTCTATTTTACCTAAGTACTACAACTCCTGCTTTTTTCTCCCTATTAGTTGCATGAAATGTCTTTCTCCATCCCTTCACTTTTAGTCTGTGTATGTCTTTGGGTTTAAATTGAGTCTCTTGAAGGCAGCATATAGATGGGTCTTGTTTTTTTATCCATTCAGTGACTCTATGTCTTTTGATTGGTACATTCAGTCCATTTACATTTAGGGTAATTATGGATAGGTATGTACTTACTTATTGGCGTTGCAGGCTTCAGATTTGTGGTTACCAAAGGTTCAAGATTAACTTCCCTACTATCTAAGAGTCAAACAACTCACTTAATGTGCTGTTACAAACACAATCCAAAGGTTCTTTTTTTGTTTGCTTTTTTCCCTCCTCCTTTTTCCTCCTCCTCTATTCTTTATATATTAGGTATCATATTCTGTACTGTTTGTCTATCCCTTTATTGACTTTGGGGATAGTTAATTTAATTTTGCATTTTCTTAGTAATTAGCTCTTCTATTTTCTTTACTGTGGTTTTATTACCTCTGCTGACAGCTATTAAACTTTAGGAACACTTCCATCTATAGCAGTTCCTCCAAAATACACTGTAGAGATGGTTTGTGGGAGGTAAATTCTCTCAGCTTTTGCTTATCTGGGAATTGTTTAATCCCTCCTTCAAATTTAAATGATAATCTTGCCAGATAAAGTAATCTTGGTTCAAGGCCCTTCTGCTTCATTGCATTAAATACATCATGCTTCTCCCTTCTGGCCTGTAAGGTTTCTGCTGAGAAGTCTGATGATAGCCTGATGGGTTTTCCTTTGTATGTGATCTTATTTCTCTCTCTGGCTGCTTTTAATAGTCTGTCCTTATCCTTGATCTTTGCCATTTTAATTACTATATGTCTTGATGTTGCCTTCCTTGGGTCCCTTGTGTTGGGAGACCTGTGCACCTCCATGGCCTGAGAGACTATCTCCTTTCCCAGATTGGGGAAGCTTTCAGCAATCACCTCTTCAAAGACACCTTCTATCCCTTTTTCTCTCTCTTCTTCTTCTGGTACCCCTATAATGCGAATATTGTTCCATTTGGATTGGTCACACAGTTCTCTCAATATTCTTTCATTCTTAGAGATCCTTTATTCTCTCTGTGCCTCAGCTTCTTTGTATTCCTCTTCTCTAGTTTCTATTTCATTTATCATTTCCCCCACCCTATCCAATCTGCTTTTAATACCGTCTGTTTTGTTCTTCAATGATTGGATCTCCGACCAGAATTCATTCCTGAGTTCTTGAATATCTTTTCGTACCTCCATGAGCATGTTAATGATTTTTATTTTGAACTACCTTTCAGGGAGAGTCATGAGGTCCATATCATTTAAATCTTTCTCAGGAGTTGTGTTCTTAATTTCACTCTGGACCAGGTTCCTTTGCTGTTTCATATTTGTGTATGGCGCCCTCTAGTGCCCAGAAGCTCTACTCTCTGTAGCTGTTCAGCCCCTGAAGGAATGTGGGGGATTGTAGGGGAGTGGTATTGGTGCCTCTGGGGAGGAAAGAGCTATTTCCTGGTTCCTAGTTGCTATGCCTGTCTCCACTGCTTGAACCAGTGGGCCGAGCACACAGGTATAATCCTCTGTGCTTTGAGTTTTTAGTTGCTGTAGACAGATCTTCCCTTTGGCTGGCCCAATGCCAGGGTAGGGTTTCCCAGTTTGCAAGCCAGGTGAGTCTGGCCAGGAGAAAGGCACACTAGTCTGCCTGTCACAGAAGCGGTTCCTGGAGCTGTGTAGGCAGCCAGGGAGCTGGAACACCCGAAGATCGTGAAAGCTCCCAATCTGCTGGCAGAGTGCACCTGGACAATTTTGTCTACCTGTCCTTTCTCCTGAGCAGTAAGCTCTGTGAAATCCTTGCCCCTTTAGCAGCCCTCTTGCTAAGGGCTTCTTTGTTAGGAAGTCTCTCAGACTGCCCACCTTTCTTTTGTCCAGAGCAGCTGGATATGGATCCCTGCTTTCCACAAGCAGCTGGAATCTTAAGTCTCTCCAGGAATTTTGCCTGTCTTAGCTTTCCAATCCCCTAATTACAAGAGTATCATGCAAGCACCATGAAATGTAGGTTTGTGCTCCCAGAGCAGATCTCCAGGGTTAGGTATTCAGCAGTCCCAGATCCCCACTCCCTCCCTGCTCTGTTCCTCTTTCTCCTGCCAGTGAGCTGGGGTGGGGGAAGGGCTTGGATCCCGCAGGACCACAGCCTTAGTATGTTACCCTTTTCCGGGAGGGCTGCTCTTGTCTCCAGGTGTATGCAGTTTGTTGCAGTCCTCTTTCCTGTTGCTCTTTCACGAGTAGTTGTATTAGTTATATTGTCATATTATATGCGGTTTTAGGAGGAAGCCTCTGTCTCACCTCTCACGCCGCCATCTTTAATCCTCTCTCGGCTGTTCAGTGGATTTTCACAAACAAAATACACCTGTGTACCCTGCACCCAGGGCAAGAAACAGCATTACCAACACAGCTGATGCCTCCTCCCAGCTGATACCTCGCCCATGGTACATATTGCCTGGACTCCTAACAGCATGCATGTGCTTTTCCTGTTTTGGAACTTTATATAAATAGAGTCATTCAGTGCCTGGTTTCTTTTGCTCAACCCTTTGTTTGTAAATTGCCCACACATTGCTCATAGTCGTAATATGTTCATTCTCACTGCCGTATTCTGCCATGTGACCATACCACAATTTATTCTCCTGTAGATGGGCAGGTCCATCCATTATTGGTCTGGAAAATAAAGACAATCACAGGTTGCACAGGGGTATTTTTACCTAATTTAACTCAATAATTCATTTAAGTGCTTGAGTTCAGAAGATGCCAATGGTATTTTTCTAAAACTTTTAAATTAGACTCCAATGTGGCATCTGAGAACTGTCAGTCTGGCGGCTGACATTATTTTGATCACTGAAATCTATTTTTGTAACCAAAGATGTCTCAGTCCTGGGGCCAGGGAACCAAAAAACACAGAGGAAAACCGTAAGAATGTTTTTCTGCTCTTTTGCAATTAGAACATTCAATATTTGTAGTCAACATTTATTTAGACTTTACTATGTGTCAAGAACTATAGTAAACACTTTGCTTGTATTATTTCTTTCAATGCTGACAACCCTATGAAATAGTTTTATTACTCCCATTTTTCATATTTTGTTCTCAGCACCTAGTGTAAGATCTTGTATAAGCCAGGCACTCAATAAGTGCTTATTAAACAAGCCAATAAATAAATAATAGCACCTATCAAGTTTAGAGCCCATCGTATATACCAGAAACTGTGCCAAATGCTTGCATTCACTATCCTATTGAATGTTTCCAACAAACATGAGGTAACACAGAAGACATCTTTAGGGGTTTTGCCCAACTCACAAGTACCCACTTTCCCTGAAAACTAACTCCCGCTTATGCATATGTCCACTAGCTGCCATGTTTGTGTTATATGACCCCGCCCCTTTGGTCCCTGTGACTGGACTAAAAGTGGACACCTAATGCAGCTCAGCCAATCAGATTCTCTCTTAGGAATTTGGACTTGCGATTCAAAGATGGTCAGTTAGTTCTACTTGTGGCTAGAATCAAGATACTGTGAACTTAACCCCAAGCTACAGTGTGGACTTTTTATAGACTAATAGAGAAAAAGGGTCTGTAGGAGAAAAATTAGGAGACTGAGCAGAGAGGTGCTGAGACATGAGGCAGAGTCCTGCCTGGGTTCCCACCTACTTCTTTGTTCTCCACTCCAGGACCTCAAAAAAATCCACTAGAGTGGATTCTAGTATATTCTTTTTTGCTTAAAATGGCTCAAGTTAGTTCCCAGTAGTTTTTCTGCTACCAAAAAACTCTCAACTAAGATAGGTAAATTTTATTTTCCCCTTCCATGTATGCAGAAATGAAGCTCAGAGGAAGTAAAGTGACTTGTCCAAAGTCACAATTCCATGAGGGGTAGAGCAAAGTCTTGAACCCAAGTCCACCCAACTCTGTAGCCTGAGTTGTTTCCCCTTCTACACGCTGGTGTTCCCTGGTCCAGATCAAGGGGACCCCCGTACCAGATCAGTCTTTCACCCCTCACTGCAAGCTTTCTGAGGACTGAGGCCACATCTGACTCACCATAGCAGCTCCACCTGGGCTGACACTTGTCAGGCGTCACTGGCGAGCCACCACGATGGAAATTTCACAGGGCCAAAGGAAACATGATGGCGTGACTGATGGGAAGTTAATGGGTTTTATGGATGCAAATTATAGAGGCAGAAAAGTGGAGCAAAGAACTGAGACACTTCCTAGTGACCTTGACAGACAAGCCAGTGAACAACTGGTGAAAGTCCATGGCAGCCAACTGGTGAAAGTCCATGGCAGCCACAAAGCTGGAGAAGGGCCACTGCAAGACTATAAAGACCTTGGTGGGGAGTATGCATGCCACCCTGGAAAACTGAGAACCCCTAAATCTTCCTCATGCCACAATCCTCAACCTGACTGCCTTTACTTCAGCTTTGGCAAAGTAAGTGAAGTTAGAACTGGGTTTGGGTCCAGGCCAAATATGGGGACCTAGGCCAACTTCAGGGGCCGGACTCAGAGCACAGCATTAGCCAAAGCCCTCATTCTGCAGGGACCAGACCATTGATCCCCTTTACACACACATACCCCACCCCATCTTCCACAAGGCAGCCAGAGACATCTTTCTAAAGCACCAACCTGAACATGTCATCTACTCTATGAAGCCCATACATGGCTCCCAAGGCCCTCTGCATGTCATTCAAGGTCTTTATGACCTCCTGTGGTATAACAAAAAATAGATTTGGTCTTTGTTCAGGGTTCCTGGCACAGAGTTACTAAAACCCTTGGAATTTCCCAAGGGTTAAAGGTGATAGAAGTGTCTTTTGTTACATTTGGTTGTTGTACAGAGCTCCTAAGGCTCTTGCAATTTCCTAAGTAATAGAAATGTCTTTTTATTCATAATAAGCCCCTTTGATCACACATGGGTTCATATGAATGAACTTTGGGTGGGGCCCCTACACAGCCTCAAGTGTAACTGTGGTCCCCAGAAAGACCAAGTGGTTACAGGATTGGAACTTTCTGTTCCACCCACTGGCCTACAGGAAGGGAATGGGGGTGAAGGGTGTAGGGGGCTGGAGATTAAGCTGTATCTGATAGGTGGACACATGGAGGTGCTGAAACGGTGATGTGCCCAGAGAGGTGATGGAAACTCCACACACCTCACCCCACATTGCCCTATGCATCTCTTCCTTCTCGATGTTCCTTAGTTGTATCCTTTATAATAAACTGATAAACCTAAGTACTTTATCTGAGTCTGTGAGCTATTTTAGCAAATTACTGAACCCAAGGAGGGGATCATAGAAACCCTCTATTTACAGTCAGAAGTGTACTCTAGTGACTGGCGTCTAAAATGGTGAGCAGTCTGTGGTATTGAGCCCTTAAGCTATTGGGTCTGTGCTAACTCCAGATAGTCAATGTCAGAACTGTGGGTGTGCAGTTAGACAGTCGGCTGCTGGTGTTGGAACACATGTCATACCTGCCATTCCAGTATTCTCTTGTAACATGCCACTCATTCACACTCAATTTCACTCCAACATTGCAAGTTACCCACATCCCTGATGCAGTTTGATTGAACTTTAAACTGCACAACCTCAAAGCAGCGTTTTCTAACCTTGTAGATTGGGTTAAGTCTTCTTTCTTTGTATGTACAGCAAAGTGCTGGGACTGCAGTAGGCACCAGTAAGTACATATGGGATGCACGGGTGGATGGATGCATGGTGGATGCATGCATAGGCAGATGGGGTAGGCAGATAAATGGGATAGATTTGTATAGATAGATGGATAGCAGGAAGAGTAAGTGGATGTGTGGGAGAATAGGGAGGTGGATAGATAAGAGGATGGATGGATGGATGGATGGTGGATGGGTGGATTGGAAGATATGAGGGGGGATGGGTGGATAAATGAGAGGATTTATGAGTGGATAAATGGATAGATGATAAGAAGGTAGGAAATAGAATACATGGATTCATAGGAGGATAGATAGGTGGATGGATAGATGGATGCATCAATCAGTGATGATGCCTTAACATCTAAGCCTAGAATTTAGTCCTTGGGTTGTCTTTGTGGCCTGGACTCCTCTCAGAATTCTGCTGCCTGCCAATGACTCCTGAAGTTCCACATGTATAAAATCAAATTCATATTCTTCTTCCCCCAACTTGATTCCATTCTAGCGTTTTGCTCCTCAGTGAATGGCACCACTACCCATCCAGCTATACCAACCAGAAATCCAGGGGTCACCCTTGGCTCCAAGGGTTCCCTCAGCTCCCATACCCAAACATCACCAAGTCTTGTTGACGTTACCTCGGACGTCTCTGTCCAACTAATCTATCTCTTCCATCTCTAGGGCCACCATCACTTCTCTTCTAGGCTAGTGTGACCACATCTCCAGCCTCCCATCCTCTGTTTTGTCTTGCCCCCAAACATCAATAAACCTGTCTTTTCAAAATGCAGGTCTGATTATCAACAATAATCCAAAAATCTGTGGGATGCAGCAAAGGCTGTGTTAAGAGGGAGTATATTGCAATACAGGCCTACCTCAGGAAAGAAGAACAATCCCATATGAACTGTCCAAACTCACAATTAATGAAACTAGAAAAGGAAGAACAAATAAGGCCCAAGGTCAGTAGAAGGAGGGACATAATAAAGATTAAAGCAGAAATGAATAAAATTGAGAAGAATAAAACAATAGAAAGAATCAATGAAAGCAGGACCTGGTTCTTCAAGAAAATAAACAAAATAGATAAACACTTAGCCAAACTTATCAAGAAAAAAAAGAGAGCCTACACACATAAAGAGAATCAGAAATGAGAAAGGAAAAATCACTACGGACACCACAGAAAAACAAAGAATTATGAGAGAATACTATGAAAAATTGTATGATAACAAACTGGATAACCTAGAATAAATGGAAAACTTTCTAGAAAAATACTCTACATAAAAAACCCTAAAGATTCCATTCCAAAACTACTAGAACTAATATCTGAATTCAGCAAAGTTGCAGGATACAAAATTAACACACAGAAATCTGTTGCTTTCCTATATACTAATGATGAACTAACAGAAAGAGAAATCAGAAAAACAATTGCATTCACAATTGCATCAAAAAGAATAAAATACCTAGGAATAAACCTAACGAAGGAAGTGAAAGACCTGTACTCTGAAAACTACAAGACACTCCTAAGAGAAATTAAAGAGGACACTAACAAATGGAAATGCATCCCATGCTCTTGGCTAGGAAGAATAAATATTGTCAAAATGGCTATACTACCTAAAGCAATCTACAGATTCAATGCAGTCCCTATCAAACTACCAACAGCTTTCTTCAATGAACTGGAACAAATAATTCTAAAATTCATATGGAACCACAAAAGACCCCGAATAGCCAAAGCAATCCTGAGAAGGAGGAATAAAACAGGGGGAATTACACTCCCTGACTTCAAGCTCTACTACAAAGCCACAGTAATCAAGACAATTTGGTATTGGCACAAAAACAGACCCACAGACCAGTGGAACAGAATAGAAAATCCAAACATTAACCCAAACATATACAGTCAATTAATATTTGATAAAAGTGCCTTAGATATACAATGGGGAGATGACAGCCTCTTCAGCAGCTGGTGTTGGAAAAACTGGACAGCTACATGTAAGAGAATGAAACTGGACTACTGTCTAACCCCATACACAAAGGTAAACTCAAGGTGGATCAAAGACCTGAATGTAAGTCATGAAACCATAAAACTCTTAGAAAAAAACATAGGCAAAAATCTCTTGGACATAAACATGAGCGACTTCTTCATGAACATATCTCCCCAGGCAAGGGAAACAAAAGCAAAAATGAACAAGTGGGACTATATCAAGCTGAAAAGCTTCTGTACAGCAAAGGACACCATCAGTAGAACAAAAGACATCCTACAGTATGGGAGAATATATTCATAAAAAACGTATCTGATAAAGGGTTGACATCCAAAATATATAAAGAACTCATGCACCTTGACAAACAGAAAGCAAATAATCCAATTAAGAAATGGGCAGAGGACATGAATAGACACTTCTCCAAAGAAGAAATTCAGATGGCCAACAGGCACATGAAAAGATGCTCCACATCGCTAATCATCAGAGAAATGCAGATTAAAACCACAATGAGATATCACCTCACACCAGTGAGGATGGCCAACATTCAAAACACAAACAACAACAAATGTTGGCGAGGATGTGGAGAAAAGGGAACCCTCCTACACTGCTGGTGGGACTCCAAATTAGTTCAACCATTGTGGAAAGCAGTATGGAGGTTCCTCAAAAAACTCAAAATAGAAATACCATTTGACCCAGGAATTCCACTCCTAGGAATTTACCCTAAGAATGCAGCAGCCCAATTTGAAAAGGACAGATGCACCCCTATGTTTATTGCAGCCCTATTTACAATAGCCAAGAAATGGAAGCAACCTAAGTGTCCATCAGTAGATGAATGGATAAAGAAGAAGTGGTACATATACAGAATGGAATATTATTCAGCCATAAGAAGAAAACAAATCCTACCATTTGCAACAACATGGATGGAGCTAGAGGGTATTATGCTCAGTGAAATAAGCCAAGCCGAAAAAGACAAGTATCAAATGATTTCACTCATATGTGGAGTATAAGAACAAAGAAAAAATGCTGAAGGAACAAAACAGCAGCAGACTCACAGAACCCAAGAACGGACTAATAGTTACCAAAGGGAAAGGGACTGGGGAAAATGGGCGGGAAGGGAGGGATAAGAGAGAAAAAGGGGCATTACGATTAGCAGATGTAATGTTGGGGGGGCACGGGGAGGGCAGTACAACTCAGAGAAGACAAGTAGTGATTCTATAGCATCTCACTACGCTGATGGACAGTGACTGTAATGGGGTTGGTGGGGGGGACCTGATGAAGGGGTAGTTTAATAACCGTAATATTGCACATGTAATTGTAGATTAATGATAATAAAATAAATTATATTTAAAAAAAAAGAAAGAAAACATAGGCAAAAATCTCTTGAATATAAACGTGAGGAACTTTTTCCTGAGCGCATCTCCTCAGGAAAGGGGAATAAAATCAAAAATGCAGAAATGGGACTACACCATGCTAAAAACTTCTGTACAGCAAAGGACACCATCAGCAGAACAAAAAGGCATCCTACAGTATGGGAGGATATATTTGTAAGTGACATATCTGACAAGGGGTTAACATCCAAAATATATAAAGAACTCATATGCCTCAACACCCAAAAAGCAAATAACCCTATTAAAAATGGGTGGAGGATATGAACAGACAATTCTCCAAAGAAGAAATTCAGATGGTCAATGGGCACATGAAAAGATGCTCCACATTGCTAATTATCAGGGAAATGCAAATTAAAACTACAAAGAGATATCACCTCACGCCAATTAGCATGGCCAACATAGAAAAGAATAGGAACAACAAATACTGGCGGGAATGCAGAGAAAGGGGAACCCTCCTACACTGTTGGTGGGAATGTAAACTAGTTCAACCATTGTGGAAACCAGTATGGAGTTTCCTCAAAAACTCAAAAATAGAAATACCATTTGACCCAGGAATTCCACTCCTAGGAATTTACCCTAAGAATGCAGCAGCCCAATTTGAAAAGGACAGATGCACCCCTATGTTTATTGCAGCCCTATTTACAATAGCCAAGAAATGGAAGCAACCTAAGTGTCCATCAGTAGATGAATGGATAAAGAAGAAGTGGTACATATACAGAATGGAATATTATTCAGCCATAAGAAGAAAACAAATCCTACCATTTGCAACAACATGGATGGAGCTAGAGGGTATTATGCTCTGTGAAATAAGCCAGGTGGAGAAAGACAAGTACCAAATGATTTCACTCATATGTGGAGTATAAGAACAAAGAAAAAACTGAAGGAACAAAACAGCAGCAGACTCACAGAACCCAAGAATGGACTAACAGTTACCAAAGGGAAAGGGACTTGGGGGTGTATGTGGTGGGGACTTGATAATGGGTGGAATCTAGTAACCACAATGTTGCTCATGTAATTGTATATTAATGATACCAAAATAAAAATTAATTAATTAATTAATTTAAAAATGCAGGTCTGATTATGCCACCACCACTCCTCCAAAATATTGTTCAAAACATTTTAATGCCTTCCATTGCTCTTAGGATCGAAAGATATCCTGGCCCCCTACCCATTTCTCCTGCCTCATCCCAATCCCCTGACAAGGTCAGACCACTTACAACACTCTAAAACTATGGCATGTTCCATCACTGCAACTTTATATCTATCTCTGTGACTCCATGATTAATATCTGTCACCCTCCTCACAGTGATTCCACAAAGGAGAGACCATGTTTATTTTGGCTTTACTTGATTTTGGGTCAGGTCGTCTTGGGTGCACATCTGGATTCTGCCCCTAATTAGCTATGTGACATTGAGCAAGGTACTTGACCTTGATAAACCTCCTTGCTGCACATAAAAAAACACACAATATTGTCCCCCCTCCACAGGACACTGGAGGATGGAATTAAATAGCGTATGTAGTGTGGGTCACAGAGGGTCTAGTCTCTGTGAGGACATCATGAGCTGGGAGCAGCAGCAGAAAGATATGTATGCAGTTCCTGCTCGCCCCTCAGCCAGTCTGCCCTGAAATAAGCTCTACCCTAAACACAACTTCAGGCATGTCCAGAAATAAGTTCTTCAGCACCTGGAGATGAGACCTTTCTCAGGACCCTGGAAGGGCAGCTTCCCTCCTAAGGAGTGACAGAGAGTGGCAGCCTGCTCTAGTCCCTCCAGCCAGAACAAAGAGTGGTCAGGGATTATTAAATCCCCAGAAGGGCTTAGGGACTCAGGGCCAGCCTTCTTAACACAGCCATTTCATTAAGTCCCTTCCTCCCACAAGAGCCTGTGATGGCTCCCACTGCCTAAGCATCAGGTGTGTAGCCTCCTTTACCCAGAACCTCGCCTCCATCCCCCATCTGGCACCTGGTGCCCAGAGCCCATCCTTCATTCAGTCAGGTATCTTCACCGGCCTCCATACTACTTCCTGACCCCAGGCCCTGACCTCTGTCCTGGAAAGCCGTCTACCTTCAGGTCTCCCCCTCTGAATCTTTTTCCACCCCTCAAAGCCCCCTTCTTCCAGAAAGCTCTCTAGGACTAATTCAGCCCATACTAATTTCCCTCTGTGGGCCCAAGGCCCTGATGCCTCCAATTAAAGACAAAGCTCCGGTGTTAAGACCCACCTGGATGCAATCCCACACTTAAAGGACACGGTTTTTTAACGGATAAAATCATGACTGTTATACAAATATAAAACGAACACATGTCAAAGACTTCAACACATTAATTAATGAGGGAACCAATAAAATGTTACACACAATTTCAAAGGCAAATCCAAAGTGCAACCACATGTATAGCTTTCAGCCCACCCCCAAGATATCAACTGACCTCACCAAATGATGTTTATTTGCATCTCAACAGCAAGACTTGTCCTCATTACAATCCGCTTTCTACAGCTTAAAGAAGAATAACATAGCTCAGACACCAAGAAACACACAAACTCCTATAGTAACAGATAATCATCTGTGAGATAACACCTAAATATTCTATTCAAAGGACTCTTGGTAATCTTTTTGCCTATTTTAAAGTGTTTCAACTTACCTGGTGCAGTTTAACCAGTTGTGCATCTCTGAAAAGTCAGTTAAATTTAGAGGGTCTCAGTCACCTCATCTGCAAAGTGGGGTGAAAGCACAGGAACACCCCCAAGCTCTCAGACAGCAGCTCCAGGAGCTGCTTTAAGTTTTACAGATATGTCCCACCCCCTGAGCTTCCTCCCTTCCTTCAGGACCACCTCTGAGCTCCCCACCCCCATCAAACACAAACCCAGGCTTCTTCCTCCACCTGCCCTTAACACCATCAAGACACATTCAAGAGGACCTTCAGCAAACTCAGCGGAGAGAGGAAAACTCTTTGAAAAGCTGGTGGGATAGGTTTTCCTCCTTCACCTCCTTCCCTTTTTAGAGCATGGTGTGCTTCCCAGCCCCAAAGTCATAGCGACTGGAGAGCCAGGCCCTTTGTATCGTAATTCAAGCCTGGAAGATGCTTTTG
Organism: Smutsia gigantea; assembly: GCA_032199065.1. NCBI lineage: Eukaryota > Metazoa > Chordata > Mammalia > Pholidota > Manidae > Smutsia > Smutsia gigantea. Next base: position 252,771 of record JAVSCE010011822.1, read on the forward strand.
ACATAATTCTGTATAAGAGATACACTAGCAAGAGGTACCCTTTCTGAAAGGTCTGGTGGGTTTTTTAGATAGATATCTCACTCAAAGTTTAGACCGTCCTGATGGTCTTTCCTCTCCCCTCCTTCACGCGTAGCATCAGAAGATTCCCCCCAACAACAGAATTGATAAGTTGACCATACCCTGCGAGTGACAGGGTAATACAGAGCACACTCTGGGGCAAGTCCCCAGAGCCTAGACTCGAGAACTCTCAGGGCACCTCACTGTCCTGAGATGGCACTGCCTGACTTCCCATAGACTCCTCCCTCCAGCCTTCCTGCCCAACCCTTCACCAAGCAGACACTAAACACCACTGTGCTTCCTTGGTGCTCAGGAGATGCCACTCCTGCAAGTCTGGCCCAGTACAGAAGAAAGCCTCAAAAATATGTGGACATACCCATCGAAATAAAGAATAATCCCAGACATGCACAAATCTACCCATGAGGATGTTCATTGCAGTGTTGTCTGTAAGTGAGAAAAACTGGATGCAAACTAAATGCCCAGCAGTAGAGGATTGGCTAAATAAAACATGGTACAACCATCTGGTGCGGCGCTAGGCAGCCATTAAAACTGTGCCGTAGGAGAGGAGAGAGATTCGTCAGCAAGCTCGCTCCATTGAAGGACACTTACAGAGTTATGCAATTAGGATGAAAAAAAAAGAAACCTTAATATTAAGTAACGAGTTTTACATTCTTTTTCCTTTTGATGTTTCCCAGTGTCCTCCACTAATATGTATTTGTGGATGGACAGATAGGCAAATTGACATAATCCAATAACTCCCCAATAACCCCATGCCACTAAGGCCCATTGGAAACCATTTCTGGGTTCCAGTGTGAAGAACAAGCCAGACTGACCAGACCAATGATGCTCAAATGGAGGATGGAGGGGAATAAACTCTTTAGGGCTGGAGCCTTCTATAGGACTTACTCAAAGTGAGCCACCCCCACAAAACACACATACACATGGTCTGCTACAATAAAACCACTACCAACCAGAATATCCATCCTGCAAGGCTTGGCAGGTGTCTGCTCAGGGAGCTCGAGGTCATCCTTAGCAGGGTTGTGCTGGAGGCTGTGCCTGGGAATCCTAGGGCCTTCAATGCTAGCTCTCTGGCCCTGGTCTGTCCCTTCCGTTCTCTAGTCCTTTATTTGTTCATTCATAAAATAAATGCATGGGATTGGACAAGGGGCTTCTCAGGTCCCCTTTCTTAGGACTTTTGGGAGATGTTTCCCTGTATTCTGGCCCCATCTCCCCTAGAGCACAAATGCCATGACAGCCCCAGATGGAGCTAGAATAACCCAGCCAAGGTCCCACTCCCTAGCACATAGTCTAGGGCTATGAGGTAGGCAGTACAGGAGGCAAAGCCCAGAATAAATAGTTACTAAAGGAGGCTGGGATGTGTCCTCACTCACTGAGGCCCCAGACCATGCTGGTCCTCTGCCTCCCCCCAAGGAAGCCTAAGATATGGTGGCTGGCAGAGCTAGAATGGAGTGCCTTTGTTTTCTCCACCAGAGCCTGCTCTGCCCCCACCCTCCCTACAGTGCCGGTGGCTGCCTGCCTTCTCGTCCACACAATCCCCACGGCTCTTGTGCTTCCCTGTTTTCTCATCAATATGTGTAGCTGTCATCATGTTTTATTTTTCAGAACCACTTTCTAGCCGCCATCAACAAAATGGGGGTTAGGAGAGAGTTATCAACAAAGTATCCCATCAAGTCATTCATCAAATTCAGAGTGCAAACTGTTCGGGCTTCCAACAGTCTCCCTCGTGGGGGCCCCGAGTTAAGTATGAGAGACACAAATAATTGGAGAGCACCCCAACTTAGCAGGGATGCAATAAACAGGAGTTTTACTCTATTGGAGACTGGAAGGCCGGGGGATGCGCTGGCCTTGCCGGAGCCTCCAAAGTAGGGTGCGGACCAAGCAGGTCCAGATGCCTGAGACTCCGCTGAGCGTCCTGTTGAGAAAGGCATGCATCTGCTGGGGCGGAACTCTGTGCCCAAGGTTTGGAGGGAGAGATGTACAGAGGGCACAGGGTGGGACCAGGGGTGAAAGAAAGGCCTGCTGGTGGCTCAGGAGAAGACAGCTTCAGCCTGGCCTAGCTGACATCCAGGCACACCCCAGCACTCACCTGCCAGCAACTGGGGAACAGGAGGCCCTACCAGGTTCATCTGCCCCTCCAGTAGCCGAGACAGGGAGCCCCTGCCGAAGTGCGCAGCCTTGCCTCTTGCCAGCCTGTCTGTCCTTCCCTGCACATATCTTTAGGACTTCTCTGCACATGTCTGTGAGTCTGTCCTTCTTTGTTCCCACTTGTTTGTATGTCTATACACGCCTGTCTGCCCTCCTCACACGTCCGGCTGGCTCGCTGGCCTCTGCCTCCCTCGGCTTCTTCGTGGTACCTGCCCAGCCTGCCTCTGTGTGGGTGTCGGGCTGGCTGTGCGCAGAGGGGTGCGGCTCGGCCCTCCCCCTCTCCCGCGTCCCCCCATCTCAGGAATGACCCAGGCGGTGGCCCTGCACTGTTGAGGCCCAGGAGCCGCGGCGCAGTGCTGTTAAGGCCGGAAGGCGCGCCGCCGCCTAGAGGGGCGGAGTGGGCGGCCGTGGCGTGGGCGGCGGCGCGCGGCTGCAGCTGGGCAGGGCAGGGCCGGGGCCGGACCCGGGAAGCCACCGCCTCCTGAGCCCGGGATCGCGGGCATCAAGTCTGCAAGGCGCAGCCCCGCCCCGCCCCGCCCCTCCCCGCCCCTCCCCTCCGCGAAGAGCAGGCCGAGGCAGAGCGGCGCGCCCCCCGCGACGCCCGAGCCCGAGCGCAGCGGCATCCGAGCGGGAACCGGAGTGGGAGCCGGAGCCGGAGCCAGAGCGGGAGCCCGAGCTGGAGCCAGAGCTGGAGCCGGCACTGCAGCGCACCGAGCGGAGCGAGGCAGCCAAGCCGAGTAAGGGGCGTGGGGCTGGGGGCGGTGCTGGGGAGGGGTGGGGAGGGGGTCCCGGCCCCCTCCCCCGCGCTCTGCAGAGGCCCCGGAGCACGCACACACTCCGGGGCGCTGGGCGCGAAGCCTGGGCGCGCCGGGAGGGGGGACGCACGGTCTAGAGTGGAACCGCAACGCGCTCCCAGCAAAATCCTCGGATCCCCACGGAGCCCTGTCTTCTGCCCCTCCGCCCCTGGGCGGGCCACTGGGACGGGTGGAGGCAAAGGCTGCCCCTGAGCACGCCCTCGGGCCACGGGGAATGGAAGGTTTCCCGGATTCTGAGTCCTAGAGGAGCACCCATCGCGTGTGTGGGGGCATAAGACAGTCTCCCCGGCCGCGCGCCCTTGGTTTCGGGGATCCCTGAACAGCCTATTCAAGAAGGGCAAAGCAGGACGCACTTTGGGGCCACGGTGGAAGAGGAAACGGGCTCTTTTGGAGTTTGAAGCTAGAATTCAACCCCCACTCTTGAGCTAGGAAGTTTGACCCTCCGACAGGCGGGTCATCCGGGCCATGCCCCAGCTTCCGTGCCTGCCCTGATGGCCTAGCTCAGCACCACAGGTGGGAGAGGGGGCGTCCCCCCCCGCCTTCTCCCGCTTTGGGGCAGACTTCCCTTGCGCGGTTAAGTGGGACCCCAGGCTGAGTCTGAGGCAGCTGCTTTGGCTGGCTTCGCAGCGGCCAAGCGGCACTGCTGCCTCTCCCCAAGCGCCCTTGGAAGCTGGGTAATGTCCACCCGACCCTCGGCTGAGTCGCGCAACCCTTCCTCTCTCCTCATCGGGCTCCGCGGTCTGGAGGTTGGTGCGCGAGGAACCAGGGCTGCCCTCCTGCCTGATCCCACCCGGGTGCCAGCGTGGGTGGCCAGACCCAGGCTGGTAAGGGGAAGACACAAGTGACAAGTGTGAGGGGCATGTGCCCCACGAATTTGGTCCTTGGTCCTGATTCACACAGTCCCACAGGCACTTGCCTTAAGGATGTCCCTTGGACTCCCAAACATCCCGATTGCTTTACAAAAGAAGCGACTTCACCTCCCTGGGCCTCAGTTTCCCTTGCTGACAAGTAGGTAACATTCAGTTATGGGCAGAATGTTTAAGAGCTTTGAAACCAGAGGATGGGCTTGGCTAATTTCCTGGCTGTGTGACCTTAGACAAGACATTTAACCTCTCTTGAGCCTCAGTTTCTCCATCTGAAACATGAGGAAGGTGAGCTAGGAGGATTAAATGAGATGGTGCACGTGGGGAGCCTGCCATGGTTCTTGGCAAACAGCCAATACTCATTCAGGCTGGCTACAGGTGTTACTTTATGAAGTGTCCAGCACCAGTACATGTTGAGGCAGAATGAGTTCTCCTGGGATGTGGGGACTTGGCACTCCCCCCACACACACACAACACCCTTCAAAAAGGCCTTTCAATCTCCCAAGGCATTGTTATATCTAATTACAATGCAAAACTCTCTTCTCAGGGCCTACCCTTTCTCAGGCATTCCCTCCTACTTGGCCTCTCCCAGTCCAGCTCTCCTCTCCTGACTCCACCATCCCCATCCAGGTTGGAAAAGACCATATCTGACAGACTGTCTTCCCTTTGCCCTTGGCTGATGTCTGTTGCCCTGGTGTAGAGATTTACTCACATTTTGTGAAGGGAATTCTGCACACCTCCCTCCATGCCAGGGTTTGGGGGAATGAGGAGGATTGCTTTCCCTGAGGAGCAATCAGGCTGTCAGGTGGCTTGGACATTCCAGTTGTGAAGGTTCAGACAGGCAGTGAAAGCAGCAGGTGTCTACCAGAGACAAGAGAGTGGGAAGTCCCACCCTGCTTCCCTGCTGACCGTGGTGTGTTCATCCAGGCCACTGAGCCATGAAGCATCAAAGGTGCTGAACCTCCAGCAAGCTGACCGAGAGGTTAGAACCTCAGAGCTGCAGTATCCCCAGGAAGAGATCTGCCCAGTCTGTTCTGCTGGGGGCTCAGGTCCAGAGCAGAGCAGGAGAGGCTGGGGGCCTAGGAGAGGATGCTGGGGTCGTTGGGGGTGGCATATGGAGAATGTAGGTGACTTGGAGCATTGTTGGGAGGAAAACATGGTGGATACCCATGTTAGTCCTGGCCACCTGTGGCCCAGCTGCCCAGAACGGGAGCGGGTCCACATGTTGCCTGGTGGGGACCTGCTGAGAACGGACTGCCTCCTTGAGCTCCTCCTACACAGAAACCCCTCTCACCTCTTCCTCTGTAGCCCACTCCAGCCCCTCCCACATTCACCCACTAAGGTGACACATCCCTGCATATTCCATAATCCTCACACCTCTTCTTCCCAAAGGAGTTAATCAGAGACTAATTAGGAGGTTTGTGTCTCCTGGTTCACATATATTTGGAACACGGCCCATCAGGAATATGATGGGGTTATGGGAATTATCTTCAGTCTTTGGGAATAATCAGAAACACTCAGAGACGCATCTCCTGAAGTCTTTGCCCTGGAAGTGCTCAGAGCACAAGGTGAGAGGCAGGAAGGTGTCAATCTTCACTCAGTCTCCTAAAGGGAGATCACTTGGAGACTTCTGGAGCCCCTAGGCAAGTGAGCACAAGAGCAGAGTTGTGGCTGGGAGCGTGACTTCTTGGAGCTAGACTGCCTGGGTTTACAGCATGTGATTCTGGGAGGAGATTTACCTTTCAGAGCCTCAATTTCCCTTGAAAATTGTTTAACCAATGAGCAGTCTCCCACCTTTTCTCCCTAACTATTGCCTTCATTTAGACATCTCCTGCCACAGCCTGCTGCCTCCCACACCTGGTCCGCCCTCTGCACCAAAAGGATGAAAGCAGATCACGTCACTACCCCCCGCTTAGAATCCTCCAAAGGCCAGGGAGCTCACTACCGCACCTGGCCCCCTTCCATTTCTCTGGATCTCAGTGTCGTCATCTCTAAAACGGGGATTTGTTTTGAGATCCAGTAAGCAGATAGCACGTGGTTGAGCAGGTAAACATCACAGCATCAAGTGGCCTGTTCTACAGGCCAGCCCACGCCTGCAGCCCCTGGCAGTCCGCTGTCTGCTGCGCTGTGGCTGAACCTCCCGATGCGCCTACCGCGCATGCGCCGAACCGGGCTCTGCCCGTCAGCAGCCCGCAGCGCATGGCCGCTGCGCTTAACCACACACTCATCTGCCCAGTTCTGAGTAACGCAGCGGGCCGCAGGGTGGAGGTATTCCGGGAGTGAGGACACGAAGCGGAGTGGAATGATATGGCGTTGCATAATACCACTGAATCCACTTCAAAGCCCGGCGTACCACTGCCCGCCCGCCCGCCCGCGCGCCCTCCAGCCCTCCAGTTGCTAGCCAGACAATCGAGTCGCGGATGAGTCACAGGCAGGAACGCGCCTCGCCTCAGATGCTGGGCTCCGAGAGGCGGCAGCAGGAGACGTGACCCGGTGCCCCCCACCCCCTCAGTCCCTGCGCCAGAACTCCAATCCCAGCAAACCATACGCTCAGCCCATCCGTGTCAGACCCATCCATCCACTACCACATTCCTCACAGCCGCTGTGGTCACAAATGGGGCTACCAGGGTGGGCACTTGCTCACGTGGACACTTGACATCCAGCTCCTTTGTCTTGGTGACCCCAACAGAAGCTCCACCCAAGGAGAAGGTCTGATGCCACCAAGGGGTGGTTTTCCTTACGCTGGAATCCTCAAGTGGGGGAGGGAAGCTGAAAGAGGAAACAGGTTGAGAATTCCATTTTAGAATCACGAAAGCCTCTCCTGTTTTCCAAAGAGTTTTGTGGGATACCCTGTAAATGCTTGGTAAACATCTGAATAAACCGATGCGAGCTGGGATGCTGGGAGAATGCAGCAGGAGGGTGTGTGTGTGAAGTGCTGATTGAGTTACACAACCCAGGGAACTGTCAGCATCGCAGTCATGAATGATCTGGGGGAGCACCTCAACACCTTACATAGTGTCCCCCACAGGAAATAGAACGTCATTAAAAGGTAGCCTCAACACCACGGAGGTGATGTGTCAGCATCAGGCCAAGGGTTTGCTCTAGATTTTCCACATTTTTAAAAATATCCCTCAGTGCCCAGCCCTGAGTGAGTTCCAGAGGCCACATCGGCTCACGGCCGCCAGCTTTCCCCGGCAGAAGCCCGCTGGGCTCGTCATCCATGGTCCCTGCTCAGCAGCCCCCAAAGGTACAGTTTGGTTTCTCAAGTCAAGTGCACACATTCCCTAGGAAATAACTATATATCTCCCATCTGTTCCCACAGCCTTGTGTCACTTGGGGCTCAGGAGATACTGAAGCAGTTCAGATCTTTAGTAGCATGGGAGGGGCTGGGTTACTTTTTGAAAGTGTTTCCTCCATGACAAATGGGTGTTAGAATGACCTGGTGCTCCCTTGCTGTACAGACGTCCAGGCATTACACCAAGTTCATATTGAGGGCTGGAGGGTTGGCGAAGAGACATTTTCATTCTCTAGGCCTTTATTGAGTGCCTTTCAAGGAAGTGTGCTGGCTAACAGTGTGGGCTTTGGAATCAAACAGACCTGGGTTCTAGTCCCAGCCTGTAATTAGAAGCTGTGTGGCCTTAGACAAGCTATATAACCTCTCTGAGACTCAACTTCCTTATTTACAGAATGAGAATGGAAAGAGTGTCCCCCTCTTAAAGTTGTTGGCATAAAAGTAATAATAATATGGTTTAAGGTAGGCAACTCTGAACACCCTTCCAAAGCAGCTGTGGGACCTTGAACTAGCCTTTTGCCCTTTCCAGGTCAGTTTCCCCTTCTGTGAAGTGAGGGCATTGGACTGGTCTTTAAGGGTCCTTCCAGCCCTAAAAGTTATAAGATGCTTGTCATGCCACGGTCCATTGCAGTTGTCCGAGGCAGTGGGATCTCACAAGTTCATGACACAGAGAACTCTGGGGCATCTCTTATTCCTGCACAAGGGTCTACCCATAAGAGAGATTCTCCCATTCACCCACTACTGAGATCCCAGCATTCATTTGCCCCACCCCTGTCTCCGGACTCCCATACTCTGCAACCCAGAGCTCTGATAGGCCCCTGCCAAAACTGAACATCTCTCAAAGTCACCATCCTCTTTCCAAAGCTTGACAGCCCAGGATACATGAGCACCCAGCCTGCAGAGTCAGTGGGTGCCAAATGGGCGCCCCCATCACCTGCCTGTTTGTGTCTCTGCAGGTGAGCGGAGGGTCCTTCCTTGCGAGAAGTCAGAGCTGTGCACGTGGGCAGGCTGGCTCCGCTGTTCTGCTCCAAGGATTACATGTCCTTCAAACGCCCCTGCCCCTGTAAGTCTCCTCCCCACATCCTTCCACATCTTGAGCCAGGCAAAGGCAGAGCTTGGAGTCAGGGCAAAGAATGGCTCTAGGATGTTTGGCCAGAGTTCCAGGGATCTGATCAGGGGCTGATGTGATATGACAGGAGTGGGGATGGCAACACAGAAGACCCCTGATATTTGCAAGAGTCTCACTTTTGCCAACCCTCTACGTGAGCACTTTCCAAAGTGTGGATTGGGGTTCCTCCAAGGGATGTTAATAATGGTGTTACTTTAAAAAGCAAAATCCATGGCTTAAATGAGTGTGTGGGAAATGCTGGGTGAGACAAGTTAGGTAGGTTTTGCTATCACAGGACTTTTCAGAGTCTTTAATGCAGTGATGTATATTTGAGGCTCCCAGAGGAAGGAGAGGGCCATGGGCTTCCCAAATTTAACTGATCACAACAAATGTCTCACTCAACTGACGTTCCACAGAACATACTCCTTGAAATTCTCTGTCCTAAGGAAACCCTTCCTGCAGCATCCCCATCTTTTAGCCCCTCATTTACTAATTCATTTCATCTAATTAAGCCATTAGATTATTTGCATAGAACATTCCTCTCATGGCTCCCTGGAAGCCATGAGCTCAGGCAATGGTCTCAGCAGGTGTACCCCTGGGGTTCGAGGCCACAGCCCCCTTTGACTTACTCCCTTAGTCCCCACCAGCCCCGCCTTCACCCAGTGCATGCTGGGTGGGATCATCACCAGGTATGCCTCAGGGAGTAAGGTGACAGTGGGGGTCATTGTCCAAAGAGCGGCATTCAGGGGGTACAGGAGCCCAGCCTGGTACTACCATGGGTACTCAAGGAGGACACAGGTCAAGAGCTGGTAAGATAATTTCTGACAGTATAAACTCAGTAAGTTATTGTTACTGGTGTTACTGTAGCTGTTGTGGCATGATCAGGAAATCAAAGCCCAAGTCACAGGCCAGGTGAATGGGCCGCCATTCAGGGGCACGTCAGGGCCCAGGCACACCAGCACCGCGGAGGTCTGGGATAGTCATGGCCTCACCCCCACAAGCCACTAGGAGTAGAGAAGGCTGGTAAAGGGCAAGGCTGGACTACTGCTGAGTGTGGAGGCTTTCCAGGACCTTCTGGAGTCAAGCCAGGCCCTCCAGAGCCCTGCCCCCCTGCACTGACAGAGGCCCAGCCCAGAGCAGCCCTCTGCCTATCCACCTCCTGAGGATTCCGGGGTGTGGCCATCGATCTTCCGGGCTGTTTATTTCTGCATTAGCCCCTCCCCCTTCAGGCTTGGCACCTGACATGCAGCAGGCACTCAATAAATGTTTGTTGAATGAACAAATGCAGAATCATATGCTCTGGATAAGAAGCTGGAAGCAGTGGGTCGGGGAGAAGTAGATGCTCCTGATTCTGCCACCAGATTCTCTCTGTGGCTTTGGCCGACCGGTCCACATCTCTAAAATGAAGGGGTAGCCTGAGGCCGGTGGGTTCCAGGAGCTCAGGGCTGCTGTGAAGTGACATGGAAGGTGAGGAGAGCACAGGCTGGCATGACCCGGACTCTGTACCACCCACTGCTTCAGCCGGAGCAGCTCTGCTTATATCCGTATGCAGGCTGGAGTCTGCTTGGATTTCATTTAGAGAAAAGGGTCCTAAGCAGTGGTCAACCGGGTCTATCATCTCGCCTTCCCTGATGGATTCTTCCCCTCACATTGTCCAGTCTGACTCCTTTTTCTCTGAACTTGTCCGAGAAGTGTTCACCGTCCCCACTTTCAGTGCCCCCAGCCAGCTCCAGTCTGGCTTCTACATCCCCACCCCACACCCCGTTGACATCTGTGTCAATAAATGCAACTCTCAGCTGCCTCTGACCATGTCGGTCACTTCAACTTTCCTGGTGACTTCTCCTTTGGGTTCCCTGACTCTGAGCCCTCCAGCCCCTCTGGCCATTCATGATCTCCTTCAGCAGCACGCTTCCTGCACCTGCCCTGCGATGCTGGGGCCCCCGGGGCTCCAACCCCACCCCTGGGCTTCTCACTCCAAACACTCCAGACCTCACCCTCACTCTGCTTTAGCCTGCAGCCTCTCGATCGATCGGCTGCTTCCAGGGCTCTCTCCCACCCCCGTTTCTGCCTGCACTCCGCCTCCTGCTGTCTATCTCCCCTGGGCAGCCCCCACCCCCACACCTCACATTCAGCCTGTCCCAAACTGAACTCTTCATCTTGCCCTCCAAGCCGACTTTGCTTGGTTTTGCTATATTATATCAGTTTAGGGCACCACTGACTCAGTCCCACAGGTCAGAATCTGGGTGTGACCTTCAATTCCCCTCTGCATCCTCATCACTGCCAACTGCCCGAGGAGACCCCGAGGTTTCCGAAAGGGGTCAACAAATTGCCATTCTGACTTGCCCCTATCTGGGGTCCCTCTTCAGAGCCAACCTGGAAATAACTGCCTCAGTAAATGTTCGTTGAACAACTGGACAAATAAGCAGACGGAGATGAAGTGAGGGCCTCTAGGCAGCTTCCTCAGCTCGCAGACCAGAGACTTGCACACAGTCCCGGAGGGGACACAGAACCACAGGAGCCCCGCGCATCCTTAAAACACCTGACGTGGGAACACGACGAGGAACGGAACTGGAAGTCACAGGAGGGCCCTGACATAGACACACACCCTCTTTTTTTAACACCTCCTTTCCTGCTCTGTGAATGTAGACACCTCACAGGGAATTGCTTTAACTTTCTTAGCTCACAGAATCACCTTGCTTGGGATATGTGAAGATACCAGAGCCCATTAAAACCTGGAAAACTTGGGTAGGAGCCACAGCTTGTTCCAGTTCAGGTTTCCACACACTACCCGGACTGATTGATGAGGACAAAAAGAAAAGTCTCCAGAAGGAAAAATAAGACCCCCGGTCTCCCGAGCGAGGCCCCGCTCCTGGGAGTCAAGAGTTCAGGAGGTCAGGGAGAGAGAGAGAGAACATAGACGAATACAGCGCGGAGCAGGGAGGCTGCCATGGGTCTGCCCAGCCCCCACTGCTACAGCTGCTGGGTGAAGTGGGACATCTGTCAGCCTCTCAGGGGTCAGGCAGACGAGAATGAGACCAGGCTGGGCCAACTCCTCCCAAGCACTGCCCACACCCCAGCATCCCGCAACCCCATCTTACCTTCCAGGTGTTTCAGCCCATCTTGCCCCTCTCCCCCCCCACCCAGAGACAGCCCCAGCAGACCTCAGGCCCACTCCTCACCCAAGTTAGCAGGTGAGAAGACTTAAGGCCAAGGGAGGAGACAAGAAGAGGGAAAGGGAAGGTAGGGGAACATCTGACACAGGAAAGCCCAGAGGGTTTTGGCTCCGTGGCTGAGAGAAGAAAGTCGGTCTTCTGCCTGCGAGTGCCAAACTTGTGAGCCATTCTCCAGCCTTAAGCACTGAGCGAGAGGACAGCCAAGCCCGGCACTGCAAGAAGGCTGCAGGCGTGGGAGCCTTCTCCATCTGGCCCTAGCTGGGCAGCACAGCCCAGGATTTCCCCAGGACCCAAGTTCCAAGAACAGATGCTTCACAACCTCTTCTCTGCCACTGGCAGATGGCAGCTCCAAAGAGCTCCCCGTGACATGCGGGTGGCCTGCCTCCTCTGGCTTTGCGGGTCCTATCTCAGGGAGAAGGGGCCTTGGGGTCCAGGAGAGACTGAGCCCCATGGCAAAGCAGAAAGGAGAGGGGACGTTAACATCCACTGATTCACAAAGGAAGTCAGGTGGGGCTTGTCTCTGCTAAGCTCACAGACTTCACACAGGCTGGCAGCAATCACAGCCTAGTGGAGCCTCTGGGCAGGTTTTAGGTCTCCCTCAGAGTCCATGTGCGGTGGTGAACAGTGCTTCATGGACAGCCAGGCACTGAGACTTGCCAGCTGTGTGATCTGGAGCAAACTACTTAACATTTAGAGACCTCAACTTGTTCATCTATGAAATGGAAATAGTCATACCAGCCCTTTTGTTTGGTGCTCAGATTTAACATGCCATAAGGAGAATCTGGCTTGGCATCAGGCACTGAGAAGACGCTCGAGAAACTTGAAAACCCTCTTCCTAAAAAGGAGCAGGGAAGATGGACCCAGGTGGGGACTTTGGAGATGAATTTGGAGTTTGGACCAGGGACTGTAACCATTACCTCTGTAGAGACTTAGTGATCAATAGAAGGAATGATTTGGGGACAAGGAAGTCGTGCTGGGACACATTCCACTATTTGTCGCTTCAGTGCCCAGAGAAGACATGGCTGACCAACAGCAGTGCTCCTTCCTACTGAGCCCGGATGCAGTCTCAGACTCTCCGAACACATGCAAGCTTTACCCAGCGGTCATGAGCCTGTGGAATGAAACCCTTGTTCATTCTTTCCTGAGGTCTGACTTTGGAGTGTAAAAATAGAAGGAGTGACTTCATCTGGTCATTTCTTTCTGAGACTCAGTTTCTTCATCTGTAAAATGGGGTTGATTAAAGGATCCACCTCCGAGGGTTGCTGTGAGCATCAAACGAGGTATCACAGGTAAAGGGCTTACAGCACCTTATGATCATGTCTTTATGTGGCCCTTCTTGATGCAACCCTGCAAAGAGAGGGATCCGTGTGCCCATTCCACACATGGAGAAACTGGGGCTCAAGAACATGAAAAAAAAAGACAGTCTAGGTGACATAGCTAGAAAATGGTGGGCAAGGTTACACCCCAGGTGAATTTTTCCAAGACTCAATTTTAGCTAAACCACAGCTGGACAAAAGGACAAGAGCAGAGTCAAGTCCAGCCCTCTACCCCCCGCCCCTGGACCGAGAGTCCACTCTGCAGCAGGACACCGTGGCCCCCTGGCTGCCCCTCCTCAGAGTTCTCCTTCTAGCGCAGAGTCTGACTGTAGCAAATGCTCAGCCTCTGATAGCCAATCTTAATTTTAACTGCACCATCATTTTATATTTGAGTCCCTGGCAAGAAGGCACCAACCTCCGCTTAAGCACTGAATATAATAATAATACAGGTACCCCCCACTTTTAGAAAGTTCACTTCTCGCCACTTCACTTTTAGGAAAGACCTACATTAGTACCTGTTTCTGCTAAGAAAAAGATATCTGAAGAGGACTTTCATTGTTACGAAATGGTCATTGTTTCTTTGCCTTATGCCATTTTGGCTTATGAAAGGTTTTCATAGGAACACCACTTTCAGTTAGCGGGGGGGAAGCCTGTAAGAGCAGCGCCCCCCAGCTCCGGCAGAGCACTCCCAGATGGCAGAGTTCTTGCATCTCACTGTGCCCTGGCAGTGAGCATGCTGGGCTGCCCCATCCAGCCCCACGGCACTGAGCAGCATCTATACACTTGACAGCCTCCAAATTTACATCTCCAGCTCCAGACTATCCCTGAACTCCAGACTCATATATCCAACTGCCCATCCTGGACCTTCACTCAGATGTCCACTTGATGCTACAGAGCATCTCAGATGTAACATGTCAAACCTTAAATCTTGATTTGCAGTCTTGCACCAAAACCATCATCTTCCCCATGTCAGTAAATAGCAGCTCAGTCCTTCCACATGGTCAGGCCCCAAATTTGTCACTTTTTACTGCTCTCTTCTCATCCACCCCAAATCCATTTCTGCAAATCCTAACAGTTTCACCTTCAAATCTGACCCCACCTCGTCACCCTTATCACTAACTCCCTGGATCGGTCACCATCGTTGTCTAAGGGCACCATAGTTATCACCTAGACCACAGTTTCAACCTCTTCCCACAACTAGGGAGTGTGGGAAAGGGAAAGTTCTAGAAACTGAACCTTGGGCTGGTGGAGGGCAAAGTGGTTTCTCTATCTAGAAATCTTGCCAGGGAAAACAGGACCCCCAGAGTTGTCACCCATGGTATCCCAAAACCAAGTGCACTTGGGTGGGGGAGGATTTTCCTGCAAATTGGAATGTTTCTCTGCCAAGGGCTACCCTAGATCAGCTACCCCGAAACAGTGCTGCCCACGCCTGGAACTATGCCCAGGCTGATTAGGAAATGCTGCTTGAGTTCTGTGGTGTGCCTTCTGTAAAGTGTCTTCTGTGAAAGCCTGCATGCTTCCCAGACAGGAGAGAGAGCCCAGGACAGAGAAGTCACATGCCCAGGGACCCACTGGAGGAGACAGTTGGATTCAAAAGCAGGACCAGGCTCTGGGCACAGACCACTCTGGTCTCCCTGGGAGCTTCAGTACATTTTTACCTCCCAGAATTCCCTCTGTTTGCTGCCCTTGGCATTTAAAGCACCATGTCCCCCATCAGTCCCCAAACAGCTTCTAGGGGCTATCTCCTCTGCCCACCTGACACACCTGGACTCCATATCTGTAAGTGACCTCTAGGCCCTGCTAGAGTCATTCCAGAGTTTTCCTCTGCCCATACCCTAGGCAACTTCAGCCCCTGGATGATACTTGTCTCCCATAGGAATGGGGTTAGACGTAGAAGATGTGGTCTAATGCAGTAAAAACAGCAAAAGCTGAAAGACCCATTGGAGCAAATGCATTTAACTCATCTAAGCCTCTGTTTATTCACCTGTTAAATGGGAGATGAGACCCAATTTCCCGTGTGACTGAAAGTTTGGTGAGCACATAAGATTTTCTTTTGTCTCTCTTCGTTGGCTACTGAATCACTTTGGAGTTTTCATTTGAATATCTCTGGTGGCTAATTGTAGTTCAGCATCTTGGACAGCCTCTTCTCTGCAGTGACTGTTCAAGTCTTTTGCCCATTTTTCTATTGGGCCTTTTTATTATTGATTTCTAGGAGTTCTTTATATATTCTGAGTACCAGTCCTCTGTTGGATATATTACTGCAAAAATCTTCTTTGTGGATTGACGTTTGACTCTCATAACAGTGTCTTTAGATTAACAGATACCCTTAATGTTTTAGATGTGAAGTATTTATTAATTTTTGTATATAATTCTTTATGCATATTTAACTTCAGAAGTCACAGAAAAATCAGATGATATGGGACATACAATTATGGAATACCCCCTGGTACTTCTTAGGAACAGAGGATTTTATTGACGCTCTTCAAAGAATACAATTTATAAATATAAAAGCCAAGGTGGGTCAACTTTTAAGTTGGACGGCAGCCTTGTTAAAAGTTTTTTGTCTATTATTGAAATTTGAGGTCTTAGGTTAAGTGAAATCTAAAGGATTGCTCATGATACGACTTTTTCAAAAATCTCAAACTTTTTTCAAGATAAAGAGCTACCTCTAATACTCTAAAATATCAACAGTGATCCCACTAGTTTTAAGGCTTTTTACAGTTCCTGTGGCTATTCACATGCACGGTATGGCACCAATACTCTCTCAGCAGTGAGAATTACAGCACGGTGGCATCGTCCCACATCATCCTTGTGAGGGAGTAGGATAACCAGTTACACCTGGGTGGTAACAGTGCCCCAGCGTATCTACCAAGCATAAAATCCAATTATCTAAAACAACATGACTATCAAATTCCCAGACAGTACGTAATTTATAACTGAATTTGTATATTCAGAAACCCACAGAGTGTTCTTTGAATTATTTTCAAATAAAATTATATTGAACATTAAATAAAACACTGAACTAAAGAATAAAACCACAAGAGTGGCTGAAGTTCAGTGTCTGATCTAACACATGTTTATCTATCCGTTCAATCTCAGTCTCTGCTCAATCCTAGCCCATCGAGCATTTCTCCTGCAGTAGGGTTTATTTTTAAGCGCGCAAGAAAGACAGACCCATTGTCTTCTTACAGCCGTGGAGACAGCAAGCTGATGCAACCTGTGCAAGAGGAGAAAGGTGCACACAATACTTTTCTTTTGTTCAGTGTTGGCTTTGACTTAGAGTAGAATGCAAAAACGTATTATAAAAACTGAATGCGGTTCTGTTTGTAAGTTTAATTCAGTAACCAAGAACTATACCTCACCTGCAAAAATCTGCAGGGTTGGAAGTACTAAAATGACACTAATACTGACACATAGGTAGACAGAGGTACCAAAGGCACTGGTAATGTGAGTCATTATCGAAATATAGCCTGGGTAAATATCGCACATTTCCTGCCAGCTGCTGCTAAGACTTGCACTTTTCGCACTGAAGAGGAATCCTGTGGGGCTTTTTACGTATCCCTTATTTGAAGAAAAGGTGATTTAGGTCCCCTCATTGAATATGAGGCCTAGGTTTCAAAATGAGTTTTCCTTTATCATCACAAGATGTATTATACTCTGTTAATACTGTTTGACATTGAACTGCTTTAATTGATGGTGTGATACTCTCTTGGGTATCCTGCAAAGAACAAACCCATTAGAGGGAAACAGCTAATTGTCAAAAAAAATGGATGATTCCATAAAGAAGGAGGACCATTTTGTGTCTTGGGATCTATGAATCTGTACAGACAGATACCTCCATGAGAAGCATTTTCTAGTGTCCTGGGGCAGGCTGCAAACGATGAATATATTTAGAAAGTCTTTCCAAATCTTCCGCTTGCTCCAGCCATGGCCTTGACCCTGTTCACATCTAAGTCCTGTGCGATTCCATGGCCCTCTGCCCACCTTAAGGTCCAAACGCCAACCAAAGATCTTGATTTTAATATAGAACAAATTCATTGATTTTTTGATGGTTAGTACTTTTGAATCCTGTTTAAGAAATCCAAGGTCATGAAGCTATGCTCTAGTGTTTTCCTCTTGAAGCGTTACTGTTTTGCCTCTCACATTTACATGTATGTCTGGGGGATATTTTTAAGATTCTAAGGTTCAACTGTCACATACTGAGCATCTTCTGCGTGCCAAGCATCCTGCCAGGCAGTGTGCTTTGACCAGTTCATAGCAGAGACTGCTGTTCCCGTTTTACAGATGAAGTGATAGAGGCCCAGAAGAGTGAACTGCTCAGAGGGCATCACCTAAAAGAGTCAGGGTCGGGATTTGAGCCCAGGAGTGTCTGTGTCTTAGACTAAGCCAGAGCCTAAAACAAAGATGCAGGACAGCTCTGGTGGAGGAGCTTCGGACTTATCCTTGAGAAACGTGGCTGAGAGGTGATCCTTCACCTTTTCAGGATACTGAATATAGGAGAATAAAAGGCCTGGAGGTGGTTTGGCTCCAAGACAGCTCAGGGCTGCAAAACAATCTTGGGGATTAGAAGGGATAAAGGACTTGCCCCTAAATACCCTGTAATATTTTTAGGAATCCATGTTCCATAAACCATATGCTGAGAAACTATTCCAAAGTTCCATGGTTCTGTGGGACACTGACAATCAATTAAGATCATCAGGATTTATCATGTCCATGGAGTCTTTGCCTAGTCTACTAGAGTTTCTAATCCTACTAAGTGACATAGTATGTTAACAGATTTCCTGGTCTTAAACCCTTCTTGCATTCCTGGAATAAGCCCTCTCTACTTACGGAATATTACTTTTAATACACTGCTATCCTGGTGCTGGTTTCCATATACCCTTGTAAGTTCTGGGAGCTGAGGGGACCTCTGTAGAGCAGGGGACAAAATCCCATTGCCTTCAGAGTGTTCCAGAATCAGAATCCACAAAAGGCCAAAGCAAGACTAGAGCAAGGTAGTACTTAGGAAGCAAGATCATGCACTGTAGCCTTAGAATACAGCTCTGGGCTGGTCCAGCTTGTGTTGAGATAGTTGAGGATAATTTGCAACATTCATAAATTCAACATTTTATACATCACTTATTCATGAACTTCCTGGAAAGTTCATGTTGTAGTAACTGGTCATTTTTTCCAAGCCATGATTTTGAGTCTTGTAATGAAAGCTGGGAGGTGGGAGCTAATCCCCCAGCTGATGGGTGGGCCAAGCTAGGCCCCCAGCATTACTTCTTATCCCAATTCCACTATTTCCTACTCATCAAGCATGTACAGTGACTCAACTGGGGTTATAAATACCTGTGTCCTTTGTGGAAAATAGCCTAACAGCCAACTCTAGGTGGTGATGGAAAAGGAGAGAAAATGAGGAGGTCAGGGCCAGTGATGAGTCTAGCAAGAAAATGAGAGTTTGGTGTGGGTTCAAGTGGGAAGTCTAACTCTGCCATAGCTTGGTTCTGTAATGTCAGCCAGTTCACCATGTCCTCTGCAGACACAGGAAAAAGTGGTCTGTGACACTATTTCAGTGAATCTTTCAGCCAATAATAAATTGTTCGTCAAACCAGAGATAAAACCTCAGCGAATGAGGACAAGATGGTGAGCTTACAGAATCTGGATATGTAGAGGTACATGTATGTTAATTTTAGCGAGTTTATTTAATTGGTATCTTAATAGTGGAATAAATCTCTTTCATCGTGTATGTATAGAATCATGAAGGGCCTATGGGTGGTCACTTACATTTTTCCAGTTATATTTTAATGCAGTGGTTGAAAATCTTCTACTTGGCAGTGCAGCCCTCATCTATTAATTCTCATATGTAAAAGAGATGGAAGCAGAGCTACTCTGCCTGAAGGGAGAGCAGGGAGGTCCATGATACACCAAGATTTGGCCCCTCAGTTCTGGGGCACCTGTGTGGGACCTCTAGCTTCTGTTAGTCTGATTCATATCCATGTTCCAAGTGTCTAGCATGTGTCCAGGCATGGAATAAGCACTAGTATTGGGGACTGGATGGATGGATGGATGACTGGATAGATGGACAGATGGATGGGTAAACAGATGGATGATCAAGTGGCTGCTGAGTAGATGCCCAGGAGGGTGGACGATTGGGTGAGTGAATTTATGTAAGATTGATGGTGGATGACTTCACATTGCAATCTCCCTTCCACTGTAGTCTGCCTCACTTGTAGTGCCACAAATGGCCAAGTAAAAGGTGTCTGGACCTTGACATGTTAGCTGCCTTCTTGCAGAGATGCATCCCATAGTAAGAAGAATGCTGAACCCCAAGTAGCCTTTTCCTCGACCCCGTAATGCCAGTGTTCAGCTGCCAGCAGGGTGAGAACCCCCAGCCTGCCCCTCTCCTGAGCTCTGTTGAGACCTCTGTGCTCCTGCCCATGCTTCCTCCCTGCCCTGTTCTTGGGCTGCTGGCTCGTCCTCCAAGACCCAGCCCCCCCCGTGAGGCTGTCCCCTGCCCATCCCCCCACCACAGTCTCCTGGTGACCTGGATGTCAGCAGGCCCAAAGGTCACCCAAAAAGGCAGGAGAGGAGACTCGGAAGTGCCCAAGCAGGTGGCCCTGCCCTGTCAGGTCCCCTGCCCCAGTCCCTGTCCACATCCCTGCTGGAAGGCTGGGACCAGCCAGTGGCGAGCAGAGGGAAGACAGTGCCTGGATCCTGTTCCCCACATTCCCTCAGTGACTTCATGGCCTCATTCGGGGGGCTCAGCCGCAAGGGAAGAAGCGCACTGCTGAGGCTACACTTGCCAGGGAAGTGGACTCATGACAAACGTCTTCAGAATTTTTTGTGACAGGAGCCATCAATCAGGTTTGAGTCCTCGGCTCTTCTCCCTCTGGCCAGCCCCTCTGGGGGAACGGGCAGGCCTGGGGGTCTAAAGGTGTCACCTCCGCACCTCTGGTGCCGCAGGGCCCTTCTTCTGTCACTGCCGCTCGGGTGCCGCAGCTCCCTGCACCCAGACCGCCCGCACGCTGCGCTCAGCAAGGACTTGGCGGTGTTGTCTGCCTCAGTGTCCCTGCCCTGCATCCTTCCCAGGTTCCCCCAAATGGAGCTGGCGCTGACCCATCCCCCGGACACAGGCCTGGCTCTCCTCCCTCCCCTCACACCCACTGTGCTCGCACCCCTTCCTCGCTCCTCTCTGGCCTATTCACCCACTGTGGAGGGAGAACCGTTCGTGAATAAGTGCCTCTTGGGACAGATAGCAAACAGGACCAGACAGGGCAGGTGAGGTGGCCAAGGTCACGAGTGAGTAAGTGATAGAACCAGGAACAGAACTCAGTTCCCTTCTCTCCACCTGCACACCGTCCTGCTCTCTCGCCCCGCTCTGTGCCACTATGTGATGGATTACCAGGCAGGCCTGGATTCAAATCCCACAGCTGTCACAAAACTAGGTGGGTGACCTCAGCTCATCAAGGCTCAGGGTCGTCCTCTGTGAATGGGGATGACAGTGGCATCTGCACAGACAGGAAGCAAGCCAGGACCCAGCCCCGCATCCAGACCTGGGACATACAGAGCCTTCTGACTCAACTGTGATTCCCAGTGCCAGCCCTGAACCGGAAGTCTGGAGGCATACAACCTCTGCCTGGCACGGCAGTGGCCCATGGACCCAGGCACCACTGCAGCCCCAAGGAGACGTGGGGACCCCATGTACAGAACTGGGATAGCACCAGGGCTGTCTCTGAGGCCTACTCAGAGAACACCAAACTGGACAAGCAGAGTGCAGTGGCATTATGCCCATCAAGTGTATTCACCCGAGCATGCTTGGTGCTCACCTCTGCACAGCGTGGGAGTGTGCAGCTCCACCCCAGCTCGACACTCAGGAGGACCCTTGCAGCTGCTTCCTCTCTGGTCTCCTGCCTCCCAATCTGCCCTCCGTTCTGCAGCCAGAGGGCTCTCCTAAAACACTGACCATGTTCCTCCATATCTTCTCTTTGATCTGGGATAAAGACGGTCTCTTGATTTGACCTTCAAGATACCTCATGGTCTGGCCCCTCCAACCTCAGCCTCCAGCAGTCTCCACTCCAGCCTCCACCTCTCTCATGACTCCTCAAATGCACCAAAACTTCACTGGGATCCCCAAGGTTCTTCTATGGTGGAATTTGCCAGACTGATTAATCATTGATCTGGAACATCCCAACCTCCATCCCCGGACTCCTCAATTAAGACCTAATTTACTCTCCTAAATGGAAACATCTCCAACAATCTGCCAGTGCTTGTAAATGTCCATGGATCCTGTGGTTGGATGAGTGATGGGCAGAAGGAAGGGCCAATGGGTGAGTGAGAATGACTGAGAGCAGCTCATTTGCCCTCCCCTAGGATGTGCTCAGGCATGCAGAGCAGCCAATCCAGCTTCCCTCTGCAAAATTCAAATGGCTCTTAGCTGCCTTTCTGTGCTGGCCTTGCCCAAGGCACTGGGGAGCCCCCCGAGGAGACAGAGAGGACACAGACCCTGCCCTCCAGAGGCTCTCATTCCATATGCAACCAGCTCGGTTAAGACTACAGGCTCAGAAATTGCATAGAACAACCTGATCTAAGTTCTGGCTCCACCACTTTAGCTCTGTGCCTCAGTTTCCCCATCTGTAAAAGGTGGGGGGACAAAGCAACCTGACTCTCGGGTTGCTGTGGAGATTACATGAGACGACAGTGCATGTAAAGTGTTGAGCCTGACTGATAAATCCTAAATGCTCAGTCAGTGAGAGTGACATTATTGTCCTTGCCCCTCTCTGGAGAAACTGTTCCAGGGACCCCTCCCTACAGTCCCAACACCACCTCTAGGACAGATGCAGAGATGGAAGATACACAGAAGAGAGGGTCCCACCCCAGGCCTGGATCGTTTGCTCCCCCTCCCTGTATACCTGATTGCCGTGATCTCTCTCTTCCAGACACACACAGCTGTCTTCTCTGGACTCTTGGTGTCTTATCAGCAGTACTTAGCTGTCGATATGCCTTCACCCTGAGTAAGCCGTAGGCCATGGCCTGCTTTGACTACATATAAAGTAGCCGAGAGGAAGCAAAGCATCATTTTAGGGCTAGGAGCATTTTACTTTAGCAAGAGCCAAACAACATAAGCCCCAGAGGGCAGTGCCCAGTAGCCACAGAATAGCCTCTTTGCTAAGAGCATGGGGCTTCCGCTGGCTACGGACTCAGGTCCCTCTGTGTGGGTTATGTGTTGTTGGGCAAGTTACTTAATCCTCTCTGAGGCTCAATTTCCCTCACCTGTTAACTAGGGATCCCATCCCAGGCCAGCATGAGAATTAAATGAGATAATATAGTGTGTAAGAAGCACCAAGCATGGTGTGAGACACATAGTAGGTGCTGAGGAGACGGTAGCTCTTCATGCTGTTATGTGGAAGGAGGAAGAGCACCTCAAGGAAGAGCTGGTATTTTGAAGCACAAGTTCCTCTGAACCATGGGCACCTCTGTAGAAGAGGCTTGGACTGAAAGTCCAGGATAGAGAGAAAGCTGCCCCATCCTCTGTCCTTGCTGTAGCCAGTGCAGGGAGACAGGGAGGCCGAGGGGTGGGAAGGGGGCTGTCATGATGTTATTTCTCTGCAGTCATATTTATCTTACTGATAAAATGGGCCCAGAGTTTGGAAATTGGAAGAGTTTCCCTCATAATTTAAAGCAGTGTCTACCTCTGCCAGTCTCAGTGACTGAAAGATTAATTTCCCAACTGGCCATGCAGGCAGACGCCTGCACCAGCTGGCTCCATCTCCAGGCACGGGCGATGCCATCTCTGTGCCTGGCTGGTAATGAGTCTGGCACTGTCCAGGGGGTGAGGCTGTCATCTGCTGCTCAGGTGGTGGGAAGAGCACCTTCAAGGTGACCCAGTGGGGCTGGCACCTGGGCAGCAGGTTCTGTGTGCTGAGGAGGGCACACAGGCACACGCACATCCAACACTGGGTTTTCACTCCGGGCACCCTCAGCTTGCTATGGCCAGATCTCTGGCAGTACATCTGCCTTGGCTCATGGGGCGACCAATGTGTCCCAAGCTGTTGCAGCAGCTAGGACACACTGAACAGGACAGTCCAGAGCCCAGACAGCAGTGTGGACCCCAAACATTCCTACCCTCCCCAAAGAGGGCCTGTGTACCTGACACTTCAAAGTCCTGCTCTTGGCTTCAAAGGCGAGAAGCCACATGGCAGAGAGGAAGAGGGTGACACTGGTTGGACAGCCAGATGCCCTGTACTTTATTAGTAGTGGTGGAGTGACCACTGGCTCACCTCTAGTCCAAGCCAAAGCCCTGGCCATGGGTTCAGGAGTGGTAGCACAGGGGACTGTGGTTCCACTAGATGAGTGGTGGCCAAAAGCTCCATTTCATGACCAGGTAAAACCACTGCATGGAGTGCTGTGTTGAAAAGGATGCTGAAGCTGCCTTCTAGGCTAAACAGGAAAGAGAACAATTGTCCATTAGGAATGTCTGCCACTGGCATAGACTTGACAGATGGCGGCAAGCAAGCTATATACTTGCCAGTCAAGGACTAGATTTCTCCTAAGTTGAGGTCAGACTGGACAACTTAAACTGATCCCTTTTGCCTGGGAGAAAGATAGAGGACAGCCTCACTTTGCCACCTTTCAGCTGTGGTTCTTGAAGAAAAATGGAGAACTTTAGTTTAGGGCAGCTGATAGCCAAGGAAATAAAAATGAGAAGCGGGGACTTTATCAAAAACTTCAAGCAGTTACAACCAGTCAAAAAGCGGAGAAGAAACCAAATTCTATACTGTACTGAATATGGAATATTGAAGTCTCCAACTGTTATTGCTGCATTGTCTGTTTCTCACTTCAGTTTGTCAACCTTTGCTTCACGTGTCTTAGGACTCTGTTCATAGGTGCATATATGTTTATAATTGTTACAACTTCCTGATGGATTGACCCTTTTATCATTGTATAATGTCCCTCTTATCTCTAACAACTTTTTTGTTTTGAACTCTATTTTTTATGATATTACTATAGCCACTCCAGCTTTCTTAATGTTGCTGTTTATATGGCATATGCCATTTGATCCTTTCACTTTCGACCTATTCATGTGTTTGGGTCCCAAGTGAGGCTCTTACGGAGAGCATATAGTTGGATCTTCTTTTTCATCCAGTCTGACAATCTCTGCCCTCTGACTGGCTCGTCTAATCAATTTGCATTTAATGTTATTATTGATATATTTGGATTTACATATGCCATTTTACTTTTTGTCTTCTACATGTCTCCTGTCATTTTTGTTCTGTTTCTACTTTTCATTTTTATATTTTCTATTATAATATTTTAATTCCTTTAATGATCTTTTTCACTGTCTGAATTATGTCCTTAGTGGTTGCTCTAGAATCTACTATAGACATCTAAACATGTCACAATCTACTTATATCTATACGAAGTTAATTCCAGTGAGAATTAAGATACTCCAGTAAATCCTATCTAACGCTTTTCCCTCTTCCCCTTTTTGTGCTGTTATTGTCACACTTTAGAGAGTCAGGAGACCACGGCCCAGAGAGGGTCTGGCTTAGTCATATATTGGCTGTATGATTTGGGGTTAAGTCATTTAATATATTTGAGCCCCTCTCCTCACCTATAAAAATGGGAGAATTGTATGAGCAGTGATGAAGTGAGCTCTTAACATGAGCCTATACATAGTAGGGGCTCTGAAAACAGGAGTCTGTGTTTGGCTCTCAAAGAATCCCAGAAATCCATTTACCCCGGCCTTCTCCTATCAGAGCCAGGAAGCATGTGTGCTCAGCCAAAGCCAGGGGGAGGAACCTGTCCCCAGTGCATGACCCTGCAGGGGAGCAGCTTACAATGAACTTCAGCAAGCAAAGGCCTATATCTCAGTTGAGGGTGACATACCAGCCCAGACAGCAGGGCCTCTTGGCCAGCCCCTCCTGGTAAAGATCAGTAGGCTACAAGAGCCCCAGCATGGGCCAGAACTGCTGGCAGGGCATGTTTGGGATTTACCCACCCAACTCTGCCAATGGCTGAGTGTGGGTGAGGCTGTTAGAGGCTTCTAATGCTTCACTCAAATTCTGCTTGATTACCACCCAAGACAGGGGCCTCATTCCCCTGAGGAAGCTCAGAGCTTCCCTGATATTTGCCCATCTGGTCTTAAGTGTGGAGCCACTCAAGACATGCCTTGGTCACCTGTGGTGTGCCCAGGCCCAGTGCCGAGCTTGACAACAGAGAGTGATCAACACATGCATAACAAATGCAACACAGGGACGTGAGTAAAGGCTCTGTGAGGACATAAAAGGGACCCCTTTCAGAACAGGGCCGAGGAATGATTGCCCCACCCTGTGGCTCATTAAGTACCTAAAGCTGGCTCCCTGTGGCTATCCAGAAATCAGGCCAGCAGCCTCAGGAAAGGCTCATCCCTGGGGCAGGGGACACTGGAGAATGAGCACTGGACTTTGAAGCCTGGGCCTGAGCTCTAGCTTGACTTGGCCATAGAGTCACTGGGTGACCATGGGATGGATACCTAGCACTGAGCCTGAATGAAAGAGCAGACACCTGGGCTGTTCCTGGCTGACTCTAAACCCTGCCGAGGACCCCAGTCCCCAAGGCCCCATCATCTTATCCTATAGGAGGATAAAGTCACCCATTAGCAGGAACTTTTGTAGAGCGCTCAGGCGCCTAGCTGTTAGGCCTAGAAGAGGTTTTTGCACCTATCCATACTTCTGCCACACCACACTCCTTTCTTGAAGTCCCCACTTCTCTGTGCTTTTGTCCTTGTTCTTCCCCGGCCTGGAATGCCTCTCAGCTTCACCTCCTCTGGGAAGCGTTCCCTGATCTGATCCAACCCCCTGACATATCTGGGTCAGTTGCCACCCAGCCCTGGGCCTGCCTGATTTCCTTGCAGTTCCTTGGGTAGGTTTTGCCCCCAAAGCAGGAGGCCGGTGTTGGAGGCCAGCAGAGTTGGTCCACATCCTCTGATCTCTTGTGCATTCCCCTCCCCTTCCCAAGACCTTCGTAAAGTCATGCTGACCTTCCGAGCTCATGTCTTAGCAGAATCAAGTCCTTGACTAGTGCTGAGTCTTGGGTTCAAGCCTCAGCTGTGCCACTGATTTTCTGTGTGACTTTGGACAAGTCCATTGCCATCTCTGAGCTTCCCTTTTGTGATCTTGTATGTTGAAGTCCCAGGCCAGAGGCTTCAGAGCAGGGAGCTGAGGCCCCCACTAGCAGCCCCCACCCCTATGGCACTGCTCCCCTCCTTCCTGGCAGGAGCAGACAGGATAGAGTCCATGGGCCTGACCCCACACTATCCTCCATTTATTTAGGCGTAAATAACTCACAGGGCAGCAGGGATGGAGGAGGAAGGTGTGTGACAGGGTCCGCGCCCCCGCTCAGTGTCTTTCTCTCTGTCTACAGTAGCTCGATACAACCGCACCAGCTACTTCTACCCCACATTCTCAGAGAGCTCGGAGCACAGCCACCTGCTCGTGTCCCCCGTGCTGGTGGCGAGCGCCGTCATAGGTGTGGTCATCATCCTCTCGTGCATCACCATCATTGTGGGCAGCACCCGCAGGGACAGGCAGGCCCGGCTCCAGAGGCACCATCACCGCCGCCGTCGCCGCCGCCGAGAATACGAGCACAGCTACGGTGAGCTGTGGCCGCCCCCACCCCCTGCGACGCCCCTCCGGTGGCGACTACCGTCCAGGGGACATCAGTGCCGTGGAGCTCTGCCATGGGTTGGGTGGGGTGGGCGGGGAAGGCATCCTGGGGGTCCTGGGTGGTCAGGAAGAGCTCAGGGATGCTCACCATAAGGTTCTCAGTGGCATGAGAAGCCCATCTGTCAGCCGGGGTGAGGCTGCAGGTCAGAGGGAGGGCAGGGTGCTTCTCCCCAGCTCCGGTCCAGGCTGTACCAAAAGCTGGTCCAGCTGGTGCCTGCATGGAGGGACAGATGAAGAGGAATGGGTGAGTGGGATGGGAAGACAGACGCATAGGGGGGTGAGAAGATGGATGGGTGGGGGATTTGAGTGGATGGGCCAGTGGGTGGATGCAGAGATGGATGAGTGGGTGGGATGGGGATGGATGCCTAAATGGGTGGATGGAAGGATGGATGAATGGGGAGGCAGACGGATGGGTGGAAAGATGGATGTCAGGAGGGCAGGGAGATGGACAGGTGGAGGGTTGGATGGGACAAGTGGGTATATGCATACGAGGATAGGATGAATGATGAATGAATGAATCTATCCCAAAAGAAGCTACAAGATGCAAAGAGAACTGATTTGAGAGTTTCCCCGTTACCAGAATCACCTTTACACAGAGCTGGTAGCTGATTCTTGGGCTGACCAGCCCCAGAAGTGTTCATCTGGCCAGAATGCCTGGATTTTTTATTGACTGGTCAGCCACCTGACTCTGCTTTATACTTGGAAGGGGCCAGTTACCTAAAAGCAGCAGGAAGGAACTCAATTCATTCAATTCTCAGTTTTCAATGGCAGGAAAAAGCCTGCACTGAGGCCTGACAGGTCTTTGCTTAGAGTTGGGAAAGAAAACAGGTCTGGAGTTGCATAACCCCAGAAGGCACCGTGCACACTGCAGATTAAGTGACTCGGAGGCTCCAGAGCCATGGCAGGGCCTGAGGGTCTTTCCTCCTACAGGCCAAACAGAGCTTGGGAGAACGAAAGGAAAGATTTTAAAGCAGATTAAATTGGATCTGACCAGCTTGGACCTTAGGAGGCCTGAAATACACAGCCCTCCCCCAACACACACTGATTAACCAGCAGGTTTGTGGTGTTCCCTCTCCCTTTTCACAGAGTAACTAGTTAAGAGTTATTAGTTAAGTTACTAGTTAACTAGAGTAACTAGTTAAGAAAGGTGCCACCTTTTAGCAATTAAGGGTCCCTGCAGCTAGGGAACAGAAGCGGCTAGTGATTGCCAGCCGGTAAAGGTAAAGAGCACCCGCTGCATGCCCAGCACGTTTTAAGCATAATCTCATTTAATCCTCACAATGGTCCTGAAGGTGGCTACTTTTTATTACTTTCCTAGTTTACAGATAAGCAAGCTGAGATTGGGGTGTGCCTTCGCCTGTTCAGGCTGCTATAACAAAAATACATAAGCTGGATGCCTTGTAAACAACAAAAATGTTATTTCTCAGTTTTGGAGGCTGGGGATTCCCAGACTGAGGCACTGGTCGGTTCAGTGTCTGGGGTGGGGGCCCACTTTCTGTTTCATAAGACAAGCCTTCTTGCTGTGTCCTCAGATGGTGGTGGGGATGAGCCAGCTCTGTGGGGTCTCTTTTATAAGGTCATTGATCTAATCACTTCCCAAGGCTCCACCTCCTAATACTATCTCCTTGGGGGTTTGGATTTCATTATATGACTTGGAGGGGGGCACATACTCAGATCATAGCAGGGTGGTTAAGTAACTTGCCTGGGGTCACCAAGCCAAGTGGATCCCGATTTTGAGCCCAGGTAGCCCAACCTGGGTGCCGCCTATCTAACTGCTGCACCATACTGCTTGGAGAGGCTGGGCACTCATGCCCGAGGGAAGCTGAAGGTGCGAGGGAAACGCCAGCAGAAGCCGCCCGTGTCCAGCAGGCACACTCAAGGGCCGTGTCCAGCAGGCACACTCAAGGCCTACGGGCTCTTCAGACCTAGATGCCGCTTCGCTAGTTAAGCTTAAGCTATTAGGAAAACCAGAAGAGTAGAAAGCTGGACCTCAGGACAAGACACAGAAAGACATCACCATGGCAGGGAGGCAGGGGCCGCAGCATAAGAAAGACGCAACAGGTTCGTGACTTGCATCACTGCCCAACAAGTCAGATGGAGAGAAAGGTTGGCAATAATAGGAGGCAAGAGCTCAGCCAGCCCAGACCCCTCAAATCTCCCCAGAGGCCAACCCCCCAGGTAGACAAGCCAGCAGCTCTGCCCACACCAGCCTGGCCTGTCCCTACCCTACCCTTCCATCAGCAGCCTGACCCTTGGGGATGCAGGTATTCCACAAGAGCGCAGCCCAGCCCGATGTCTGAGACTGACCTGGGTCATCTCTGGCTTGGGGCCTCAGCTAGGTGTGTGCCTCCAGACAGCCTCGGTTTCCCCAACATGCTCAGCCTCTGGGAGGTCCAAGAAAAGCAGCCTAAGGAGAGGGGCAGATGGCAGTGGAGTCTGGCCCTGCCAGCTGTCAGGTCTGCCCACCAGAGCCACCCCACACAGATCTGGGAACAGCCTTCACTTTCCTGAGCATCCTACCCGCAGGTGGGACCGGCCCCTGGCAATGGCGGCAAGGACAGGACCCCAGCACAGGAGCACAGCAGTCCCAGTTGAACTTCCATCCTCACCCTGTTGCGTACTGTCCTCCTCCCTGAGTTTCTTACCCAAATTCTTCCAGAAATGCTAGCTCTTCAGCTGGTGCCCTAAAGGGAA
Source organism: Smutsia gigantea (assembly GCA_032199065.1). Classification (NCBI taxonomy): domain Eukaryota; kingdom Metazoa; phylum Chordata; class Mammalia; order Pholidota; family Manidae; genus Smutsia; species Smutsia gigantea. Next base: position 281,940 of record JAVSCE010011822.1, read on the forward strand.
GCAAGTCTCATTTCAGCTCCTTTTTAAAGCATGTTATTCAGTTCCTTTTTTCTAGTAGAAAAGTAATGTGTTCACTGTGGAAAACCTTTAAAATACAGAAAATATGAAGAAGAAAATAAGGGTCGTGATCCTGTCATCCAGACAGACCCACTGTTAACGTGTTTGGAATATTTTCTTCTGAGAGCTTTCTCAATGTCCCAAAGATAAGCCTGGGATTATCCCCACAGATAGAATTTTGTATCCAGATCTTTCCACTCAGTTGAATCAAGAGTGGGAAAAAGATTAGGGGAGTAGAAAGAGCAGTCTTTGGAGTTATACAGACTCCACACTATACCAGGTAAGTTTGGACCCTGGGCCTCAGTTGCCTAAGTGTGTAGAATGGAGACAGCAACCATGCGGCTGACCTCAAAGAAAGGTTCTGAGCCCCACCAGGGACAGACAAGCCCCGCCCCTGATGTTCAAACCTGTTTTCTAAGGGGAAGAACCATCTGGGAGCCCACGGGGGGTGAGGAGACTTCATGTCTCACCTATCTTTGCATCTCCCACTGTCCCCAGCCTCGGCTAGACCTGTCAGGAATGGGGAGGTGGAGAGGAGTCAGGACATCCGGCTGCCCTCTGTCTTACCAATAATTTGCTTTGTGGCCTCCAGCAAGTCACCGAGGCTCTCTGAACCTCAGCTGTAGAATGAAGACGATGCTCCATCAGTAACATTTCCTAAGCAGTTACTAGGTCTAAGAAAGTAAGATTCTGTGATCTTATGGTGCACAAGCATAGACAAGTGTATTTTTCAGCTGCAGGACTTTTGAGAGCCTCTGATATGCCAATATGCAGTAAAAAAACTCAGAATAGAATGCAGTATATGGGTCACCAGAATTCATCGTTGAAGCCCCTTTTCACTGTGGGATTCCTAAAGGAAATAATATGTGGTTGGGATCAGGGAATAGGGAGGTCGGACCCCAGAGGCCTCTGCAACCCTCATTCCCTGACACTCTCCCCATTTTTCATGCCCCAGCCCTTCCCCACAGCTCAAAGCTTTCTGTTCACATCACACTCTCATATTCAGTTCTAGGACCCCTCCTCAAGGGACCCCTCCCTGACCTCCAGGCTGGGTCAGGTCCATCTCTGTTCCCACAACCCTAGTACTATGTCTATCTAACCTCATGACACACTGTCCATTACCAGGCTCTCCCGAAGACAGGCTGTCCACCACTGTGGGAGGCCCACCGGGTCAGGGCCAGCTTTACTTCCTCTCTGTGACCCCATGCCCACCATGGCACTGGTGCTCTCTGAAACTGTTGCTGAGGAGATGGAGCAGTGTGCTTGGTGAGGGGCAGGATGGTGTGTTGGAAAGAAAAGAATTTCAGTGGCCTCAGGTAGACACATGAGGACCCTCCCTGGTACTGGTGAGGCCTAGGCTGAATGTCTGCTCCCTACAGCATCTGATGGGCACACGTACAGCCGCTCCAGCCACGGGATGCGCTATGCCTGCAGCCCTGCCGAGGACTGGCCCCCGCCCTTGGACCTCAGCTCTGATGGGGACGTGGATACCACAGTGCTCCGGGAGCTGTACCCAGATTCTCCACCAGGGTAAGGAGGCCACGTCGGGGGAGGAGGGTGTGAGAGTGCGGGCTCTGGCACAAATCCCGCACACATGGTAAGTACCAACACCTCCCCCAACCGGAATAAATGCAAACATACACTCAGCGGGTACAGTCATCTCCACACCCCTCCTGGCTAAGCGGATCCCAGTGAGGCAGGGCGTGACTCAGCAACATCTCCAGGAGACGCTTGAAAAGGAAGAGACAAGCTCAGCTCCTTCAGACTGGGGTGAAGGGGTCGGGTGGAGGGTCCAGCCCCAGCTTCCCAATATGTGGCCCCAAAGCCCAAATCACATCCCCTGAGACAGGAGTGACTGTGTCCCACTCATAGCCACCAGACAGCCCTGTCCCATCAGAGAATTCTTCTCTGGGGGGCCTCTGGGTCCTCTCTTCCTAGCCACCCTCGAGCAGATCATCCCCCAGTTAGTACTTAACAAAAGTGGTCAGGCCTCTATCATCACTTCCCTACCAGCGCCCCCCGAAGGCCCACGTCCCCAGGGGCAGTCCAGTCAGCCCTTTCTTTGGCCAGTGGATGCTTTTTTGCCCTGAAGCCATGGCCCGAGGACTCCTTCCTAAACCAGAAGGGCCACTTGAGACCAAGGACTGTCTGGCAACCTGAGGTTCTCCCACCAGTACCACCGACACTCAGTGCCCAGCCTGGGAGGAGCTCCATCAGCAGTGGCTACTGTTGTTCTGAGCAGAGACCCAGAATTCGGTGACTTGCTCTCTCAAGTTTACATGGAGTCAGGACCAGAATCCAGGTGGCAGTGGTTCAGGGGGTGCCCCTCCTCAGGGAGAGAGGGGTTTCACTGCAGCCAGCATGACAAAGGCCTGGCCTGGTCTCTGCCAGGGCAGCTTGTCACTGCAGATAGGCCCCTGGCCCTTGGGGAGAGATCCCTGCCCCCACCCCAAGGGAGCCTCTTCTCTTGCAGTTACGAGGAATGTGTGGGGCCCGGCGCCACTCAGCTGTACGTCCCTACGGATGCACCACCGCCCTACTCGCTGACTGACTCCTGCCCAGCGCTGGACGGCGTCCTCGACCTGGGAAGTGGCCGCAGCCCTGGCCAACACCAGCAGGCACAGGGGATCCAGGGCCAGAGTGGCCTCCGCACCGTCTCCATGGACACCCTGCCCCCTTATGAGGCTGTGTGTGGGCCCAGCCCCCTATCCAGCCTGCTGCCACTGCCAGGACCAGAACCAGGCCCAAGGAGCTCCCAGGGCTCACCCGCCTCAACCTGGGCCGCAGGCTCCAGCCCAGAGAGGATTGTTTGAGTAACTCAGCTGGTCAGGTCCTGTCTTCGGGCTGAGCCACATCATTTAGGCACACGGGGGAGGGCGCACACACACACACATATACACACTGATATGCACACACCAGTCATGCTCACATGCACTTCCACAGGCACACATATATTTACAACTTGTACAAATCCATGTGCACACACACATCCAGACATGCCCCACGTGTGCAGACGTGCACAAACACAGCACCTCCCCCAACATCCACACAAACCCATCTGCAAAAGTTTCATGAAAAAATGAGGCTTTCCCAACCTCCCTTCTCCTCCCCAGCCTGTCGATTATGCCTCTGCAGACAAGGCTGGGAGAAGAGAGGAGAAGGGACGGGAGCTTGCTCCCCCCAATCCCTGGGCCTGTCTGCCCCTGCCCTCACCTGGCAGGCTGTGCCCAAACCCCGATTCTGCCTCCAGAAACCGCTCCACCTTTCCAGGTCAGCTGCCTGCCCCGACCACACCCCAGGGCACCTTGTCCTCCTGGTTGCGGGGACAAGCCTCAGGGAGGTCCAGCTGCATGCTGCACCTCTCTCTCGATTCCAGGGCAGAAGAGCCACAACATCACCGCCCTGCCACTTACAGGGTGAGGGACACGGGTCTTAGGGCTCAGGTACATCCTGGAGGCCCTCACAGTCCCCCCTGCCCCCCCAAAACCCAGTGCCCTCAATCTGGTGGTGCTAGCGGAGTTATCTCAGAAGCCCCCACCCCAAGCCACAGATGATAAGCAGGATCTTTAGTGTGTGTGCAGTGGAGGTGGTGGGGTACAGCTGTTCTTCAAGTCAGTCCAACCACTGCCCAAGACTGAGGGTCTTCCAGGAAGATAGGGCTGTCTGGGTACAACTCTGAGGCAGATGTGGCCTCTCATGAAGTTATGTGTCCAGCTGACCTTTATGGCCTAAGCTTGAATGGGCTGGAGGCGGAAGCTGGTGCTGTCCTCCTGGACAGCAGCTCACAGTTGGGCATTGTAAACCAATGAGTTCTGGCCCTGCCCTCCAGGGTGTTAGGCAGAGACAAAATAAACGGGATGTGAGCCCCTTGAATACCACCATGCCACCATGAGAGGACCAGTGGTTATATTGGAGCCTCACCACTAGGGGCGCCACAGAAGATTTGTTGGGTGGCCTGGCTGTAGAGAGACCCAGAGCTTGGCCCATGAATCCCAGCAATTTTCAACAGAGACCATGTAGGTAACAGAGCTGATTCCTGGAGACCCAGCCTGCCAGAGAGTGGCAGCCCAGCATTTTGAGGCGAGTTCCCGCCAGCATCACCAGCGGCAGGGAGTGGAGTTCTCAAGCCCACCCTGCCTCACTCCCCACCCCCTCCTGAAACAGCACCCCCATTCATCCTCTCCCCCTTATTTCAATTCCTCCAATGAAGGGCTAAGACAATTCTGTAATCCCTTTCTTAAGAAGAGGGGTGGCAAGGATGGCAATCGTGAATTTTACTTTCTGTAGAAATAGAATTTTCTTCTGGTGCAGAACTGACAGGAATCCACCCACTGGTTCTGTAGCATCCTGGAGCCCCTGACTCCACCTGGGGAGGGATCTTGTTTACAAGCAGTTCTGTCCACTTTTGTGGTGTACTGTTTTCTAGGCAAAAAATATCTGTCTGTTGTACTGTACAGCCTTTAAACGCACTCCAGGGATGACGCTCTTAAGAAACGCATCTTGCTTCCGCAACCCTAGAGAGTGCTGGGGAAATCCCCAGTACTCATCAGTGTTTGGGGGGATGGAGCTGAGCAGCTTTTCTTGTTCCTGGATTAATCGCTGAATAAGCAACAATGTATCTTTTCTGTGTTCAAAATAAATATATCAATAAAAAATGTTGCAAGGAGTAACTATGAAAGAGCACATGGGTGGGGTGGGGTGGACTGTTCTGCCATCTGAAACTTGTAAGGAAAGAAAACAGTAAACAGCCGAAAACTGAAAATATTAGTTCTCTCAAGAGTAGAACCATTAAAGCCTTGTGATTTTCCTGTTGACAAGGATATCTGGGTGACTTGTAAGCATTACTTCTTTTCTTAACCTCACTGTAACATGGCATTATTTCTGAGATTTGGCCAGTGTAAATGTCACCAAGACAGGCCATAAACTTCAGGACTTGACTCCAGGGACACCACAGACTATACGTTTCACTTTGACATCAGTTGGCTTTCAGCACCCTTATGGCTTTGACTACCAAAGTGGGGAGGAATTTGTAATTAGACCAAAATGTTTGTTTATTCCCCCTCTGCAGAAATCCTCTTCCTTTCTGTTCTCTCTGTAAGACCTCAGCTTTGGTCACTGATCACCTGTCTGACGGTGCCTGCTTCCCTTCCTCTGTCGCCCGTCCTTCCCATTCAAACTCTGGTAGAACCCACTAGCATAGTCCTAGACCCACGTGTGCTGCAGAAGTGGTATGCCGATCCTGAAGCAGTGGGCAGCCCCAGTCTCGTCCTAGCAGTCCTGCACCCACACTGCCACCTGCTGGCCACCCGCTGACAATGTTCAAAGCGAACAAGCCGTCCCCTGAAAAATGAGCAAAAACTCCCTTCTCCCACTTTCAAACCCTCCGCTAAGGACACTCATAGTTGTATACAGAACTTGTTCTGGCCCTGAGCTTGTCTCCCACCCATGAGATTTTCCATGAGGTTTAACCCATTCTAGCATCCCATTTTCAGGAATCACTCCTGCCCTGCAGCAACTCTCTTTGGGCACAGACTGATACCTAAGTCCTCTTTCTGTATGCAAAATGACACTCTTCTGTCCTAAATACCACTGAGCATGGCTCAGATGCCACTTCTGTGCTCTGGGTATGAATGTAGCAGCCTTCGTGGTGATAGTGTCCAGCCCACAGGCTGACCCCCAACCTGACCCACCCACACTGACACAGTTCAGCGACAAACACCCTCAGGACCCCACCAGCCCAGGGCCTGCTGGGCTTCATGTTCCCTCCCTCCTCCAGCCACAATAAGCCCTGTGCCCACTGTGACCTGCTACGCCTTGCCCACACGTGGCACCACATTCAGGGTCTTTCTGCAGGCTCCTGCAAGGAGACTGGACTCTCCACTCTGCCAGGGGCCTGCATGGTGAGGCCAAGGAGAGCCCCCCAGGCAGCAGAACTCAGCCTGAACTCATCAGGGCCCCAAAGAGATGGGAAGTGAAGCCTGATTCCCAGGACAGTGGGAACAGGAGAGCAACAGGACCAGACCCTGGGGCAGGATAGGAGTCTAAGGGGCTGATGAGGGAGGACCAGTAGGGAGTGGGCTGTGAGACAAAGAAGGGAAGGAGGCTGATGGGGGGGTGGTCATCAAGCAGGTCGCCACTGGACAGCCGAGCTCTGTCCTGCCCTGACAATTCTGAGACAGCATGGAGCTCACCTCGAAGCTACCGCCTGAGGGGAAGGGAGATGGCTCACTCATACCCCGGCCCTCAAGGGTCACTGTGTGGGGCTGCTCTTCGGAGAACATTGATCCCTGCTCCCTGCACAGCCCCGTGGGCTCCTCTGACCAGAGAAAATCTTCAGACGAGGGCTGGCAGCTGAGGCCATTGCCATGGTCAGCATGATCTGCCACTGGGTCAGTACACAGGGGCACAGCATGTTCCAAGGTCTCTGAACAGGACACCAACAGCATTTGCCACACATGAGCAGCAGGAATCACCCAAGAGAGGATGGAGGAGTGTTGATCCAAGTATGGCTGTCCGCAGTAGCCCCTTGGAACATCAGTGGCTCACATTCCCGTACAAGTCTCTCACACCAAGTCCCTACAGACACCCTCGGACCCCCACATGTACGGAGCACCACTCAGCCCACACCACCTGCAATTTTGCATATGTTTGCTCAGACAGCTTTGGTGCACACAGCCCAGTGCCCCTCACATTCAAAGCTCACACACTCAGGGGTCCCACATGCATACTCCAAGGCCACCCACTCTCACACTCAGGTGTCACCATCAGTGTCCACCTGATGACTGACCAGGTATGAGCAGTGGAAGGACAGGGAGCTTCATTGTCTGAGAGAGTGAATCTTCTGTCCTGGCTTCTGTTCTGCTCTGCTGACGCTGAACCACCCCAAGTCCAGGTGAACTCTCTCAATCAGAACCAATCACCTGGGTCAGGCCTGTTATTCTCGGGCTAGGGGGCAGGGCAGGCTTTGCCCCGGGGTTGCAGCACAGCTGTGCCTGCTCCACATCTCACCCAGGACTCCTGGGTCTACAGGTCCTCAGGCCCTGCTGTCACAGCCTGAGCCAGTCTACAACTACCAATCCTCACCGGCCTGAGCCCTGGGGACTTGGGGCCGCCCCTCCTTCTGCCCCACGGCTGTTGGCTATCTGGTTCATGACCCACCCCTATTATAGGGGGCAGGGAGGGGACAGCTCTTCAAAGAAATCCCTGTGTGGATAAAATGAGAGTTCCTGTGGCCAGGATTCTCACCAGGCCCTGGTTGATTAGCTCACTGCACTCCTGTGGGCAATACATGGCAGTTGACTCTATAAAAAGAGCTCCACCCAGTGCTCTGGGCGTAAAATGGTGGCACGTCAGCAAGGCTGCAGGAGAGCAGAGCGGGGCTGGAGTGGTGGCAGCACTGAGGACAGAGGCCCAGAGGACGGCTGTGGGGGACGGCTGTGCAGGCAGAGGGGCCCAGAGGACGGCTGTGCGGACAGAGGGGCCCAGAGGCAGAGACCAGCTTGCTGCATGCAGACTCGCTCTGAGTGAATGAGATTTTAGTGACTGGCCTGCCACCGTGGAAATAAAGTTGGGTATAACTCTTTCACCCCAAGAACAGTTTTGCTGTCAATTTCTTTGGTCACATTGAATCCATAGCAAACTTGTCCGGGGCTGAAACCCATTGACAAGACACCCTGACAGGCTCTGAGCCCCATCACCCACCCCTATTATTCAATTGCAAGAGACAGAAACCTAGTTTGAACCTTCTTAAGCAAGAAAGGATATTTATTGGCTTAGAGAACTAATGTCTAAGTGGTTAACTCTAACTTCAGGGATGGCTGGATCCAGGGACTCTGAGAATATTGGGCAGGTATATTGTCTCTCCTGAGTCTGCTGCCCCCTGGATTGCCTTTATTCTCCCACAGAAACAATGGCTGTGGGTGCCCCAAGTCTAGCTGGCTGACTCATTATCCAAAATGAAGAGAGACCCTCTCTCTTCCAGAAACCAAACATCAACCCTCAGAGAAAAATGATTGGCCTGGACACACACTCATGCGTGACCCTCTGAGTGGCTGTGGGAGTAGAGTTCTTGGTTACGGGGCCTGGGTTATGTGCACACTCCCACGGTCAAGGAGTCAATCAGTCTTTTCTAAAGCAAAGAGGGACAAAGGTCAGGAGATTGGGTGCATGCAGAACAGCCAGCCCTGTCCGGTTCCCTGGACATGACAGCCCTGCCCACCAGCTCTGAGCCTGAGTGATGGCGTCACTCTGGTGGAAAACCTGACCCGTCAGTTACGCAGAGGCAGGGGCCGGGGGAGCTGGGCCTGGCTGCTGACCAGGGCCCACAGCAGAGGAAGGAGCAGTTAGAACCAGCCCCCAGCAGCCTGAGGGCCCCAGGCTCCCGGGACACGATCTTGAATCTGTCGCTGGCTTTTTCCCACTGTCGCCCTGTCTGGGAGAGGCTAGCCCAATTCATGTGCCAGCTACGGGGAGCTGGGCAGATTCCACACTGAGGGCACTCTGTGCCTCGAGGAGGAGACTCTCCTGACGAATATGCCCATCCATAGTTTTGTTCCCAAAAAGGAACCAAATACATAGTTTTGTTCCCAAAAAGGAACACAAATTTAGGCAAAAGACCAATGAATGGATCTGTGAAAATGGGTCTGAGTTCAGGGCGCGGCACTGGCTCCCCCCGTGAGGGCTGTCTCCCCGCTGAGCTCCTGCAGCCCCGCCTCCTCCTCCTCCCAGCCTCTCTCTTGCTGGACGGCCTGAGCCATCCCGGCCAGACTGGGGGCCCAGGGTCAGGGCTCAGGCCGGAGCCTCTCTGGGTAGTGGGCAGCTGGCAAGGACATTCAGCTCAGTTCTGAGAGAAACAGGTTCCTCCTTGTGCGTCACAGCCTTGACGACAGGCCTGGGACTTCTGTCCAGGCTGCAGCCCGCCCCTGCACTCCCTGTGGCCTCTGAGCTCCTAGGCTCTACAGGGAACCTGGGAGCCTTTAGACAGCAGGGACTGTGAATGAAGGCTAGGTGCTGGGATCCAGAAGCTTGGCTGCCCCTGCTTCTGTCATCAGCTGTGTGACCTTGGGCCAGACCCTTTCCTTTTCTGGGCCTCAGGATGCCCAACCACAGCCCCTGAGACCTCTAGTGCCCCCTTAATGTTAGATCCCTTCCCCTGTAGTGTTGGCAGAATTAGCCACCCTGGCAGGCAGAAAAAGCAGGTTTCACTAAGCCAGTCACTCCCCTGAGGGCCCAGAAAATGTAAATAATGCAATTAACACCAAATCCAACACTTGGAGGCTACAGTGGTCCACTGGGGAGGAGGCTGGCCCTGGAGAAGCAGGGCTGACCCCAACAGGAGAGGGCAGTGAGGAGAATCCCAGGCACCCCGCCTAGCGTCTTTCCCCTCAGGCTCGTCAGCCACCCGAGAGAGACAAGGGCAGAAGGAAGGCAGTTCACAAGGAGGGTGGGCGTCCTAAGAGCTGAGACCAGAATGTCCAGAGTGAGTGAAGTGGTGAAACCAGCAAGTAACCAAAAGCAAGAGAAGAACCACGAGAGGGGGATGGGATGATCACACTGTGTGGACCAATGTGCTAAACTTTTTGCTAATTAATAGGAAAAAATCAAAAGTCACTCCAGCCTTCTCCTCAGGGAGAAAATCTTCCTGGGGACAAGGAGAGGGACAGAGACAGAGACAAAGAGAATTAAGACTCTTTTGTTTTAGACCCCTCCCCCTTCCACGGCCTATGACCTTCCCTTCAAGACAACTCCATGGCCTGGAACCCTGTATATCCCCAACCCTCAAACCTACCACTCCCATTCGGTGCTCTCAGATGCCTGGTATCATGGAAAAAGCAGGGTCTCAGGTACCAGATAGAGTTGGTGTGATAAGCTGAATAAGGGACCCCCAAGCTATCCTGGTTCTAACCCCCAGAACCTGTGAGTGTGTTACCTTCCAGGGGACTGTACATATGTGGTGAAGGACCTTGAGCAGAGGCAATTCTCCAGGTGGACCCAATGTAACCACAAGGTCCTTATGAGAGGGAGGCCACAGCGTCAAAGTAAGAGGCAGGGTGACAAACTGAAGCAGAATGAAGAAAGAAATGGGAGATTGAAAGACGCTACACTGCTGGCTTTGAGGAGGTAGGAGGCAGCAGACAAGGAATGCAGGCGGCCTCCCAAAGCTGGAAGAAGTGAGGAAATGGATTCTCCCCTAGAACCTCCAAAAAAGAACCGGTGAGACTGATTTGGACTTATGACCTCTAGGATTAAAAAATAATAAATTTGTGTTGCTTTAAGCCACTAAATTTGTGATTTGTTGCAGCACAGTAAGAAACTAACATACTTGGGTTTCAATCCCTGCTTTTGTTCTCTCTGCCTCAGTGTCCTCACTTGTAAAATGGGAGGAAGGAGGATTTGGTCAGTGATGGACAGGGCCTCAGGCTATAACAATGTGAAATGTCTACCAGCAGCATCCCACGACAGCCTGGCCCTGACCTATCTCCAACCCAGAAGGAGGCAGAGGGGGAACCAAGGGATGGCTAGATGTGAGCCTGGACTAGTTACCTAATCTACCTGAAGTTTGGGATCAGATGAACTAATGTGTGTTAAAGAGCAACAGCCCCAATACTGGACCTCAAATGAATAATCCAGAGGGACAGGAGGCCAGCAGAGACTCATAAAAAGCAAATGATAATCAAGAACCAGGTCTTCCTGGGCTGTGTTTTTACTAGGTCCTGTCCTACCACCACAGCCTCAGCTGGGCTCTCTAGGCTACAAGCAGGGACCTTAGCTCATTTTTCTCTGAAGCCCCCAGGCTGGCAAGGACTGAGACACAGGCTGGCTGCCAAAGACAGCATTTTCCCAAACACCAAACAAGGACAATAAAAAAGGACCCAGGGTCCAAGAAATTGAGAAATAGGCCCACACTGGCCCCTCCTAGAAATTCACACCCTACAATGAGCCCCCTACATAAGAAGTCCTAAAGCCCAGAGGCCAAGGGAACTTACTTACCCCAGAGATTCCCAAATTTATTTGGCCATGGGGAATATTCACTCATGTAAGTCTAAGAACCTCCAACAAATGCTCCTAGGGGAGCACACTTTGTGAGATGCTGACCCCCATGGAAAGAGTGAGTCACTGAGTGGCTGAATGAATCATTACTTAATTAAGTAGTGGGTGAATGAATTGGAGGAAGGAGGAAGGAAGGGCGGAGGGGAAGGAAGGAGGGAGGAAGATGGCAAGTGGATGGAGGAAAGGTATATGGGAGAGTGCACAGTGTCCCTGTCTCTGTTCCTCTAAAAGCAGTACAAAGATTTGGGTATAACTAGTTTTTTGGGAGGCAATCCCAGGAAGCACCGCGAAGGAGTAGAGAATTAAGATGAGAGAGGGAGAAGAGCCAACGAATAGTGCATTACTGTGAACAACTGGGGCCCAGCCCGCGTGGCTCCCTCTGAAAGACAGTGTACGACACACCTGTGGACTGTCCGCCAAGGGCAGGAAGCTGGGGCTTCTATCCACCAACCCTCCTCCGTGTGGAAAGGGTGTGGAAAGATGCAGGCCTCCTGGGTCTAGCTTTCCTGTTTGTTTTGGGGACAGGGTGGGGACTGTCTGACCTTGGCTCTGCTCCACCCGAGGAGACAGGACTGGGAGCTGAGCAGAGGCCCAGCTGTCTTCAGAGCTCAGCCCTCCAGACTGACAAGCAGTGGCAGGGCCATTCTGAGCGCAGCTTTCTCTTTGGCTAGCACAACTTCCTCCTTGGCTTCCTGATAAGCTTTGGGGTGGGACGCAGGCGGGCCAGCAGGCCACTTCTCCACATCCATCCCCTCAGAGCTGCCATGAACCAGCCCCAACCCACAGACCCAGCTGAGGCTGCTCCTGGGCTGCTGCTGGGTGACCTACACCTGGAGGAAGCCAGGGAGGGCCGGCTCGAGGTCTGCAGGCAAGCAGCTCTCACCCACAGGGCCCAGCAGCTCTTGGGCACGGAGGCCCCTCCTCACCTCTATCTCCCTGTGGATGTGGCCCCTGATTTGGGGGCCACACACTCTCTGGGGGTGCCCAGCCCTGTTCAGCACATCTGCCACAAACTGGTGTGGGCACTGGAGTTCCTGGAGCTCATCTCTGTCAACCTACTTCGGTTTCCCTGGAGGAAGGAAATCAGATCCCTGAAGGTAAGCACCATATGCCCTTGAGCCAAGGGGGTCTCAGGTAGGGGCCAGGGCTCTGCCTCCAGGGAGAACAGTATGTCCATCATGCCCACTGACTTTGGTCCCATTTTACAGTTGGAGAAACTGAGAGCTAAAGAGGTTAATCTAGGATCACCAGCTATTAAGCAGCACAGACAGGCCTCAAACTCAGGCAGTGCAGCTCCCGACCACGAGGTTACCCTGTCTCTTTAAAGAGAAGAAACTAAGGAGCTCATAACAAACAAGGGAAGGGCTTTGGCTTTGGAAAGCCATGGGAAAACTTTTGATCTCTTCTGGCTCCAGGCCAGGGCCCCTGGATTGGAAGCCAGGATACCGGGGCCTCACCCCAGCTCATTCGTTCTCTTGCTGCGGACTTGAGACAGGTCCTGTTCTGCCTCTGGGCCTTAGGGGGCCCTTCTGTAAAATGGGACAGAGTAACATGATCACAGGCCAGGTTTCCATTTGACCAACCCCCCTGGCCCACCTGTTTCTCAGGAGCTTCCAGTGCCCCCGCATTCAGCAGGGTGCCTCGATCCTGCCTGGCCCCTCAGCTGCTCTGCTGCGATCTATCCCACCTCTAACAACACCCGTTTGTTCCGGGTGTACACTGGGAACTTTGCCTACTGGGTGCAGCCTGTACTTTCCAAACACACACTGCACAGCATTCTGGGCAGGCTGGGCTACATGGCCACCTTCGAGGCTGAGTTTTCGCTGGTCCAGGCCGTCAGTGAGGAGGACACCAAGCAGATGGTATTTGAGATCTTCCTGGTGAGAGTCGCATGTGAGGCCATTCTGGAAACCTCAGGCAGGCAGATCCTGGGGCTGAGCAGAGAGAAACTGGTCAGGCTCCCCTGCAGGCATGGCTCAGAAAGGAGGCTGGTGAAGGGCCACCGCTGTCTCGAGGGGGCCAGCCAGGCCCAGGCCCCTCAGGAGTGGGATCAGAGAAGGCTCTGGCTGAGGGCCTTGACTGTCGGAACTCTCTGCCAGTGGCCCTGAGCCTGCCTGAGATCTTGACAGCCCCCCAGAGCCTTCTCACTGGTTCCTGTGTCCCCTTGGATCCCCAGTGCCATGCCAGCACACGCTCGGACAGTGAGGAGTTTTTGACCTGCTACAGGGACCTTGTCCTGCACCAGGCAGCCTTGTTCTCCAAAGACATTGACCTTGGCGCAGCCTGAAAAGAAGCCACCACCAGGGTCTAGTGCTGGGCTCCAGCCCACCTTCAGGTGAGGTGGTCACCCCCTTGGGGGCAGTCGTGAGCGGCCCGGGTCCCTGATGCAGCTCCTAAGAGCAGAGAGGTCACCATCCCCAGCCAGCTCTGCCTGACACCAGACCCCCGATTGTCAGAGAAGTCCTGGACCTAAAGCTAGAAGCACAGCCAAGCTGGCCACCCCCAGCACACACGCTGCTCCGCAGCTGCTTCCTCTGAGATGGATGAGCTCTGTGAGCACCTCTCCCACTTCCTCAGTCCCCCAACTCTAGCAGGCCAGCCCAGGGCTTCCTAGACCCCGGGTTTGAAGAGAATGGACAAAGACTCTCATGAGGCCAAAGCCTGCCGGTGAGGACAGAAGCCCAAACAGGAGGGTCACTCAGCTCTGGGGATGTACTCAGACCCCTCTCATGTACAAGAGCCCCCCTAACATTCACTATGTCTCCCCAGGGAGCCAGTTCCCACCCAAGGACACCTCCCAGATAACAGCTGAGGATGTCACCCCTGGGTGGTACAGGGCAGACACCCTAAGCAGACTGCTCTTCCACGAGGAATGTGATCTCTTAGAGAGGTGGCAGATCTGAGACCACGGCATGGGGAATCTATTAATCAACCCCAGCTGGTCTCAAGTCCCAGCCCTGCCACCTACTAACTGTGACTTTGGACTGCACACTCCATCCACCTCTCTGAGCCTCCTTCTCCTCATCTATATATAATGTGGGTGTGGTCAGATGTACTTCACAGGAGGCTGGGAAGAGTTAGTAGGGTGAACTGGGCATAGTGCCCCTCAATACTGACCTCAGGGGGGCATCCTGCCCCTTCATAACCCTGCTCAGTGTGTGACCTTGGGTGAGTCCTCCTACATCTCTGAGTGGCAGTTTCTCTCAGCCTACTTATGGCCCCTGTCACAAGGCAGATTAAAAGACAGATGTCATATACCCCTAATCTGTTTAGGGTCCACTGCCAGCCTCCCTTTTCTCTCAGCTAGCTTCTGGTTGACAGAGAACAAAACCACACTTGGGAGCTCCAGCTCAGCTCAAATGCCTGCTCTCTATCCAGGGGTTGGGGGCTCCACCCGTTAGGGCTGCAGGTGCCAAGACTGTGCCTGGAGTAGGAAGACCCCCTCCACCAGCCATTTACTGCCCACACATATGCACAGATGCATGCACACTTGCACACAGGTGGGAGCTTCCAGACTCAGCAAACATGCACCCTTAGGCATTCCTCACTGGTGTCTCTACAGAGCATCCTTCCGCAGCCCTTTCCTATGGGGTGGCAGATGACCCTAGCCTGGGCCAGCCTGTCAAATTTGCATCTGTGAAGTGGGGAGGATGACTCCTGCCTCCCAGGGCAGTGGTGAGCAGTAAAGGTTATGTAAGTAAAGGCCCTTTCTGGGCACACAGCGGGTGCTTAATATATGGTGCCTGCCTTGCTCTCCCCAGAACTGAGCCTGTGACCCCACTACCTTCAGTCTTCTAAGATCAAGGGGGATCACAGGTGGGAAGGATTTAAGGAGCATCGGCCCACCTCCCTCCCCGTCAGAGAGCCCGTTCACTGAGCCAGCCCCTACACAGGCTTTCCAAGGCAAATCAGGAAGCAGAGTGCATCAGAGAGAGAGAGGAACCCTGGTCAGTCAGCCACCATCCACCCGCCCCCAACTCCGCCACTCAGCAGTTGACATGCAAGCTGATGAAATGTCAGTGGCTGGGGTCCTAGGGGAGAGTGAGGGGCCTGTCCTCAGGGGACCTACTCCTGGGTCTGACCCGGAGCAAAGGAACCTGGGAGGGCAACTTGACCCATGGTTTCAGGAGCAGGAAAGACAAGCTAATGATTTTTCTTTGACAATCTTTATTCATTTTCTTTCTGATCATTAATATGCAGATACCCAAACCAAAACAGAAATTTTGCTCTCACCCCAGCATTCCCCATCTAGGTAAAGACCCCACCACCAACTTGTCAGCTGACGCCTAATGTAGCAATCATCCTTGACTGCTCTCCCGAGCCCACCAACCCTCATCCAACCCATCTCCCTCTGTCACAACAGAGCCCAAATCTGACCACGTCTCTTCTGAGCTACCTACCGTGATCTCTCACTCAGCTCCATGGAGGACACCAGCCCTCTCCCTGGCCCTCCAGCTTCCACCCTCATCCCCCTTAGTCAGCTCCAACCAGCCAACAGGGAATCCTGTTAAACCCTAAGGTCCACCATGACTCCCATGTGCTCATTTCCCTCGAGGGGGTCCCACAGGCCTGGCCCCTCACTATGCTTCTGACCTCATCTCATGTCCCTTTCCCCCACGCACTGCAGCCAAGTGGCTTCTTCTAGGTGCTCAAACAAGCTAAGCCCACCCCTACTCACAGGCTCTGCACAGACTGTTCCAGTCAAGATACTGTTTTCCAGAGTCACTAGATTAGTTCCTTTCTTTCCGACCTCTGCAGTGTGGCTGTCCACGGTGATACTGTCAGGTCCATCTGCAAGTGTTTATATTCCATTTTCCACTCCCCCTAGATCCTAGCTGATCTCGTTTACTTTGGGGGTGACGTGAAATGTTACTATGGGGCTAGGAGTCAGTTATACAGAAAGATACATTCACAGAAGTGCCATTGCCTTCTCATCCCCGCAGCCCTGATCCCATTCTTCCCTTCTTCAAGCCTTTTCCCACCAATCTATCCTTTCTGTAGTTCCTTTGCTCTGTCTACACCTTTACTTCCATCTCTTCTTTCCTATGTAAAGGGAAGCATGGCAGAGATACTCCTTTGGACATTGTTTTTTTTTTCCCCACTTAAAAGTAAGTCCTGGAATTTGTCCTGTTCCGAAAGCTCTTCCTTGTTCCTTTATACAGCTGCATACTACTACATTGTCTGGCTGCACCATAGTTTATTTGACTGTTCTCTTATATATGGGTCTTAAGGTTGCTTCCAATGTTTTGCAATTACAAACAATGCTGCAATAAGTAACCTTGTGCATATGTATTTTCAAATGGTAAAAAATATGTATTAGATCCTGGAAGTGGGATTGCTGGATCACAATGTAAGTCATATGGTATTTGTTAGGTGTTAACAGATTACTCTTCAGAAGAGTTATACAAGTTTGCACTCCCACCAGCAACGTATGAGAGTGCTTCTTGTTTCCCCACAGCCACCAACAGAAGGGGTTTTGTTGTTGTTTTTGAGTTTTGTTTTTGTTTTTGTTTTTCTTGCCAATCCAGTAGAAGAGAGATGTTATCTCAGTGTTCTTAGAATTTGCTGTCTTAGTCCACTGGGCTGCTATAACAAAATACCACATACTGGTTGCTTTATAAACAACAGAAATTTATTTCTCACAGTTCTGGAGGCTGGAAGTCCAAGCTCAGGGCACACGCATGGCTGTGTTCTGGTGAAGTTCCTCTTCCAGGTTGTAGACTGCTGACTTCCCGCTGTGTCCTCACTGGTAGAAGAGGCTCAGGAGCTCTGTGGGGGCTCTCTTATAAGAGCACTGGCCCCATTCATGAGGGTCCCACCCTCATGACCTAATGACCTTCCAAAGGCCCTCCTCCTAATACAGACTACCTTGGGCATTATGTTTACAACATACAAATTTGGGGGAGACACAAATATTCAGACCACAGTATTTGCTTTTCTCTAATTGTGCAAATTTAAGTATTTTTCATGTTTAAGGGCTATTTTGATATGTTTTTTATTGTCTGTTCCCATCTTCTCATTTTTCTATTGAATTTTTGGTCCTTTGTCCTTCATTTTTAAAGAATTCTTCAAAGATACTTAGGGCTTTAACCCTTTGTCTGTGATATATGTTGTATTTTCTCCCAGTTTTGTCAACTGTCTTTTGACTTAATTTATAGCAGGTTTTTTTCATACAATTTTAAAAATATTTCATCAAATTTATTAGTCCCTTAATCCCCTGGATTTTGAACCATAGTTAGAAAGCTTTCCCTACATCAAGGTTCTAAAGAATTCACCCATATTTTCTTCAAGTAGTTGTATGGTTTCAATGTTTACATTTAGATCCTAACCATTTGGAGTTTATTCTTGGGTATGGTATGAGATATGCATGTATTTTTATCTTTCTCCAAATGGCTACCCAGTAATCTCAGCCCCATTTATTAAAAAGTCCACGTTTTCCCCAGTGATTTGAGATACCACCTTTGTTATATACTAAGTTTCCACAAGTACTCAGGTCTATTTCTGAGCTCTCTATTCTCTTCCACTGGTCTCTTTGTGTATTCATGTGCCAGTCCGTCATACTGTCTTAAGTATAGACGTTTTGTAGTGTTTTAATGTCTGGTCAAAGACCATTGTAGTTTTTCTTTTTCAGGGGTTTCCTGGTTATTCCTGCATGTTTATTTTCCTCTATGAACTTTAGTATAATGTGCCTAACTTCATAAAATGGACTGTGATGTTTCTACTGGGATTGTATTAAATTTGTCATTTAACTTAGGGAGAACTGACACCTTTTTAAAGTTGAGTCATCCTATTCAAGAATGGGATGTCTTCATATTTGTTCAAGCCTTATTCAGTGTCTTTCAGGAGTGTTTTAACATTTTTCTTATATGGTTTTGCACATATATTTCTTATTAAATTTATTTTGAAGTATTTTGTCTTGTTATCATTGTAAACAGGATTTTCACACTACTAAAACCTGTTTATGTAGGTGAATTTTGTATCCTGCTACCTCACTGAAATCTTACTGTTGGTTTTTTTTTTTTACCACTGACTCTCTGGGATGTACTGCTGTACTGGAGTTCATTCTTTATCCCAGGAGAAGGGAGTGCTAAGGCCGCTGGTGCCCTCCTGCTTCGGTGTGGGTGTTCTCGAGGATATTTCAGGGGTAGGCAGCTATAAGGAGCTAAACTTCATGCTCTGTGCATGGAGGGTCCATGTCTGGCCTGCTCACCAGGGTGGGCCTGGCACCCAGCAGAGTCTAGCCCGGGTCTAACACATGGGAAGTGTTGTCAGGAGATGGAAAGAATAGAGGCCTACTTACATATTACCTGGGGACTCATGAGCAAATGGCTGGCAAGGATGCTGAAATAGTATTTCCCCCATAACCCGAATGAAGAAACATGTTTTAAAAATTAAAATGCATGTTGCTCATGTAATTGTATATTAATAATAGCAAAATAAAAAAACAGAAATAAAAATAACTAAAAAAAAAATGAAAATGCAGGCTCTCTACCACCCTGGCTCGGAGCAGACTGACAACAGCTTCCCCCTCCAGGAATGTGAAAGAGAGTCTGGTCACCTCTGCAGCAATGAGGTGGAGGGGGTTTGAAGGAGCAGGAAATAGCCAGGCACTGCTCTAGACCCTCTCTATGTTCCTAATTCATTCAATTGTCCCCTTCCTAGTCTGTGAGCCCCTCTCCTTGTGAAGGAGGAAACAGAACCAGTGTCCAGGGGAGGAAGAAACAGGACCAGAGAAGTGAAGGGACCTGCTCAAAGTCTCACCACCAGTGACCAGGGAAACTGGGATCCCAGCCCATGTTCTGACCCCAAAGTCCAAGCCTCACACAGAAAGCCAAGCAGCTTCCAAAAGGTAAGATCCATTTAACACTTAGGAACTGGTCACTGCTCAGTTCTCTGGGCACTTCCTAAAATAAGCCTAGAGCCTCCAAGATCTACCCATCCCTGGCTACAAATGCATCTGCTCTGTGCTTTAGAGAAAGGGCAGATTAGAGGTCACCTGGGCCCATGCCGAAGGAGGTCTGCCAAGAAATGAGACAGACTAGAAAACATTAGTTTTGTAAGGAAATCCAGGGCCTTAGAAAACAAGAGGCATCAGTTCTCTCCCAGCCCTCACTCTCAGGACAGATCACCAGGTGTGGATCCAGAGTCCCCATAAGAAATGGAAACATTTTAAAAAAGAAAAGAAAGGCCAACTGCATGCCCCATGCTCTGTTATTCTTAGAAAGGCCATGAGGCACTTTTCAGAGGTAGAGTCCAGAGGGTCTGCCACAATCAGGCCTATGATCTGTAAGATCAGTCAAGATTAATCGGTGAGAGTGTGCATCCATGCCACCATGATGGGAAGTCACTGTGGTCACCGCCGTTACCAAGCCCACTAGCTGCACCATGACCCAGTTTCCCTGGGGATACCAGCTGAACTAACATTTATGGACTAGCATTGCTGCATAGCAGACCCTGGTCTGGGGCCCTTCCATATGCCGGGTTATTCTCACAGCCCTGAGAAGTGAGCAATGCTCCCATCTGACAGATAAGATAACCAACACTCATAAGAAATTCAACACCATGCCAAGGTTTCTCTGATCTCCTGGATGTCCAATTCTAGAAAGCGTAAATCTCAAGAAATGGTTCTCAAAGGGTGATCCCTAGACCAATAGCCTCACCATCACCTGGGAAGTTGTATAAAACAAATTCTTAGGCCCATCCCAGACCTGCCAAATTAGAAACTCTGAGGGTAGGTTCAAGAATCTGTTTTAACACACCCTCCAGAAGATTCAGATGCTCTTAAGTTGGAGAACCATGAACAAGAGAATCCCAAAGAGCACAAAAGTCATCAGCGGCTGCTGATCCTCTAAAACAGTGCTTCTCAATGTGTGTTTTCAGGGAACACGACCACTTCTGAGACTGATAACTGGTATTCCCAAATGAGGGTTTCCACTGGCTTACGAGAGTCCCTGGCTTAACCGACATTTAAAGGGTGTTTTTATCACAGGACTTCTTGAGGTTAACCAGGCTAATGTATCCTTGTGCATCTCAGAGGGTGTTACCCAAATTTCCTGGGCTACAGAACCCTTTTCTCAAAACACCTATTATTATCTCTGAGGACACCTGTGTTCCATGGGCCCAAGTCTTAAGAAAAAGCCAAGAAATGCAGAAATTCAAGATGACAGCAGTAAATGCCAATACCCATTCTGGTTTCCACAAGATTGGCTTTGTCTTATTTCTGTTTAATGACAGCTTTTGCCAGGCTCACCATCTTACATAAACTAAAGGAACACAGGGTTCATGGCAGCCTTAGGGGAGCTGCGGGGTTGCAGTTACCTGGCAAAGCAAGCCTGTGCCAGTGGCCCTGGGGCCTTGGCTGAGTAATGCGCTGCCAAAGCCTCCAGGGGCCCTGGCAAGGCATTATCATCATCAGAGTCTCAACAATGGAGGGCCAGCGTTTCCAAAAGCTCGTCGATTACTTTAATAACTGTGACCTTGCAGGGTGGATAAGCCAAGGGGCTGAGTGTTACTCATTCCACAGATGTGAGCATTTGAAGGGGGCTCAGGGCACTAGGGAAATGAGGTAGCGTATATTCAACAGCACCCACGGGTAGACAGGCTTTGGAAACATTTACCTGCTCTCAGAGGTGTATATACCTCAATCCTTCCCCAGGTCTGACAGTGGGAGTCCCAGGAAGGATCTCTGACTAATGTGTTCCCCAGGCAGAGAGGCACTTCTCATCTAGGTGAGAGGCTCAGGCCAAAATCAAAGGGGGCAGGAAGAGAAACAGGTAAAAATAAGCTGGGTAACACCACTTCCCAGGGTCCTGAGAGCCGAGCTGTGCGAGTGCACAGGATAGGTAGTCTCTGCCCTCACAGGGTCGGCCCAGCGTGGGATGCAGGCCGAGCTGAGGACACTGCAGTAACAGGTGGTGAGGGTGATGTGATGTGAGGGCAGAAGGGAGGCGGAGGGGGAGCCCAGAGGGCACCGCAGCGCTGAAGCCAGATGGTGTGGTCCAGCCTGTGGGTGTCAACTTCCCTCTGGCCTTTCCCCCACCTGTTAGAACCTTCCAGCCTGTCCTAGGTGTGCCTTGTAGAGATCATCGCGCATATTTGAATTAAAGTGTGAATGGGAAACAGTATGTCCTGATGCCAGCATTAGCCAGAGTAGGAGCTCCAGCGCCAGCTTGGATGGTGAGGCTCCTGGAGGAAGGTGGCCACTAACCAGGAAGTCAAACTGGGAACAGAAAAGCAGAAAGAGCCTGGGACCCCAGTAGTCTCAGGGCCACCACACCAGCCCTAGACCACCCATCTCCATATTTTGTTTTACATGTAAAAGAAATATACTTTTATCCTGTTCTTTTTAAATCAGCAGATTGACATATTTCTGAATGGTTCTAATCATGTATTTTATGTGTAAAATTAAAAAGCTTAAGTGTAAACTGGAGTTATTTCACTAAAAATGCTGTCTGAAAGAAAGTGTATATGCTGCTCAAGATTTTTTTTTTTCCAATGAGCAAGAGTCAGAGCAGCAGAAGTGTGCTGAGGTCTGTCTGACTTTATGCCCTACAGAAACATGCCTCAGGGTAAGAATGGGCGACACCAACAGGTCTGGCACATCACTTCCCTGGCTTGTCCCGTCTGGCAATTCAGGGATGCCAGCCCCTGCCAGGCTCTTCCCAGCCATTCCCACGATTCCCTGGGGAGTGCCTCCCTCTGCTCTAAGAACTAGGTCCCCTGCCTACCATGGGCCATCTACCCTTTTCCTGCCTGGGCTCACCACAGTTTATAACTGCTCTGTGACCCCTGCTGCCACACGCACAGGGAAAGCAACCCTGGTGCAAGCTGGGCTCCCTCTGTTTCATGGGACATCTCTGGGCTGGGAGGTTTTTGCAACCAGCCCCAGTGACTGCAGATGCACACAGCATCCTCTCCAGGGAGCCAGGGTGGGAGACAGTAGCTCTTTCGGACCCACACGTTCCATGTTAGAAAGCTTGGTGTTTATGAAATAAAAACACATTATTCTAGTGGCACAAGGATGCTGTAGGGAGCTAAAATCACTGACATAGGAAACACTCCACCGTTGACATCAGGTTTTGGGTGAAAGGCTTATTGGCTACCACAGAGCAAGATTAGAAAAAAAAAATCACATTTCCTCCAAAACAGATACTCAAATTGAGCTGTGGGAAAAATAATGGCCTATTCATTCACAAACTCCCAAAGATGGCCCCACTGTCAAGATACCTGGTCACAGAGGCTCTTGCCTCCCTCAGGCTTCTGGTCAATTACTGACATTTGCGCTGAGACACATCCCCGCTGGGTTGCTGCCCCTCATCCCACCCACGCGGCCCAAGAATTGGTCCAGATGGGAAGGAACAGGACCCACAGGGCTTTTCCTCTTAGTACTCCCTCTTGGACTGGGTCCCCAGGGGCACCTGTCACATATTTAGCGTCAGGATGTCGCACACACAGGCGCCACCCTCACACATGGCTGGGACAAGGCCTTCCAACCTTTGTTTACACCAAGTACTGCTAGGCAGAGGCCAAGGACTATTTCCCCAGAGCTCACACCCGACTCTTCCCTATGCTCGCAGCAGTCTTCTTGAAGCTCTTTTCCACCCACCTCCCAAACATCAGGAGCGCCACTGTTCCACAGGCCTTTGCTCCTAAGCCCCAACCTCCTGTCCAAACTGTCCCAGAAGAGAATATTCTTCCCTTCTCCTGCTTCCTGCTTGACTCAAGAGGCAGCTTTGTCTTGGATCATTGCGCACTGTCACAGCTGAGCAAAACTAAGATATTTCCTGAACCAGTAAGGATGGTTTCATGCTCTATGGCCCAAGGTGAAGCCTTGGATGGAAAAACATTTCAAAAAGACTTAATTGAAGGCCACTGGTGTCTTTCCCTCAGGCCACAAAATCTCAGTAGTTCCAAGGCCGAAGCTCCTCATACAAAGCCGCTAAGGGAGTAGAGGAGCCGCAGACGCCAGGGCTAACGACCTCTTGTCTCAGCTGAGCACTGAGCAAGCTGGCCAGATGCCAAAGTCACTCCCCTCACATGGAACTGGCAGCAGCTCAAGAAGGATCTTCATCACCAAGGATACCAAGCACCACACAGGAGCCAATGATTCTCCTACACATGTGGACGTCTGGGTGACAAGGTGGTAAATGCCACAGCAGCCTCACGCTGGGAAACCACTGAATGCGGAGCTCGAGCCCAACAGCACAATTCCGTGAAAGTCTAGAAATGCTGACTGTCACTGAGAACTGATCAGATGATGCTACTGGCTCCATGTCCGGCTGGCTCTCCCCACACACGTGAGGCTCTCCCCACACACGTGAGGCTCTCCAGCAGGGGCAGGCAGGGCTCTGAGGAGGAGGCGACCTGGGGCAGGAGTGCATTCTGGAGTCACCAAAAGCCTGCATTGTACCAACTCCACTGTCACTGGCTGTGCGACCCTAAGGAGCCCTAGTCTGAGCTTCAACCTCCTCCCCTGCGATGTAAGGCCACTCTCACCCTTCTGGGTGGTCTGAAAGGTTAGAGACCATGATCCCAGCATAATTTCAGCTGGCTTTTCCCTTAATAAGAGGGATCCAGCAGTGGGAAGCCACCAGGAGAGGTGCCAGGAGCCATGCAAGGCCGGGAGCACCAAAGGACAGGACAGATCCATTGGTCCCTTTGTCATTTCCGGTAACCCAGGGGAAGACACTGGCAGAGGAGAAAAGACCATTAGGAAAACAAGTCTGGCTAGATAAAAAGCCCTCCTGAAAGTAGATATTTCCAAATTGCTTCTAATAGCTAACTTGGCAGCAGCAGGCATTTTTCTGGCATGATCTTTCCCGTTCTATGGACCATGTTTCCAATTCTCTGGAGTTAATATTCGGTCCCGGCTTTGTTCAAAGAGTTCTAACATTTTCTGCATGTTGTGGTCAGCCTCAATCACCTGGAAATTAAACACACAGGTCATGGGGCTGCACTTGACCTGAACATCATCTTCCCTTCACGGGTGGAGCGAGATGGAGTGAAGCAGGGTGAGGCAGGGAGGCAGAGAAGCCCAACACCCCAGGCAGATAAAAAGGTCAGAGCCAACCAGCACCTGGTCCTGGCTCAATCTACATCCTCAACTCTATTTTCACTTGAAAAGCCACTACAGCTGTCCCTGCAACAAGCTTGTGAATGATTCTTTTCTCATCATTTTACTCTATGCAATTTTCTATAATGAGGGGAAAAAAAGAAGACTTTCCGTCTTTAAAAATCCAATACAGTAATATCTCACTTTCCAGCAACCTCACCGCCTGGAAGAGCCATGAGTAAAAGTACTTGAGCAGCCCAGAACTAGGTCCCCAAGGCCACACAGAGGAATGCGTGTAAAACCCCTCAGAGCCCACGCTGTACACACATCCCTCAGAGTCTTAGGTGTCCACCGCCTGCCGAAGTTGCAGCAAATCAAAAAATGAGGGGACAGGGAAGCTAGGGAACACAGGGCAGACACAGCAACATAGTCAGAAGTGGCAAGCACCAGCAGGAGAAAGGAGGGTTACTGCAAAACGCAAACACGGGAACTCAAAAGACATTAGTGGTGTGGGGCAGACAATCCTACAGACCTCAGCACCTCCTAGGGGCATCACTGTGTGACAGCCCAGAACAGCAACACATGTTCCTTCGGACACCCTGGGTCGCCAAGAAAAGGTGCAGTGAGGCTCTGTACATGCCATCCACTAAAGAAGGGGTGGGTCACTTCAGGAAGACAACCATCCCAGATGGGTGAAGCCAGAACCCGGGTCTAGAGGCCGCAGCCATCTGAAGCACTCCCTCACTGACGATGCTGGGTAAGTGAGAGGCTACTGCGGTCACCTGTGTGACGACACTGAGACAGATCACGTTCCCTCAGTCTGTCCATCTCCCTCTGAGACTCAGTCTGGAATGGAGACAGAGAGAGAGAGAGAGAGAGAAAGAGAGAGAGAGAGTCCCTTTCACCTTTCCCACTTCCTTCTTCCCTATTCTTGAGCTCTGAAGGACCCAGCCCTTCCCCAGACTGCACAGTGGCCCATGTTCCCCTGGTTACTTCTAGAAAAGTCTCCTGCCCTGTTGGGGGACTCACCAGAACAGGGGCCACCACAGGGAAAAGGCCCCCCTTGATGAGCCACTCCTCGTAGAGGTGGTGAATAGCATCCAGGTACTCCTGCAGGAGACACACACACACGCAGGCTGTCGGAGCAGCGAGGAGCAGGCCTCCACCCGAGGTCTCAGGCAGGCGGGAGGGCATCAGTGCCACGGAGCGGTGGCTTGGACGGTGGAGCCCACAACCGCCACCCTGGCCCAGGTAGACAGCAGTAAATGCAGCTGCACACTCCACTGGCCAGCCTGGGCCTCCGTAGCCAGAAACATCACTCCAGCTGCCCATCCCATCCCTCCAGTTCACTCCGCTTCACTGGTGCTTCATACACACTCTCCAGCCTGGCTTCTCATTTACTACTGCTTCTCCATCAGCAGGGCCACTAGTTCCTTCTCGGGGGTGCCCCATGGCTGCTCCATGGCCAGGCATCCCAGCCCTGAACCCTCCGAACCCTGCCCTCAGTTCTTCCCAAGAGGAACGCAACCTCACTGGCCAAGGAGTCCCACTCCCACTGCGCCCACTCCACCAGACAACTTGTAACCTATGGCTCCTCTAGATCATAAAGACCAGCTTCAAAAAGCCCAACGAGGTGGAAGTGACAGGAAAATGGCCCAGACACACCCCTAAGCCACAATGCTTTACACCATATAGGCCCAGAGGGCACATCCTCACCCACGTGAGGCCAAGGTGCTTTTGGCAGCCCGTGAACACCTCCTCAGGCTGCAATTTACTCCCAGCCCAGGAACTCTAGGGCAAACTGCACTACCACCTTTTCATGCACCACAGAGTTCGCTCTCAGCAACGACAGACTTGTCCTTCGGGCCTTGTCAAAACCATTAAGACAATGGCTTAGGTAATAGTTTGGAGGGACTCCAGGCTTGCCATTTCTTTGGAATATCTGGGTCATGGCACAGAGCTGCTGTGCCCCATGATAGCATGGTCCAGTCTGCGACATGGCACCCTCCTTCAATCAGTCCCACCTCCATATTTCAAAGTAACTGCCCATTGCAAGGACTGGACAGATCTTCCAGAGCTCCCAGTACAGCCACTCCTGATCTCTGACCTCCATGACCTCACAGTAAATGCCTGCATGCCCAGCTGCCATCAGTGTTCCTCCAGTGGCATTCATATGGGGCATTCAGTTTAGTATTAACTGAGCAACTCCTAGTTCAATATTAACTGAGCAAACCCTAAGACACATGTTGGGGACACAGAGGGAGTAAGTTCTAATCTTAAAAAGCTCACATTTTAGTGAGGGATGAGGAACAAACAAGTATTTCAGTATGCTTGTCCTAAGGGCTATGATCATAATAAGCCCAGAGGCTGGGGGAGAAGGGAAGGTCAGGGAAGGCTTCCTAGAGGAGATGACAGCTAAGCTGAACTGGGAAAGCAAAAAAAGCCACTATGCAAAGACATATTTGTGTAACTCCATAATGAGTATGAGAGAGAGAGAGAGTGTGTGTGTGGGTGTGGGTGTGTGTGTGTCTATGTATGGCCACAACTAGTTTAGGGCAGAGTGTGAAAAACAGGGAATGGAGGGAGATAAAACCAATCATCCAGGATCTCATATGGCATGCTACAAATGGGGACTTTATCCTAGACAAGCAGCAAGGCCCTGAAGGGTTTCAGGCCGGGAAATCTGTCTTGGAAACATCACCCAAGCAGCAGAGTGGGGGCTGGATTCTGGAGGCAGATGTGGGGAGTGAGGGACCAGGGCAGAGCGAGCAGTCCAAGTATGCTACAGCGTCCTAACTAGAGTCAATGTGGCCCTGAGCCAGAACCCAGAAGGACGAGGCATTGGACAAACACGAGTGATTGCCACCTCTAAGCCAGGCGTTGTGCTAAGTAAGCACTGGGGAGCAGCAGCAAGCAAGAGGGCACGCTCTAGCCAGGGAAAGACAGAGGCACAGTGGTAAGCAATCTTCAGGACGTGGACTAGGCAAGCCCTGGTGACACATGGGTGTACAGTGGGAGAAGGACTGCCTCTGAGCACGGAGGGCACGGCACCAACCACTGAGTCCAGGACCACAGGAAGTGAGACAGAATAGAACATCAAATGGGGTCTCCAGCCACAGAGGAAATCAGAGTTCACCCTCTGAAATGCTCAGTTCCTGTTTTTCTCTGTGACAACAGCACCACCGTCTCATGCAGGGCGGTGCCAGGCTGCGAGGGAGGTGGTTTCCCAGGGCATCTTTAACCAGTTGAAGGGGGCTCTTACCAGTGGAATGACCTTTTCCTCTTCCCTGCATCGTATCTTTAACCTCTGGTAACAGGTCTCAGGAGTGGTCCGGAGATAAACTGAGATTAAATAAAAATGCGTGGTTCTAATTACTCTGCTCATGGCTTGGAAGTGAAAAACCAAGGAGGGGGAAGGAAGATGCGCAGGCAAGGTGTGAAGAGAAACACCTGCCAGCAGCTTGGCACAGGAGGCGCAGGCCATGGGCCAGCTTGCAGCCCGACACAGCTGTGTGGCCTAACAGGCATCGTGGCCCTCGTCCTGACTTTCACTCCCTTTCCGTGTCACCAGCCCCACGGGATTTCTGTGATGCCAAATGAGGTTCTCTACACAGACAGGGCTTAGCACAGGGCCTGGAACACAGTGGGCCTCAGGCCAGGCTCAGCCCTCCTCCCTCCCTTCCAACAAGAAAAAATACATCAAATCACAATGGACCCAGGGAAAAGGAACTTGAGGAAAAAAGGCCAAGGTGGTTTTGCCGAAGGGGCCAAAAGCCCTCACATTCTGTCTGCCCTTGGGGAAAAGGCTGAACTGATGTGCACAATCACCCATTTAAGTGCCCTGCCCACAGCCCCTGCTGGC
This sequence comes from Smutsia gigantea, assembly GCA_032199065.1. Classification (NCBI taxonomy): domain Eukaryota; kingdom Metazoa; phylum Chordata; class Mammalia; order Pholidota; family Manidae; genus Smutsia; species Smutsia gigantea. The sequence goes on from JAVSCE010011822.1 coordinate 309,959, forward strand.
TGGCAGCCCACCAAGCACACCCTCCCCAGACCCAGGGCAAGAGGGCAGGGAGGGAAGTTTGGAGGGGCCATCTCACCTATCAAATCAATGGACACGTCCATGTTCCTTGTGATCCAGTCAAACCATTCAGACAGAACCACATAGTCCACTTCAGGCATCTTCCCACTGAAATGAGAGTTGCAAGGGTTTGTTCACCCACAAGAAGGATCCTGGGCTGTGCCAGTCCCCAAAAGGATCTGGCTTTCATTAAAAGGGGCTTGCCAAGGGCACATGGCATAGTGTGATCCACATGACATTGGACGTATGATGATGACAAGGACCCTAAACACCTCCAACCTTCTGATGCCTGAGGACAGTGAAAGGAATAATGCAGCAAGTTCCAAGGCACTGCCCAATGGGCTCTGAAATCTAAGCAGAGAAGGGGGCTATGAAGCCCGTCCCCTTGGAACAGGGGCAGCGTACAGGTTGAGAGGTGGAGCAGCAAACCAATTTTACCTCTAGAAATTTATTTTGTGGAAATAATCATGGACGCCTAGTGTAGCACTGTTTAAAATAATGAAAAACTAAATCTTGGTACAGCTATATAATAGAAAACTGCACTAACTGAAAGATCCTGTTGTAAAGTAGTGTTTAATGACATGGAAAATGCTCATAATTGAGTGAAAACAGGAGGATATAAAATTGTGTGTATAGTATGACCCAACCTTATTTCCAAGAGTATCTGTCCACACATTTTGAAGAGACCGGAAAGAAAAACACCAAAATGCTAACAGGGCTTTTCTCTGTAGGATTACGGGAAGACTTGAAAATTTTTTTTTCTTTTTACCTTTCTGTACTTCAGAAAATTTAACAACATATTAGTCCTCAAATTAAAGTGGAGGTGGGGAGGCAGGATTACATATTTAAAGCGTTAAGTGAAAAAGAAGGGAGGAAGGGCCAGAGGGAAGACCTGGAGCCTGTCCCTGGCCCCTGGGGTCCCCTACCCGGAGGACACGGACAGAGGAGAGGCAGAGCAACTGCAGCAGCTAGGGGAAACCTGCCCACCCACGGCTGGGGGGCCCTCAAAGGCCCAGGAGAGGAATTCTCCCATTTGACATCCTCCACCCACCATGAATACCATCCTAGATCCACTCCGGGCCGAGTTTGGCCAAGACTGGAAGCAGGAGGGCACGTGCGGAGCTGTGTGCAGCGGGCGCTTTGGGTGTCATCTGGAGCAGGGGGTTGGGGGCGAGCGGCGCCCGTGGTTTGGAGCTGGCCCCCTGCCAGGCACTGTTAACTGACTCCCCCCTGAGCGGGGAGGTGGGGAGCAGGGACGGGCAGGGAGGAGGCCAGAAGCTTGGACAGTGTTGGAGGGAGACTAAGGGCACAAGCAGCCCTGCCTGGGGGCCCAAGTGACAGGGCGTGGCACAGACTAAGAGGGACACTCCCCCCTGGTCCCTGAGACCACCATGACGCCTTCAGCAGGGAAGAGCTGCGCCTGGCTGGGCAGCAGGAAAATGTATGGCGCCCAAGAGAACAGCAGGGCCACAGGGGCATTTGCTGTACCTCGAAGGGTCTCCTGGCATCAGACCTGAGCAAGGACCAGAGCAGACAAACACACGAGGACTCCCCAGGTAAGTGGGAGGAGGGGGTGGAAGGAAGTCCCACAACACTGCAGAGGAGACTGAGCCAATGAAATCCAGGCACTAAAGGTGACATTTTTGGGACCATATGCCAGTATGGTATGAGGACAGGTGGCTGCCTATCCCCCAATTCTTTCCTTTTATCCCCTAAAACTAGCCCATTATTTATTTGGGGTCCATCTCACAGACCTGAGTGTTTCAGGGAAACCTGACCCCACCCCAAGCTTCCGAGCAGGCCTGTCAGTGTAGGGCATCCCCTGGCCACAGGAGCCCAACCTGGTGAGACACAAGGGAGTTCTGAAGGGGTTTACGGAAACCATGCCTCCTCAATCTTAGTGGAAAGCCACTGGCAAGACACCTACCCTCTGGCAAGCAAGTGAGAAGTCTGGTTGTGCCACAACCAGTTTGTCACCATGAGGCAATCATAGTGAGGACACAATAAAGAGACAGAGTAGGAAAACACAGAGAAACAGGGCCAGAGGCACCAAACAAACCCAGCCCCGAAGCCTAGCATGAGCCAGCCAGGAACAAGCTCACTGTTGAGGCTACACTGAGTTGGACTTCAGTTAGTTGCAGCTACGAGTACTTGGTGTTCAAGAAACCAAACCACTCACTCGACATGTTTTCCGTCTCTGGGAAGCAATGAGTTTTGTTCTCCAGAAGAAAACTGACTCCAAGGGAATGAGGGTTTGCCAAAAGGGAGCTGGCGATGAGCAGCCACCTCCCCTCCCCGCACCTCCTCCACCAAACACACAGCCTGAGGACACAGAACACCCGGGAAACACAGGGCTGTGGCCAGGCAGCGGTGTGCGGCGGGAAAGGCGCCCAACACAGCAGTCTCCCAAGTCGCCGGAGCTGAGCCATCAGGCATCACATTTTGCCCTGGAGGATTTCACATGTGCCTGCAGGGTTCAAGGGAGAGCCTGTCAAATCCCAGAGGTGAGAGGGGCCCCGTATCTGCAACCACAGAACTGAGTCGCTGTTCAGGACACATGTAGCTCAGCATTAACCAAAACCAAATCAAATACTGCCACCAAAGTGTCACGTGTTCATGGAGGCCACTGCTCGCTGGAAAGTAGGTACAGGTGGTCTTGGGACCTCTCCCAAGTGGCTCAGGAGTCTCCCATTCCCACCCCCACCCAGCCCAAACTGGAGGCTTCCCCTATGGGGCTGAGAGCAGATGGAGGAAGCAGGACCTCCCTTCCCACTGCTCTTTGGACAAGGTCCTCTGTGGGGACAGCGCTTTGCGGCAGCCTCCCTGCATCAGTAGGCAGACCTCCAGAAAACCCTTCCAAGGCTGCCAGGAGCAATGTGCTAGAAGGAAGGCGCTGGGGACCCAGGATGACTAATCACCGGCCGAGTTGAGGAAATAGCAGCCTACTTTCCATGATTCCAAGGGATGTCAGGCTGCACGGGCCTGTTTTAGCCTTATTTGTGGTTTTCCTCCTGGAAACTCTTCCCAGCCTCTCCTGTGTCTGCCTCAAGAATGGGGCACCCTGCACCACCAATAAGCCACTGCTGTGACTTCCAGAGAACAGACTGAGGGGGGTGCCTCTCTACAGAAAATCCAACTGCTCAACTCACCAACAGTGGCCTGAGGGGGTTTCACAGGGCCTTCCCCTCATCCCAGGGGGGGGCAAAATTGGAGTCTTGGGTCCACATAAATCCTGCTGTTTTATTTGGCACAATTAGCTGCCACCAACTCCCTGAGGCCCAGAGAGGCCCCAGTTTGCACAACACAGGTTAGAACAGAAATTTCATACTCAAATGCCGGCCTCCTTGCATACAGTATTTTCTTGTGAGGTCAGTTTTAGTCCCAATTTGTAGATGAGGAAAACTGAGGCCAAGAGAAGTTAAGCTCACCTGTCTCTGAGCAGGAATTTAAGCCAGACTGTCCATGACCCCTAAACCCACATGCTCTCCATTGTATCACCTGTGCTCCCTGGTCTGCCAGCTGAGGGGACTGGTCTGGATCATGTAGCATCTCTTTGGCCTCAGCTGGAGGAAGGCCAGGGCTCTCAGGCCCATGACCCAGGCTGTGAGCCACCAGTCTGGACCAGAACAGGGGAGGAGTCCAGGCCCCAGGGACCAGTCAGGGAGGTAGGAGACCTGCCTGTATTCCAAACACAGGGTCTTAATCAATTTCCCCGACCACCAGCCCCACATGAGTCAGCATGTCATTACACCAGCTGGGCCCCACTCAATTTCCTGCTTCTGTTCTTAGAAAACACCAACCAGGCAATCTTGTGAAATCTATGCATTTAATTATTCAGCCCACAGGGCGGGGGCCATACAATTGCTTGTGTGGCTGCTTCAGCTACGTGTCGTTCTCGCCACCTTTTCAGCTTTTCATTTTAGTACAGTGCCCACACCTCAGAAGTTCCTGTCTTTAAGGAGAGCACAAAACCAGAATCTTCATCTTCAGCAATTAACACAACCCTCCCCAATGCCTGGTGGCATAATTGTACTTACTTCCTGCCCACCCCAAACTTGCTGGGGTGAAGGGCCCGGAAGAGGTGGGTTTATCCCTAGAACTCCTCGCTATTCAAGGCCCTAAAGGCAAGAACACCCTATGAGAAATTGTGCTTTGGGGGATGTAGAATTCTAGCACATGGCCATGCCTGCAGAGCTCCCTTTGGGGCCCCCCAGATCCCAAGCAATAGCTGCAAAGGCTTCTGGTTAAAAGGATCAACCCCAACACTGAAGGGACAGCAGCACCTTGCACCCTGCCTTTTCAGTGACCCCATCAAAGGAAAGGGTGTGGAACAGCTGGGGCCAGAACCAAGGGAACATGTCTGGCTGGAGACCAAAGAACGACTAGAGGTCCTGTTGCCCAACAATACTGACCAGGTGCCAGCTCTGTGCAGAGACCACTAGTAAACGTGGTCCGTATACACAAGGGGCTTATGGTCCAGTTGGGAGACACAAAATAGATCTAAACAAATAAACACTAAGTTGAACCATGTGAAACTGCCATTTTTGTAAGTCAAAATTGGTCAAATATTAACAATTTCATATGGTTCAGCCTAATTAGTTGTCTTAAATATTATGAAGAAAACCAAGAGAACTAAGTAACCAAGAATAACAAGGAGCTCAACTCCTCTAGCCAGGGTGGCTGAGGAGGGTCAGGACAGGTGAGATTTAGGATGACAGCTGCAGGTGAGAGGGAATAGGCAGCCAACACGTAGAGAGTGGAAGGCAAGTATCAAGACAAGCTCTGCAAGGGAGTGACAGCCATACCCCAAAGCTCAACACAGGAAGAAGCAGCAATGTGGGGGGTTGCCAAGAAGAAGGGGACCAGATACACAGCTACCAAGGAGGGAGGGGTGTAGAAGAAGCTGAAGTTTCAGACCCCAGCCTGCAGCCCACCTCCCCATGACCCCTAAAAATCAGCAGTCAGGAGAACACAGAAATGAAGGGCCCAATCCATGCCTGAGCCCTCAGCTCTATGAGCCACCAGAAAGCCCCCCAACAGTATCTATATGACTGAGTATGCACCCATGAGAGCAGAAGACAGTTTTGAGTGCAATGATAACAAACATTGTGCACACCATGCCAGACCTACCAATAGTCGCTCCGGATCGTCCCCCTTCTCTAGATGCTCCCACTTGGCCATGTAACCCACCAAAGGCCTCCTACCTCTCAGGCCGGGGTCGGCTTGTATGACCTGCTTTGGCCAATGGGATGTTAGCAAATGTGAAGCTGAGGCCTGAAAGTGCTCATGCATTCCACGGGTGCTTTTGCCCTCTGCCATCACCATGAGAAGTGAATGCCCAGGCTGGCCTGCTGGTCCTCTGAGGAGGATGAGAAGCATGCAGATGAGTCACCTCAGTCACCCTTGCTAGAGGCCATCCTAAATCAGCCGACCCCCAGACTTATCATCAGGCCAAAGAGCTGCCAGGCTGACCACCCTAGATGACTGAACAATCAGTGCAGAGAACTGTCTGCCACTGAAGTTTTGAGGTTGTTTGTTACACAGCATTACTGTGGCAACAGATAACTGATACAACACAGTAGCTGCTCCATATCTGTCAACTGAATAAACAAGTTCCAATTTCATTTCTTAAAAATTAAAAGTTAACAGATTATCAATTGTGCAAATTAGAGTACCTTCTATACAGGTTTTCTACAAAAACATATCTTGCACTGTGAATCGACCGCTCCATCAATCGTACAGGTGATGTCTAAAAGAAAACAAAAAGTGACTCACTAACTCAGGCAATAAGGAGGAGGTCAGGAAGCCTTGAAGAATGCCTGTTGCTTCCCCTGCCTGTGGTCTACACTGGATACAGTAGTCAAGAAGCTGAGGGAGAGTGAAACAGTCACCAGAGGTGAAGCATCTCTGGGACAGTGGGTTCAGCAGTGCTCCTCCCTCAGCTCTGGACCCTCCCCGTACCCTGAAGCTCAGTAGCCAGTGCAGCAATGCCAAGACTTGTCAGCAGCAGCCTTCTTCACAGGGGAGGTAGGGCTCAACTGGACTGTGGGGAACTGCTAGAAAAAAAAACAAGTGCTGTCCAGCAAAGTGTTGTCAAGTGCGAAGCGTGGTGATTATTATGGAGCTAAATAGCATGCATTTGCTTAAGCACAGGAATATTTATGCCTGAGGGAGAACCCTTAGCAGCTTGGGGTGCAGGTGACATTCTGGGGACTCTGCCATCAGTGCCTGAAGATCTGGCTTTCTGGAACCCCACAAGGATGTGAGACCTGCCAACTTCACTGTCTCCTCACAGGGCTGGTTGGGGATCACTGCAGCCCTTTGGAAACTGGGAAGGACTGTGCCTAAGAGGAAGGAGGATTTTGCTCACATCACTCTTTCTGTCAGAACGTTCACACATCCACAGATGACCTTTCCCTTTGTCCACAGTGTCCCATTGGGAAGCAAGAAGGTCCCTTACCCTTGACAACAAATGGGCAAACACTGCTCTCACTCAGCCTGGCCCACAGCACCCATGGGACCTGGACCTGCAAATCAGAGGCAGATTCAAAGCTAGAACCCAGAAATTTCCTCACTCTCTCTCCATTTGTCTCTCTGTCCATTTGTCTTCCTTTGAATTTTTCCATCCCCTCCTTATGAATCTGCTGCCCATCTGTTGCTAGCTCCCCATTCATCCATCTCTCCTCTGTTCCTCTTTCCCAGTCTGTCCATGTTTATTTCTCTCTCTGACTCCTTCATGGTATATAGGTCCTTGGAGCAACACACATGTATCCTATTATATCTAGATATATTAGATACAAATTAGGTTTGCAATTGAGTGCTTGCTCAGGAAAAGTAGGGTGGGCAAAGGAGAAGACTGCCAGCCTCAGATCCCCAGACTTGTATCATTTAGCCAGATATTTGGGGAGATAGAAATTCATATGGTCTGCTCTTATCTTTCTTTTTTTTTTTAAAGATGAAGATGTCTGGAATGATAGCTATAATCACAGGTGCCCACCTAGTTGAGTGGCTGTGTCAGCGTAAATGGCTGCAGGCATCTCCCTTCTCCTTCATGGAGAGCCTCCAAAGCTGGTCTCAGGTTGTGCTTACAATCTTGAACCACAGGTGCCAATCAAGATCTTCTCACCAGCCTTCCTTCTAAGAAGCTCTTCCCCTATTCACATCCAGGCTAATGGAATCATTGGCCTAAGCATCCCTGATCTGCCCCAACACTTGATTGGCCCAGGGATGGACACCTGACCCAACCTGAGCAATTCTTTCTGTCAAGAAATTGAACCAAGAACCAGATCTTCTGAAGGTTAGGTGAGTGGTTCTCAAATATGCAAAAAAAAAAGGTGCTTTAAAATCACCTGGAGAGCTGGATAAAACAGATTGCTGGACCTCCTCTCCAGGATTTCTTGATTCAGTAGGTCCAGGATAGGGCCAGAAAAGGTGCAATTCTAACAAGTTCCTGCATGCTGCTCCTGGTCCAGAGACCACACTTCGAGAATAACTCAGTTAAAAGGTGTTGAGCCCAACGGTGGATGGGCTGTGAAGACTCAGGCTCACAGTGGCATCCTTAGCAACTTCTTGGCTAGATGAGGTCGGTGGGTGGGGACACTGGAGGCTGGACCCCAGAGAGCTGCAGGAAAGGAAACCTCAGCCCCAGTGACAGAAAGCTGAGCAGTGCTCAAGGCCCAGCAAGGCTTCCTTATGAGGTTTCTCTTTCCAGAAATCCTTTACCCCTCATGTGAAGAAAACTTTGTTTAAGAAGGTTGAAAACAAGTTTCTGGTATGTACCTGAGGACGAGTGTGCTGGTCCAGCATGGTGAGCTGCACGTACGTCTGCAGTGTGAGGCCCCATCGACGGGCATCATGGTACATCAGACTCTGCAGAAGGGAGGACACAGCAGTTTGTCTCGAAGTGCTCTATCTGTAGGCCCCTGGTCTCTTCCATCACTGACTGCCATCTCATGAAACCTACGTGGGGCTGAGCTGGGCCAGGGATGAACCAAAATGGTTGCAGGGCCCTCAGCCCAATAACAGCTACAATAGGAGCCTATATGAAACCCCCAGGGAACACCCATTCAGTTGTTCAATAAGTGTTCATTGAACCCCCTACAGTCTATTCCCTATCCAGCAGCCAAAGTGGGTGAAATCAGTTCTTATCACTCCCCTACTCAGAACATTCCAGTGGCTTCCTGCTGTATTTAGAATGAAATCCAAAGCCCTCGCAAAGGCCCACTAGACAATCCCTTCCACCTTTTCCTGTCTCCTGTTTCCACTACATGAGCCTCCTTAGTATTCCTCCAAACACCCAAGCTCAATACCACCTCAGGACCTTTGTATCTGCTGTGCCTTCTGTTTGAAGGCTCTTCCTCCAGATATCTGCATTGCTCACTTCTTCACTGACTCAGACCAAGGGACTGAATTGGGACTTTTCACAAAACGACCAATCTTGCTCCTCTGTCCAGAGTGGAAACTTGTGTAAAAATATCTAATTCTTTTTCCTTTTTCACTATAAAACTGTGATTGGAAATGCTCCTTATACCAAGGATACTCAGACTTCTGAGAGTGGGACTATGTCCTGTGAAATGTCACCTCTAAACCCTAATGTCTGCAACTCTAGTTGTCTTAATCATCTAGCCCTGGTTACTGCCTAGTCCTAAGAATATTTCTGAGGCTTCTTTGTTATGCCCAGAGAGAGTGATTGGCATTCCATCTTCTCCCACGTACATAATTTGGTGAAACCCTTTCCACGTCTCTGGGATTCTTTATTCAAAGACTCTGAGAGTTTTTGCTTTATTTAAATAACATCCTTTTACCAGTTCATATTTTTTCACAGCTCCTATCACCACCTGCCATATCATAAATTTAATTGTCTTCTGCTTCTCCATACTGGAATATTAAGGCCAGGAGAGCAGGAGCTTTGAGTTGCTCACTGCCCCAGTGTCTAGAACAGTTGTCTGGCACATGATAGGCATGCAATAACTACTGACTGAATGAATGAGTTAACAAGCATGTACTTAAGTGACTGGCAGTGTACTATGTTCTAAAAAATATCTGTAAGTCAAATTAAGTCTCTGTCCCTAGCAGAAGTCAAGAGTCTAAAGAACCACACAAGGAGATGCCAACTGTGTTGCTAGAAAGAAGAAGACAGCACAGGCTCCCCCAAGTCCAAGGTTCAAACCTAGATCTGTCATTTACCAGCTGTGTGACCTTGGGCAACTTATTTCATCTGTGGTTTCCTCAATGGAAAGTGAAATTAATCATCCCTACATCATGGGGCCAGAGCCCAGAACCAACACCACTTTCTTAAGTTCCCTCTTACAGACTCAGACTCCATGCATCTCTTCCAAGCAGCCAGAGTAGATCTTTCTGAATAGGAAAGGAAGAGAAAGAGGCATGGGCATGCTCTAGCCTCTGCTTGCTAGGTCCACCCTTAGGAAAGCAGATAGGTAGCTACAGGGGGGGCCAGAGGAAGCCCCTAGACATTGCCAAGTACAAACCCAAATCAGAGGTATACCAAGGAACCTGGTTACTTAGATAGGTCCTGGGGGGCTAAACCTGGGGAGACCTGGGTTCTAATGGAGAGCATGAGGGTAGAATGAGCAGGAGATGAAACCCCCAGTAGCTGAGGCCAACCACTTGGGGTAGTTTGGGAGAGCTGACAGGAGGTCCTCTGCAAATGCACAGCGAGGCCTCAGAGGTCCTTGACCTCAGAACACCAACATGCCACCACTGGCCATTTGTGATCTCCCACTCCTCTTCTGGCCCAGCTGAGAGTGAGGAAATTGCCTCAGGGGGGCAGGGGGCAGGCCCAGCGTCAGATACCAGCACCATGGTTCCCAGATGCTTAAGGGAAAGTGGGCAGTTCACACACGAAACAACACACTCACCAGAGGATTATGGCCACGGACATTTCTCCACTTGGGCACAGGTTCTGTTAACACCTGCAAGGAAAGAAAACATCAAGAGTGGCTGCTCAAGATTCAGGTACTCAGAGTGGGCCCAGAGAGGTGAGAAACCCTCTCTGTGAGGCCACACTCCGTTTAGACATGGTTTCCTCACGTGAATTCCAGAAATGACTTGAGAACAACTCTATCCATCCCTATATACAAGAATATGCATACTCCACCTATCCGGCTGCCTTGGGAGCTCCCCGAGGGCAAGGTGGGTTCTCTCAAGCCCTCCAACATGTGTTTCATCCCAGCCCTTACTGCCCACTATGTCAGGCTGGGCAGGGAGGTGAGAGAAGCCGAGAGGACAGCTATTTCAGGCACTTACGGCGACAGCTTGAAGCCCAGCTTCCCCACTAGTGGGTGCTCCTGGGGACCTTGGCAGCTTGCTCTGCCTCTATTTTGTCCCTCGGATTTCTGCTTTGGGCATACTGACAGCGTAGAGTAATTCCCTAAACTGTGCAAGAGCCTTTCTGGGTGTGCAGGTGTGTGCTGGAGAAGATTTGAATGGTGTTCTTGGAGCCAAGACTTTGACAGTGTCGGGATCCATCTGGGGACCTTCAAGTGCACATAAGCAAGTGACAAGTCACAAGAGACCAAAGGAAAGCAATGCATAGGACCCTTGAAGCGTGACCTCCCCCCACCTTTGACACCTCTGTGTCACCTTTACTCATGCTGTTCCTTCTGCTCAGGATGCCCGCCTCACCTCATTTCACATCACCTTTCATTACATGGAAAGCTCCTACATATCCTTCAAAATCTAGTTCAAAAATCCCTTCCTCTGTCAATCGCTGCCTGCCCTTCCCAGTTCCCTCTCCTTCTTCTAGGTCTTCAGCACTCTGTTCCTGTCCCGAGTAGCATATGCTGTACCAGTCAGGCCCCCCAAAGGCTGGGTCCCAGGCAACCTTGACCTGTGCTCCATCTGTGGCACTGTTACTCCCATTTATTGAGCACAACTGTGCCAGGAGCCATGCTTAGCACCAAGGACACAGCAATAGCAAAACTACCCCAAGCCCTGCTTTCATGGAACTTATAACTTATGGGGGAGCAGACATCAATTAGATCATCACAGAAATCAGTATGTATTTTCAAACCCTGAGAAGTACTATAAAACTGGACACACAGGGGCCAGAAGAACCTCCACCGGGGAGGGTAACTAGTTGGGAGAAGCCACAGGGCACTGAGCTGAGATCTGAAGGCCGAGTGGTCTTCCTAAAGCCAATGAAGCTCTTCACAGTACAAAGAACCAAACAGGACACGACCCCTGAAGCCGGCCAGCCTGGCTCAGGCTCTGGCTCCACCCACATTAGCCATGCGACCCAGCCAGGCCATTTAACCTCACTGAGTCTGTTTCCTCCTCTGCAACCCGGGTAATAATTGTAATTACCCCCCGGACCCACTGTTGTAAGGAGGAAACCAATTAGATAATATAATGAAGCCCCAGCACAGTGCCTGGCATATGGTATTTTCCTCATTAGATGTTAACCATATTGCCCTTATTATTATTGCTGTTCTTCATTCGCTTCAAGGTCTTCACTGAGAATGTAAGTGCTTCTAGAGTGCCACCGGGAGTCACAGCATTCAGGACAGGCACACTGGGAGTCCCTAAGGCCCCCGCCTCCCCAGGCTTGAAGATCCACAGGAGGACTCACAGGACACAGCACTGTGCTCCCAGCTAAGATTTACTACGGTGAGAGGATGCGAAGCCGTATCAGCAAAGGAAAACAAGTAAAATCAGTGCACGGAGCAGTGGGTGGGGGGGGACTCTGGCATAAGCTTCCAAGGGGCCTTATCCAGAGGAGTCACACAGACACACTCAACGGCGAGTCGTGACAACTTGCCTGTGAAGCTGGCCTGAACTGTGAGGTCAGGATTCTTATCAGGGCTAAGTCACGTAGGCAGTATCTGCCTGGCACATGTGAAAACTCTAGACTGCCAGAAAGAAAACTGGTGTACACAATAAACCATATTGTTTGCACAAACATTTTAGGCACAGAGAGCCACTCCTGTCAGTTAGGAAATGATGGGAACTCTCCCAAAATCCAAGTTCCCGCAGCCAGCCCAGGGTCAAACTTGCAAACAAGCCCCTCTGAGGACAGCAGTCTCAGGCCCGTTAACTCTTTTCTGCACAGCAGGATACAAACACAAGCAAGACAAGGGCTATAGAATGTTTATTATTTTTAGCAAACCATATATATTATTACTATAAGGAAAAACAGGAAAGGAAAGAAGGAAAGAAAATGATTCCAAAGGTATGGAAATTGTAGGATCTATAGAAATGAAAAAGAATCATAAACAGAAAAGATTACACCACTATAATCTGCAAGGAAGAAGTATCAGGGTCTTAGTATAGAGCCAATTCTTAAACATCTGAGAGGTTATTTTTGGTGACTGGGCTGTGAATAAACTAGAAATTACCTTAACTGGCTACACAGCAATACTTCCCTACTTGAATACTGTTATCTCAGATATAACACTGTACTGTTCTAACCATGCTCACCAGCCTAATTTCTTTTCACATGTGCACTCCTCCTAGCCAGACCATGCGGATGTCTATATCTGCACCATCCAGTATGGTATCTATGACCCACATGGGGCTATTAGAAACCTGAAATGTGACTAGTCCAAATTGAGATATGCTGTCAGTGCAAAACACATTCGAGATTTCAAAGACTTAGTATGAAAAACAGAGTGAAAAACTTTTTATATTGATTACATGTTGACATGGTAATATTTGGAATATATGATGTTAAATAAAATGTTCTCCTTGGGTTTTTTTGCAAAGCTGTTAGAAATTTTACATTACACATGTGGCTCGCATTTACGGGTCACATTATATTCTTTAGGACAGGGCTGCTCAACGCCCTCTGTAAGTGCTCGGACAAGCTTTGCGGGTTCCTTCAAACCCGGTGTGGAGGCCATACCTCAATGTCAGTTGTGTGGGAGAAGAACTCCAGGCATGTCGTCTTTCCACTTGCAATATTGCCCTCAACACAGATCTGACAAAAGACAAATGGACGTGAGAATCAGAAATCAAGCACCTGGGGGAATTTCAGGGAAGAATTTTTATGGAGGAGCTCAGGTAAACAGCACATTTGGTTCAACCTGTATATAAAGCCTTCAATGTGTATACAAGAATCCCTCAGCAGAAAGTCCCCAAGTTCCCCTCAGTGGCAGGCTCCAGGCCTACTGCTGGTAGCCACCAGACCACTGCCCTCCAGGACAGAACCTCCTTTACATCAACCCCTAGACCATACACAGCTTGCTGTTGGCCACCCTGGCTCTGCCTGTCCATCACTCAACCTCTTACACTATCAGACTTTAGGCCCAAGTGTCCTACCTCCTTACCCAGACCTAATGGCTTTGAGGTTGGGAAGCATGCATATGTTATCTAGAGCCTAACTCAATGCTTTGTGCAGAAAAATGCACTCAGCCACGGACTGGAAAGTATTAGGACAGGACAGATAGAAGGACTTGCTCGAGCCCCTTGTTGCAGGCCAGGCCCTAAGTCAGGTAATATACACCATTACTGCATAACCTTACCAGAACCTGAGAAGTGGGTCCTAACATTTTCATAGAAGAAAAATGTGAGGCTTGTAAAAGGGAATAAAGCAGGAAGGATAGCCTGAATCCACACTCCGTTCACACTAACTACACTGGAGGAGAGAGGTGTCATGGCTCTTATGGGAGGGGCTGCAGTCAGCCATCTGAGGTCTAGCAATCGCAAAGACCCCAGGAGCCTCACTGTAGGGAAAGAAAGCATTCCAAGCACTGGTGCTCAGTTTTGGATATGTGAGAATCACTTGGGGGCTTTTAAAAATCTCTACAAGGAAACCACTACCCAGACCAATTACAGAACAATCTCTGAGGGGGGTTGGACTCAGGCCTCAGTACTTTACGCAGCTCTCCAGGTGATTTCAACGTGCAGGAAGGCTGAGCACCACCTGTCCGCAGCAGGGTTCTCAATGTGTAGTCCACAGGCACCCTGCTTCAGAAGCACCAGAGGAGCACCCAGACCCTCTGAATCAGACTGCCCAGAGAGTCTGACCAGTTGCTGCTCAGCCAGACACTCCTGGTGTGACACAGGCCAAATGGCTTTGGCTCCAGGAGATCATAAGAGGTAACCAGCAGTTCCACAAATATAAGACAAACTGGCCCTTGAGAACACATATTAGATGTCCCCTGGGGCACACACAGTCAGAGGACCCATCCTGCTACACAGTGACCTTTACACCCAGGCTGGAGGCACCAAGAGAAACGTGGACCACATAGGAGACTTGCCTAAGGCACTAGGCCTGGTAAAGAAGAGTTGGAATTCACACCTAGGTCTGGCAGACCCCTTTCCATGACCCCAGTGGAACCTCAGTTACATCCTACATAAATCACAGGGTCACAGTGGACTGTCTCGCCTTGCCCCACCCACTACCCACTCTCTGACAGTCAGCTGCAAAGGTTTCCCCCTGCTGGATATCCAGGAGATATCATACTTCCAGAAGATGCCAGGCCACCCTCCAATCCCAGGCCCAGGCTAGCTCACTCCTTTAGAACTCAAAACTATAAAACGAACCCAGGGAGTACACAAAAGCCAAATCTGATCAGGGTACTAAAGGATCTGATCTTTTAAAATTGTTATTCCTTAAAGGAAACAACTTTTCCTCTTCCTAGAAAACTATGAAGAGCTCAACCTAGATATCACTCTGCATAATATTTCTTTCACGGCAAGGGACACATTATTTAGATAAAACCTTCTTCCAGAATTACTTGTTCCTACTCCGTGGTGGTGAGTGACTTCCTAGTTGCAGATATTCCCTAACTGTCCTATACAATGGGCTGTCCCATGGTACCCTAATTCATCACCTCTCAGCACCCACATACGGCTTCTCTTCACATTCCAGTCCTCAGGAAAGGCACCATCCACCCAGATACCCTCAACACTCTGGATGTCTTCTCTCTTCACCCAGCAACTCGGCAACTCCTCTGGGCCCTCTTCCTACTCATTGGCAGAACCTGGGCCCGTCTCCTTGGCTGGCCTTTACCTCTCCCTGCTGAGCAGCCTCCCCGCTGGCTTCTTGGGCTCCAGTCTGACCCAGCAGGGCCCCTCACTCCCCATCCCTGGCAGCCACTATTTCCTCTGGGAGACAAGCCAGATCACATCCAGTGAAGTCTTGCAGTGGCTCCAGGTATTGGGATCTATCTCCAGTCCCTTCGCACTATCCCCAGCCACCTCTCTGGGGACTGGCCACAAGTGTCAGGCCTGCAGGTTCTCTTCCTTCTGTGACTTGCCTCTGCAATTCCCTCTGCTCCAGCACTCCTGCCTCACCCTCTCCTCTACCTCCCAGGACGCTTAAGGAACCCCAAGGCTCCCCTCAGTAACTGTCCTCTGTAAGCCCTGCCCCCTACTCACAGCCTCCAGATTCACTGCTCTTCTAGATCTATCACTGTCTTATTTACTGCCATCTCCCACATCAGACCCACTAATGGCAAGGGCTTCCTGGTCTCCAGGTCCACACAGGAACACAAAGAATTTTAATGCTTAAGAGCAGCCCTGGGCCTGAATCCAAGTTCCACACCACTTTCTATGGACTACCTACCGTGCGTCTGGAGGCATATCAGACCATACCCAGAAAGCACCTAGGACAGACACAGCTCACATCAATGCTAGATTACTAAAATAATAGCACAATGATGCACCAATTTCCATCCAGCTCAACTTAACATCCCTCTGCCCTCCCATGCTGCCTCTTGCCATACCCCACCCCACCTCAAATTTCAACAAATTTCCATCTCAAGCGTTTTAATCAACCATCCTCTCTGTGTGACTTCACTCCTTCTCAGGTCCTCTCTGCCACCCCAGATACCCTCGGGGGCCTGTCCAGCCCTTCCTCCCTTTACATATCCAGACCAAAGTACTCCTGCCACCACCCACTAAACCACTCCTTTCTCAGCCATAGAAGCTACCAACTTCCAGCTCCCTTAAGAAACTGAGCTTCTGGATTGATGGTGACTGACATATTGCTCCCCACCCCAGCCAGCTAAAAGCTCCAGCTTCCCCGTGGACATGTAAAACTTGACCCTGTTTTGACCTTCAGCCTCACACCAGCCACAGGCCCATCCCAGAGCTCACATCTCAAAGTCACTGTACTGGCTGAACCCACATCTGTGGACCCCCATGGATTCTCTCTGACCACTATCTACTAGTCTCCGCACAGGAGAGTAGGGGGTGGGCAGTGGTCAGCAGCCTGGCTGCTACCCACTAACCCAAGGTAAGACCAACCTTCCCCACGGAGGATGAGCATTTTTCAAATCCTTTTGTAATTAATCAAGCTAACAGTCCCAATCTACCTAAAGCTTATGAATATGTGTATGTTCCCACCTGTGTAGACTCTGAGGCAGGATGGAGGTACCAAAATTGTTAAAAGAGGTAGGTGGCCTCTGGGGAGGGGGTCTGAGGCCAGGGAAGAGACAGACTTCCTTACCCGTGAAGATCCCCCTTGTATTTCTGTTTTCATTATGTGCAATATTCCTTCATTCCCTTCCTCAATACAGATAGACAGATAGATTTAGATAGATATGTACACTGCTGGATGCACATAAAAGAGGGACTTACCACGGATTTTTTCTCTTTTTCATTTTCTCTATCTTTATCTACAAAGAAAAGAAATCAATTTTTAAACCCAGTTTAAGTAATTCACTCTTCTTTCTCCTAATTTTCTAAACCACCATGAAAATAGTCATTTTTATGCTTGCTCCCAGGCCTAAAAACATTTCCCAGTGACAGCTGGGGCTCTCCATGGATGCATGGAGGCGGGCCCACCACCGTTTACCTGTGTGCAACACCAGGCAACTGCGGCCTGTCGCCTCTGGAGCCCAGTTGTGCTCAGCTTTCTTTTCAAGTGGTAAATTATACTTACTAATTTTCAACACAACTTATATTTAACATATTGACTGCTATACTAATAATAGCCTTCACATATGGGTGTCCAGCAAGTTAAAACGCAGACTCGGAGCCCATGGAATTAACAGTGTGTGGCAGGCATGGGTTTCAGCCCAAGCCTTAAGTTTCTCCTCTAGGCCCAGCGCTGACTTCGTGGCTCACCGCACAAGTGGTTCTGAGATGCCACTGAAGAGCCCCGAGGCTAAAGAACGCTAGAACTTGGCTGTCACTGTGACTTCCATTTATGGGAGGAGTTCTCCACTCCCAGTGAGAGCAGGAAGGCACCGGATCCTAAACTACCCACGACCCACCGGCACCAGCGTGAGCTGGAGGCTGGTTAACTGCAGCTCCCATCTTCCCCAAAGCCAAAAAACTCGACTGAAGCAGCCCCCCTTTCGCCGCAGGGATGGGGGTTCTTTCTGCGCTTTGGGGGGCTCCCCAGACCTGAACAAGAGACGGGTCCTGAGCCCCACAACCCCACCCACTCGCTGCCAGCTAGGGTCCTGGGTACCGGCCAGCAACCGCCCCGCCCCTCCTCGCAGCCGCCCGGAGACGCCCCCGAGGAGGTGTTTCGGGTTCAGGCGGGTCTGGAAGACGAGGGCAAGACGTGGGGCGGGCGGCCGCTGAGTGCCAAGACGCCGGCCATGGGCCTCGTGGAACCGAGAGACGCGTTACCCCGAGGCCAGGCCTGGCGGAGCGGCCCCAGGCCTGAAGCGGGGCTCCCGGGCCCCCCACGGCGCAGCGCCCTGGCGGCACCGCTCCGCAGCAGCCACAGCATGGTCGGCCGGCGGACCCAGCGGACCCGGATTAGGTCTTTTTGCGCGTCGGGTCGGCAGCGGGGCCGGCGCCTGCGCACCGCCTACCTCGCCGCGCCGGCGCGTAGGAGCGCCTGCTGGGGCCCGGCTCTTAAAGAGACCCCATCGCATTTCACTCCCCGAGAGGGAAATAATTTAAGCCGAGGAGTCTGCCATTTGCAGCCAGGAAATCTTCCCTCTAACGGGACGCTAGCAGAATGAACCCACGACTTTGCAAGACTCGGGGATGGACGGCCATCGACTGACTGGTTAATGAATTACCAGGTATTACTTAACTGAGCACCTGTCCTACCCAGGCACCTGGCACACACGGTGTCATTTATTCTTCCCAACAACCCTGCAAGAGGGTATTGTCACTCTCATTCTCCCAGCTGAGCTGATCCTCAGAATCTTAAGTGACTTGTTTAAAAGAATCAGCTTTCACGCAGAGAGTGGAGCTGGATTTCAAGCCCACCTAATCCTGCTTCACAGTCTGCGTTCTTTCCTCTGAACGTTGACATTTCCAGGGTCTGAACTGTAAGTATGTAATAGATACCTCAGAAAGGTGTTAAATAAAAAAGACAGCGTTCCCAAAATGGGGTCACTTATGGTAAGCTCCAGGTCACCAAACCCAAACTTAATTATATCTTCGGCTCTCCTAAATGGAGTCTTAAACCAGCCTGTCACTGCCCGATCAGCGCTAGTTAAGTGACCTACCTGACGACCCCTGCCGTCCCCCAAAAGAAAGTGACCTTGGAATAGCCAACCGGCTTTTTTGCCTAGTAAAACTTCCTTGTTCCTGCTCTCTTCTGCCTATAAAAATCTTTCATTCTGTACAACTACTTGGGGCTCCCTTCTATCTGCTGGGTTGGATGCTGCCCAATTCTCATCAATTTTTGCTCAAATGAACTTTGAAGATTTTTACTATGACTCAGTTTCTCTTTTAGCAAAGGCACAACAGTATTCCAACTGGACAATTAGTGAGTGGGGGGGGGATGCCTGTAAACCCCATCCATAGTCAGGTAGCAAAAATTCAGCCCAGGTCTGAGGTACATGAGGTATAATTCAACAGACTCAGGCCCTGAAACGTAACCAAGCTACTGCAGTAAGGAGCAGAGACTGCGTGTGCCTGCCCACCCTAGTGATGGGCGGAGGAGTCTCCCACCTCTCCCAGGAGTGCAAGATGCTAGCAGTCACCTGTTGGACAGCAAAAGGAAGTCATTTGCAAGAGGGTCCACTCAGCCTCTAGATCTCTTACAGGAAAGCCACAACCCCATCTTGTGCTTCCTGTAATGTCTGCCACAGACCTGGCACAGGGCAAGTGTGCCCTACATAAACAAACTACAGGATTAAGTTCAACATCTTTGTGAGCCACTAGGAATGATGCTGTTAGAAGTACCTACTGATCAGATTTGTCTGAGTGAAATGGCCTGAATCTAAGATGGGCAGGATCCAAAGAGGTCTGAATGGACTGTGGGGATGGCCAAATTATCGAAGACAGAATTTAAAGCACATAAAATATGCCACATATACTTCCCATCCCTAAAAAGAAAGCCTCCGAGATGGTGGAACTACGGTTCATAGGAGCACTTAAGAAAAACACAAATTGAATTCTGAACAAGCGCCAGTGGGTGGCAAAAATAAAACTATGAACAAACTGAGCTCACAAACCCAGATTGTAATCCCTAGGGGGCAGGATAGGGTAGAGGCCCAGACCATTAGTTCAGAAATGTAGTACACCTTCTACATCTACTGTATGTAGGGGACCCTGAAGGTAAAGCAGCAGAAGGGCAGGTCCCTGCTTTTGAGCAATTCATACTCTTAAAATGTATTATGTATCAGCTAGTGATAAATGCTATGAGAGTGACGGCGGCCAATCTGGACAGAGTGACTATGGGAAATCCTCTCTAAGGAAGTGGCATTTGGGATGCCCATAGTTTTGGGTGGTGGAACAGCCATTCTTGAACGCCCTTTTCTTCAACTCCTCCACCCACTCCTTTCCTACATTCTCACCTCTTCCACCCTCTGAGAACGCTTCCTGTGGAGAACTGGAGAGCAGTGTCATTGGTACCTGGCACGGCAAGGTAGAGCTAACAGGTGACAGGCCTTCGTGGCTCTGGTGGGGCGCATGCATACTCGTGCGTGTGTGCGGGCCGCGGTATGGTGCACGTGCGCACACGAAGGCACGACGTCCAGCAGCCACGACGGTTGCGGCCGCTGCGCAGGAGGCCTAGAGAAGCAGCGCGCTGAGGAGAAGCCTGCAGGGGTAGTGCTGCAGCAAGGTCTGCCGGCACCATGCAGGATGTGACGCTGAAGCAGAAGCATCGTCCCTTGGGCTTCAGCGTGAAAGGCTACGTGAAGATGCTGCGGCTGGTGAGGGCCGGGCCACAGGGTGGGGGCAGTGTTCAGGCGTGCCCAAGGGCAGTGAGATATGGCTGTAAAGTATGAGGCAGAACGCCCTGTCTTCTCTTTCAAATTTGTTTTTATCAAGGCCTCCCTAGAGGCAAGGCATTTTTCTATGCACCCTGAGGGTAGAAAAAGAGAAATGAGGCACTGTCCTCCCCCTCAGGAGGTTTAAATAGAACCACGCTCATAAACGAAATCGTTCTCTCTACATGAATGGCCTCCACCTGGATCCACAAACCAGGTACACAGGTTACCAGGTGAGGCAGCCGCAGTGGTACCACTCAGAAGCCAGCAAGACAAAAGAGACAGGGGTTTGGGTGACTGCTGAGTTTACTTACTAAAAGTCCAAAGTTTGATGTGACCAAGCTCACGGGTGATACAGTCCAGAGCAAGGATGATGGAACTGCCCATTTCTGGGGCATCAGACTTAGCAGGAGTATTGCAGTCAGTTCTGGACAGAGGTTCAGATTCACTTGGAGAGAATGAATCATTTAGAGGAAGGTGACCTGGCTAGTTAGAGAAGTGGAAACTATCATAGCAGAATATGTTTAAGGAATTCAAGAAGAGAAAAAAGGAAGGAAAAAGTAATTTTTAAATTTTAAAGAGGTGACATATAGGAGAGGGGGTGGAAATAGTTAAAAGTTAAAGGAGAACAGCTCTGCTTAATATGAGGAAGAATTTTATTTCATGAAAGTTCCCAAATTATGTGGCCACTTGGTAAGGCAGTACATTCCCAGACACCAAAGGTAACAGGCGTAGATGAACACTTAGTGAGAATGTTGTAAAGAAGAGTAACACTTCAAGTGGGGGGGCAGAACAAATTGCATACAAGGTCCTTCCCACACCAATAGCCAGTGATTCTCAGAAATGACTATAACATAATACAAGTCAGATTACATAAGGTCTAGAAAACTACTCCGGAGTTCAAAGGAGAGAGAGATTACTTTGGGTTGGGGGTAAATAATCAGGGAAGAAGTGACGTCAGGGTCTGGGGTCTTATGCTGGATAGTGAAAGCTCTAGAACACTGGAAGAGGAACAGGATTTTGTAAGAAAGGTTAAGTTTTTTACAAATGAATTTGCTCAACAAACAGTTTGCATATTTCATGTATTCCAAGATCTGAGATAGGACCTGGAACAACAAAAACAACAGAAGTCCCTGATTCGTGGAGTTCTTCAGTTTAGTCATATACATGAGCAGGTAGCTATAATATGTGGTAAGATGGGGATAGAGTACAGGGGGAGCCGTCTAATGGAGGACTAGATAAAAAGAGATGTCAGGAAACTGCCTAGAGGAACCCAGGGTGGGATCTAAGGGACCGCCATCTGAGCAAAGGCATAGAAGCAAAAAAACAGGCATAGAAGAAAAACCCACAGGCTTTATGCTGCAAACTATAAGAAGTTAAGTTTTGCCTTATTTTTTTATTCAACAAATAGTCATTAAATGTTTATGTTTAACGAAAGCTTGCCATGTGCCAGGCACTGTTCCAAGTTCTTGGGAGATACCAGTGAACAAAGATCCCTGCATACTGGGGTGAGGGGGCAGGGGAGATAAACAATAAACATAATAAATAAAAGATGTAGATTTCTAGAAAGTGGTCAGTGCTATGGAACAAGAGAAAAGTAAAGCCAGGTCAGGAAGTGTAAGGGGAGGAAGGGTTGAAAAGGAGAGTTGCAGGCAGCAGTAACAGAGTGGTCAGGACAGACTTCCTAGAGATGACATCTCAGCAAAGAGTTGCGGTAGGTTAGGGAGCTGTCTACAAGAATACCTGAAGGAAAAGTATTTAAGGCCCAGGAAAATCCAGAACAATGGTCCTGTGGCAGAAATGTACCTTAAGGGTTCAAGAAAGAGCAAGGAAACCAGTTTAGCTAGAGTGGAGTGACAGCGACACTGTGGGAGATGAAGGTTTTGAGTAAAGTTGTATATGATCTAACATTTTTTTTAAATGTATACACACACACACACACACACACACACATACACCAGCTGATATACTGACAATAAATTAGTGGTGGAGGGAGGGACAGTAGGGGGAGGCTGCAAGGACAAGGGTAGAGCCAAGGGGACCAAGGAAATCTATTACAGCCATCTGGGCAAGAGACGATAGTGACTCAGACCAGGGTATTAGCTGGTTATATGAAATATAGGTATTAGGTAGGTTATATGAAATAATCCTACTTGAGATGTATTTTAAAAGTAACACCAGAAAAATTTGTTGATGAACCCGATGTGTAAGAAAAAGAAAGGAGTCCAAGATAATTCCAAAGTTTTTGGCCTAAACAACTGGAAAGATGGAGTTGCTATCCTCCAAAAGCCTGAAGGTGAAACAAATGTAGGCAGAGGATCAGAAGTTCAATTTGGGATTTCATTGTCAGATTAGAGATGTCTGTTAGACATCCAAGTGGCAATATTGAATAGGCATTTGGAATATGCAAGAGTGGACTTTGAGAGAGAGAGATTGGCACTTCAGAAATAGGGGTATTTCTAAATAGTCGTAAGGCTGATGAGATCATCAAGAGATAATGTGGATAAAACAGAAAAGACCAAAAACCTATACAGACCTAGAAAAAAAAACAGAGACGACCATGGCTTGTGCCCTAGAACACTTCAACATTAAGAGGAGGAAGAAATCAGCAAATAAGAACGAAAGGGAGCAATTATGGAAGTAGTAGAAGCCAGGAGTATGGTGTCCTAGAAGCCAAGTGAAAAACTCTAGAAGGAATGATCAACTGTGTCAAACACCAATGAGAGTTAAGTGAGATAAGGATGAGAATTGAGCATTGGAATTATCCTGTGGATAAATTGTGAAGCAAGCCTTTGCTAGACATATAGACAGCAACTGAATCATGGAAGACTGAATGCCATGGTGAAAGGTAAGCTCACCATGGGGAGCCATTGAAGGGTTTTAATAGGTGGACAAATGCATAAACAAATATGCATTTAGAAACTTTACTGCAGTATCTTTGTCATGGAGTTTAGAGAAAGATACTGAAGAGGAGTGGGTTTCCAAAATGTTTATGCATTAGGTCAGCAGGACCTGATGATTGAGCAGTTGTGGGGAGTGAGTAGGAGCAGTGATCTTGGGTTTCTAGGGCTGGTGATAAAGTAGATGGTGGTATCAAGCAATTGAGGTAGTGATGACAGGAGGAAAGGGCAAGGTGAGTTCAGTTTTGGACATGACAAATTCGAGATTCCTGGAGGTTTTTCAGATAGAGATTCTAAATGTATATTTATGTGTGAGATGCTGAGAACATACCTGAGACAGACCCAGATTCCTTGAGTGGGTTGTGGACAGAATCTAGAGGAATGCCAGCATTTTAAAGGGATGGGTAAAAGGAGAGCAGCCCACCAAGAAAGAATAATTGCAGAGCTGTAAGAACTAGAAGCAGTGAAACAGGAGCCAGAGGAGTAGAACAGCAGGAAAAGGATAGCCAATACCAAGTCAGGGGTGCAGTAGGATAAGGATTAAATTTAGTAATTCTGAAATGACTGATGATCTTAGCAAAAGTTTCCATACAGTGGTGAAGAAATGTTTTGAGCTATTAGTGGCATATTTTAAAGAGAACTGGAAACAAAATCCAGGCATTAGGAAAGATATAAGAGCCGTAAATATGGATGGGGGAGAACCCAGTGTGACCACAATCACAGGTACATTTTTAAAAAATGGATTAATCAATCACCAATGCTAAATCCCATGGTACAGAAAGGTGGCAGAGGTTGGAGACTGAAAAAGTGACCCTTGATTTCACAATCCATGAACTCAAGACCTTGGTTCAGTAGAGTAAATGAAGTGGTTTGAGATGACATGTTGCTAATAGTAATTATATTAATTACAAAGAGTGAGTTATAATTATATTTACTATGTAATTAAGGTGACCAACTTAGAAATTTAAAGGTAGGTTAATTTTACACTAGGAAAGTAATTGAAAGAATTATGAATAAGTAGCTTGTATAGATCTAAGGTTAAAAAGAGTATAGATTTAAGGTTTAAAGGTAGGTAGATGCTACCAGCTGACTGACTGATCGTGAATGTCTAGCCAAGGAAGACTCTTAACAAAACTATTTCCAAGAACACAGAAACTTTGGAAAGAGCTGTATCTCCCAAGATCATGACATTGACAGATGCCCTGGAAAATACCAGCTTATTTTTTTCCTTTAAGTCATTTAACATTTCTGTGTTCTCTATCTTCATTTGGAAATGAGGAAATTGGATTAGATTAATTATCTTCAGGATTTTTTTCAGTTAAAAATTCATCAATTCTGATTGTATATTTAGGTATGAGGAATTACGCTAAAGTGAAGCATCAGAACTGTTGATTTGGTTTTTTTCCTTTTTTTTTTCTCCACAGGGTTCTTGAGAAAATTATCTTTCTCTGACAATTTATTTTAACCTTTCCTTCTCAGTATTCTTCATGGCAACATTCTGAGTTTAAATGTGACAGTAGATTCCAGAATATTAAGAGTTAAGTAGCAATGAGCAGATAATAAGGAACTGCTATATAGCAGCCAATTTATAAACTTTCTTGAGAAGCATTACAGGGAGAAGTGGAAAACAGGAGCTTCTGTGGGAAGCAGGAAGAAAGGAAGGTGTGTGTGTTTGCTGTGTTTTAAGAGAAGACAACTTAGGTAATGTTTATAGGATGATGAGGGAAGAAGCGACTGGAGAAGAGACTGAAAGTATGAGAGGGAAAAGGAGATATTTCACGGGGGAAAAAATCGAGGGAACAGATACGGGAAGTGATTGTATTAGATATACAAGCAAATTTGATTTAAAGCAGCGTATTCCTAGTTCTCTAAAACACAAAGAGAAATCAACATCCATACATTTTCACCCTGCCTTTTTTAGATGTGTTGTGTATATGGCAGAACAGCCATTTATTTAGTTATTGTAGAAATGATCATTTGTACAGCTTAAACTTGCATTTAATAATCATTGAACAAATCATGTTTTTTTTTTCCCATATAGGCACTAACTGTGACATCTATGTCCTTTTTTTACATCGCACAAGCCCCTGAACCATACATTGTCATCACTGGATTTGAAGTCGCTGCTATTTTCTTTTTCATAATTTTATATATGCTCAGACTTGATGGATTAATGGACTTTTTATTTTGGCCTTTGCTTGTAAGTGTTCAGTTTCATCGTTAAAATAAGCTCTCCTGCCATAGTGAGCTAAGCTCTACTCGTTAGTTTTCTTAAGCCTTTAAGGGCTCTCTGACAGGCTTATTAGGAAGGAGGAACTCTACTCTCTGCTAATGTGCTCTGTACTGTCCCTGGGGAAGATCCTCAGGGAACCAGGGCAGCCACAGAGCATAAATTCTCTGCAATCCATCTACCGGCAGGTGTGTGACTGATGATGCCTTGGTTAAGAAAATTCACTTTAGTGTAGATCTTCTAAAGAAATTTACATTTAAGGTCATTGTTAATACAATTACAGAGCATTCTTAATCTTTACCTCCCTTTTAAATGCATGCTGATATGGCCTCAAAATTGGGGGATAGAGATGGAGACAGAGAAGTATGGCCATTTTGCACATCTGTGATTACTTAATGGAAAGTCAAAATAATTTGGAAGGCTGAATAAAACACGTCATCCTACTTAAAAATGTCTGTAATCATTAATGCTAACTAATTTTTAATTCATCTTGTAGAACCTCATTTAGTAGCTTGTGGACTTCACCTGCCATACTCACAGCATTAGGTATAACTGCCCAGTGGAGTGCCCAAATGGTTCTAGAAACTGTCAAAATAGGCAAGTTGATGATACTAGGTGTACTGGGCCTGGAGTATAAGATGGTTTTAGGGAAAGCTGAGTGACTTCATCTCTCCTCTTCTAAGTCTTATTCCCAGAATCCTATCCCCTTCAGTCTCCTTCCTAAGCCCTCTGCGGCCCTTCTGCCCTTTGACTGGACTTGTAGCTGCACTTGTCTTATCCTATCCTCCTGGATACCAAAGTGCTGATGTCCAAGATGATAACCACTATTAAGGAGAGAGGACTTTAGAGATACTCTCAAATCATAAGTGTGCCTTAAAGTGGTCCTTTCTGGAACCACCTTTGAGGGCCAATGATGAGCATTACAGGCCAATCACAAGCTGAGAAAGTCCCAAAAGGGAAAAGCTGGGAAATAGAATAGGATCTTCATAGCACCTCTCCAAACTCCTACTTGATCTATACTTTAGAGCTGGACATGACTGGAGGGAGGTCTAGGAAAAGAGATTACAAAGCTTTCCTCAGTCTACCCTCACAGAACATAACATCATTTAGTGGCAGAAAAGACTAAGCTAAATTATTCCAAGGATTTCTTCAAGGAGATGCTGAACATGGTCCATAGCCTCTTAATCTTGAACCCAATAAGTTGTATAGTTGCTCTTCACACTAACACATTTTAGTAGTTCCTTCTCTCCAAACTATAATTAAATTATCTGGAGCTTCTTACACGTTCCAGTAATAAACTTGGAGACCTAAGTTTAAGAGAATACACTGCAAGGGAGAGTAGCCTATGAGTAGCATACTTAAAGTAGTCAAAATGTGTGAGGATTGAACTTTGCTGATATTGTAGTCTTTTAGAAATGGTGCTGTATGGCCAAGTAAGTTATTACTTCATTGTGAAACCCATATTCCTCTCTGCTTTTTATCTAATGAAATAATTTATTCAACAAATGTTAAGTATTTGCTAATCCTGGATTCTGTATGGTTCTTTAATAAGACAAAATACAAATCTTTGCACCTGAGAAATCTTCACTATAGCCAGGAAGCAAGATAGATAAAGTGACTCAGTGTAATAGGTACTATGATAGATGTATACCCAAGATGGTATGGAGGCACCCAGCCAGGGAAGGTGACCAAATAATAATAGCTTTCCTGAAGAAAATGATGCCTGAGCCAAAAGCTGATGGATGAAAAGTAGTTAGCAGACTGGTCCAGGGATGAGAGCGCTCTCCCAGGAGACAAGGCAGTACATGTGAGGATCTAGGGAGAGAAACAGCACAACCCTCAAGGGCCTGCAGGTAGTTCTGAATGGCTGGGATACTGAGTTGTGAAGAGAGGGTGTGAGTGTGGAAGCTTAATAGGCAGTAGGAGGTCGGAGCATGCAAGGCTTTGGGGTTTAACCCAAAGGCCATTAGAAGCTGTTGGAGGTTTCTGAGAAGGAGAATGGCATGATCAGCTTACATTTTACATCACTGGAGGCAGCATCAATAACGGCTTGAAGAGGAGCAAAGCTTGAGATAGGTCTCACAGACAACTTCAAAGTCTGCTACCGTAATCCAGGCATGAAAATGTTAAGGGCCTGACCTAAGGCAGTAACAGCTGGAGAGAAAGGGATTTTAATGAGGTAGAATTGATAGGACTGGGTAACTAAGCAAAATCAAGGATACCTACAATTTAAATAGTAATTATCTTGAGAGAATAATGAGATAGGAAGTACAGGAGGAAGAACAGATTTAAGGAAAGGCCAGGGAGACTGCTTTGTAATGAGTTCAGTTTGACAAATACTAGGTTTCAGCTGCTTATGGGATATTCACATGGAAATGTGAACAGAGCAGGTCTGGAGAGAGAGGAGATAGAGCTGCAGCTTTGAAAGTCATCACCTTGTGATGGCAAGGAGCTCTGAGACAGGCCTAAATAGCTTGGAGAGAGCATGGAGCAAGCTGAAGGTAACACTAGAAAATAACATGTCAGGTAAAAAGGAGGAAAGGAGACACAAAGCAAGAAAGGACCCAAGGGAGCCTGTCACAGAAGCCAAGAGAGTAATGAACAATGTCACCTGTAAAGACAGAAAGATAAGTCCTGAAAAAATATTAATTTACTTTATTAATAATAGCCCCTGGTGACCTTTACCAGAGTGGTTTGCCTTGAGTGGACAGGTGACAGTAAAACCATGGAAAAGGAAAGACAACTGTAATTAGAGGGACCACCACTGAGTTGAGGAAACCCTGCCAGGGACAAAGAAGGATAACAGAATAAATAAAGCTCCTGGAGAGTAGCTGGTGGGAATGGGAGCCAGAGCACAACTGGAAAAGATGCTGGGGCTCTTGTACAGTAACAAAAGTGAAGGACACAAAGATTGCCGAAGATTCCAATTAATCTGTAGGTAAGAGAGGAGTAACTTGTAAGTACCTCTGTCTGATGGCAACTGTCTTCACCGATTAGGTAAAGGCTTGGTCATCTGCTCTCTTATTTGTTATGTGTGTCACGGTCCCAAAGCTGCAGGAACAGTCTGCAGAGAACACCTTCTCTGACTGTTGCCCTCAAGTGCTCCAATGGCAGAAAACACACAAAGTGAGCCAACGCAGAGCTTTGGGGTGGGATCCAAGTACAGGCTCAAAATTTCTGTAAAATCTCCATTTCTGTAATTAAATTTACATTCACTCCATGACATACTGACATTTGGTTTTTAATATTAAAACAATGTTTTAAAAGACCATTAAAGGTACTGATGATTCAGAGCAGGTACACAGTGTAATTAAATTTACATTCACTCCATGACATACTGACATTTGGTTTTTAATATTAAAACAATGTTTTAAAAGACCATTAAAGGTACTGATGATTCAGAGCAGGTACAGTTTTTTTTTTCCTGTGGTTCTCTGCACTCCCTAGAACACCACTTTTATCCAAAGCCATTCATATACACTTCCCCAAATTACTCATAGGAGGCAAGGCTGCCTGTCTGAAGTGAAGGTGTGGTCTATCACCTTGAAGCAGAGCAAAATACCCAGCACAGGGAGCATTAACCTGAGACAGTCAGTCTCGATATTTCCTGTAAATGAGAATTTCCTAAATATATCTAATCTTGCCCTGTCCCCATTGAACCTCCTATTTTCTTTTTAATAACTATTTTCCTAAGTTATTAGGGATTTTAGGTTTGATTAGTTAAGTTCAATAATTCCTTCCTGCCTACAGTTATCTGCAAACATACATAAACCATTCCAGAATAAGGACAATTTACCTTTACCACACTATATATCCATTCAAAATATAAGTTGCACCTCTTAAAAGCCACAGTTCAGAATGAAAATGCTTCATTTCAAGAAATTATTAAGCAAATAAGCTTCACAGACCAGAAATAATAACATAATAGGCCAGCCATTGCATACAGATGTGTGGGATTTTTTTCCTGAAAGTTACCACTTTCTCTCTTAAAGTCTGCACTGCTCTAAGTTTTATTAATTGCATTTTAGTAACATAAAGTTGTTTGATTTACAGTGAAGACTACTACACATTGTCTCTTATATTATTAAAATTGAACATTCTGACTTCCCAGTGTACCATTCTACATTGTCTTCCACATAATACATCATCTACTCCTAACCAGATGAGTTCTTCCTCCAGCTACATTTAAATAAGAAGTGAAATAAGCCTGTTAAGTAGTTAAACAATTGGCATATCATAGGTTAAGAGAACCATTAGCCATCATTGTAAACCACACACAATATATAGGGGTCATTTTACTGTGGCAGTTTGATTTCCTAAAAGATAAACCCTAAATAAATTCGTTTAGTAAAATGGAACTTTCAAAATCTTTAGAGAGCTAATTCATTTTTTTGGTGATTTTCATGTAAAGCTGACCTTTTGACTCTGTTTTTTCAGGATATTATCAACTCACTAGTAACAGCCATATTCATGATAATCATATCTGTGTTGGCACTGATTCCAGAAACCACAATATATTCAATCTTTGGAGGTGTAAGTGGAAGTCTTTCTCGTTTCTTCCTTTAGGTTTGGTTATAATTCATATTTACTTGAAAAATAGGTAAGGTACAAGAACAGAAAACCATACTGTATTCATCCTTGGATCTCTTACGCTAGTACACATATAGTCCCTAGTGGCTTAATATTTTTTGTGTGAATATTTGACTTGATTAACATGAAGGAATATGACTTCACATATTCCTGAAGTTAAACAAATAAAGAGGTTCCTACATATTTCTCATAGTTTGCAGGGCTAGACTAGACTTAGAAAACTAGACTGAGGAAAGCTACTGGGATCAGTTACAACATTTAGCTCTGAGAAACCTGATGTCAAGCAAAAAAAACCATGGATGAGTTTCATAGCTCTCCCTTTTAAAGAAAAGGATTACATACCACTTGCTAAAATGAGACAGACTGTTCTGAGCTCAGTTACTTCTTGTCCAGATCCTTCTTCTGGTGGAATATAATAGAAGATGTATCATGATAAGGTAACAGTGGTAGGCAGCCCTGTAACTAAAGGATGAACACTGCTTGAAGGGAAGCAAATCAGCTTAATCAGACTTTATCCTGGAAGGCAAACCAAAATAAAAAAAGAGTCAAGTAATTTATAGTTCTATGTGATATTCTTCTGAGATTTCTTACAGGATGTTCAAAAACATTTGGCTTTTCTAGGTTCTTCTCTAGAGAAGTAAATCAGAAAGTTCTTAAATCTCACCCCTACTTCATGTCTTTCCATAGCATGAAACACTTAGGAGAATGGACCACCCTCAGCCACATACATCAGAACCCATGGTTCTTCATCTCCCTTATTAGGCCCTAAACAACATCATAGGGGATGGGAATTATTCTAAAAATGAGAGAGCACTGTGACAGCAATTTCCCCCATTGTCTTTAAAGATAATCTTATCCTTCTACTATGGAGAAAGAGGGTCCAGGCACAGGATTTACTTTAATTCATTCATTTTCTTATTCATTCTTTAAGTCACTTTGGTAGGGTGCTGACAAAGCATAGAGCTGTGCTGTCCAGTGCAGTAGCCACTAGCCACACGTGGCTGCTGAGCACAGGAAATACAGCTGGTCTGAACCGAGAAGAGTTGGACATGTAAAATACACACCAGGTCGCAAAGATTTACTACCAAAAGAAATGTAGAATGTTTTATTAATAACTTTATTATACTGATGACAGGTGAAAAATGATAATATTTTGGATATGTCTGGCTAAATAAAATATATTAAAATTCATTTCACTTCTCTACTTTTCAATGTGGCTATTAGAATAGTTTAAATTAATTATATGGCAATGGGGTATGGGGAGGACTCGATAATAAGGGTGAATGTAATAACCACATTGTTTTTCCTGTGAAACCTTCATAAGAGTGTATATCAATGATACCTTAATTAAAAAAATAAATAAAAAATAAAGAGCAAAAAAATTTTTTTAATTAATTATGTGGCTTACATCAATGACTTTCATATTTCTTTGGATAGCATTGGACTAGAATGTGAGCCTGCTCTATCCTCAAGTTGCTTAGAGCCTAATACAGGAGACATAAGTGCAAACAGCTGTATACAAGCCATTGCCCAAGTACTGCAGAGCACAGAAAAGAGGAACACCAACTACTTCTCTCTGGCAGTGGAATCAAAGTTTATCAAGAATAAGGAAGGAAAGGGGTATGGTTCCAGGTAGAGGTACTTGCAGAGTACTGGAGTCATGGAAGGATAGGTAGGAGGTACTCAGTGTGGTCAGAACCTAGGAAGCCAGGCTTGAGATTCAGAGTGGAAAAGGATGGGTATCTGGACCACATGCCTAGCTGCTGGATGGAGCTGACCAAAGAGCATGCAAGAGATGACATCCCCCTTCTCCAGCCCTGGCACCAGTTCTCAAACAGCCATCAGAGTACCTAAAGACCACATTCTTGTTTATTCCATTTACCTCAGTTTTATTTTCCTAAGTGGGTGTAACCTTTGAGAGTTCACCTTGCACCATCTTGTCACTCCAGTTCCCCAAAGCTTTTATTACAGCTACTATCACCATGGCTTAATCTTGAGCTGGTGTTAACTTTGACCTTTTCTCCAGTAAAGTTTGCAACAGAAAGTCTGTTAAACATTGGGGATAGAAACGTTGATTGATGACTAAATATCATTGGTAGGGCATTAAATGGTACATCCAGGGGCAAATTAAGAGATCCAGACAAGTATTTATTTCAAAACCTACATCCGCTCAATATTTTTTCTACTCACTTAAATTATCTTTCCCTTTTCTTAGGCATGTACTGGGAAATATGGGGAATGAGAATAAAATGAGCTCTGAGGTCTCTTGCCATTTTCGTATTAGGTGCAATGTGGGGAGCCATCCCAGGACCATAGCAGGAGAGGAAGCTGGTAGGCAGACCACTTAAAATCTGTGTGAATGACTGAAGTCCATACCATGGCCACAGCAGTGACAATGTATTTTTGTTTCCAGGTGCTTGGATTCCTGGCAGCAATGTGCTGCATCGCTGAAGGAGCCCTTATTTACCAGAAGCTTCTATTTAATCCAAGTGGTCCTTACCAGAAAACTGCTATTCATGACTAAATATAAATTCTGTAATTTTATCTTCCTTTTCAATTCATGCTAAACGTTAAACCTATCTCTTTATTCTTCCATGGGTTTTCTGCAGTTCTCATGTTAATCTCGACATGGGAGCTGGAAGAAGAGATTTAGGAACTCTGCACCCAGCGCCCACCCTTACTGTTAACTTCCATGAGAGCTCTGGGAGCACCTGGATGGGATCCGGTTTTCTGTTCCCGGGCCTGGGTGGCAGAAAAGAGTGAGTCGAGACCACCCTAAATGGTCTCCGGAGCCCCCTTGCTGGCTGGCTAGGCAGCACGGAGTTGCTGGGTTGCGGGGACACTGAATTCCCAGGCAAAGCCGTGCATCGCGTCCGGGGGGCGACGAGGATGGCTGGAGGGCTTGGTTTGTCCACAGGCTGTGAGAACTCAGTGCGCGCGAGGGATAGGCTGCCAGCCGTTGGGGAGCGGCGCTGGTTCTCGGAGAAGGCCGGCCTGCCATGGCCAGGCCCGGGGGTTCCCCACGGATGCTGTACTACCAAGGCACTGTCAGGAAACCTGCATCCCCCGCAGCAATCGCGGGCGCGTCCTGTACACCCTGTGCGTCCAGCAACTTCTGCGCACTCAGAGCAGTCCCCTGGGCCGCGCAGACCACGGCCTCGAGGACTCCCACAGGATCCCCAAAGCGGGCTCTCATTGCACAAGTACCCTTGAGCGCCCAGGAGAAAGCGGCCATCCAAAGCGTGCGGAGGGCCGGGCCAAAGTCCCACTCACTCAGGGACAGCTTCAAGCAGTTTTTCTTTTTCCTCTCGCCCACGGGAGGGTGGAAGATCCCAAGGCGGGTGAGCAGAGAGGCTGGCGACCTGGCTGGGCGGAGGCAGGGCGGAGGCGGCCTCAGGGAGTGATTCCCAGGGAGGCCCCCTCAAAGCTTCCCTAATTCCCTTTGCCAGTTACCTTTGTTTTGCCTCACCTTTCCTTCCTCAATTCCCTTACTCCTCGCACACACTCAACCCTTACTACTAAGTTTGGCTTTTTTCCCCGTCTTAATTTTGTATTTCTCAGGTTTTCCCTCACAAAGGGAATTAGAGAAGCAATGAAGGTAACCGCAGAAATGTGTAAATTAGCAAACAAAAATAACAGACTTGACCAATAAAACTGATGAACCACTAGCCAATGTAATGGGGACACAACGGGGAGAGGACATTATTATAAACCAAAAAAGGAAAATAATCACAAACACGGATGAAACTGAAAGGATCCACAAAAGGACTTTGGAAAACAAGTGAATTTGGATAACTGGAAATAGTTGATTTTCTAGAAAAATATAAATTACCAAAAACCTGAACAGACCAATATGAACACAGAAGAATATGAGAACTTATCAAATGAGTCTCTTTCAGAATGTATCAACCCCACATTTTTTAAAGGTTAACTCAATAGGACATAATAATGATACTACCCAAACTTTTTCATAGAGAATGAAGAAACACTTCTAAACTATTTTTACAAAGACAGTATAACACTAATATAAAACCTAACCAAGTTCAGAAAAAGAAAATGACATAGACACTGCATCAAAGCTACAAGTATTAATATATTAGCAGAAAACATGTATCAGTACTTAAAAAAATACACCAAGAAGAAGAAATGTAAGGATGATTCCCTATCAGGACTCTATTAAACTAACCCACTATATTATAAGTAAAAGGAGAAAAAATTAAAAGATTATATCAAATAGTGTACAGAACACATTTGACAAAATTCAGCATTCATCTCTGATTGCAACGAGAGGAAGAAGAGGGAGAAAAGGAAGAGGAGGAGAAGGAAAGAGTAAAGAATACAGAGATTTTCACTGACATTATAAAAATAACTCAAAAGTCGGCATCATAAATTATTAAACATCAGAAATATTCCCATTAAAATGAGGAACAAAGATGATGCCCACTATCAATGCTGTTATTCAATATTTTTATGGACTCATTAGGCATCACAATTAGACAGGAAACAGAAATGAACATTTGAAAAGAAGAGACAAATATATCAATTCTTTCAGTTGATATGATGGTATATCTTAAAAACTCAAAATCAACCAAGAAATTTTAGAACAAGATAATTTCTATTAATTCATTAGTGAAGTGAGCAAACAAGTACTTAAAACAGAAGAAAATATTTCTCTTTACAACAAATCAAGACAAAATATCTCAGATTAGGAGGGGGCTCAAGATGGCAGAGTGAGCAGGGTGGCGGAAATCTCCTCCCAAAACCATATATATTTTTGAAAATACAACAAATACAACTATTCCTAAAACACAGACCAGAAGATACAGTACAACAGCCAGCCTACATCTACATCTGCAAGAACTCAGCACCTCACGAACTGGGTAAGATATAAAGCCTTGACCGAGCACTCCCCCCACCCCAGCTCACCTTCGGGAGGAAAAGAAGCAGAGTGGGGAGGGAGTGGAAGCACAGGACGGCTAAATAACCAGCCCTGGTTATCTGCACCGGGAGCACAGACACACATCGCATGGGGTACTGGATATTAGAGAAATGGAAGGGCAGGATCCGAGACGGGGACTGCGAGCGGGTCCCCACAGCCAGCTCCCCTGGGACAAAAGAAAGGTGGGTGCTTTTTTAAAACTCTTAAAGAGACAAGGGCCCAACAGCTGAACAAAATCATCCCAGCACACTCAGCCCAGCAGGCTGGGAATCTTGAGGAATTTCAGGCCCCCTAATTGGCTGCCGGATAAAGCAGCCCGGTGGAAGCCCCTCACGGCAATAAGCAGCCAGCCATTCATTCCCCCAGGCTGGTGCTGCAAACGGACCAGCTGGCCCACCACAGCTCCGAAGCTGCCGGAGAGAGGCCCCGCCCACAGCAACCACACAGAATCTCCTCTCCATGGGCGCACAGCTAACTGGGATGGACTGTGGAAGACAGAGCAAGGTCCGGAAGGTGCGAAGGGGCCCATCCTTGCAGTAGAATGAACCCGGCATGGCTGCCACATCCCCGAAGTGCTCTAGGCTACACTGAAGGCTGCCCTGCCCACGGCAGCTCAGGGGATTATCCCAGAGACTGCCTCCTGGAGTACGGGTAACTGGTACAGATGGTGGAGAAGGGCAAGGCGAACAACAAGCCAGAAGGGACTTTGGTCTCCCAGCTGACACACATGTCACCTTCCTGCAACCACTTCTATTGCCATAAAAAGACCGAAGAATATGGTCCAGTCAAAAATCACTCACACAACCCCAGAGAGAGTCCTGGTGGGATAGATATAACCAATCTTCCTGAAAAAGAATTCAAAATAAAAGTCATAACCATGCTGATAGACCTACAGAGAAATATGCAAGAGCTAAGGGAGGAAGTCAGACGGGAGATTACAGAAACAAAACAATCGATTGACAGGCTTAAGAGCAGACTAGATGAGGTGCAAGAGACTGTTAATGGAATAGAAATCAGAGAAGAGGAATACAGAGAAGGTGAGGCAGAGAGAGATAAAGAGGATCTCTAGGAATGAAAGAATATTAGGAGAACTGTGTGACCAATCCAAACAGAACAATATTCGCATTATACATGTACCACAAGAAGAAGACAGAGAAAAAGGGATAGAAAGTGTCTCTGAAGACATAATTGCGGAAAACTTCCCCAAGCTGGGAAAGGAAATAGTTTCTCAGATGATGGAAGCCCACAGATCTCCCAACACAAGGGACCCAAGGAACACAACACCAAGACATATAATAATTAAATGGCAAAGATCACAGACAAGGACAGACTATTAAAGGCAGCCAGAGAGAGAAAAAAGATCACCTACAAAGGAAAACCCATCAGGCTATCATCAGACTTATCAACAGAAACCTTACAGGCCAGAAGAGAATGGCATGATATATTTAACGTAATGAAACAGAAGGGACTCGATCCAAGAATACCGTATCCAGCACGATTATCATTTAAATATGACGGAGGGATTAAACAATTTCCAGACAAACGAAAGTTGAGAGAGTTCCACTACAGGATATCTTAAACAGACTGCTCTAGAGGGAAGCAATCCTAGGGCTAAAAAGATGTCACCAGAGAAAATAAAATCATAGCAAAGAAAGCAGACCATCCAAATACTAACTAAAGGCAAAAAATAAAATCAACTATCCACAAAAACAGTCAAAGGAAAAACAAAAGAGTACAGAATAAAACACCTAATGTATAAAGAATGGAGGAGGAAGAATAAGAAGGGAGAGAAATAAAGAATCACCAGACTGTGTTCATAATAGCTTAATAAGAGAGTTAACTTAGACTGTTAGATAGTAAAGAAGCTACCCTTGAACCTTTGGTAACCACGAATCTAAAGCCAGCAATGGCAATAAGTACATATCTATGGATAATCACCCTAAATGTAAATGGACTGAATGCACCAATCAAAAGACACAGAGCAACAGAATGGATAAAAAAGCAAGACCCATCTATATGCTGCTTACAAGAGACTCACCTCAAACCCAAAGATATACACAGACTAAAAGTGAAGGGATGGAAAAAGATGTTTCAAGCAAACAACAGGGAGAAAAACGCATGTGTTGCAGTACTTGTATCAGACAAAATAGACTTCAAAACAAAGAAAGTAGCAAGAGATAAAGACGGACATTACATAATGCTAAAAGGGGCAGTCCAACAAGAGGATATAATCATTATAAATATATATGCACCCAACACAGAGCGCCGACATATGTGAAACAAATACTAACAGAATTAAAGGAGGAAATAGAAAGCAATGCATTCATTTTAGGAGACTTCAACACACCACTCACTCCAAAGGACAGATCAACCAAACAGAAAATAAGTAAAGACACAGAGGCACTGAACAACACACTAGAACGGATGGACCTAACAGACATCTACAGAACTCTACACCCAAAAGCAGCAGGATACACATTCTTCTCAAGAGCACTTGGAACATTTTCCAGAATAGACCACATACTAGGCCACAAAAAGAACCTCAGTAAATTCAAAAATACTGAAATTCTACCAACCAACTTCTCAGATCTCAAAGGTATAAAACTAGAAATAAATTGTACGAAGAAACCAAAAAGGCTCACCAACACATGGAGACTTAACAACATGCTCCTAAATAATCAATGGATCAACGACCAAATTAAAACAGAGATCAAGCTATATATGGAGACAAATGACAACAACACACAAAGCCCCAACTTTGTGGGAAGCAGTAAAGGCAGTTCTAAGAGGAAAGTATATTGCAATCCAGGCCTATTTAAAGAAGGAAGAACATTCCCAAATGAATAGTCTAAAGTCACAATCATTGAAAGTGGAAAAAGAAGAACAAATGAGGCCCAAAGTCACCAGAAGGAGGGACATAATAAAGATCAGAGAAGAAATAAATAAAATTGAGAAGAATAAAACAACACAAAAAAAACCAATGAAATTAAATGCTGGTTCTTCGAAAAAATAAACAAAATAGATAAACCCCTAGCCAGACTTATAAAGAGAAAAAGAGAATCCACACACATAAACAGAATCAGAAATGAGAAAGGAAAAATCACAACAGACCCCACAGAAATACAAAGAATTATTAGAGAATACTATGAAAATCTATATGCTAACAAGCTAGAAAACCTAGAAGAAATAGAAGAAATGGACAGCATCTTAGAAAAATACAACCTTCTAAGACTGACCAAGGAAGAAACAGAAAATCTAAACAGACCAATTACCAGCAACGAAATTGAATCGGTAATCAAAAACCTACCCAAGAACAAAACCCCTGGGCCAGATGAATTCACCATTGAATTTTATCAGACATATAGAGAAGATATAATACCCATTCTCCTAAAACTTTTCCAAAAAATAGAAGAGGAGGGAATACTTCCAAACTCATTCTATGAAGCCAGCATCACTCTAATATCAAAACCAGGCAAAGACCCCACCAAAAAAGAAAGTTATAGACCATAATCCCTGATGAACATAGATGTAAAAATACTCAACAAAATATTAGCAAACCGAATTCAAAAATACATCAAGAGGATCATACACCATGATCAAGTGGGATTCATCTCAGAGATGCAAGGATGGTACACCATTCAAAAATCCATCAACATCATCTACCACATCAAAAAAAGAACAAAAACCACATGATCATCCCCATAGATGCTGAAAAAGCATTTGACAAAATTCAACATCCATTCATGATAAAAACTCTCAACAAAATGGGTATAGACGGCAAGTACCTCAACATAATAAAGGCCATATATGACAAACCCACAGCCAACATCATACTTAACAGCGAGAAGCTGAAAGCTTTTCACCTAACATCAGGAACAAGACAGGGATGCCCACTCTCCCCATTGTTATTCAACATAGTACTGGAAGTTCTAACCATGGCAATCAGACAAAACAAAGAAATACAAGGCATCCAGATTGGTAAAGAAGAAGTCAAACTGTCACTACTTGCAGATGACATGATATTGTACATAAAAAACCCTAAAGACTCCACTCAAAACCACTAGAACTAATATATGAATTCAGCAAAGTTGCAGGATACAAAATTAATACACAGAAATATGTTGCTTTCCTATACACTAACGATGAGCTAACAAAGAGAAATCAGGAGAACAATTCTATTCACAATTGCATCAAAAAGAATAAAATACCTAGGAATAAACCTAACCAAGGAAGTGAAAGACCTACACCCTGAGAACTACAAGACAGTGCTAAGAGAAATTAAAGAGGACACTAACAAATGGAAAAGCATCCCATGCTCTTGGCTAGGAAGAATAGATATTGTCAAAATGGCTACACTACCTAAAGCAATCTACAGATTCAGTGCAATCTCTATCAAAATACCAACAGCATTCTTCACGAACTGGAACAAATAGTTCTAAAATTCATATGGAACCACAAAAGACCCCAAATAGCCAAAGCAATCCTGAGAAGGAAGAATAAGGCAGGGGGGATCTCGCTTCCCAACTTCAAGCTCTACTACAAAGACACAGTAATCAAGACTATTTGGTACTGGCACAAAAACAGACCCATAGACCAATGGAACAGAATAAAGAGTCCAGATATTAACCTAAACATATACTGTCAATTAATATATGATAAAGGAGCCATGGATATATAATGGGAAAATGACAGCCTCTTCAACAGTTGGTGTTGGCAAACTGGTCACCTACATGGAAGAGAATGAAGCTGGATCATTGTTTAACCCTATACACAAAAGTAAATTCAAACTGGATCAAAGACCTAAATGTAAGTCATGAAACCATAAAACTCTTAGAAAAAAATATAGGCAAAAATCTCTTGGACGTAAACATGAACAACTTCTTCATGAACATATCTCCCTGGGCAAGGGAAACAAAAGCAAAAATGAACAAGTGGGACT
Source organism: Smutsia gigantea (assembly GCA_032199065.1). Classification (NCBI taxonomy): domain Eukaryota; kingdom Metazoa; phylum Chordata; class Mammalia; order Pholidota; family Manidae; genus Smutsia; species Smutsia gigantea. The sequence goes on from JAVSCE010011822.1 coordinate 349,710, forward strand.
ATATCAACCGGAAAAGCTTCTGTACAGCAAAGGACACCATCAGTAGAACAAAAAGACATCCTACAGTATGGGAGAATATATTCATAAATGACATATCCAATAAGGGGTTGACATCCAAAATACATAAAGAGCTCACACACCTCAACAAACAAAAAGCAAATAAGCCAATTAAAAAATGCGCAGAGGAACTGAACACTTCTCCAAAGAATAAATTCAGATGGCCAACAGGCACATGAAAAGATGTTCCACATCGCTAATCATCAGAGAAATGCAGATTAAAACCACAATGAGACACCACCTCACACCAGTGAGAATGGCCACCATCCAAAAGACAAACAACAACAAATGTTGGCGAGGATGTGGAGAAAAGGGAACCCTCCTACACTGCTGGTGGGACTGCAAATTAGTTCAACCATTGTGGAAAGCAGTATGGAGGTTCCTCAAAAAACTCAAAATAGAAATACCATTTGACCCAGGAATTCCACTCCTAGGAATTTACCCTAAGAATGCAGCAGCCCCATTTGAAAAAGACATATGCACCCCTATGTTTATTGCAGCAGTATTTACAAGAGCCCATAAATGGAAGCAACCTAAGTGTCCATCAGTAGATGAATGGATAAAGAAGATGTGGTACATATACACAATGGAATATTATTCTGTCATAAGAAGAAAACAAATCCTACCATTTGCACCAACATGGATGGAGCTAGAGGGTATTATGCTCAGTGAAATAAGCCAGGCAGAAAAAGACAAGTATCAAATGATATCACTTATATGTGGAGTACAAGAACAAAGAAAAAAACTGAAGGAACAAAACAGCAGCAGACTCACAGAACCCAATAATGGACTAACAGTTACCAAAGGGAAAGGGACTGGGGAGGATGGGTGGGAAGGGAGGGACAAGGGGGAAAAAGGGGCATTACGATTAGCACACATAATGTATGGGGTGTGGGCACGGGGAGGGCTGTACAACTCAGAGAAGACCAGTAGTGATTCTATAGCATCTCACTATGCTGAAGGACAGTAACTGTAATGGGGTATATGGTGGGGACTTGATGATGTGGGGAGTCTAGTAACCATAATGTTGCACATGCAGCTGTAGATTAATGACACCAAAATAAAATTTTTAAAAAGAGAAAAAAAAATCTAAGATTAAATTAATTTGAAAGACCTATATAAAGGAGACTTTAAAACTACTGAAAGCTATTTAAAAACCACTACAATAACTGGAAAGACATATTTTCTTCTTGAATAGTAAGACTAAAATCTTTCCAAATTATAAGTTAAATGAAATCCCAATTAAAAATACATCAGGCCTAATAAAAATGAGGGTGATTTTAGAGAAAAGTATTGTTTCAATAATGCAGCCTTATTTATACTAAGTCCTAATACTAGTCTTTAGTACATAGACTAGATACAGAATTCTAGTTTCCTCAAGATATCTAGCTATGATTCTCAATTAGAGTTTTACTATTTCTAATCCTCATATTCAGCCATGCATTTGTCAATCTCCTTGTCAAGTCTGTTCTTCCAGAATAGAAAATCCAACTCCAGATGTTACTACTTAACCTAATAACCTGATTTTTTCTATCTCGCCTAGAAACCATGAAACTGCAAATGGTGATAGCAATAGAACCCAAGATAGAAACTCCCATCTTCCGAGGCCCTCCTGACCAACCATTGATGGAGACCTAGCTGCACCCCTTACTGCGCCCCCTCTCAGCATGAAGCAGTTATCGCCCCCTTTCCCTAGCAGCAGGTAGAGTCTCTATCTGTAAAGGAGGGAATGAGACAGGGACCATGGGCTTAGATCAACTCTGAGAGACATCCTACTTCCTCTCCTCATGCCTCTCATCATTTTCTGCCTTCTCCTACTCTTCGCTCCCTGCCTAATTAATCTTCTAAAAAACCTCATTCAAACTCAAATTTCAAAAATCACTAACCAAACAATCAATCAGTTAATCATGCAGGAGTACCACCGCCTTCCAATGGAAGAAAGATCCTGCCAGCAGACAACACAGTGCTGACAGAAGCCCAAGTCCTGGAACACGCAATCACCACTTTAGACCAAGGGCTCATCCGACGACCACCCCATCAATATAAAAATGAACTTCATCGTCCCTAATCAGCAGGAAGCAGTTACCAAAGACTGACCTTCACCCCTTCCCCAAGTCCTCTGCAATTTATAAAACAAAAAAGGTAGGAATGTAAGACTTTTTCCTCCATTTACCCCATGGTCCCAAGCACATGGGCCAGTGAAAATCATGTCTGGACTTGCCTCACCTTATCTCTAAACATTTCACCCCACCCCTTAAGATCTAATCACCAACCAGATGGTTGCCCCACCTCTTAAGACCCAATCACCAACGTAACCACACCCTACTCCTTACACGCCCTTCCTCACCCACAAGCTGCTGCTCTCTCCTTTCCAAGACAGCCATTCTGTCTGTTTGTCTTACAGGGAATAAAACCATGCTGATGAAAAAAAAAATACATCAGGCTTAGTTTGGGGAACTTGACCAAGACAGACATGGGAAATATAAACAATCTGCGAATGAATGCTGGAAGGGGAATTAGGTCAGACAATAATACAATATAACATGAACTACCTGTTACTTGACAAGTACTAGAGCAGAAATCATCAGTCTCAAAAGGGACCAGAGTACATTTTAGAATGTAGTAAATGATAAAGGTTGGGAAAATACTGGTGTTCCCAACAAATGAAGTTAGGGATAACGAGCAGGTGTTTGGAAAGCAAGCAAGCTGGGGCTCTACCTCACTCTTTCTACCAAAATCACTACATATATGTATTACATATACTTATGGTCTTATACAGACAAGACATAAAAAATATGTATATTTTTTACCTGTATATACATCTTTCCAGTATGAAATATACACTGTTAATGTGGTTATTTTTTTTATCAGAATAACCAGTTTATTATAACAGGAACAATAATTGTCACATATGCCAGACACTTATGTTTATGAATAACTAAGGAGAAAAAAATCTATCTACTCATAAAGGGAGTTTGCAAGGAAGATTTTCTTCCAGGCCTGGACTAGGTAGAGGGAAAAAAAATGTCTTCCCTTAGAAGTTATAAGCATAGGCCCACCCTCATATGGATTTGATAAACAGTGGTTACTTTAAAGGAGATAAACTGGGGTTGGGTTCAGAGAGAAGGAAAAAACTGGTGTTATTTTATATCCTTCTATACAGTGTGCATTTTTATTATTTGAATTTGTTATTTCACTTCTTAAAAATATAAGATATTTAAAAAATAAAATGTATGTGCAAAACAATACCAGCAATTGCAATATAATCAGACATATTCTGACAATGTATGATTTTGTTTTAATAGCCTTTGTGCATAAAACAATCCTGTTTCTTTTATTACAGGACCTTATCATAGGAGCATTAGCTTATTTCATCACCAGTGAAGCCCCTGAGTTGTATGTAGCAATCACAGTGCTGGAAATCTTCATCATTCTTTTTTTTTATTCTACTATATATGCTAACCCTTCACGACTTGCTGACACACTTTGGCCCTTACTTGTAAGTGTTCATTTTCTTAATTCAGGTATAAGCTTTGCCCTCAGTCCCAGGGTAAAGACTGCCTTCAAGTGAAAACAAGAGCTATCTCTCTGTGCAAGGACATAGCTGAGCTGTGACAGTTAGGGTATTGCCCTAGTCCTAGGGGAGAAACTTGACTAATACCCAGAAAGATTCCTTAGACCCCTCTGTCTGCAAGATAACCAATGTACACACCTGCTTCCGTCTCATTATGACACTGAACACATGGTACTTTTCAGCTTGTTCTAAATAAAATTATAATTTGTATATTCAGTGGGTGAACACATTTCTCACCTATTGCTTGTAAAATAGCACATGCTTCTACTTTTCAAGCAGCACTCTCTCTAAAGGATTACCAACATCCCCCCAAAAAACAAGAGTCGACATGGCTGAATTGTAGAAAATTGTCACGCATAACCACAAACATAGCAGGAATCACCTTTTCGGAGTGTTAAGGGTTCATACCTCAGAGGAGTGCCATGTGGTGGAGTAATCAGGAAGAGACACTGCATAGCCTTCTTGGATAGAGTTTTCCATTATTTCATATTCGTTACCAATTGAGACATTCCCAAAGCTAATCCCCACATCTCAGATAATTCCTAATTACTGTGGAGCCTGAGGCCCTGCTTTCTCACAGACTAGAGAACTACAGTTTTGTCCAGATAAAGACATGAGCCCAGTTTTAAGCCCTGCCACATTACTGGCTATGTGAACTTTAGCCTCAGTTGCAAACTGGAAATTCAGCAAACAAAAAGTGTGGCAATAATAACTGCCTCATAGGATTCCTGCAACATTTAACTGCATTTACAGCAAGTAACACAATGCTTAGCACTTTGTCACAAAGCAAAATTCACTACAAAGTGCCCACAAGACCTCATAAAGTATTTAGGTTGCTTTTAACCATTTTTCTCTTGTACTGTGAACAATCCTAACTCTTAGCTCAGGCCTTTTCCACATTCCGTTTCCTTATAATACCTTTTATAAGCTGAAGGTAGGATTGGTTGTTATTAAGCTAAAACTCAAAAGTATTTTCTTCAAGGGTGTGAGGGAGTTTCTGAAAAGGCTGTTGAGAGCTCTCTGTCCCACGGAGTGCCAAGTAACAGGAAGCAAAGCAAAATATGAGCAACTTTAATTGGGCATATGGAAGACCCTCTTCTTATGGAGAGGTTTCTGAGGGGAAACTGAAATCTCTGTCCATGGAGATTTTCAAGAAGGGAAGGTAAAGCAACTGTTTTTGAGTACATACCATGTGCCAGATACTTTTTCATACATATATTACCTTATTTAATCCATCATCAGATTGTGGGAAGATGGCAGAGTGAGCAGGGCAGCAGAAATCACCTCCCAAAACCATATATATTTGTGAAAATACATCAAGTACAACTATTCCTAAAAGAGAGACCAGAAGATACAGTACAACAGGCAGGCTACAGCTACATCTGCAAGAACTCAGCACCTCACGAACTGGGTAAAATACAAAGCCGCGACCCGGCGGGATCCAAGCACTCCCCCACCCCAGCTCACCGGTGGGAGGAAAAGAATCAGAGTGGGGAGGGAGTGGAAGCACAGGACTGCTAAATAACCAGCCCGGGTGATCTGCACCAGGAGCACAGACACACAGCGCATGGGGTACTGGATATTAGAGAAATGGAAGGGCAGGATCCGAGACGGTGTCTGCGAGCAGGTCCCCACAGCCGGCAACCCTGGGACAAAAGAAAGGTGGGTGCTTTTTTAAAACTCTTAAAGAGACAAGGGCCCAACTGCTGAACAAAATCATCCCAGCACACTCAGCCCAGCAGGCTGGGAATCTTGAGGAATTTCGGGCCCCCTAACTAGCTGTGGGATGAAGTAGCCCAATGGAAGCCCCTCACGGCAATAAGCAGCCTGCCATTTGTTCCCCCAACTGGCACTGCAAATGGACCGGCTGGCCCGCCACAGCTGCAGAGCAGCTGAAGAGGGGCTCCGCCTACAACAACCACATAGACTCTCCTCCCGGCAGGTGTGCAGCTAACTGGGAGGGGCCACAAAAGCCACAGCAAGGTCCGGAAGGCACCAAGGGATGCAGAATACACCCAGCAACCCCCACAGTGCTCAAGGCTAGCCTGAGGGCGGCCCCACACACGGCAGCTCAGGGGATTATCCCAGAGACTGCCTCCCAGTTTGCGGGTAACCAGCACAGGCTGCAGAGAAGGGCAAGGAGAACAACAAGCAGGAAGGGACTTGGTTCTCCCAGCTGACACACGTGGTACCTGCCTGCGACCACTTCCATTGCCATGAAAAGACAGAAGAATATGGTCCAGTCAAATATCACCCAGACAACCCCAGAGAGAGGGCCTGGTGGGATAGATTTAAACAATCTTCCTGAAAAAGAATTCAGAATAAAAGTTATAACCATGCTGATGGACCTACAGAGAAACATGCAAGAGCTAAGGGAGGAAGTCAGGAGGGAGATTACAGAAATGAAATAATCGATTGACAGGCTTAAGAGCAGACTGGACGAGGTGCAAGAGACTGTTAATGGAATAGAAATCAGAGAACAGGAGTACAGAGAAGCTGAGGCAGAGAGAGATAAAAGGATCTCTAGGAATGAAAGAATATTAAGAGAACTGTGTGACCAATCGAAATGGAACAATATTTGCATTATAGGAGTACCACAAGAAGAAGAGAGAAAAAAAGGGATAGAAAGTGTCTTTGAAGACATAATTGAGGAAAACTTCCCCAAGCCGGGAAAGGAAATAATTTCTCAGACCATGGAAGCCCACAGATCTCCCAACACAAGGGACCCAAGGAAGACAACACCAAGACATATAATAATTAAAATGGCAAAGATCAAAGACAAGGACAGAATATTAAAGGCATCCAGAGAGAAAAACGATCACCTACAAAGGAAAACCCATCAGACTATCATCAGACTTCTCAACAGAAACCTTACAGGCCAGAAGAGAATGGCATGATATATTTAATGCAATGAAACAGAAGGGCCTTGAACCAAGAATACTGTATCCAGCACAATTATCATTTAAATTTGAGGGAGGGATTAAACAATTCCCAGACAAGTGAAAGTTGAAGGAATTTGCCTCCCACAAACCACCTCTACAGGATATCTTAAAGGGACTGCTCTAGAGGGAAGCAATCCTAGGGCTAAAAAGATGTCACCAGAGAAAATAAAATCATAGCAAAGAAAGCAGACCATCCAAATACTAACTAAAGGCAAAAAATAAAATCAACTATCCACAAAAACAGTCAAAGGAAACACAAAAGAATACAGAATAAAACATCTAGCATATAAAGAATGGAGGAAGAAGAATAAGAAGGGAGAGAAATAAAGAATCATCACACTGTGTTAAGAGAGTTCAGTTACTGTTAGATAGTAAAGAAACTACCCTTGAATCTTTGGTAACCACGAATCTAAAGCCGGCTATGGCAATAAGTACATATCTATCAATAATCACCCTAAATGTAAATGGACAGAATGCACCAATCAAAAGACACAGAGTAATAGAATAGATAAAAAAGCAAGACCCATCTATATGCTGCTTACAAGAGACTCACTTCAAACCCAAAGATATACACAGACTAAAAGTGAAGGGATGGAAAAAGATATTTCATGCAAATAACAGGGAGAAAAAGTAGGTGTTGCAGTACTTGTATCTGACAAAATAGACTTCAAAACGAAGAAAGTAGCAAGAGATAAAGAAGGACATTACATAATGATAAAGGGGTCAGTCCAACAAGAGGATATAACCATTATAAATATATATGCACCCAACACAGGAGCGCCGACATATGTGAAACAAATACTAACAGAATTAAAGGGGGAAATAGAAAGCAATGCATTCATTTTAGGAGACTTCAACACACCACTTACTCCAAAGGACAGATCAACCAGACAGAAAATAAGTAAAGACACAGAGGCACTGAACAACACACTAGAACAGATGGACCTAACAGACATCTACCGACCTCTGCACCCAAAAGCAGCAGGATACACATTCTTTTCAAGTGCACATGGAACATTTCCAGAATAGACCACATACTAGGCCACAAAAAGAACCTCAGTAAATTCAAAAATACTGAAATTCTACCAACCAACTTCTCAGATCCCAAAGGTATAAAATTAGAAATACATTGTACAAAGAAACCAAAAAGGCTCACAAACACATGGAGGCTTAACAATATGCTCCTAAATAATCAATGGATCAATGACCAAATTAAAACAGAGATCAAGCTATATATGGAGACAAATGACAACAACACACAAAGCCCCAACTTCTGTGGGACGCAGCAAGGGCAGTTCTAAGAGGAAAGTATATTGCAATCCAGGCCTATTTAAAGAAGGAAGAACAATCCCAGATTAATAGTCTAAAGTCACAATTACTGAAAATGGAAAAAGAAGAACAAATGAGGCCCAAAATCACCAGAAGGAGGGACATAATAAAGATCAGAGAAGAAATAAATAAAATTGAGAAGAATAAAGCAATAGAAAAAAATCAATGAAACCAAGAGCTGGTTCTTTGAAAAAATAAACAAAATAGATAAACCCCTAGACAGACTTATTAAGGGAAAAAGAGAATCTACACACATAAACAGAATCAGAAATGAGAAAGGAAAAATCACAATGAACCCCCTTAGAAATACAAAGAATTATTAGAGAATACTATGAAAATCTATATGCTAACAAGCTGGAAAACCTAGAAGAAATGGACAACATCTTAGAAAAATACAACCTTCCAAGACTGACCAAGGAAGAAACAGAAAATCTGAACAGACCAATTACTAGCAACGAAATTGAATTGGTAATCAGAAACCTACCCAAGAACAAAACCCCCAGGCCAGATGGATTCACTGCTGAATTTTATCAGACATATAGAGAAGACATAATACCCATTCTCCTAAAACTTTTCCAAAAAATAGAAGAGGAGGGAATACTTCCAAACTCATTCTACGAAGCCAGCATCACTCTAATACCAAAATCAGTCAAAGACCCCACCAAAAAAGAAAATTACAGACCAATATCCCTGATGAACATAGATGCAAAAATACTCAACAAAATATTAGCAAACCGAATTCAAAAATACATCAAGAGGATCATACACCATGATCAAGTGGGATTCATCTCAGAGATGCAAGGATGGTACACCATTCGAAAATCCATCAACATCATCCATCACATCAACAAAAAGAAGAACAAAAACCACATGATCATCTCCACAGATGCTGAAAAAGCATTTGACAAAATTCAACATCCATTCATGATAAAAACTCTTAACAAAATGGGTATAGACGGCAAGTACCTCAACATAATAAAGGCCATATATGACAAACCCACAGCCAACATCATACTTAACAGCGAGAAGCTGAAAGCTTTTCACCTATTGGGAACAAGACAGGGATGACCACTCTCTCCACTGTTATTCACCATAGTACTGAAGGTCCTAGCCACGGCAATCAGACAAAACAAAGACATACAAGGCATCCAGACTGGTAAAGAAGAAGTCAAACTGTCACTATTTGCAGATGACATGATATTGTACATAATCCATCAACAACCCAGTGGGGTTGCAGTTGTCCTGCACAGTTGAACAGATGGAAAAATTAGATTAAAGAGATTCTATTGCCCAAGGTCATATGCGGGCACATGGAAACTCATATTTGAGCCCAGGTCTATCTAACTGTAAAGCCCAGACTCTTTCCAGACTTTATGCCCTATTGCCTTGTGATAGTTTGTCAATCTCCACCCTCCCTACATCTTTGTCCTCCTCAGATTCTCTAAGTTTTATGTTCTCTGCTCTTCTCCTGTTTCCTCATGGTGAACTGGTTACCCTAGTGGAGGGGAGGGAATGATTTGTAGAGGCCCTTGGGGGTGGGTGACTGAGGGCTCCCACCACCAAAGTCAGCAGCTATGGTCAGAAGGACGAGAGCCCTCGAAGAAAAGGTCCAGTGCCAGCAAGCTGGAGCTAGAGAGGCCCTCAAGGCACCATGCTCTGCTGTAGGGCAGGGGAGGTGTCCTGGAAGTATCTTGGACAGAGGCAAGATCTAGGGTCTCCTAAGCATGAAGATGAAGGTCTTGTGAAAGGAGCTGGTCTCACAGTGGTTACAGGCCAGCTTTTGTAGAGTTGCAGGCCTTTGGTCAACTCTGATAAACGCAGACCCCCCTCTTCCTACCTTGGTCCTTGCATGAGAACATTCTCTTTTCTTTGGATGGATATGGAAGCCCAGAGCATGATTCAGAGCCCCTGCCTTTTTCTTGCTATTGCCCTCCAAGGTGTGGGCCAGAGCCGGGAACAGCCCATGGGCATACCTAGTGAGCTCCCAGGAGCTTCGTAGTTGGGAAACTCTGTCTTAGCAAGAAGATTGCCCAATTATTTTGATGCTCAACTAGCCAGCAGTACACATACCAATCAACATAGTTGGTCAGATAGTGAGTGATGTAAAAGACCAATCAAAACAGGATCCAAAGCTATGTTCTCTTCTCCTATCCAGTCCCTTCCTTTCTAAACTGCCCTTTCAGATCCCATAAGACAAAGGATGTGTACATGTAAGATTGCTCAGAAGGGTAAATAGCTGCCACTGAGTCGTAACAGGAAGGCCTTGGCACAGTAGGGAATGTGGGTTGGTGACAGCATTGGTGCCTAAGAGGTGACAACTTGACTCTTCAGAGAGTAGGTGACCTGGTGATGTGTGGGCATCAAGTTATGGGAGTCACTTGGGACCTTACAGAAAGGCCAGTGTGGGAAGCCAGACAGGACATGGCCTATTTTCACATTGTAGCTTGTTTAGGGCTCTGCACAGGCTCAAAGACCTGCCCACACACTAAAGGTGCCCGGTGTGTACAGCTGCCGCTTTTTTTCAGCCCCTCTCTCCAGGTAAGATGGTTTGGTGCCCAGCAGGTATAAAGTTAGGGTAAGGAGCACTGATTTTAAGTGGCAATTTCCTTAAAGGCTCACACAAGAATAGAGTTCCTTATTCCCCCATTCCCATTCTTGTTTGGCAAAGGGCTAAGGATGGAAGTCCCCAGCAGGGAGATAGAAAGTGTGATAAATCAGGGCTTCAGATCTTCAGCAGGGTAGCATCCAAGAGCTCTGGCCTCACGTACAGAGGGCCTGCTGAGAACCATGGACTCTGGGACCATAATTTGGCAGGGCTCTTTCTCTGGAGAGATGGTGGAGCCTGGGCTCGGGTGCCTAGTCTTAACTGCAGCTCCTTGCTTCTGTGAAGGCTGTGCCAGGGACCCCGACACCCATGGGGAGGGTGGAGGTCCACCTCAGCCAGCCTGATTAGTCAGCATGTGTCTGCACCAGAGCTAGTGAGAATATAGCTTTTCTTGCCCCAACAGTGGTGGGGTCACTGGCTTCATTTTTAGACTCCATTATCAATTTTACCCACCATAGTCTAGTGTCATCTGTCAGTGTAACCAAGAGAAGTATGAATTATAATTATTGTCTTTTGAATAGCCCATATTTTTAATAACTCTATATTGTAAAAACAACTGTCCAATATGGTCAGAGAAACTGAGTTCCAGTCAAGCAGATTTTCTACCAAAAGAAAACAATTTTTTAAGAAAAGAACTTAATAAACATACTTTAAACTAAAACTCTATATAAGTGCCAATTCCAAAACTACCAGCAATATCTTTACATTTATAAGAAGTATCAGCTTTAGAATGTCTCCTTCACATAAGATTAATGAAAAACAAGAGTTCTGGTGATTTCTGGTTAGGCTCTGCCATCTATTTGGAGAACTCCAGGCACAGACAGAACCATAAAAGTTATAGTTAGTTGAACACCATGTAATGTTTATTATATATAAGTGCCTGTTACAAATACCACATTTTGTGAAATAAATTGTAAATGTTTTTTTCTAATATTCAATGATTTTAAAAATAAGCATTCCCTATTATAGCATCTTTTTCTTTCCCAGTTATAATTATACACAACTTTGTCTCAGAGAACAATTTGGGAGCTTTATGGAAAAATAATAGTCAAGTAACAAACCCACCTCTTATCTTAGTCAGAGGAGACTACCTGACTCAACAGGGTATTTAGTCTAAGGGGAAAGAAAAAGATGATGAGTAAGGATTATGGCATTTATGGAGAAACTGTAAATTCTATAGCTCATGGCTTTCCACTATAGTTATAATCTCACCCCATCAGGGAGAACATCTCTCTCTCTCTGTCAAAGATGAGGCCAACAAGAAGGTTTGTGTGTAAGGCAAAAGGGAGGCAGGGTGTTAGTCAGGAGAAGACCCTTGGATACTCAAGCCAAACCGCTGAGGGTAACAGCCACTTATGGCTGAGTAACCTCAGGCAAGTTGCTTACCCATCTGTAAGTTGAGGATAATGAGTTTGTTGTGAGACTCAAATGAGATCACATATTAACTAACACCTTGGCATAGAATGTGACACACAGTAAGTACTCAAGAGATGTGAGCTACAAGAGAAATGTTAGATATAAGGTAAACACTAGCTACAAGGGGCAGTTCAGGAGACTTCCTTGCAAGTAAGAACCAGAGTAAACTACTTCCAGCTCTCACTAGCCCTGCTCTACACCCCCTTTCTAGTATTCCCCACCAGACACCCAAATAATAGACATCAATGCCCTTCCAAAAAGAGCCCTAGATAGTAGTGTACTTCCAGGAGGCAATTTACGTTCCACACAGGGTGCCTTTCTTGCCAGTCTCAACAGGAAGAATACCTCGAGTTCACAGAAACTTTACTATCTGTGCACATTTTGAGGGCAAATATCATGAATCTATATTGTGATCTTCTGCTACCCACTAGATGCTGGGCATCTCAACTAATGCTTTCAGATTCATTATGCCATTTAATTCTCAGACCAACCCAATGAATCCCAATCATTATCCCCATATTAAAAATTAGCATGTTGGCATGGGGGGTGATAAATCACGCCCCAGGTCACACATCTAGGAATTGGCAGGCCAACAGAATTCATGAGCAAAAATTACTCTCATTTGTCCCATACCATTTTGACCTACCATGACCCCTTCCACAGAATATGCCAAAATGGATGCTGCACTTCAAACAGAGGCACATAGTTTATTTCCTTCTTATTTGGATGTCCCTGATGGGAGGAGTCGTGAGTTGAGTTCTGACTCTACTCCTTGGCAGGTAGTCAACCTTAGGCAATTTAATAAACCTCTCTAACCCTCTGTTAACTTCTCTTAAAATGGGGATCATAACAATACTGACTTTGGGGGTTGTTTGTGAAGGTTAAATGAGATGACTGAGAAATGTGTGGCTCACTGAAGAGCTCCATTAGAGCCATTCTGATCTGGATGGCAGGGCTCCTTGCTGTGTTTGGGTGAGCGCATGAGGCCGGCTGACATTACCAAGTCAAGCCCCAACACTTAAAAACTTAAAAAGTTCACATTGGGTATCTGTGCCATATCATGTTTATATCACTGGTTTTTTGCCCCTCTGAACACTGGTGCCACTAACACCTCTGCTTATACTCAGGAGTGTGCCCTGCCTGCACCCCCCCACACACACACACCCTTTATTTAGCACAGAAAGAAGCAGAACCGGCTAACAGTTAAAGAAGCCAGCACTGACATCCAGAAGAAAAGATAAAAATAGCCCATAGATGTCTGGGCAGACTCAATTCTGGCTATGCCTTAGGAAAGAGCAAAAGTCACATCACAGGCATTCACTCCTGATACCAGACCTGCTTCTCAGATGGGCTCCTGCCTTCTTGGGATGTGTGAACCTATAGAATAAATATGACCCAACTTCCAGAGTATCAGTCCTACGGGCAGATTTGGGAGTAGAACTAAATCAATAAAGTGCCAATCTGAGGTTTTATTTCATTAAACACATAATATCAAAATTAAATAGTAATCTTTATTTAAATATTAAAATTAAATTTAAAACAAATGTGTTATGGAATAGAATGCAGAATTTACATTAATTTTAAATATAAGACTTCAAAAAGTCACATTTATGGAGGACTAGTTTGGGCTAGGCCCCCAGACCTCCAGGTTTTTTCATGTTCACTATCCTATATGCCCTTTAAGAAAAATCTGGTGGAAAAATTATTTTTTTAAGTTTATTTTGATATCATTAATCTACAATTAAATGAGTAATATTATGGTGATTACACTACCCCCTTCATCAGGTCCCCCCCTCCCCCAACTCCATTACAGTCACTGTCCATCAGCATAGTGAGATGCTATAGAGTCACTACTTGTCCTCTCTGGGTTGTACAGCCCTCCCCGTGCCCCCCTAACATTACACCTGCTAATCGTAATGTCCCTTCTTCCCCCTTGCCCCTCCCTTCCCACCCATCCTCCCCAGTCCCTTTCCCTTTGGTAACTATTAGTCCATTCTTGGGTTCTGTGAGTCTGCTGCTGTTTTGTTCCTTCAGTTTTTTTCTTAGTTCTTATACTCCACATATGAGTGAAATCATTTGGTACTTGTCTTTTTCAGCTTGGCTTATTTCACTGAGCATAATACCCTCTAGCTCCATCCATGTTGGTGCAAATGGTAGGATTTGTTTTCTTCTTATGGCTGAATAATATTCCATTGTGTATATGTACCACATCTTCTTTATCCATTCATCTACTGATGGACACTTAGGTTGCTTCCATTTATGGGCTATTGTAAATAGTGCTGCGATAAACATAGGGGTGCATCTGTCTTTTTCAAACTGAGCCACTGCATTCTTAGGGTAAATTCCTAGGAGTGAATTCTTGGGTCAAATGGTATTTCTATTTTGAGTTTTTTGAGGAACCTCCATATTGTTTTCCACAATGGTTGAACTAATTTGCAGTCCCACCAGCAGTGTAGGAGGGTTCCCTTTTCTCCACATCCTCGCCAACATTTGTTGTTGTCTGTGTTTTGGATGTTGGCCATCCTCACTGTTGTGAGGTGGTATCTCATTGTGGTTTTAATCTGCATTTCTCTGATGATTAGTGATGTGGAGCATCTTTTCATGTGCCTGTTGGCCATCTGAATTTCTTCTTTGGAGTAGTGTCTATTCATGTCCTCTGCCCATTTCTTAATTGGATTATTAAAAAATTATTTTTTAATGTTCTTTTTTGATCATTTTTTTCTTCATGATGTTCTTTAGTGAAATTAAACCAATTTCTGCTGACAAAATCCTATCTAGGACCTTAAAATCACACAAACTCATGTCTCTGAAAGATGGAAGAATTATGCTGCTGGGGTTCCTCTTAATATTCATCAAAGGGTAAGTTTTAAAAAGGCATCCATCCTCAGATGGGTAATTGGCCAATTTAAACATTTCATGGAATTACATTTTCTTGTAAAACTGACAATTTTCAATTCGGTTTTATAGGATCTTATCAACAGTTTCATAACAACCATATTCCTTTAAATAGTTGCCTCTTGGCAATGCAAGAAAAGGACAGAAGGCATTTATTCTATGTTGGAGGGGTAAGTAGACACCTCATGACTCCACTTAAGATCAGTATTTCAAGAGTTTTTGAAAAAGGAAACTGACAAACCAGCATTATTCATCTACAGAGCACCCCTACCACCACCCATTCTCTTTCTTCTACTGACTTCTTCAGAAGACATGAAGTTGCACAAACTCTCAGCTCATGAAAATCTTCATTCTAATACTCATTCTCCAAGTAGGTACAAAAACAAGTCTGTGGAACCCCTTTTGAGAATCATACACACTTTTTTGAAATGTTGCAATAAGATGTTCTTGTCTATAAGTAGGACTTTGACTTTCCTGGACTAGAGAATTATATTTTCAAAGCACATTAAAAGAATGATTGTAGGGGGGAAAACAAGGGCATTGGCAAAAGGTAGTGACCAGCCTATTCAGGATGGCACATCCTGACTTATTTTTACTATCTTCGGTTTTACAGATGTAGGAAGTGAGGTTAAATACCCTGCCCTGGGTCACAAGACTGGTGGTGGGTCACAAACTGGGACTCAAATCCTCATCATAATGAAAAGTGCAAGAAATGGCAGATTAAATGTTTGGAAGATGGAGGGTGGGGAGTGGGGAGGTGAGACTGTGACTTAGAAAGTTAAGCAAGGCAAACAGAAATTCATCCAGAAAAAAAAACGTCAAGTCCTTTGAATTCATTCCATTATCAATCAGTCCCATTGGATTATTCAAGGCCTGAGCCCACTGTTAGGGACAGTCCCTTCCCACCTACGGAGCTCACAGCTTAGCTGGGGCAAGACCTACCTAGAAAGTGTTCATTAAAGCAGCCAGGGATTAAGTGGCCATAAAGAGAAAAATCCAAGGCAGACAGGAGATGAGTTGCACCAGGAATCAGGGTGCCGTGAGTTGCTGGTCCCAATCTGCTAACCCAGCCACCAAGCCTTCTCCTACCTGCCAGGGGCTTCCACCACCTGGGCTCCATCAATTCTTACCTGGATGGCAGGAGCCCCCACATACACCCAGTCTCCCTGCCTCTGGCCTGGTTTGCTTTTCATTCACCTCATACCTACTGCCGTGGGCTTTCTGAGTCTGAGTCCTCACCTCTGGATAAAGTCCCAGATCCTCCATCTCCTCAGCTTCAACTCTGCCCCCTCCCCCAGCTCCAGAGGTGTCACCAGATTCTTTGGAGACCCCAGTCCACCTAGAGTTCTCTTTCTCCCAGGTGGTCCCCTTGGGAAATAACTCCTTCCTGCCCTTGCAAACATAGTACAAGCATCCTTTCTCCTAAGGGGCCTTCTCAAGACCCCACCCCAAACCAGAGCCTCCGAAGACCAGGGCTTTTCTCTGGTGCCTCAGGCATCAGGCAAGGTCATTACTGGGAGCAACACTCACCATTTCCAAAATCTCTTTCTCTGGGAATGGCAGCATGGGCTGCAGCAGCCAGCTAGGCAGACACCCAGAAGGTAGTGCAGGGTCCGAGGGGACAGGCGGCCACCTGCAGCCCCTGCCCGAGATGGGGATAGGGAAGACAGGCTGCAGCGGAGCCGCAGAATAACTTCGCCTTCCTTCCTGCATATGGTCTTGTGTCTGACAGTGGTTGTGTCTCGCCAAGGCGATCACGTGTATCATCGATGCGGCTGTGGTCTCCAAGAGGGTCAGGGAAAATGTGTGAAAAGCCCTGGGAATCGAAACGGAAAGCAGTCCCTCCCTCTCCGAGAAACAAGCGCCCGCACCCGCAAGGCCACCTGGCCTGGCAGCATAGAGGGTACCAACCCCCCGCCGCTGTGAGGGCAGCTGCCCAGGCACTTGTGAGGGCCCCCGCGAGGGCACGGGCCCCAGCATCCGACCTTCCCAGGCATTCTCACTGGCATCCTAGCAGAGGTAAGCGGCTGTGTCCCATCCCTCCCGCGAATTCCACCCCTGAGCTCCCAAGCTGTCACCTATTTAGGCTCGCGTGTGATCATAAAATCAAGGCTGCTAAATCGGGAACCCTTCTGCTTCCTCCTGTTCCCTTGTGCAAAAGTCGAGTTACATTTTCAAGTGCAAGCCAAGGTGCCCACGGGGCTCTGGGCGTGGCTGCCCAGGAGACCTCGGTGAGGACCCTCGCCCCGCCCCCAGCCAAAGGCGGGAGCAGTGGCTACGGCCTCGCTGGACCACGACGGGGCTCCATGAGGAGGCGGGACGACCGCGGTGGGCCCAGACGTGGGGCGGGGACTTCTGCGCGGAGGGTGAGCGGGCCTGGCAGCTGCTGGGCACAGGACACCAGCACTGGTCCTCGTGGTGAGACGGGGCGCGCGGACAGGGCGCTGGGCGTTGGCATTCGCCGTCCCGGCCGTTGGCTGAGCGTGGCCTCTGAGCAGATCGCTGGGCACCAGGCTCTCTCAAAGGCCAGGCCTGTCCGAGGACAGCGGGAGAGACTGCACAGGCCGTGAGAAGTTAGGAACCGCGCAAAGATGGCTGACAAAGGCAAAAAGGGCAAAGGGGCTCCAGCCCCAGCCCCTGGGCCGGCGGCACCCTCGCAGGCAGCGCCCCCTCCGGTGCCCGCACCCCTGGAAAAGAAAGATGAGAAGAAGGAGGTAAAGCCCAAGTCCGTGCAGCCCAAGGATGAACTGGGCACGAGGAAGGGATGTCGCCGCTACAGGTGGAAGCTCAAGGACAGCAATAGGGAGTTCTGGATTACGGGGCATGCCGAGGTCAAGATCCTGGCTGTGGTAAGTTGGGCTGGTATCTTTGGGCCAGGGCCCAAGGACTGGAAGAGAAGGGGAAGCAGCCTCCAGAGGGGCTACAGAGTCCATGAGAGCCCTCTGCAGTGGCTCACACACGTATCTCCCAGCAGGGCTGCCTGATAGCTTCACTGATACTGTTCACGGGCACCACCGTCCACCTTCTCCGGACACTCATCATCGCCATGGAGCTGTCCATCTTCTGCTTTTTCTTCGTTATCTACACCTTCGCCATCCAGAGATACAGGCCCTTCATCCTGCGGCCTATTTCTGTAAGTGAGGGTATGGTGGGGAGTGCCCGGGCTGGGCACCTGCAAAGTGACTGAGAGAGACAGAGCTCACCTCCCATATTTGTGCCCAGGTCATGGCCTCAGCACCACAGGTGGGGTAGGGACAGCTGAATTTAGATAGATAAGGTTAGAAAAAGCCCAGTTAGGGGACCGGGGGTGGAAGGCCACTTACCAGCCTGGTGGTCAAAGGTAGAAGTCTTTGCTGTCCTTGGGAGGAGAGGAGGTGTGAACCACCAGCTGTTCCTCCCAAGCCAGCTCACACCTTACTGGGGAGATCACCCCAGAAAGTATCCCACCCCCAAATTCAAAGAAAATCAATCTTCCCATAAATCAGTAAAATAAAATGAGAATTTCTTTTCAGGATTTTTAAAATTTTGCTATTATTAATATACAATTACATGAGCAACTTTATGGTTACTAGACTCCCCCTATGATCATGTCCCCACCACATACCCCATTGCAGTCACTGTCCATCAGTGTAGTAAGATGCTACAGAATGACTACTTACTTGTCTTCTCTGTGTTATACTGCCTTCCCCGTAACCCCCGCCCCACACACACCTCCGCTACATTATGTGTGCTAATTGTAATAGCCCTTTTTTCCCCCCTTATCCCTCCCTTCCCACCCCTCTTCCCCAGTCCCTTTCCCGTTGGTAACTGTTAGTCCATTCTTGGGTTCTGTGAGTCTGCTTCTGTTTTGTTCCTTCACTTTTTTCTGTGTACTTCTACTCCACAGATGAGTGAAATCATTTGATACTTGTCTTTTTCCACCTGGCTTATTTCACTGAGCCTAATACCCTCTAGCTCCATCCCTGTTGTTGGAAATGGAAGGATTTGTTTTCTTCTTATGGCTGAATAATATTCCATTGTGTATATATACAACTTCTTTATCCATTCATTCATCTACTGATGGACACTTACGTTGCTTCCATTTCTTAGTTATTGTAAATAGTGCTGCGATAAACATAGGGGTGCATATGTCTTTTTCAAACTGGACTGCTGCATTCTTAGGGTAAATTCCTAGGAGTGGAATTCCTGGGTCAAATGGTATTTCTATTTTGAGTTTCTTGAGGAACCTCCATACTGCTTTCCACAATGGTTGTACTGATTTACATTCCCAACAGCAGTGTAGGAGGGTTCCCCTTTCTCCACATCCTCGCCAAGATTTGATGTTGTTTGTCTTTTGGATGGTGGCCATCCTAACTGGTGTGAGGTGATATCTCATTGTGGTTTTAATTTGCATTTCTCTGATGAATAGTGATGTGGAGCATCTTTACATGTGCCTGTTGGCCATCTGAATTTCTTCTTTGGAGAAGTGTCTGTTCAGCAGCTCTGCTCATTTTTTAATGGATTATTTGCTTTTTGTTTGTTGAGGTGCATGAGGTCTTTTATATACTTTGGATGTCAACCCCTTATTGGATATGTCATTTATGAATATATTCTCCCATAGTGTAGGATGTCTTTTTGTTCTACTGATGGTGTCCTTTGCTGTACAGAAGCTTTTTAGTTTGATATAGTCCCACTTGCTCATGTTTGCTTTTGTTTCCCTTGCCTGGGGAGATACGTTCAAGAAAAAGTTGCTCATGTTTATGTCCAAGAGATTTTTGCCTATATATTTTTTCTAAGAGTTTTATGGTTTCATGACTTACATTCAGGTGTTTGATACATTTTGAGTTTACTTTGGTCTATGGGATTAGACAGTAATCCAGTTTCATTCTCTTGCATGTAGCTGTCCAGTTTTGCCAACACCAGCTGCTGAAGAGGCTGTCATTTCCCCATTGTATATCCATGGCTCCTTTATCGTATATTAATTAGCCATATATGCTTGCTTTTATATCTGGACTCTATTCTGTTCCATTGGTCTGTGGGTCTGTTCTTGTGCCAGTACCAAATTGTCTTGATTACTGTAGCTTTGTAGTAGAGTTTGAAGTCAGGGTGTAATTCCCCCGGCTTTATTCTTCCTTCTCAGGATCGCTTTGGCTATTCAGGGTCTTTTGTGGTTCCATATGAATTTTAGAACTATTTGCTCTAGTTCATTGAAGAACACTGTAGGTATTTTGATAGGGATTGCATTGAATCTGTAGATTGCTTTAGGCAGGATGGCCATTTTGACAATATTAATTCTTCCTAGCCAAGAGCATGGGATGAATTTTCATTTATTAGTGTCCTCTTTCATTTCTCTTAAGAGTGTCTTGTAGTTTTCAGGGTATAGGTCTTTCACTTCCTTGGTTAGGTTTATTCCTAGGTATTTTATTCGTTTGGATGTGATTGTGAATGGAATTGTTTTCCTGATTTCTCTTGCTGCTAGTTCATCATTACTGTATAGGAATGCAACAGATTTCTGTGTATTAATTTCATATCCTGCAAGTTTGCTGAATTCAGATATTAGATCTAGTAGTTTTGGAGTGGATTCTTTAGGGTTTTTAATGTACAATATCATGTCATCTGCAAACAGGGACAGTTTGAGTTCTTCCTTGCCAATCTGGATGCCTTTTATTTCTTTGTGTTCTCTGATTGCCGTGGCTATGACCTCCAGAACTATGCTGAATAAAGTGGGGAGAGTGGGCATCCTTGTCTTGTTCCCGATGTTAAAGGGAAAGCTTTCAGCTTCTCACTGTTAAGTTAATGTTGGCTGTGGGTTTGTCATACATGCCTTTATTATGTTGAGGTACATACCCTCTATACCCATTTTGTTGAGAGTTTTTATCGTGAATGAATGTTAAATTCTGTCGAATGCTTTTTCAGCATCTATGGAGATCATCATGTGGTTTTTGTCCTTTTTATTGATGTAGTGGATGATGCTGATGGATGTTCAAATGTTGTACCATCCTTACATCCCTGGGATGAATTCCACTTGATCATGATGGATGATCTTTTTTATGTATTTTTGAATTCGGTTTGCTAATATTTTGTTGAGTATTTTTGCATCTATGTTCATCAGGGATATTGGTCTGTAATTTTCTTTTTTTGTGGTGTCTTTGCCTGGTTTTGGTATTAGAGTGATGTTGGCCTCGTAGAATGAGTTTGGGAGTATTCCCTCCTCTTCTACTTTTTGGAAAACTTTAAGGAGGATGGGTATTAGGTCTTCACTAAATGTTTGATAAAATTCAGCAGTGAAACCATCTGGTCCAGGCATTTTGTTCTTAGGTAGTTTTTTGATTACCAATTCAATTTCTTTGCTGGTAATTGGTCTATTCAGATTTACTGTTTCTCCTGGCTCAGCCTTGGAAGGTTGTATTTTTCTAGAAAGTTGTCCATTTCTTCTAGGTTATCCTGTTTGTTAGCATATAGTTTTTCATAGTATTCTCTCATAATTCTTTTTATTTCTGTGGTGTCCATGGTGATTTTTCCTTTCTCATTTCTGATTCTGTTTATGTGTGTCGACTCTCTTTTTTTCTTGATAAGTTCGGCTAGGGGTGCATCTATTTTGTTTATTTTCTCAAAGAACCAGATCCTGCTTTCATTGATTCTTTCTATTGTTTTATTCCTCTCAATTTTATTTATTTCTGCTCTAATCTTTATTATGTCCCTCCTTTTACTAACTTTAGGCCTCATTTGTTCTTCCTTATCTAGTTTCATTAATTGTAAGTTTAGACTGTTCATTTGGGATTGTTCTTCTTTCCTGAGGTAGGCCTGTATTGCAATATACTTCCCTCTTAGCACGGCCTTCAATGCATCCCACAGATTTTGTGGTGTTGGACTATTGTTGTCATTTGTCTCCATATATTGCTTGATCTCTGTTTTTATTTGGTCATTGATCCATTGATTATTTAGGAGCATGTTATTAAGCCTCCATGTGTTTGTGGTCTTTTTCGTTTTCTTTGTGTAATTTATTTCTAGTTTCATACCTTTGTGATCTGAGAAGCTCGTTGGTACAATTTCAATCTTTTTTAATTTGCTGAGGTTCTTTCTGTGGCCTAATATATGATCAATTCTTGAAAGTGTTCCATGTGCACTTGAGAAGAATGTGTATCCTGTTGGTTTTGGATCTGTAGATGTCCATTAGGTCCACCTGTTCTAATGTGTTCTTTAGTGCCTCTGTCTCTTTATTTATTTTCTGTCTGGTTGATCTGTCCTTTGGAGTGAGTGGTGTGTCGAAATCTCCTAAAATGAATGCATTGCATTCTATTTCCCCCTTTAATTCTGTTAGTGTTTGTTTCACATATGTAGGTGATCCTGTGTTGGGTGCATATTTATAATAGTTAGATCCTCTTGATGGACTGATGCTTTTAACATTATGTAATGTCCTTCTTTGTCTCTTGTGACTTTCTTTGTTTTGAAGTCTATTTTGTCTGATACAAGTACTACAACTCCTGCTTTTTTCTCCCTATTAGTTGCATGAAATATCTTTTCCATACCTTTACTTTCAGCCTGTGTATGTCTTTGGGTTTGAAGTGAGTCTCTTGTAGGCAGCATATAGATGGGTCTTGTTTTTTTATGCATTCAGTAACTCTATGTCTTTTGATTGATGCATTCAGACCATTTACATTTAAGGTGATTATTGATAGGTAGTATGTACTTATTGCCATTGCAGGCTTTAGATTTGTAGTTACCAGAGTTCAAAGGTGATTCCCTTACTATCTAACAGTCTAATTTACCTCACTTTGTATGCTATTAGAAGCACAACATAAAGCTCCTTCCCCCCCCCCCGCCCTTTTTCTTCCTCCTCCATTCTTTGTATGTTATGAATCATATTCTGTACTCTTAGTGTAGCCCTTGGGTGACATCTATTTAGTCTTAGGAATACTTCCATCTATAGGAAATCTCCAAAATGCACTGAAGAGGTGGTTTGTGGGAGGTAAATTCTCTCAGCTTTTGCTTATCTGGAAATTGTTTAATCCCTCCTTCGAATTTAAATGATAACCTTGCCAGATAAAGTATTCTTGGTTCAAGGCCCTTCTGCTTCATTGCATTAAATATATCATGCCACTCTCTTCTAGCCTGTAAGGTTTCTGTTGAGTAGTCTGATGATAGCCTGATGGGTTTTCCTTTGTATGTGATCTTTTTTCTCTCTCTAGCTGCTTTTAAAAGTCTGTCTTTATCCTTGATCTTTGCCATTTTAATTATTATATGTCTTGAAGTTGTCTTTCTTGGGTCCTTTGTGTTGGGAGATCTGTGCACCTCCATGGCTTGAGAGACTATCTTCTTCCTCAGATTGGGGAAGTTTTCAGCAATTACCTGTTCAATGACACTTTCTATGCCTTTTTCTCTCTCTTCTTCTTCTGGTACCCCTATAATACGAATATTGTTCTATTTGGATTGGTCACACAGTTCTCTCAATATTCTTTCATTCTTAGGGTTTCTTTTTTCTCTCTGTGCCTCAGCTTCTTTGTATTCCTCTTCTCTAATTTCTATTCCATTTACTGTCTCTTCTACTACATCTAATTTGCTCTTAAATCCCCTCCATTGTATGTTTCATTTCTGATATGGAATTTCTTAATGATTGAATCTTCGTCTTAAATTCATTCCTGAGTTCTTGAATATTTTTCTGTACCTCCATAAGCATGTTTATAATTTTTATTTTGAACTCTCTTTCAAGAAGATTGGTGAGTTCCATTTCATTTGGACCTTTTTCTGGGGTTTGTGAGATTTTTGTCTGAACCATGTTCTTTTGTCATTTCATATTTCTGTGTGGTGCCCACTAGTGTGCAGAAACTCGAGTCTCTGGAGCCGCTCAGCCCCTGGAGTGAGGCTGAGGGTCTTAGGGGAGCAGAGCTAGTGCCCTGTTTCCTGAGTCTGCTCTTTTCTTGAGGTCTGTTTGCAGTCTGGTTCAGCCTTCTTCCTTGTTGCTATTTTAAGGTTAGTTATATTAATTAACTATATTTTTGTACAATTTGTGGTTTTGGGAGGAGCTCTCCATCTCATCTCTCACGCTGCCATCTTGCCACCAGACTCCAGGATTTTATAAAATGAGAATTTTTTAAAAAATCACTTCCAAAGCAGCCTTAGCTCTCCAGTGACTACCTCCGTGAAGGATGTTAAGCCCCAAAGGACGTTCAGCCAAAAGCAACCATCCATTGGAATGTGACTAAGCTGGGCAATTTACTCAACCACTCGCAGCCTGTTTCCTCATGTAACATAAAGATGGTAATAATATACCATGTGATTATTCCTGAGAGAAAATGTAAAGTATTTGGCACTGTGACTGAGGACTCATGGACTTGAATCCCTGCCTATCACCTGTATGATCACAGAGCACACGCACCAAACCCCTGCCTAATCCAAGGCCCCTCGTGTGCTGACACTCTCAGCATGCCTCCAAGACCCCATGCTCAGAGTTTCACATGAAATGGACCCAGAATGGCCAATAACTTGCCCCCAGGTAACTCAGCGAGTAAGTGGCAGAAAAATGATTCAAACCCAGCTCTGTCAATAGAGTCTTAAGTCCCTAACTATACTCTGGCCTGCGTCCTTGTTAAAAGTTACTAGGGTCCAGGGATCCAGTCTCAGTGGGGTAGGTGGAGACCCCCAGTACAGGGAGAAAGGAGAAGAGCGCCTAAGAAGACTCTCGAGCAGAGGAACAAGTTTGCAGTCAAGGAGCTTGAGTAGATACTTTAAGTTCCAGCAAGATGAAAAATTAATGAACTCTGAAAATCATCCTGCGGCACTTACCTAAAACTACTAAGGAAAATTTAAACACTAAAGCTTTAATTAAATGGCTGAACTTGCAAAAAAGAAAGGGAAAGACACAAGTGCCAGCAATGGAAAACAGGAGCAGTGACCAAATAAACTGCCGAAGTGTGGGTTGGAACGGTCCATAAGGAATTGTCCCAGGAACCTAGAACATGGATTATTATACACTCTCAAGTTAGGAGCTGAGGCCTTGGGTCTAAGCAAAGTGGGGATTTACTGAGAACCCTGTATAAAGCCAGCACCCCACAAAATCTTCACCCTTAGGGAAAAGACAGAAAAGACAACTTTTCCCCCACATAGAGGAACAAGAAAGGATGTTCATTTCTACCTGAGCTTTGAGTAGTAAAAACAATAAAAACCATGTTGAGAAATAGAAACTTTGAGCTTATACTTTGTACAGATTTGAATTTTTACTACCTTCAGCCTAAAAACCCTCATGCAGCCTAGAAAACTTCATGCCTTGGAATTAGCAGAAAAAAATGTATCCCAAACTGGTGATACTCTGATGATATCTTTGGGCCTCCTGACAGAAACAAATGTGGAATCACATTCGAAGCCTAAAGAGATTCTCCTGGGGTGGACAGTGTATGTATGCAGGGGCAAGGGGTAGAAAGAGAGCCTTGTTAAAAATTAACTCACAGTTTAAAACTACAAAATTCCTAATTTTAAAATCCCCATGACTAAGAATCAAGAATCAACACACATAACAACTGGGAGGATTAGACCTTGAGTATAAGAGATAATAAAAGCTGTCTGAAAATAATAAAAAAATACTTAAAATTATTAAAGACAAAAATAAGTGCTCTAAGGACAGAGTAAGACCTTATGAGGACAGAATAGACAGATTTTTTTTAAGTATCATTGATAATACAATCTGATGTTCGCTTCAAATATACAACACAGTGGTTCAACAGTTACCCATATTATTAAATCCTTAACCCCACCCCCAGAGTGATCACTATCTATCAACATAGTAAGATGTTACAGAGTCATTAACTGTTTTAAAAAGTGTAAAATATAATGTCTAGAATTGAACATATAGCTGTTGAAAAACAAATCAACAGATGGGTTAAAAAGCATATCGGACAAAGCTGGAGAATTAGTGAACTGAAAGATGTGGAGAAATTACCCAGAATATAGCATGAGAGACATAGAAAATATGAGAGAAGCTGAGACACAGAATATGGAGTGAGAAAGTCCATCATAAGCCTAATAGGAGTTCCAGAAGAGAATCAAGAGAAAGGAGGAGAGGAAATATTAAAAATGATTACGACTGAGAATCCTCTAGATTTAATGAGAGTGACACTAAGAAGGGCAGAGTAGGGAATTCCAAAACTCTGTCTCTCCACTAAAGCAATGATTAGGCTGTCCAAAAATTGTCCAGATCAACTTTTTCAGAACTCTGGAATCTAACAAAAGACCTAGCAACAACCAGGAGAATGCTTAATAAAGAAAGAAGCTATTGAAGTTTGGTAAGAGAGCACTGAAGCATTTTAACTTTCCCACCTGCCATCATCCCTCACTCCCCAGCTTGTTCATAATTCATGAACAAACAGAGAAAATATCAATAAAGAGAAATTATAAAAAGGAACAAAATAGAAATTCTGGAACTGAAAAGCATGTAACTGAAAATAAAAATTCCCTAGAGTGGTTTAATAGCAGGTTTGGGCAGGCAGAAGAATGAATCAGTGAGCCTGAAAATAGGCCGATTGAGATTATCCGATCTGAGGAACAGAAAGAAAAAAAGAGTGAAGAAAAAATTAACAGAGCCTAAGAGACCTGTGGGACACCACCAAGCTGACTAACACACGTGGGAGTCCCAAAGGGAAAGAGAAAGGGTCAGAAAGAATATTTGAACCATGGCTCCAGCTTTATATCCTGATGGCTATCCAGTTGCTCCACCCTATCATATGATTTATTCCTTTATTGAAAGGCACATCTTTTCCCCACTGATTTGAAAAGGCATTTTTGTTAAATGCTAAAATCTCATAAACAGAGTTCACTTCGGCACTTTATATTCAGTTCCACTGTCTGCCCTCTTTTCTTTTTTTTAAGAAAAGGCTTTATAATATGTTGTACTATCTAGTAGGGCTTTGATCTTGAGACCAGACAATATAAGGAAAGTGAAGTATAGGTGTATCTTATTTGAATATAGCCATTAAAATCCTCAAAATATTAACAAATTGAATCAAGCTAAAGTAGAAGTAAACAATACATCACAATCAAGCAGGATATGCGCCACAAATGCAAAGATGATTTAGCCTTACAAATTTTATTAATACAATTCACCATCATAATGCATAAGAACTATTCAGTAACATTCAATACTAATTTTTAGAAAACTTAGCAAACTAGGGAAAAAGGGAACTTCCTTATCTTCCGACCCAAACCTACAATAAACACTGCATTTCACAATTAACTTAGAGATGCCTACTATCCCTTCTTTACCAACATTGTGCTGGAGATCTTAGTCAATGTGACAAGAAAATGTTACATAGATTGGGAGAAAAATGAACATAACTTGCAGATAATATGATTCTCTATACAGAAAATCTAAGAGAATCTACAAATTACTAGAACTGATCGAGTTCCACAAGTTACCAGAGACAAAAATGGTAATGTTTCTGAATACCAGCAGCAAACAATGAGAAAAAGAAACCATTTAAAACAGCAACAGAAACTACAAGGTGTCTGAAAATAAGCCTGCTCAAAGATATGTAAGCCTTTATATAGATATTTTAACATTTTATTTAACATAAAGTCCTAAATAAGTATGGAGAAACATACCACAATCACAGATATAAAGAGTTGCTTTCATAAAGATAGCAATTTAATTCTGAAGTAGTTTATAAATTAAATGAAATTTCAACCTAACTGAGGTTGTTTATGGAACTTTACAAGATAGTTCTAAAATTCTTAGGGAAGAATAAAAAGAATTACAAGGATAGACTCATCCAACCAGATATCAGAATTACTATAAAGTTTTGGTGCTAGCTGAAGGATTGACAAAAAGACTAACAGGCTTGTTATGGACTGAAAGTTTGAACATATGAACCCAAAATTCATATTCTCAAATCCTAACCCTCAGTGCAGCTGTACTTGCAGATGAGACCGGTAGGTAGTAATTAAGATTAAATGAGCCATGGAGTGTGGCCTCGACCTGATAGGATTAGAGTCTCTATAAGAAAAGGCAACAGAGAGCCCTCTCTCCCTTCCTCTTCTTCCCCCACCACCCTCTCCATCTGCCTCCTCCCCAGCCCCCCACCTTGTGCACCACCAAAAGGCCATGTGAGGACACAGCAAGAAGGCAGCCATCTGCACACCAGGAAGAGACTTTCATCAGAAACTAAATTTGCTGATACCTTGATCATGGACTTCTAGCCTCCAGAACTGTGAGAAAATAAATGTCATTTGTTTAAGCCACCCAGTCTGTGATATTTTGCTATGGCAGCCTAAGAAGACTAATACAGTAATAAAAAAGAGAACATATATAGACCTACATACATATGGCAACTTGGTATATGAGAGATGGCATTATAAAATACTTGAATGGACTATTTAATAAATATTCGTGGAACTAAGAGAGATAGAGAGAAACTATGTATCCCATTAAAATAAAGCTTTACAACAGAAGAGATCATTAACAAAAATTTTCAAACAAGCCAATAGAAAAATGGGACAATGGATAGCATACTTTTTATTTCTTTTTCTTGCCTGATTGCTCTAGCTAGGACTTCCATTACTATACTGAATAAGAATGGTAAGAATGGGCACCCTTGTCTTGTTCCTGATCTTAGAAGAAAAGCTTTCATCTTTTCATCATTGAGTATGATATTAGCTCTGGGCTTGTCATACTTACATTTGAGATATGTTCCATCTATGCCTAATTTGTTAAAGAGTTTTTATCATGAATAAATGTTGAATTTGGTCAAATGCTTTTTCTGTGTCTTTGAAATAATCATATGATTCTTCTCTTTCATTCTATTAATGTGATGTATCACACTGATTGATTTGCCTATGTTGAACCGTTCTTGCATTCCAGGAATAAATCCCACTTGACTGTGGTGAATGATCCTTTTAATGTGCTGCAAAATAAGTCTGCTTGTATTTTACTGAGAATTTTTGCATCTATATTCATCAGGGATATTGACCTGTAGTTTTCTTTTCTAGGAGTGTCCTTTTTTGGTTTTAGTATCAGGATAATGCTAGCCTTGTAAGATAAGTTTGGGAGCATTCCCTCCTATTCAATTTTTTGGAAGAGTTTGAGAAGGACTCGTGTTAATTTTTCTTAAAATGTTTGGTGAAATTCACCATTGAAGTCATCTGGTACTGGAATTTTCTTCATTGGAAGATTTTTTATTATTGATTCAATCTCCTTACTAGTAATTGGTCTATTCACATTTTCTGTATCTTCCTGATTCAGTCTTGGTAAGATGTATGTTTCTAAGAATTTTTCCATCTCCTAGGTTGTTCATTTTGTTGGCATATAGTTTGTTCATGGTAGCCTCTTATGATTCTTTGATAAGTTTGTTGCTTCAGGTCCTTTCTCTCTTTTCCAAGGGTCTGTCAATCTTGTTTATCTTTTTAAGGAACCAACTCTTAATCTGTTAATCTTTTCTATTGTTTTTCTGTTCTCTATTTCATTTATTTCTGCTCCAATCTTTATTATTTTCTTTCTTCTGATAACTTTGGGCTCAGTTCGCTCTTCTTTTTCTAGTTCATTAAGGAGCAGAGAGGCTGTTTACTTAGGATCTTTCCTGCTTCTTAATGTTTGCATCTATTGCTATGAATGTCCCTCTCAGAACTGCTTTTGCTTTATACCATAAGTTCAATATGTTGTGTTTCCATTTTTGGTTGTCTCAAGCAATTTTTAAATTTCCCCTTTAGCTTCCTCTTTGATCTACTGGTTGTTCGGGAGAGCACTGTTTAATTGCCACACGTTCATGGATTTTCCAGTTTTCCTCTTGTTGATTTCTAGTTTCATGCCACTGTGGTCAGAGAAGATACTTGATATAATTTCAATCTTCTCAAATTTGCTAAGACTTATTATGTGGCCTAACATATGGACTATCCTAGAAAATGTTCCATGTGCTCTTCAGAAGAATATGCATTCTGCTGTTATTGAGAGAATGTTCTGCATATGTCTATTTAGGTCCATTTGGTCTATAATGTTATTCAAATATTGTTTCCTTGTTGGTTCTCTGTGTGGATGATGTATCCGATGTTGAGAGTGGGGTATTAACAAGTACCTATTATTGTATTACTCTTTATTTCTCCTTTTAGATCTGTTAGTTTTTGCTTTATGTATTTAGGTGCTTCAATATTGGGGGTATAAATATTTACAATTGTTATATATCTCTTGAGGCACTTACCCCTTTATCATTACAAATGATCTTTGTCTCCTTTTGCCATGTTTAGCTTAAAGTCTATTTTGTTTGATAAAAATATAACCACTCTTGACTTTTTTTAATTACCATTTGCTTGAAATGTCTTTACCGTCCCTTCATTCTCAGTCTAAGTGTGTCTTTAAGGCTAAAGTAAGTCTTATAGGCAGCATATTGTTAGATCTTTGTTTTGTTTTGTTTTTTAATCCATTAATCCATCCTATGTCTTTTTATTGGAGATTTTAATCCATTTACATTTAAAGAAACTATTCATAGGTAAGGACTTACTATTGCCATTTTGTTAAATTGTTCTGTGGAGCAAGGGATACAAAATAGTCAGGAAACCCAAATGCCTAAACTGTTTTTTAAAATGCTTCACTAATAACCAGAGACCTGAAAGTTAAAACAACAATGAGGTACCATTTTGTCCCATCAGACTGGCAAAACCATCCTGTATGTTGGCAAAGACATGGGAAACGGGAGCTCTTACACATTACTGGAATGAGTGGAAATTGACACAAGCACTTGGCAATACCAAGCCAAGGAGAAGATACGCATGGGAGGCACAGACAAGAGTGTTCACTGCAGCAAATATTTTTTTTGTAATAATTTTCTAAAAAGTAGAAATAACCTAATATCTCTACTGTGGTTTCTTCATACAGTAGAATACATCAGTTAAAATTAACGAATTCAATCTATAGTTATCAGAATGGATCTCAAAAAAATGTGTTAAATTTAAAAGTCAGTGCTAGAAGAGATGGTATATTACTTAAATTAAAATTTTTGAAACACACAAAATAGTGGATATTGCTTATGAATATACAATACGGAAGAAAATACCAATGTATGCTTGGGACACTACCCACCAGCTTCCAAAGTATGGTTTCCTCTGGGAGAGAAGCATGAAAAGGGATGGAATGGTGAGACTATAGCCCACTCCACAAAGTTTTACCTTTTTCTTTTTTTTGTAAGGTAAGAGACCTTACAAGATAAGAGATTGCAAGATGTTAACATATGTTTAATCTCTGTGGCTCATGGCGGGTGGAGGTGTGAGTGGAAATAATCTTCTGTATGTCTGTGATGTACTACAATTCAAAACATTGAATAGGAAAAAGGCCTGAGACAACAAAGTGGCCAGGGAAGGATAATCTGCAGAAAATGGCACCATAGAAACCAAGGGGAAGGGTGGGCTTTGTCCAATGCTGCAGGGTCAGCTGCTGCCCAGAGGCTTAAGAGGGTGTATAGGCTCTGGGCTACTCTTACTCTAGAAATGATCGGGTAGGAAGCTGGCTTGCTGGTTTAGCCAACTCTGAGAAGTTTGGCTATGCCAGGGAGCAAGAGTGGGTGGGACTTGAGGAAAGACAGCTTGGAAGTCATCTGTTTTGCCCAGTCTCGGAACATCTGGACCTTGTCAGTAGGTTAAGGGAAACAAGAATAGGGTAAGGGCAAGATTGAGGCCACAAACTACAGAAAGGAAGGTTGAATAGAGGAGGTGGTACAGCCTTGCAAAGAGGTGAGGGGGTGATCTAGAAGTAAGGCAGGGCAGTGGGTAGGAAAGACAGTGGTGAAAAGGCAGCTGCTAGGCTCCCAATAGCCAGAATCCAACAGAGCCTCCTGCCAGCAACAAAGCCTGCCCAGGATCCAGAGATGGGAACTGACCCTGACAGCAGAAAGATGATGTGGAGTGGTACTCAAGTGGGACATCATTAAGCTGGATAGTCGTGCATTTATTTAAATGAGTATTGGAGGAAAAAAATAAAAAATATAACTGGCCATTAAATGTGTGATTTCACAGATGATACGGTAGTGGAGGGAGCCCATCCATAAAGGCAGCTCAACTTCCTGGGCTTTGGGTCTCAAACAGCCAGCTGGGAGGCCACAGGAATGTCCACCTAGCCCAGTGTATTTCCCTTCATATACATACGTATATACATATATATATATATTTTTTTTTTTTTAATCAGACAGAAGTTCGAAAACCATTTCTTTTGGAGGAAGCCATAGCAGGTCAGATGTTGCCAGGGGCCTGAGCAGTGTCTAAGCCAACTCTCCCCTCTCCCATGCTTTCAGGACCTTCCCAGTGACCTGTTTGCCTGTATGTTCCTCATGGGGGCCATAATCTTTGCCGTGAGAAGTCGACAAACCATGCCCGTGCACTACTTTATCACTGCGGTGAGTCTCTCATCCTGGGCTGCTTAATTGCTCAGAAATCACCTCTTTTGGAGAATGGACGTTTTCCCCTGTTTTAAGGAAAGATCTTCTTTCACAAAATCTTGGGATCCAAGCAAAGTTTAAAAGTAAAGTTGGTAAATGCTTGCAGTGGAGGTGCCATTTAAATAGTGATAATGTCCAGGGAGGAGCCAAGCTGACGGCTTCCTCCCTGTAGCTGCCTACCCCGGAAGTGGAGGACAGCCACACCGCCAAGTTTACAGAGAGAGAGAAAGTGCCGTGAGATGACAGGTCAGTGGGCACAGAAAAGCTGAGGCTGGGGGAGGCGCAAACTGTCTGACGTCTGACAATTTGAGGGAACCAAGGGGTGGGTATTCAACAGCACCTACTGACAGATTAGAAACAAGGAATACACCAGTTTTGGAATAAAAAGCAAAAGTAATGAGGTTCCTTTTGTTTTCCAGATCCTTATGGGTGTGGCTGGATTTTTTGCTTTAATTGATATAAGTCTCCAAAGAAAACACTTCAAAGGCAAGAAGGTCAGAAAGAACATGCTGGTCCTTCCTCCACTAAAGGACAAAAGAAAGGAAGAGCCCCCCATGCCACCCCCAGATGCAAAGCCAAAGGCACCAGAAAAAGCGTCAGAAAAGGAAAAGGCACAGGGAGGCAAGAAGTGACATGGAGGAGCTGCCTGTTGTCAGAAATGGCAGTGTATTTTACAACAAAACAGATTTCTACTGTCTTCCTTGGCTTCTTTGAAGAATGATTTTCTTTTCCATTTTAATAACCACCTTTGCTTGGAAAAGGACTTTAAATGGATTTCAAAGCTTAAAGTTGGCCTACACATTATTTTGTTCATTCAACCAAAGTTACTGAGAGTTTTGGAGCAGAGGGCAGGGCTGGAGCTAGGCCCCTCAGGGTGCATGCAGGACACAGAGGGTCTGGGGGACCAGCAGTGAGGGAGACACTGGCTCTCAATATCAATCAGCCAAAGGGGCCCCAGGAAAAGGAGAGATGGGGAAGCAAAAGGATGCATCTTATTCAGATTCATGTTTTCACTCTACATTTGTTTAAAGCATCCAGGTATTTGCTGGGAGGAAATCCAGGTCGTTGCCTCCCTTGCTTTTACTCTGCAGTGTGGAATCGGTGCTCACTTGAGGTGAACTCAGGAGGAGAGCAACAGGGGTGCTATCATGGGCTCGGGGCTCAGGGTCTCCAGGAGCTGGAGTCAGGATGGTGGACAGGCCAAGCAGGATGGGCACAGGAGGAACTGGGGGGACAATTGCCTCAGAGAGCAGGCAGTCAGCCCCCTGGGACCTGCAGTGTCTCCCTCCAGTGACGAGCTGGGCACAGCCCTGAGCCAGACCCAGCTGGGCTCCAGAGCCACAGTACGCACGCATATGCTTCCATCAGGGCCACACTCCCACAGGGCATTCCAGCCGTCCTGACAGGGAAGGTCATCCTCATGAGAGGAAAGCCAGGTCCCATATAGATGCCTGAGTTGCTGGGAGGAAGTCTGAGGAGGGAGGGAAGTCCCCAGCCCAGCCACGGACAACATGAGAGAGGCTGGGAGGGTCAGCGGGCCTTGGATACTTGGGGCTCTGTCCTAAGTGCCAAGGGGTCCCCGAAGGCCAGGAAGTGGCAGGGTCCGCTTACACCAGAAGGAGAGCCCACACTCAGGGGCTGCGGAGGAGCGAGGATGGCTGGAGGCCGGCTGCTGCCTTCGTTCAGGTGGGGAAGGTGGGTGGCTGGGGCAGTGCCCAGCAATGAAGCAGGCAGAGCTGCAGCTCGGGACAGCCGCAGCGGCCACTGACCCCAGCCACAGCACCTCCACCCTTCAAGGCCACTACTCCCTCTGTGGCCCCCACAGCACACCCTGCAGGCCAGGCAGGGTGAGCCAACCCTACTGAAAGTGCGAGCAATGAGGGAGTTACATTGTAGTGAAAAACTCAAAAATGCACCCTATCCTGCATTTGACCCAGAATTCCTCTCCTAGGTACGTAGCCATGGTGTACTAGAATGTTCATAATAGCCAAAAAGCTAGAAAAAGCCCAAATGTTCAAAAGGAGATAAACTGTGTTATATTCATAAAGTGGAACACTATTAAGAAATAAAAAAAGAATACTGATATATGATTATAAATAATGACAAAAATAGAAGATTCCTAACAGTGAATAACATCACATTGCATGAAAGAAGCCAGACACATAAGATGTACCATATGATTCCATTTCTGTAAAGCTCAAGCAGGAAAAATATAGTGAAAGAAATGGAAACAGCAGTTGCCTCAGGAGGTGGAGAATGGGATTGATTCCAAAGGGGCATGAGGGAACTTTTGAGGCTACAAGATAATTTTATATCTTCACTGGAGGAACGAGGTATATGGTTCCAGTTCAAAACATTCACTGTACACTTAAGATCTGTGCATTTCATCATATGTAAGTTTTATCTAAAAATGTAAGCTAAATATGGCTATGCTCAGAATCCAGTCGAAAAGCGTGGACCTTCCTGACACGTCTGTGTGGCCACTCCTCTCAGCCCCGGGGGTCGGCTCCCTGAAGCAGGCAGAGTTTCTCCACACTCAGAGAAGGCATGCACTGGGGCCAGGCCAGAACGTGGCAGGACTTATGGCAGCCACCATCATGCTGAGAATGGGACCCCAGCACAAGGACATGGTCACCACAGACTGCAGGAAGATGTCCCCCCAGGGCAAAACTACATCAGGTGAGTATCTGTGAGGAGCAGGGCATGAACTGGGCGTATAACCTACAGATCCAGTCAAAATGCAGATTCTGAAAAATCCTAACGAGTGCATTCAGAATAAAGATGGACACTGTCCTTAAAACTAAAAGAAACTGTTAAAAGGGCCATAGTAAAAGGCTTACATATGTTTGTCGCAGCACTATGTACAATAGCCAAGAAATGGAAGCAACCTAAGTGTCCATCAGTAGATGAATGGATAAAGAAGAGGTGGTATATATACACAATGGAATATTATACAGCCATAAGAAGAAAAACATCCTACCATTTGCAACAACATGGATGGAGCTAGAGAGTATTATGCTCAGTGAAATAAGCCAAGCCGAAAAAGACAAGTACCAAATGATTTCACTCATATGTGGAGTATAAGAACAAAGAAAAAAACTGAAGGAACAAAACAGCAGCAGACTCACAGAACCCAAGAACGGACTAATAGTTACCAAAGGGAAAGGGACTGGGGAAAATGGGCGGGAAGGGAGGGATAAGAGGGAAAAGGGGGCATTATGATTAGCAGATATAATGTTGGGGGGGCACGGGGAGGGCAGTACAACTCAGAGAAGACAAGTAGTGATTCTATAGCATCTCATTAAGCTGATGGACAGTGACTGTAATGGGGTTGGTGGGGGGGACCTGATGAAGGGGTAGTTTAATAACCGTAATATTGCACATGTAATTGTAGATTAATGATAACCAAAACAAACGATAAAAAAATGAAGACAGCTAAAAATAAAAAATAAAAATAAATAAAAGGCTTACAACAGTTCTCAGTGTAGAGGCACTGGAAGGAAAACGAGGGCTATGACAAAGATTTTCTAATTTAACAGAAGGGTTGAATAATAAATGGACAATTAGTGATCTGGAAAATAAAGTCCAGGAGACTCACAGAGAGTAAAGCAAAAGGCAAGGAGACTTTTTTAGAAGAAATTAAGAGAGAGGATAAATCAGGAAGTCCAACAGCAACCATCTCCAAAAGGAATCCCAGGAGGTGAGAACAGACAAAGGAAAGCAACCAAAAGAAACAAGAGCATTTCCCTCCCATCCTCTGAAAGCCATGTGATGTGGAGGTTTACTGAAGGATCCTCCACATCCATACTTCTTAGTGAAACACAGGAACTCTAAAGATAAAGAAAATCCTAAAAGCTTTCAGAGAAACAGCACAAATATGTATTGACAAGGGACAAAACCCAACATCAAAGACCTCCCATTATAGCAGAAAACAAAGTAGTAGCTTCAAAGTTCCAAGGATAGCAATTTTGTGGAAAGACCAATAAAGACAACTTCTTACAGGTATTAATGACTCCATACTGACAAACACTTGTTTAAAAAAATCAAAACATAATACAACAGCAAAAAATTTAATTCTATAGGGAATTTCTTTGTCAAATCCTTTATTTAGCTATAAAAAAGCAGATGAAAATGAAAAATTATTCTAGCACCTTCTTTACACAAACTATAAAAAAAATTATGGCAAAATATACAAAATTTACCATTAGTAACATCTAGTGAATTCACAATGATATGCAACCCATCACACTATCTAGTTCCAGAACACTCATTGCTCCCAAAAAGCCCTACACCAGTTAAGTAATCATCTCATTCCTTCCTCTCCCCCAGCTTCAGTCTCTATGGATTTGACTACTGAGTTTTTTCATATAAATGGAGTCATACAGTACATGGCCTTTTGTGTGTGGCTTCTTTAACTTGGCATGTTTTCAAGTTCTATCCAAATATCAGTACTTCACCTTTTTTTTTTTAAGGTATTGAAATTTTTGAGTGAGATTACATAACATAAAATTAACTATTTTAAAGTGTACAATTCAGTGGCATTTAGTACATGCACAATGAGCACCACACCACTTTTACTCCCAAACCATTTTCATCACTTCATTCCCTTTTCTTGGCTGCATCATATTCCACTGTAGGGCTATGCCATATTCTGTTTACCCATTCATCTGTTATTGGACATTTGGGTTGTTTCCAACTTTTAGTTATTGTGAATAATGCTGCTATGAAGTTTCATGTACAAGTTTTTGTTTGAAACCTGGTCAGTTCTTTTTGGTATATACCCAGGACAGGAACTGATGGGTCAGATGTTAATTCTATGTTTAGTTTTCTGAGGAACTGCCAAACTGTTTTCCACCACAGCTGTATAATTTTACATTCCAATAGCAATGTTCAAAGGCTCCAATTTATCCACATCCTTTCCAACAATTGCTGCAATTGTAATTTTCCTTTTTTTCTTTAATTAAAGCCATCCTAGCAGGTATGAAATGGTACCTCATTATGGTTTCAATTTGCATTTCCCTAATGGCTAGTGATGTTGAGCACCTTTTCTTAGGCTTGTTGGCCAACTGTATATCTTCTAAGGAGAAATGACTATTTAAGTCTTTGCCAATTTTTTAAATTGGGTTTGTCTTCTTGTTGAGTTGTTAGAGTTCTTCTATGTTTTATGTTTCTTATCTGATATATAATTTGCAAACATTTTTCCCATTCTGTAGTTTGTTCACTTCCTTGATAGTGTCCTTGATGTACAAGTTTTTAATTTTGATGAAGCCCAATTTATTTTTTCTTTTCCTGCTAAGGAAAATGGAATTTTAGAGTTCAAGAAACAGTGGTGAAAAAATAACTCATTAAAATTTAAATCTAGATCATTCTAAAAGCAAAATGTAAAAAAAAAAAAAAAGGTAATGGAGACCACAAAACTCAGATAAAGAAGAAAGAACAAGGGCAGCCAGAGAGAAGGGACATGACAATGCACTAAGGTGTTTAAACTGTTGAGTAGGAGCTATACATATGAATTAATTCTATATGTGTAAATGAAATCACAGAAAGCACAGAAAAAGGAAACACAACTTTTAAGTCACTAGAGGAAATTAAATAGGTAAAATGGAATAATCTAATCTAATGGAAAAGAGGTCTGGCAGAAAAAAAACATGTAAAATCAAAGTCTAAAGATAAAAATAATGACAATAAATGTGAGTGATTCAATTTTTCTATTAAAAGACAGAGACTATTGGATTAAAGCTTTAAAAATCCAACTTTATAAGAGATATACCTAGAAGAAAATGACACAAAGAGGCTGAAAATAAAATTATTTTATACAATAGTTTTTATAGAAAAGTTTATTAAAAAATTCTAGGGAACATGGGGAGGCATATTCTACCTCATCTCTCCCACTGGATGCAACAAAGAACTTTGGGCAGAGCAGCTCTCTAGGGTTTCTGAAAGGTAAAAGCAGCAGGCTGTTTGGAGAAGGAGATCAGAACTTAAAAATACCACTGAACCAACAGTGATTTTTCATTTCTGGTATCTCCTAGCCTAGACTCCCAGGTGCTACAAAACCTGAACTATGTACTAGGTATGAACAGAAAGAGTTCCAAGGAAAGCTGTTATGGACTAAATGTTTGTGCTCCCTCCCCTCAAATTTATATGCTGAATTCCAAAACCACACTGTGGCTGTATCTGGAGATGAGGCCTCTA
The DNA here is from genome assembly GCA_032199065.1 of Smutsia gigantea. NCBI lineage: Eukaryota > Metazoa > Chordata > Mammalia > Pholidota > Manidae > Smutsia > Smutsia gigantea. The sequence continues at coordinate 388,104 of JAVSCE010011822.1, forward strand.
AGGATGAAATTAAGGTTAAATGTGGTCATAAGAGTGGGACCCTCATCCTATAGGATTAGTGTCCCTATAGGAAAAGACAACAGAGAGCTCACTGATGCTCTCACTCCACAAATGCAGAGGAAAGGCCATGTGAGGACACAGTGGAAAAGTGGTCATCTACAAGCTAATAAGAGACCCCTTACCAGAAACCAAATATGCTAGTACCTCTGTCTTGGACTTCCAGCCTCCAGAACTGTTAGAAAATAAATTTCTGTAGCTTAAGCCACCTAGTCTATGATATTTTGTTATGGCAGTGGGATCTGACTGACACTATGGTCCAATGAGCAAGAAACGGAATCCTTGTAGATCAGGAAGAATGGAATTATCCCTTGAAATTTTTGTTTGTTTTTATCATTCTATATGGTCCCAGCCCCCAGACAATACCACAGCATCAATGGCAATGATGGCACAGCTGAAGAAGCAGGAACTCGGATATTCCAATATAGGGAAAGCTTTCTCTCTGGCCAGAAGAATTGTGGTCCTGAGAATGTGGGGGAAATTCCTTGGTTTTTCTCTGCCTGTATCAGGAATAGTGGCAGGAAGTGTGACACAGAGTAGAGAAACTAAAGCCCCACCTTTATAGACAGAGGACTCTTAGGAACTTGAAACATGGTCGGGGGGAACACAGAAAGGAGAGATCTCAAGAATGAGATTGAGTCAAGCTGAATATGAACTCCTGGGAACCCTCCCAAGTAGTGTACACATGGATTTCACCCTAGATAGCATACCAAAGACCTGGAGAAATAAATTACAGAGTATGTTATAACCCAGTTCCAGACTGGCCACTCAGGCACACACAGGACAGATCAGAACAGCACTGCAACAATAATGGTAGGACATCTAGACAGAAAATCAATAGGATATAAAGGACTTGAACAACCCTAAAAACCATCTGTTCCTCACAGATGTATATAGAACACCATACCCAGTGATAGCAGTATAAACATTCTTCTCAGTCCAGGACAGACTATATGTTAGAGCACAAAACAAGTTTCAGTAAATTAAAAACACCAAAATCATACAAAGTATCTTTTCTGATCACAATGGAATGAAGCTAAATATGAGTAACAGAAGGAAAACTGGAAAACTGACAAGTAAGTGGAAAATAAACAACGAATGGGTCAAAGAAGAAATCACAAGAGAATTTAGAAAATGCTTACAGATGAATGAAACTAAGACATACTAAAATTTATGGCATGCAGCAAAGGCATTAAAAGGAAGATCTCAAATTGATTACCTAACTTTACACCTTGAGGAACTAGAGACAGAAGAGCAAATTAAACCCAAAGCTAGGATAAGGAAGGAAACAATAGATTTAAGCAGAGATACATAAAATAGAGAATAGAAAAATAATAAGATCAACAAGACCAAGACCTATCAGCAAAATCAACAAACCATTAGTTAATGACAAAGGTGGGTGGGGGTGGGGGGAAGAAAGCACAAAAACCTAAATCCAGAAATGAAAGTGAGGGTATTGATACTGAAAGAAAACGGATTACAAGATAAAACTATGAATAATTGTATGCCAAAAAGTAAGATAAAATTGACAAATTCCTAGAAACACACAAATTTCTTAAACTGACTCAAGAAGAAATTTAAAATCTCAACAGACCTACAGTAAGCAAAGAGATAAAATTAGTAATCAAAAACCTCCCAACAAATAAACCTCAAGGACCAGAGAGCTTCACTTGTTAATTCCACCAAACATTTAGAAGAATTAATACCAATCTTTCTCAAACTCTTCCAAAAAATAGAAGACAAGAGAATACTTCTGATCTCATTCTGTGAAGCCAGCTTGATACCAAAGCTAAAGACATCATGGGAAAACTAGCTAACACTATCTGTTATGACTATAGATGCAAAAATCCCAAACAAAATACTAGTAAACCAAATCTAACAGCATGTGAAAAGGATCATACACCACAACCAAGTGTAATTTATCCCAAAATAGCACTGCAAAGCTTTTGAACACTTAACTGACATTGGAACCACAGTCCAATGGTGGGTAGGAAATTGTTACCTGAATCTAACCAGGTTGACTGCCTGCTTAAAAAAACAAAACAACTCTGCAGTAGCTAAATAAATCCAGAGTTCACAATATAATGTTCAAGATGTCCAGGATACAATCATTACTTGACATATGAAGAACCAGAAAAACTCAACATCTTATTGAGGAAAAAGACAACTGACAGCAATCCCAACAATGACACAAATGTTAGGATGAGTAGACAAAGAATTGAAAGCAAATGTTATAACCATGCTCTAAGAATAAATGAAATAAATGGAAAAAGTCTTAGTAGAGAAACAGAAGAGATATTTAACAAAAAGAATCAAATGAAAACTTCAGAATTGAATACAAGTAAGCAAAATTAAAAACTCACTGGACTGGCTTAATAGGAGAATGAAAAAAACAGAGGAAAGAGTTAGTGTACTTGAAGACAGATCAATAGAAATTATCCAGTCTCAACAAAGGAGAGTAAAAAGATTGGAAGAAACTAACAGAGTCCCAAGGACTTTAGAGACAATACAGAAAGGTATAATATTTGTATTACTTCGATTCACAGAAGGAAAGGAGAAAGAGTGTGATGCAAAAAAATTCTGAAGAAATGATGGCTGACAACTTCCCGAAATTAACAAAACCCTGTAAGTTTACAAAAATAGGAAGTTCAGTAAATTCCAAACAGAATAAACCCAAAACATCCATGCCCAAATACACCATAATCAAATTTCTGAAAAACGAAGATAATGAAAAATATTGAAAGCAGCCAGAGAAAAATGATGCATTACTTATACATGTTGAATGACTGAGGACTTCTCATCAAAGCCAGGAAGGAAGTGGCACAGTTTTCAAATGTTGAAAGAAAACTGTCAAATCCAGAACTCTATATCCAGTGAAAATAACCTTTGTCAATGAAGGCAAAATAAAGACATTCTCAAAAAGAGAAAAACTAAGAGAATACACTGCCAGCAAATCTGTCTTGAAAGAACTGCCAAAGAAGTTCTTTAGACAGAAGAAAAATGATACTAGAGGGAAACACAGAACTTCAAGGATAAAGGATGAGCAACAAAAACAATACATACCAGAAAAAATTAAAGACAGAACTACCATATGATCTAGCAACTCCACTTCTGGGTATATAGCCAAAGGAAACAAAAACCTTATGTTGAAGAGATATCTGCACCCCCATATTCACTGAAGCATTATTTACAATAGCCAAGAAATGAAAACAACCTAAATGTACATCAACAGATGAATAGATAAAAGTAGAACATATACAGAATGGAATTAGTCATAGAAAAGAAGGAAACCTTGCCATTTGGGCCAACATGGATGGACCTTGAGCATTATGCTAAGTGAAATAGGTCAGGCAGAGAAAGACAAATACAGTATGATGTCACTTATAGGTGGAATCTCAAAAAAAGAAAGAAGGTAAGTAGAAAGAAAAAGCTGATAAAAAAGTGATCAGATTTGTGATTGCCAGAGGCAGAGCATAACAGATGAGGGAATTGAATGAAGGTGGTCAAAAGGTACAAACATCCAATTATAAGATACATAAGTACTGGAGATGTAATGTACACCATGATGACTATAGTTAACACTGCTGTATGGCACTTTTGAAAGTGGCTAAGAGAGTAAATCCTTAAAGTTTGCATCACAAGTTAAAGTTTGTCCCCCTTATTTTATATCTATATAAGATGATGGATGTTAACATATTGTGGTAATTATTTCACAATATATGTAAGTAAACTTATTATGTTCTATACCTTAAGCTTATACCATGCTATATGTAAATTATATATCAATAAAAACTGGAAACAAAAGAAACAGTAAATATCTGGTAAGAAGTCTTCTAAAGTTTTTAAATATGCTTAATGTTTCAAAACAAAAAACATAACATTGTCTGGTGGGATTTCCAATGCAGGTAGACGTAATATATATGACAACTACATAAAGAAGGGAGGATAAAAGGACCTATGTGGTGGTTAGGCTTCTACATTGCATTTGAAGTAGTAAAATATTAATCCTAATAGACTGAAAAGTTAAGCTTCTATATAGTAATTCCTATAGGAAACAAACAAAAAAAACTATACAAAGACAGTAAAAATACCTCAGTAATCAAGTTATAATGGAATACTAAAAAAAAATTCAAATATTCCAAAGGAAGGGAGGAAAGGAGAAATGAGAACAAAAACAAAAGGGACAGATTCAGGATGGCAGCATGAGAGGTGATACGGAGAACTCCTCCCAAAACCACAAATAGTACAAAAATATAGCTAATTAATACAACTAACCCTAAAACAGCAACAAGAAAGAAGGCTGAACCAGACTGCATACAGACCTCACGAACAGAACAGACCTCACAAAACAGGGTAATGTAGGAAAGCCTTAATCCGGGAGGGCCCAAGCCCTTCCCCAACTCCAGCTCACCAGCAGGAGGAAGAGAAACAGAGTGGGGTGGGGGTGGAAGCCTGAGACTGCTGAACACCGAGCCCTGGAGATCTGCTTTGCGAGCAGAAGCCTATATTCTCTGGTGCTCTGGACATTGGAGAACTGGGACAGGCAGAGGGTCTGGGAGACTGACATTCTGGCCATTTGTGGAGGAGGGGATCCACACTGGCTACTCTGTGTCAGAGGATGGGCAGGTGGTCTGAGAGGCTTCCTGGCAGCCAGAGGGCTGCTGACAGGTAGGGTTTGCACAGAGCTTGCTGCACGGGAGAAGGGAGAGCTGGACAAGGTTGTCTGGGCATACTCTGCCCAGCTGGTTGGGAACTTAGAGGAGCTTCAGGTGCTCCATCCCCCTGGCTGCTTACTCAGCTCCGAGACCCTCACTGTGACACACAGCAGGCCGAGCCTTCCTCCTGGCCTGCAGGCACCTGCTCGCAAACCGGCAGTCACTGCGCTGGCATCAGCCCAGCCAGAGGGAGGCCCCACCTACAACAGCGAGAGATGCAAAGCACAGAGGCTTACACGTGTGTGCTTGGCCCACTGGCACTGACACTGGAGAGAGGCACTGCAGATGGGAATCAGGAAACAGATCTTTCCTCCCCCAAGGCACCAGCTCCGCTCCCCTACGACTCCCAACCTCACTCTAGGGGCTGAGCAGCTCCAGAGACTGGAGCTTCTGGGCACTAGTGGGCACCACACAGAAATATGAAACGTCAAAAGAACATAGTTCAGACCCAATCTCACAAACCCCAGAAAAAGGGCCAAATGAAATGGAACTTACCAATCTTCTTGAAAGAGAGTTCAAAATAAAAATTATAAACATGCTATGGAGGTACAGAAAAATATTCAAGAACTCAGGAACAAATTTAAGTCAGAGATTCAATCATTCAGAAATTCCATATCTGAAATGAAACATAAAATGGAGGGATTTAAGAGCAAATTAGATGTAGTAGAAGAGGTGGTAAATGGAACAGAAATTAGAGAAGAGGAATACAAAGAAGCTGAGGCACAGAGAGAAAAAAGAAACTCTAAGAATGAAAGAATATTGAGAGAACTGTGTGACCAATCCAAATTGAGCACTATTCACATTATAGGGGTACAAGAAGAAAAAGAGAGAGAAAAAGGGATGGAAAGTGTCACTGAGGAGGTAATTGCTGAAAACTTCCCCAATCTGGGGTTCCCCAATCTGGGGAAGGACATAGTCTCTCAAGCCATGGAGGGGCACAGATCTCCCAATACAAGGGACCCAAGGAAGACAATGTCAAGACATATAATAATTAAAATGGCAAAGATCAAGGATAAAGCAGCTAGAGAGAGAAAAAAGATCACATACAAAGGAAAACCCATCAGGCTATCATCAGACTACTCAACAGAAACCTTACAGGCCAGAAGAGAGTGGCATGATATATTCAATGCAATGAAGCGGAAGGGCCTTGAACCAAGAATACTTTACCCCGCAAAGTTATCATTTAGATTTGAAGGAGGGATTAAACAATTTCCAGATAAGCAAAAGCTGAGAGAATTTACCTCCCACAAACCACCTCTACAGTGCATTTTGGAGGGACGCCTATAGATGGAAGTATTCCTAAGACTAAATAGATGTCACCCAAGGGCTACACTAAGAGTACAGAATATGATTCATAACATACAAAGAATGGAGGAGGAAGAAAAAGGGGGGGGGGAAAGGAGCTTTATGTTGTGTTTCTAATAGCATACAAAGTGAGGTAAATGAGACTGTTAGATAGTAAGGGAATCACCTTTGAACTCTGGTAACTACAAATCTAAAGCCTGCAATGGCAATAAGTACATACCTATCAATAATCACCTTAAATGTAAATGGTCTGAATGCATCAATCAAAAGACATAAGGTTACTGAATGCATAAAAAAACAAGACCCATCTACATGCTGCCTACAAGAGACTCACTTCAAACCCAAAGACATATACAGGCTGAAAGTAAAGGGATGGAAAAGATATTTCATGCAACTAATAGGGAGAAAAAAGCAGGAGTTGCAGTACTTGTATCAGACAAAATAGACTTCAAAACAAAGAAAGTCACAAGAGACAAAGAAGGACATTACATAATGATTAAAGGGTCAGTCCAACAAGAGGATATAAATATTATAAATATCTATGCACCCAACACAGGATCACCTACATATGTGAAACAAACACTAACAGAATTAAAGGGGGAAATAGAATACAATGCATTCATTTCAGGAGATTTCAGCACACCACTCACTCCAAAGGACAGATCAACCAGACAGAAAATAAATAAAGAGACAGAGACACTAAACAACACATTAGAACAGGTGGACCTAATGAACATCTACAGAACACTCCATCCAAAACCAACAGGATACACATTCTTCTCAAGTGCACATGGAACACTTTCAAGAATTGATCATATATTAGGCCACAAAAGGAACCTCAGTAAATTAAAAAAGATTGAAATTGTATGAACGAGCTTCTCAGATCACAAAGGTATGAAACTAGAAATAAATTACACAAAGAAAACAAAAAAACTAACAAACACATGGAGGCTTAATAACATGCTCCTAAATAATCAATGGATCAAGGACTAAATAAAAACAGAGATCAAGCAATATATGGAGACAAATGACAACAATAATCCAACACCACAAAATCTGTGGGATGCAGCGAAGGCCTTGCTAAGAGGGAAGTATATTGCAATACAGGCCTACCTCAGGAAAGAAGAACAATCCCAAATGAACAATCTAAACTCACAATTAATGAAACTAGAAAAGGAAGAACAAATAAGGCCCAAGGTCAGTAGAAGGAGGGACATAATAAAGATTAAAGCAGAAATGAATAAAATTGAGAAGAATAAAACAATAGAAAGAATCAATGAAAGCAGGAGCTGGTTCTTCAAGAAAACAAACAAAATAGATAAACACTTAGCCAAACTTATCAAGAAAAAAAAGAGAGCCTACACACATAAAGAGAATCAGAAATGAGAAAGGAAAAATCACTACGGACACCACAGAAAAACAAAGAATTATGAGAGAATACTATGAAAAATTGTATGCTAACAAACTGGATAACCTAGAAGAAATAGACAACTTTCTAGAAAAATACAACCTTCCAGGGCTGACCCAGGAAGAAACAGTATATCTGAATAGACCAATTACCAGCAAGGAAATTGAATTGGCATTCAAAACACTACCTAAGAACAAAACACCTGGACCAGATGGTTTCAATGCTGAATTTTATCAAACATTAAGTGAAGACCTAATACCCATCCACCTTAAAATTTTCCAAAAAGTAGAAGAGGAGGGAATACTGCCAAACTCATTCTACACGGCCAACATCACTCTAATACCAAAACCAGGCAAAGACACCACAAAAAAAGAAAATTACAGACTAATATCCCTGATAAACATAGATGCAAAAATACTCAACAAAATATTAGCAAATTGAATTCAAAAATACATCAAAAGGATCATCCATCATGGTCAAGTGGGATTCATTCCAGGGATGCAAGGATGGTACAACATTTGAAAATCCATCAACATCATCCACCACATCAACAAAAAGGACAAAAACCACATGATCATCTCCATAGATGCTGAAAAAGCATTCAACAAAATTCAACATCCATTCATGATAAAAACTCTCAACAAAATGGGTAGAGGGGGCAAGTGCCTCAACATAATAAAGGCCATATATGACAAACCCACAGCCAACATTATACTAAACAGCAAGAACCTTAAAGTTTTTACTTTAACATCGGGAACAAGACAAGGATGCCCACTCTCCCCACTTTTATTCAACATAGTTCTAGAGGTCCTAGCCATGGCAATTAGACAACACAAAGAAATAAAAGGCATCCAGATTGATAAAGAAGAAAACAAACTGTCCCTGTTTACAGATGACATGATAGTGTACATAAAGAACCCTAAAGAATCCACTCCAAAACTACTAGATCTAATATGTGAATTCAGCAAAGTTGTGGGATACAAAATTAATACACAGAAATCTGTTGCATTCCTATACATTAACAGTGACCTAGCCAAAAGAGAAATCAGGAAAACAATTCCATTCACAATCACTTCAAAAAGAATAAAATACCTAGGAATAAACCTAACCAAGGAAGTGAAAGACCTATACCCTGAAAACTATAAGACACACTTAAGAGAATTAAAGAGGACACTAATAAATGAAAATTCATCCCATGCTCTTGGCTAGGAAGAATAAATATTGTCAAAATGGCCACCCTGCCTAAAGCAATCTACAGATTCAGTGCAATCCCTATCAAAATACCAACAGCATTCTTCAATGAACTAGAGCAAATAGTTCTAAAATTCATATGGAACCACAAAAGACCCCAAATAGCCAAAGCTATCCTGAGAAGAAAAATAACCAGGGGGATTTATGTTCCCTGACTTCAAGCTCTACTACAAAGCCACAGTAATCAAGACAATTTGGTACTGGCACAAGAACAGACCCATAGACCAGTGAAACAGAATAGAGAGCCGATATATTAACACAAGCATATATGGTCAATTAATATATGATAAAGGAGCCATGGATATACAATGGGGAAATGACAGCCTCTTCAACAGCTGGTGTTGGCAAATCTTGACAGCTACATGCAAGAGAATGAAACTGGATTACTGTCTAACTCGATATACAAAAATAAACTCAAAATGGATCAAAGACATGAATGTAAATCATGAAACCATAAAACCGTTAGAAAAAATATAGGCAAAAACCTCTTGGACATAAACATGAGCAACTTCTTCATGAACATATCTCCCTGGGCAAGGGAAACAAAAGCAAAAATGAACAAATGGGACTATATCAGACTAAAAAACTTCGGTACAGCAAAGGACACCATCAGTAGAACAAAAAGACATCCTACACTATGGGAGAATATATTCATAAATGACATATCCAATAAGGGGTTGACATCCAAAATATATAAAGAGCTCACGCACCTCAACAAACGAAAAGCAAATAAGCCAATTAAAAAATGGGCAGAGGAACTGAACAGACACTTCTCCAAAGAATAAATTCAGATGGCCAACAGGCATATGAAAAGATGTTCCACATCGTTAATCATCAGAGAAAAGCAAATTAAAACCACAATGAGATATTACCTCACATCAGTTATGATGGCCAATATCCAAAAGACAAACAACAACAAATCTTGGCGAGGATGTGGAGAAAGGGGAAGCCTCCTACACTGCCGGTGGGAATGCAAACTAGTTCAACTATTGTGGAAAGCAGTATGGAGGTTCCTCAAAAAACTCAAAATAGAAATACCATTTGACCCGGGAATTCCACTCCTAGGAATTTACCCTAAGAATGCAGCAGTGCAGTTTGAAAAAGACATATGTATCCCTATGTTTATCACAGCACTATTTACAATAGCCAAGAAATGGAAGCAACCTAAGTGTCCATCAGTAGATGAATGGATAAAGAAGATGTGGTACATATACACAATAGAATATTATTCAGCCACAAGAAGAAAACAAATCCTACCATTTGCACCAACATGGATGGAGCTAGAGGGTATTATGCTCAGTGAAATAAGCTAGGTGGAGAAAGACAAGTATCAAATGATTTCACTCATCTGTGGAGTATAAGAATAAAGAAAAAACTGAAGGAACAAAACAGCAGCAGACTCACAGAACCCAAGAATGGACTAACAGTTACCAAAGGGAAAGGGACTGGGGAAGATGGGTGGGAAGGGAGGGATAAGGGCGGAAAGGGGGCATTACAATTAGCACACGTAATGCAGTGGTGGGGGACACAGGAAAGGCAGTATTTATAGAGAAGATAAATAATGATTCTATAGCATCTTACTATGCTGATGTACAGTGACTGTAGTGGGGTATGTGGGGGGGACTTGATAATAGGGGGCTAGTAACCATAATGTTGTTCAAGTGATTGTACATCAATGATACCAAAATAAAAATAAATAAATAAATTTATTTATTTATTTGACAACATAAATTAAAAAAAAAAGAACAAAGGAAAAACTGAAGGAACAAAACAGCAGCAGACTCACAGAGCCCAAGAATGGACTAACAGTTACCAAAGGGAAAGGTACTGGGGAAGATGGGTGGGAAGGGAGGGATAAGGAGGGAAAAGGGGCATTACGATTAGCACACATAATGTAGTGGCGGGGGACACAGAAAGGCAGTATTTATAGAGAAAACAAGGAATGATTCTGTAGCATCTTACTATGCTTATGTACAGTGACTGTAGTGGGGTATATGGGGGGACTTGATAATAGGGGATCTAGTTACCATAATGTTGTTCAAGTGATTGTACATTAACGATACCAAAATAAAAAATAAAAAAAAAGGAACAAACAAAACAAATAAAAAATGGTAAACCCAAATCCAAATATACAAATAATTATATTAAATGTAAATGGTCTAAACACACCAATTAAAATACATAGATTGTCAAGTGGATTAATAAAAGAAAAAAGAGCCAACTGTATGCCATGTGCAGGAAGCCTACCTTAAATATAGTGCTATATGTAGATCAAAAATAAAAGGATAGAAAAAGGTATTCTATGCAAACATCAAAAGAAACCTGGAATAGTTATATTAAGGTCATACAAAGTATAAACCAAAGAAAACCACCAGAGATAAAGGGAGATCAATTTATCCTATGAAGATAAAACAATCCTAAACATTCCTAACAGCAGAGCTGCAAAACTGATAGAACTGACAAGAAAAATGTACAAATGATTGTTGAAAATGTCAACTTTTCTCTCTTCGTAATTGATAGAACAGATACAGAAAATCAGCATGGATATAACAGCTAGGTAACACCACCAATCAACTGGATCTGACATTTCTGGAACACTTCACTCAACAAATACACTTTCTTTTCAAGTGTACAAGAGCATTTACTAAGATGAATTTTATCTTGAATCATAAAACAAACCGCAATAAATTTTAAAAATTGAAAGTACACAAAGTATGGTCCTTGACAATAATGGAATTAAACTGGAAATTAATAATAGTAAGATAATTGGAAAAATCTCCAAATGTTTAGATATTAAACAATATATTGCCACATAATCTGGGTCAAAGATAAAGTCTCAACAGAAATTAGAAAATATTTTGAAGTGAACAAAAATGAAAACACAACGTATCAAAATTTGCACGATGAAACTAAAGTAGTACTTAGAGATATTTATAGCATTAAATGCTTATATGAGAAAAGCATAAACAAGATATGCCAAATAAATGCTAACAATAAGAAAGTAGGGGTGGTAAAATTACTATTAAGTGAAATTGAATTCAAAGTTAATAGATTCACTAGGAAAAATAAGTGCTTTATTAAGATAATAGTTAATATAAACTTATACACCAGGTACTGTTCTAAAATATTTATATATATGACTCATTTAATCCTTACAAAAATCAGATGACTTATTATCTCCATTTTGTGGATGGGATGCTAAGGACATAGAAGTTAAGAAAGTAGTAGAATCAGAGTTTAAAAACCAGAGCTTATACTCTCAACTGCTACACTCTACTGCACAAAATATATGTTAAGTATTGTTCATCTAATACCATAGCATCAGGAAAAAAAAAAGCTACTAGAAATGAAAGGACAGAGTAATGGTCTGTTGATCTGCCTTAATGAGTAGTTTTAATATACCCACTTTAATAAGTCAATACATGGGAAAAAAGGGTACGTATACAGAGTGCTTAAATTACATAATTAATAAGATATATAATAGAGAGACAAATTTTATATTCAACTAAGAGGGAATATTGTCTTTTTAAACAAACAGGAGACATTACAAAAATTGACTATCAGGACAAAAAGAAAATCCAACAGCTTCCAAAATGCAGAACATACAGATCTATTCTCTTGAGTAAAATAAATAATGAAATTAGAAACTAACTACAAAAAGTGTAGCCAAAGGTTTAACCAATTAAAAAAATTTTAAATATTCTTTTAAATTATTCTTGGGTTAAAGAGGGAATTAAAACTGAAATTACATGCTAATTAGAAATAGATAAAAACTAGAGCAGTATTTTGGGATGTGTCCAAACTGGTCATCAGAAGCAAAGTTATAGCTTTAAATGACTTCATTATGAAATAAGAAAGATTTAAAGGATAACACACACACACACAAAAAAACCGAAATATAAACTAGATGTCAACTCTATTTATGAAAATAAAGGCAAAAACCCCAAATAAAAAGCAGCAAAATGAATCCAGAGGTTAGGTTTATCAAAAGAGCAAAACACCATAACGAAGAGAAGCACATCCCACAAAATACAAGGATGGCGGGCATTAGGAAATTATTTGTTGTTCACATTTACAGATTAAAGGAGAAAACAGGTTCAAAAAGAAAAAACCTGTATGGCAAAAACACAAAGTAAAAGACAAACGACAAACCAGGAAAAACTATTCCTAATTCATATTTCAGGAAAGGGCTAGTTTCCTGAACTTATGCATTCCTATGTATCAATTTTTAAAAACCAGTAACATATAGAAAAATACACAAATGATATGAAAAGTCAGTTCTCAGAAAAGGAAATGCCAATGGCTCTTACAAATATTTAAAAATATTTTTTTGATCCACTCATAGCTAAAGAAATGCAAATTAAAACTGCCCAGCAAAACTGGTTTCTAAATGCCATCCTACAAGAAAAAGAACCAGAGCTTCTTGGAGGAACTGCTGATTCTAGGGCTGGAATAGGGAGAATACAAAATGAACCTGAAAAATCTTATAGCATCAGAAAATAAGAAAATAGACAAAAAAAAAAAAGATAGGGCATCTTAGGTACACCAGGAGCCCACCTGAAGGAGGGCCTAATGGCCAAAAATGGAATAATTTAACCAACAAAATTAAGCACAATAGTATTTAATTATAACCCAAAGAATAAAACAAATACACAAATGGAGAAGAGAAAATATTCTTTACTAAAGAAATGTAAAAGAAATAGAGCCACCCTCCTTCACGCCACAGCACACATGACAGGCCCTAGGGAGAGCTCACAGCCTGGGGTGGGACAGACCATGGTCATGGGTATCCAGGCACCTCCTGTCAAGGGCACCCCCCCCTCCACTCCTGCTCTCTCCATGGGCCCTCTTAGCCACTCTTGTCAATCACCTTATTTTCATTGTTCTCAGTACCATTTCAGTAAACTGAGATACAAATTACATGAAATAAAATGTACCCATTTTAAGTGTATGGTTTGATGTGTTTTGACAATTATAATATCTTCCTATGTAATCACAACCCTAGTCAAAATAACACTTCCAGCCCCCCAGAAAGAATCCTCCCGTCCACACACCTGGTAACCACTGATATGGTTTCTGTCACCATAGCTGTCTCATCTGTTCTAGAATCTTATAAAAAAGGAATCACACAGTACGTATCCTTTGAGTATGATTTCGTTCCTTCAACATAATATCTGCAAAATGCATCCATATTGTTGTGTCTGTCAATAATTTACTCCTCTTTACTGCTGAGAAGTAATCCATTGTATGGATGTCCCAATTAATTTTTCCCCTCACCTGTTATAAAACACCAGGTGGTTCCCAGTTTGAACTACTTAAAATGAAGCTGTTGTGAACATTCACATACAAGCCTTTCTACAGATACGTGCTTTCATCTCTCTTGGGTAAATACCTATAAGTAAAATGGCTGGGTCAAAAGGAAGACCTCTGTTTCGCTTTTTAAGAACCTGTCAAACTCTCTTCCAAAGCGGTGTTAACAATTTCCACCCCATCAGCACTGTATGTGAGTTCCAGTTGCTCCACATCTTCACCAGCACCTAAATAGTAGCATCCCCTTTTATGAAGCCATTTTAATAGATATATAGTAGTATCTCACTTGGCTTTAATTTACATTCCTAGATGTCCAGTAATGTTGAACATCTTTTCATGTGCTTATTGGACATTAGTATACCTTTGATAAATTGTCTGCTCAGATCTTGGGCCTATTTTTAAAGTTGGGTTGTTTTCTTATTATTATTGAGTTAGAGTTTTGAGCCATGTTTTAAATTACACAGACCAGAACCAGGTTGTCCTCTGTTCTACCCTTCACCTGGCCCCTCCCAGAGAATGTGGAGTAAAATCCAAACATTAGGCCCTAGTCCTCCACAATCTGTCTGCTTCCCCTGGCACTCAGCTCAGTCCTTTCTTCCACGCAGGCTGCCTGGTGCTCTCTGAACCAACCAGGCATCTATCACCAAGAATCATTCAGGATTCTCTGGACACTTTTAGCGTTTACCCACTCCCCCAAAATAAGCTGAGGCTACCCTGCATCCTAGGCTTCTAGCACTGCTGTTGAACGAATAAATAAATGAGTAAATAAGTTACCTAGCTGGAGATGTCAGTGACGTCTTCTGTGAGGAAGTGACACTGCAGTATGATCCCAGAAGAATGAAAAGGAATTCATCAGATAACAAGGTGAAGAAGAGCATTCCAGGTAGAGGGTCATCATGTACAAAGGCCCAGTGGCAGGAAGCACCATGGTTTGTTCAAGAAACTGGGAGATCTATGGGTGACAGAGACAGAGAGGAAAGGGTAGCAAGAGGTTATGTTTTTCTTTCTATACCAAGACCCTGAGCAAGATGGGAAGCTCCCAGGGGTTTGGGGTTGAGGTGAACAGAGGTGACCATGATTGAGGATTTAAGCATCCTTCTGGCTGCCAAGAGAGGAAGCAGAGAGGCCTCTTAAAGACACCCTCACAACAGTCCAGGGAGGAGACAGGTGTGATGTGGCATCTAGTGGCCTTAGTGGTGACGAGAAGTGGACAAGAAGTGGAAGAGATCAAAGAAAGCTTTAGCAGGTGAAGATGTGCTGGCCTTGGTAATGGAGTGATGAGGGTGAGGGAGAACAGGACAACTAACTCCCAGGGTCCCTGGCTCTTGGGGTAGAAGGATGGAAAGCAATGCCCCACCCAGAGGTCCAGGCTCAGTGAGAACGTCATCGGGCGGGGCTGGGTCACTGAACTCCAGACACCCTGGAGATGTGTGTGTGTTATGGAGGGGCTGGGGCTCCGAAGTGTCCCTCTGGGAGTCCTCCCGGGATAAACGGGAGGTGGGGACCGGGACATCCAACAAAGAAGCCGGGAGGCCGGGCTGGCCAAGGATGGGAGGAGTGGCCAGAAGAAAGAATGAGGGAAGCGGGTGGGGCGCTCACAGCGCCGTCACGCCCAGGAGCACAGGAGAGGGGTCTTGCCGTTTGGACGTCAGGATTCCTGGATCCCGACCCCGCACATGGGTAGGAAGCTAGACGGGAGACAGCGAACGTAGACAACCCTGCTGGGAAAGGAGCCATGGGGGGCAGCTCCGACTGGGTGTTCTGGGGCGTCGGTGAGACGGTCTCGAGCCGCCAGGCCACGGGGAGGGGGCGGGCGTCTAAGGCGGCCTCAGGCCAGCACAGCAGCGGGCCTGCGCAGCCCGGGCAGCCGGGTCCCAGGGCCCCGAGCGGAGGAGGAAGGAGGGCGGAGGAGGGGAGGCGGGAAGCGGGGGAGAGGGAAGCAGGGGGCGAGAGGGCGGGGAGGAGGGGCGGGACGGGGCGGGGCGGCGGGGATGCGCCCCCCGCCCAGTCAGTCTCGCCTTTTTCTCCTTCCGTGCGGTCTGCGTTTCCGCTTCCCTCCAGGAGCGGGGTGAGAGGGAGCGAGGCCGAGCCTCGGCCCCTGCCGCCGCCGGCATGTGGCCCCCGGACCCCGACCCGGACCCCGAGCCCGCCGGCCGCCCCCGGCCCGGCGCGGCCATCCCCGGGCTCCGCGCCCTCCTGCCGGCGCGCGCCTTCCTCTGCTCGCTCAAAGGCCGCCTCCTGCTGGCGGAGTCGGTGAGTGCGGCGCGGCCGGGCCGTGGGGCCGGAGTGGGGCCCCGGGGGCGGCGGCCGTCGTCTGAACGCCCCGTCCCGGCGCCCCGCCGACCGACCTCTCGCCGAGCCACGCGAAGTGGGGCGAAGTCGGGCACATTTCCCCGCGTTTCGACGGGCTCAGCGCCCCAGTCAGAGGCGAGGCGGGGCGCGGAGTTGGAAGCCTAGCCCGGCGCTGTGTGACCTCGGGCGCCTCCGCCCCCTCTGGGCCCCGGGGCTGGCCTCCCTCGCGGGCGCTCCTCTCCTCTAGCCCTCCCGCCACCCCCGGCTGGGCCCCGGGAGGAATCTGCCCGCTCGGCCCCCCACGACCCCGTGCGGGCTCGACGCGCTTTCTTGGGCGCAGGGAGGGCCGGTCGGTCCTCGAGTTGCGGGTTGGAGGCCGGAGTGGCGTCCGGCCGGCCGGCCGGGAGGGAGGGGGACAGTGGAGAGTGTAAGGGGATCTGCCAGTGAGGGAGGTCCGGGTCGCACTGTCGGCGGCGCGCAGGCAGACCGCCGCCCCCCTCCCGCAACAGCCAACCCTGGCTGCTAGGGGCGGGAGCCCAGCGGGGTGACTTCATCCCCCTCCTCCCTCCCTCGCTGGGATCCAGCCGCCCCGCCCCGCCCCGCCGAGCTCCTTCCTCTTTCCTGCAACCCCCACCCCGGCCCAGCGCCCTTTGTCTTCCAGACTTTGAAAACTCCCGCACTGCCTGCCTTTGGGCGTCGGGGTTGGTGCGTGGTGACGACGTTGGGTAGAGGGGAAGCCGGAGGAGGGAGGAACACTAGTTACTGAGATCCCCAGCAATTTGACAGTCGCTGTCACTATGCCCACTTTGCAGACAAAAAAGCTGAGGCTCGGGCACCTACGGGATTTGACAGGTGGGGCAGTAGAGAGTGACAACAAGGACTTGGAGCTGGAATCAGAGAAAGGAGGATTCTGTCCCAGACCTCTCCTTTGTACTGCCCAGGGCAGATGACAGGAGGCAGTCCTACAACCGTTTCTGCCCCTGGGGTCAGCTCAGAGGTCACTAGCCCAGCACCTGCCTGATTCCCAAGTGAAGCGCCAGGGCCCAGGACACACAGCCCACACTCCAGGAATCACCTGGTTGGCCACCCCAGTTCCACCCTGGAGACTGATAAGAGCCACTTTTGCCAGAAGCCTTGAATCCACTGTTTACTGAGGGGGCCCTAACCCCACGCACTCAGACCTACCTCATGGGTGGAGGGGGTGCTGGCCAGAGCATAAGGAAGGCCCTTGTTGTAGCTGGGTGGCAGGAATTCAGTTCTGGGAAGATGAAGACGGGAGGAAGGAAGGGTGAGGGGTGGGCACTGAAGACACAAGGGGAGCCACTCTAGGTCCCTCCTGCCTCCCTCTGGTCACCTCCAGTTGCCCCCCGACCCAAGCAAGTGGGAAGGCTGACATGGATAGGAAGGGGGAGGAAGTGGCCACCAGGAATCAGGGAATGAGGGACCAGGAATCAAGAGGAGGATCCTCAGAATCACGCTTTGGGGGTGGGGGAATAGAAAGGGGAAGGACACTAGAACAGCCCTTAGCAGAGGAAATACAACAGGAGCTGTGGACAGGGCTGGGTCAAGGTCCCATGGCCTTGTCTTCCAGGAAAGTCCTGCAGCCTCTTAGCCCCTCTCTCTGTCTTAGTTTCCCATCTGTTTGTGTTGGGCTCATCTACCTTCCTGGTCATGTTCAAGGCAGATGTGGGTACCCTGAGGATTCCCTGGGATCTCTGCAGCTCATTTGCCTGAAGCAGCCACAGTGCTTCCTGTGAGGCATCTGGGCCCCACTCTGAACTACTCAGCTGTGGACATGCTCATACTCAGCCCTAGTGACAAACCAGGACGGATAAAAGCCAGCACACACGACAGGGTTGCTTAAGAACTCTAGCTGTGGGGTCAGCCAACCCTGGGTTCAAATGCTGGTACCAGCCCTTTTATTAGCTGTATGATACTGAGAAAATCACTTCACTTCTCTAAACCCCAGGCTTCTCATCTGAAAAGTGGGCTGCGAGCAGCACCTGGTGCATGGGTGGTTGTGAGGACGCAAGGAGATCCACAAGCCTCAGCAGACACAGGCATAGTGAACAGCCCCATCGTCTGGGGCTGCCGGGCAGCATACAGTCCCTGGAACTAACTGGGTACCTCAGCATCAGTTCCCAGCCATAGTGCGTGAGCAGAGCCATGGAGAACATTTCAGTTCTTGTGGGTCCTCAGGGTGAATGACACAGCAAGGGAGTGTCAGTGTCAACAGTCCCTTTCTTGGATGTTCTTTTCTTATGAAAATTTGCAAATATGTGGAAAAGCTGAAAGAATCAATACTGTTGCCACCATATACCCACCACCCAGACTGCACAGTTAACACATTGCTATATTTTGCTTTATCACATAACTTAGCCATCAGTCCATTTTTTGATGCAGATTGCGTAAGTTAGTACATATCACTCTGAACACTTCAGCATGCATAGCATTAACTAAAGTTCAAGGTTTGTGTATTGCTTTTCAGGTGAAACTTCATTCGGTGAAAAGCACCAATCTTAGGTTTGGTGTGCAATTTTTAAAACTGGTTCCTGCTTAGGGGAGAGTACCTTTGAGACTGCTTAGGTTTGATTTGCCCCAGTTGGGCATCATCTGAGTTGGGTAGATTCTACCATAGAGCTTGTTGGGGTTGGGAATGGGGGGGTGAGCAGCCACAGGAGGTGGCCTCCTGGGGGACTGGACACACGTGGGAGGCTGGAGCTTCCTGACTGGATCCTAGCACAGAAGTGCTACCACTGGCTGGTAGTGGTTTGGGCCTGGAGCTCATGACAGGAGCTGGGGGGCTGTGGACAGGTTGCCTCCCCTGCTGGAGCTTCCTCTATTCCTGCACGACTTGGCTCAGAGGCTCTGACTTCTCCCTCCCTCACCTCCAGGGTCTCTCGTTCATCACTTTTGTCTGCTATGTGGCGTCTTCAGCATCTGCCTTCCTCACGGCGCCTCTGCTGGAGTTCCTGCTGGCCCTCTACTTCCTCTTTGCTGATGCCATGCAGCTGAATGACAAGTGGCAGGGCTTATGCTGGCCCATGATGGTGAGGGCTGGGTCCCAGGAGCAAGGGATTGGCTGGCCATCACTGAGTCATGCACTCAGCCCTCACCCTTTCTTCAACACCCATGAGGGGCTGTTTGCAGTTGGTTGGAACCAGGCAGGTAGACCTGGCTTCTGATGATCCAGGCCGCAGTGCTCAGCAGCCATGTGACCTAGAGCAGGCTGGGGGACCTCCCAGTCCTCCAGTGTCCCTCTGTGAGGCAGGGAACCCCAAGCTGCATCCTCGCTCCTGGCCACCAGGTGGCGCAGGTGCTCCCAACTGTGCTGGCGGGAATGAGCCTCAGTTGCAGGAATTTAATGCATTTACACATGGGTAGGGCAGGTTAACTGAGGACTTGCAGAGCCCGCCCAGACCTCAGCCTTCTGGCAACTTGGTTTATCACCTGGGAGGGCCCAGAGCACCGCCTCAGACTTTGCTGTATGAAATGGGTCAAAGAGAAGGGACAGCAAAGGCTGCACTTGACCCTCATCTCTTCATATCTAGAATTCTTCCTGATGGGGCTGCACCTGTGTCCCCAATTTAGAGACAGGTAAGGAGAAACCACGATACATAACTGGATCTGCCACAGTATGTGGCAGGGCAAGGCACAGGGGCAGATCTCCCCATTGGAGAGGCAGAAGGGAGCAAGTGCAAGGTTTCCAACTTCCTCCTCCCCACCGAATGTGGAAATCTGCGTAAGTATACAGAGCAAGTGCCACTGGGTGAGCTGCAGCCTGGTGCATATCTTGTCCACTGGGCAGGGGCAGGAGTGGGGCTGGAAGGACCAGGGAGTGCAGGTGGGGCCAGGGCAGGATGGGAGTCCCATGGGGTCTGGGAGTATGTCCAGGCTGCCAGGCCCATCTTTCTCTGGGAACAGTGGGCTTCCAGCCCGGTGCCTGCCACGGTGACCTCTGGAGCCCCTCTTATTTGCCTCGGCTCCCACTGGCCTCCTCCATGCTCACGGCAGGTGACCTCTCTCCCCAGGACTTCCTACGCTGTGTCACAGCGGCCCTCATCTACTTTGCCATCTCTATCACAGCTGTCGCCAAATACTCAGATGGGCCTTCCAAAGCAGCTGGGGTAAGTACCCACCCAGTGGTGCCCCAGGTTCACCCCACCTCTCCTGAAGCCCCAAATGCCCCTCAGGACAGCCACTTGGCATCTGGGGCACATCCTCACCCTGCATAGGCCTCTTAGGCTTTCACATGGATCTGAAATCCCAAAGTCCTCTTAATTGGAGATTTTCTCTTCCCCAAGTTTTGAAAGGCCAGTTGCCAGAACAGCTTGTTTTCCTACTTGTCATTAATGGGAGGGGTCTGTTCTTGCCAATCCCAGCTGCTTACCCAAGCAGACAAAAAATGATGGCCTATGAGGCCAGGCAGCCCTCCCCATTCCCAGGCTCCTAGACCAGGGTCTCTCAGTTCCCCATCCACCCTGTCCCTTGCATCCCACAGGTGTTTGGCTTCTTAGCCACCATCTTGTTTGCAGTTGACTTCTACCTGATCTTTAACAACGTGGCCAAATTCCTCAAACAAGGGGACCCCGCAGACGAGACCACAGCTGACAAGGCAGAAGGTGGGTGGCCACCTTGTAGGTTTTTACCTGGAAACCCACTTCTCACCCCAGGATTGTGGCTGCTCTTCCTTGGGGACACTTGGCTAGTTTGAGGCTGGAGGCAGAAGCATTTTGTCTCTCTCAGGGGCAGGAAGTGTTTTCACAGCCTGGTTTTCGTATCCCTTCATGTAGCACTGGTCATAAAGCTGGTCCTGGTCCCCTTAGGAGTCACAGGGCTCCCCATGGCCTCAGCCTTCCCAGAAAGGGCAAGCTGAAGGTGTGCCCCACACCCCCTTGATGAGACCTTCCCTGACGAGCCCCCAGGGCAGCCAGTCACTCCCCATCAATTCCCTGGGCACTGTTCACGGACTGTGGAGTGGCCACCTGCCCTGAACCCGGGCCTCCCAGCCAGTCTCACCTGTCGATGGCTTAAAAGCCAAGAAACCAAGCTCTCGTCCCTGTCCACAGCACCCAGGCAAACTGAGATAAATTCAGGCTTGTGTTGCTTTTTATATCCAAGGGAAGTGCAACAGACATCCTTCAGCTCAGAATGGCTGTTGTGACTGCCTGATTAAAATACAAAAACACACACTGCATGTTGGATGGCTGGTTTTCCATCTCTAACACCACAGCCATAGCCACACGTGACATCCGTGGGTGCTTGTGTCCCACACAGGACTGGGCGGGTGGTGGGGGCCCTGCAAAGGTGCATCAGGAGGCACCACAGCTGGTTTGGAGCTTGCGGCCTCCCTCGGGCCTTCCTCAGCCACAGCCCAGGGGGCCTTCTGCTCTGGGAGGCCACCAGAGGCAGCCCCTGCTCACAGGGGCAGGAGCTGCAAAGCAGGTGGAGGTTCCAGCACAGAAATGCCAGGGAGCCAGGTGCTGACCTGGGATGGAGTGCCCAGCTCCATGGCTCTGTGGCCTACCGGCCATTTACTGACCTCCCCCCTCCACATCCCCAGCTAAGTTTTATGTGGAGAGAAAGATGTCAGCTCCCTGCAACTGAGTAATTTAGTTATCTGTTTGCCTCAGCACCAAACACCCCAGCCTGGTGTTCCTGAGGCCTCCTGGGCCCTTGTGCCAGCATATTGACCCAAACACCTGCTGGGGCTGCTGTGTGCTGCATCCTAGGGGTGTTGCAGATGGACACGGCCAGACTACCTGCCCTCAGGGAGTACAGCCCAGACAGGAGTTAGACCCAGAAACAGAGTGGTGATCTGTGCATAGAGAATGTAGTGGGCAGGAGGAGCCGGAGTAGACGTCAACCCTAACAGCAAAACTGGACCTAACAGGCATTGGGATGAAAGAGCTGAGGGAGGCCCACCCTGTGTGCCAGCCAGGAGGCTGTGAAGGTGACCTCAGAGGTGGGTTTGAAGTAACGATTTGGGCAGTGGAGGACTGAAACTATAAAATGGCTAAAGAGGCTTCCTGATTTCCCAGTCTACTTTAGTTTATTGGACAAAAATACAGCTGTCCCCACCTTGTCCTGCTGAATTGCAGGATGAATTTGGGGTACTAAGTGTACAACCCTGACAGGCCCACGTGAGAATGGCCCAGGGAGACGGAAGGGCCTAGAGCCCCAAGGGAGAGGCAGTTGGGCTCCTCACCTCCATTTGGCCACTCAGGAGGTGACAGCAGCTACCTACGGAGGGTCGCAGGCACAGGGCCAGCCTTCACACCAAGCAGACACCAGCAGCAGCAGCAGTCAGCTCCAGCCAACAGCCAGGCTGGGCCTCCCAGAAACAGCTCCCAGGCACCACTTGCCTAGAAACTGCCAAGCATCCTCTGCTTTCCTTTCAGAAGAGAATTCTGACTCCGACTCAGATTGAAGGCCTGGCCTGCCCTGGCAGCTCAAGCCACAGGGGCCTTCACTCCTGCACCTTCTAACCAGTGGAGCATGGCCCAGGGGGACTGTCTGTGTGGAGGAAGCGGCTGTGACTTCCAAGCAGCAGGATTGCTGATGGAGCTGGTCTCCTCAGAGCCCCAGAGTGACATTTCTGAGCCCTGCATACAGGATGCCCCCCGCCACCCCGCCCTGGGCTGAGCTCTAACCACTCTGCATGTGAGGGCACCACGAATCTCCTGCTACTTCTCCTTTCTATCCCACAAACCTAAAGCCCTTTAACCTCTCTGCCAAAAATAAGCACAAGGGGAAAAAGCAGATAGAGCCTTGTTACCCTATCACAGGAAGCATATCATGCTGCAAGGCAGGAGGGCAGGGGTATAAGTAAGACAGAAACCACTGCAGGGCCAGCCCGCCAGGTCCGGGTGCTTTTTGTCTGCATCTGGCACCCCTGCTCGTGCCAAGTACTTTGTCAAGAATGATCCTTCCGAGATTATTTTGTTCCAGGAGCACCAGTTCCCTCTCCATTCATGAAGCAGAAAAACTGACCTTTGCCAATTATCTAGGAGTGGGGGGCCTGGTGCCCATAACCGACAACTCACCCTTAGAGACCGTGTCTTCTTTGGGAGACGTGACTATTCTGGGTCCAAGACAGTTTCAAAGAAAAGTTTGCAGACTAGCTTACCAGGTCCAAAAGATTGAGGGTACCAAACAATGAATTAACTGACAGTGTCTAGGGGAGCTGGGCAGGCCCAGCCAAACCTTCTTTCCCTTGGGGACCACCAGCAGGTGAGATGCTCAGGCGCTCAGGCCAATGTGCTTCCTGACACCACAGTAGGTCTCCTGACCACCTCAGGGGAGGCGAGATGTGCCTTGTGTTCACCCAAGGACCTATGCTGTGTAATCTTCAGTATGATTTTGTAACTTTGTATTTTTTTTTTTACACAAACCCAACTTCTTAAATGGCTTATCTTGTGTCCAAAGAGGCCTCATGAATGAGCCAAAGTTCTGGACCCACGTTTTGGGCATTTGTAACCTTTACTTTTCTCTTGCATGTGAATCTCCTACCCTGAAAAAAGCCACAGTGGATTAAACCAGACTGACTACCTGCTCAGAGTATGTGTCTGAAAACGCTGTACTCCACACCTGGAGCTATGCTGTCCAGGGTCATGCACATCACACACATGGGAATCCTGATGATAGCCCCACATGGCAGGAACCACACACCTGCCCTTGCTCCCCACCCACAGCCTGCTAGTGTCTGGCGCATGTGCCCTTCCTGACTCCTTACACAATCCTGTTTCACAGTCCAGGAAGCTAACAAAAGGTTTGGTAACTTGCCTGGGTCACCACAACCCCTTTGAGGAGGCCCGGGGCCCTCTCACTTATCAGAATAGCATCCCTGGGAGGATCCTAGGTCAGTGCTTGGCCCAGGTCGGTGGGAAGGATGAGGCCTTCTGCCCTTTCACATACAGCATGTCCTGAAAATAAGCATAGAAGTTGAAAGTGTGGAAGCCACGAGGGGCACATGGTGGGAATTTCTGCTCCACCTTACTAGCCCGAGGAAAGCCAGCCCCACCACCCACCCACCTACACTAGAGGCCTCAACCCGTGGACTTTCAGCAACTGGGTCCACAGCATTTGAAGGGGTGGGAGGTAAGCTGGAGCACACACAGAGACGAGGCCATCTTTACATATCTGTTTATTAAACAAGAACTCCTTGACAGTTTTAATATATTTATTAGTGATTAATGTTGAGAAAATTACTTCCCTCTACATACAAAAATACATATTTGAACACTATGAAAACAATCCAGACAAGTACCATGAAAAATTGGTCCTTCAAAAGAAAGGGAAAAATCTTGGGTAATGCAAGTCTTTGTCTGCTGTCAGGGACAAACCAACAAAAGCAAAGGCTCTGGGGCCCCAAAACTACTCCAAAGGGATGGAGTCAGAGCCGAAAGCCAGTCAGAGCCAGGCAGCACCCACCCAAAGACATCCATGTTGGTTCAAGAAGCCAGGATGGGAATTCTGACCATCTAACAGCATAAACAAAGTTTTTGCCCAATGGGCATCATCTCGGAATACCCCATGGCTGTGACTAAACTGTCTAAAGTAACACGTTTAAGAAGCAGAATGTACTAGTTATTAACATTGCCCTCAAAAGTCCCACTGGGCCAAATACCAATGAGAAATCATATTGGAGTTATTAGCCATCTGACTTCCTTTGTTAGAAAATACATATTCTGACCCTTCAGAAGGACAAAAAAGGTGCTACAGTTTTATGTGTTAATAAATCCATTCCTTCATTTTGCAATGGCTCAGCTAGTTTACTCAAGATCACTCTTGAGTAGACATGACTCATGTCCTACAAGGGTAGGAAAGCACAGGGAGCAGCTAGAGTGCTACTGTGTCTTGACTCATCAAGCTCCTAACAGCCGGGGATCAATTTTGTTCATGCTGAAAACCAGAAAGGGTCACAGAACCCACCCAGGGCATCCACAGACCAATCCGAGGTCGGGTGGGTGGTGAACCGGAGACCAGCCAGGGGTCTCCTGGAAGCCTGTCTCCCATGGGCAGGGGACGCAGGCAGCAGAGCTGGGGGGTGGCCTGGGCTGGTCCTGGAAGACACCCCCCAGCCAGAGAACACCCTCTGGGTCACTGGCCTGCAACAGTGGGGCTCTGTACCATTTTAGAACCAAAAAAGTCCAGGAAGTCATAGCACTGAAGAAGTTCTGTTCTGTTCTTTTTTTATGGAACCACTTTCCTCTTACTGAGGTGAGCAGTGGCTTTCCAAACTGCACAAGTGGTTAAAAATGCCAAATGCAATTATACTGATTAATAATTATTTCACAGAAATATACTCTTACTCTCAGACTGTTTAAGCAGAAAACAAGATGCTGGGGAGAAAGCAGCAGCAGAGCAGACAGAAGAGCCAGGGTTTTGTTTTTTTTTTTAAATACGTAACAAAGTTTAAAGGGAAAAATGGCCAAACCTCAAAACTAGCATCGCTGAAAGCAATATTACAAGGACACAATCTAAAATCATGCTACAAAAATAGTGTTATCTGGTTTAACTAAATGTACATCTTTTCTTCAATTCCATGATTGACAGAGTGTTTATGTGACTGACACACGGAAGGCACCAAAGGTGAAGTGATTATTATTTGTCTTAAAATATACAAAGACAATTACCTACTTTTGGGGGAAAAAAGTCATACCTGTAATAAATACTTGTGTTTTTGCCATGGGTTCCTGAACCCCTACAAATTTCAACATATACAAATAGTTTCGATCCCTAACATTCTCTTGGAACCACATCAAAATTAAGTTATGAAAAGCACTGGTTTTATCCAC
This sequence comes from Smutsia gigantea, assembly GCA_032199065.1. Lineage (NCBI taxonomy): Eukaryota > Metazoa > Chordata > Mammalia > Pholidota > Manidae > Smutsia > Smutsia gigantea. The sequence goes on from JAVSCE010011822.1 coordinate 414,242, forward strand.
ATACATCAGTTTCATCATGAGGCAGGATTTGAAAACTCATTTTTAAATGGGTGGTGGAGTGAAAGTTGGAAGCAGACGGCCCCTCTGCAGAGCTGGGCCAGACTGGGGGGTTGTCCAGGCATTCTACCCTCACCTCCCCCATCCCTTGGACCAGCTAGTTCTCCTGTCCATCCCTGAATACTTGCCTTCCTCACTCCTGTAGAGTGGAATACAGTCTTGAAACTTGCGAAATTAACTCTGGAAAAGACCAGGAAGCAGCCAGCTATCAGACCCATGCTGTCCTCATTTCCTGACCATCCCTTCAGATTCCTGATAAAAAGGGGTGCTTCCTACTGGATTTCAGCAGTGTCCCACAAAAAGGGCTCAGATTTGATAGGTTCAGACTATTACTGAATCTGTACAAACCATTATCAGAATCAGTCGTGTCACATCTTCTCTCCTCTTAGGCACAATTATGAAAAGAAACTTTGGTACTTGCCCTAATCCCATCAACAAAACTGATTCTGTTAATTTGAGGCAAGTTCCTATTCTAAATTAGAACCATGGGAGTTCTGATAACTCACTAGAGTGCCGGCTATTAACCCTTAATGAAGTCTCTCAGGCCTTTGTGTATAATGCATACCAAAGGAAACATACCATTCCACGTGTCTAGATAGCAAGTCACCTGAACTAAAGTCTTGGCATAAAAAAGTGTAACAAACTAACCTTACGAAAAAGATATACTATTTAAGGATCCATGATCTAAGCTTTATTCTAGGCAAATTGCCATTGATTCAAATTCAGTGGGCTTGTGGGTAGCTTTTTGCTTTACTGTTATGTTTCTGGAATGAGGAAAACTAGAAAAGAAAAAGAAATCCTCAAGGCTAAGAAATTATATCTAAATATATTAAAAACATAATCTAGACCAAAGAAGGGAAAATATATCATGACCCATTCCTCTATTTCAAGCCTAAGACTGTATAAATGCCATTTACTGGTATGAAAACTCAAACAGAACATTCACTTTCAGGAGGAAATTCTAGATCTAACAGATATTGATGGCATTTTCTTTTAGACACAGTTTCTAAAGAAAAGTAACATAAAAGGCCAAATATTTCAAATTACTTTCTTAGACAATACCTATGATCTCAACAATGTCTGCTGAGCAGAGAAGAAACACATGATTTTATAAAGAGCCAGGGAAGTTTACAAAGCCCAAGGCAGTGTCCTCACTAAGGTGGCACCCAAACCCAAATCTGAATCAGCTGTCCAGACCTGCAAGGTCCCGAGGTCAACACCAAGTGCCTCCCTGGAGCAGCGAGGCACACCAGTCCCAACATCCAGCTCTTGCTCTCAAGCTGATTCCAGAACAAAGCCCTCACTTTTCCAAAGACAACAGGATAATAAGATAGTTAACCAAGGACACTATTTCAAGACTGCCGGGGCTGGTAACCACATCCAGTGTCACCAGCAGTCTCGTGGCCGACAAGTCTGGGGGTCACAGGCCTCCTCTTCCCTCCTCTCACCTCCCAGACCCGCCCCTGCTCCCGCCTCACCAGCCTCCCACCTCAATGACCCTGGGAGTGGGTGCTGGTAAGAAAGAGAACCCCTGGGTTCCGCAAACTTCACCAGGAACTAAAAAGGTGTCTGGAGACCTCACAAACTGATGGCAGTCCCTGGAGAAGGAGGCAACTCATTTTGCTCAAGAGAATCAGTGAGCAGCAGCCCTCAGCCTAGAAAATGTTTTTGTCTTTTGCCACCTATTTAATGTCATGGTTCCTGTAAGATACAGAGAAAATGACAGTCAGGCAGTGGGATGAGAACTCTTCTTCATGGTTGCTTTGTTTTGAATATGGATGGTACAACGGGAACCACTTAAATCATACTGCCTTTCAGAATCATTTCTAGAATCAGCCACATGTTGTCTCCATACCCTAATCTGTGAGGACAGGTTCTAAGAACCACCCACTAAAGTCTTACCCAGCCAGACTTGGCCCACCTCTCAGACACTTGAGGAGGTAAGGGGTTTCTTCCTGAATAGCATGTGAGTGCCTCTAAGAAAAGGTGAGTTTGGGCCACACAAGAGACATGAAACACATGGGGGTCATTCCAGGCTCATTCACTGCAAGCAAGAATTCCCATACCTGTGCAGACTTAAAAGAGTTAGTGCCTCATCTCCTCAAAAGCCCAAGTCTGAATGACTCAGAAAGCGTCAAAGAAAGGCAAATGAAACTGCAAACTTTAAAAGGAGGAATGTTTTCAACTAAGTCACAAAGCTCTTGCCAGAAGCATCCAACACGGTAGAGGTTGCATATACTTCATGCCTACCCACAGGCATAAGCCTTTCCACCATGGGATGCTAACGGTGCCCACAGGGCTGGGGGTGCTGTCCACCTCCCAAAGCCAAGCACTCAGAGCTAGGCAGGGTCCTCGCCAGCCTCCCTGCAGCCAGGCTGGGCTCTGCCAATGTGGGCACTTCAGTTCAAGCTGCCAGGGAAGACACACGTATTGGGACTGGGCAGGCCACTACATTCATACCTTTTTGTAGACGAAGGTATCTCTAAGGGAGGACCACTGCTGCCGCACAGAGGTAAAGTCTACAGTAAGATACTTCACTTTAAATCACTTCTCTTAGGAAATTTTCACCTGTAACTGCCTTTGTCTTTCTCTGACTTTATATAGGGTTAACAAGCATCTTTTGGCTTTCATTATGGTAATCTCTCTGTGTGAACGGAAATGGTATTTCCCTCCATGCCTTCAGCAGCGTGAAGAGAGGACAAAGGAAAATCAGAGAAGAAAAAAAACGACATCGACCAAATCTGTGCCAAGGTAAACTTTCTCTGACGACGTCAGTGTTTGCATCCATCTAAAACCAAAAGAAGTTCCACCAAATGCTTGAGGGTTTCAACCATACAGTCTCCAGAAACAAATTCAGATGTACACAGCAACTGGAGATCCCTTCACGTTTGGCACAAACTATGAAAGTCAGTATCATCCCACCAGAAAATTGAGGAACAGTAAGATTGCCTCAGACTTAAAATGCCCTAAACCAAACTGACATGGTGCATATTGGAACTATTAAATGCAAAAATACACTTCCTTCCATTTCCAGAACAAAAGGTCCTGTTAAGACCCCCAAATCTAGATTCTCTTGTCTGCACACAGAGGCAACGTAAGAAAAACACAGGTGTCTTTACACGTGTCCTGGACAACCACATTTCTTTCTTGACTTCTCACCACCACACTGCATATGACGAGACAGAACTCTGCATCATGCCAGCTAGGGTGGGCCTGGCCATTTCCGGTTGTAGGGGAGCTTATTAAATATAAAGAAACATATTTACAAAAACCATGGGAGACTCATGGCACAAAGGATATTAAATAGTTACAGGGACATAAATAATTCAAGATTCTAATGCAAAGATGCAGCTTAACTCCTAAGTCCTTCTGGCACAAGGTGTCATCACTTTTATCATCTGCCAGCATTAGTTTCGGTGGACTTCAGAACCATTTCTTGTGGCTGACAACACACACTCAGACTCCTTTTCACCACATGATAAACTGGTTTTATTGAAGCAACTTGGGAAAACTTGGGCAACAGTCCTGCCTGAGTGGTATTTTTTTTTCAATCTCACTTGAAAGGCGGCTTTTTATTGAGGCCAAGTAACATGATTCCCAGCAGGAGACTTCTGATAATGTTTAGGGTGGTCCTTCCAAGAGAGCCCCATTTAATGCAAAGTGGAGTCTTTGTGACCCTGCTTCTAAATGGAACTCTCAGAGGGAGATAAGCCCAATCCTGACTATGTAGACACACTCGACAAATGCAAAGTAAATACATAAAATGAACAGATAAAATCTGGATGTCACAATCTCCTCAAAAATCTTTACATGTAATAGGTTCAAAGTGTGTGAAGCATGATTTGCACTGCCTCACAACACATGTAGGAAGAGGGCTATCAGACCCACTGGGTAGCATGCCGGCTGAGACCAGGCCTGGCTGCCCTCTGTGGGAGCAGTGGGAAGGTGAGCTGCCACCAGACCGGCTGGGTCTGCAGCAGACAAAGAGCCTGCACTTGTGACCTGGGCCACGGCCTTGAAAAGAACTGCAGCAGAACTTAGACTGTACCTGGTGTTCGGTTCAGGGGCTAACGCCTAACCTCAACTCTTCAGAGAGCACAGTACCATTTCCTGCAGAATCCCCAGCCTGGCAGCATTACCTGGCCAACCCCTTCACTCTGGGCAATCAGAATGCAATGCCATGCGTGCACAGAAGGGCACTTTCTCACATGCCCCCCTCCCACTCCGAGCACACAGTCAGTCTGTGTCTTCTTACACACACAGCACACAACTAACGCTGGAATTGTGAGCTGCTAGCACAAGATCCTGGGGATTCTCCATGTTACTGCAAAAGCTTCCCACCAGCAGTTCAGCGTTTTTTCTTTGGTGAGGAACATGGAACAGGAGAGCTAGAGTGAGGTTTGTAAACATTAAAAACAGTTCAAAGAAAGAAAACCTGACAACTTACAACAATTTTTCCATAAGAGATACAATTAGTCTCCAACAGGAAAACAAAACAAAAATTAACTACAGCATCATCGGGGCTCATTTAACTTGTTCACCACAATAATCTTCACTTATCAACAATCACTTCAAAACCTTATATAACTAGAATTTTTCCCAACACCTTCCAAAATTGACGTTCATAGTTATGACCCTGAGGCACAAAAGCTACAGTTCATGCCTTCTGAAACAACAGTGAGAGGATGCATCGTGGCGCAGATTCAAGTGTTTTCAAATCCCAGACACATCTGCTTGGAATCCCGTTAGAACTCCTCTCAGGCATTTGAAAACTAGCACACATCTCTAAACTAGAAGTGTGTACCCCCTGTGGTCCGTGAAGCCAGCAAATGGGCAAGGGTTCTCACTGGTGGAAGGGACTGTATTTCTTCTGCGGCATTTATCTGAGAAGGCAAAATCACAGAAAACCTGCAATTCAGCCTCAAAGTATTATGGGTAGGTAGGAAACTGAAAAACAAGATGGTCCCCATATTCCTGGAGGAAAATCTGGGATTCAGGGAAGTGATTCAGGAAGCTTGATTTCTTAGCAGGGTAGGAAATGAAAAAGTGACCTTCCCACATATTAGCAGTTCTGTGAAGGTGTCCCAAGACGACACCAGCTTTTCCCATCCCCACAAAGTCCAGACCCAGCAAAGAGCTCTGCCAGCACACTGCCAAGACCCCAGCATCACACATGGCTTTCCGTGCCTGGCTCGCTGTCTTGATGCCCAGGGCGTGGAGGATGACGAGTAGGGAGGATCCTGGCAGAGACTAAATGCTGGCCTTGAGTGCACTCTGGGGCTGCCCAGCAGTCACTGCTGACTGACTGCTCCAACCCTGTCCCTTCATTCCTTTATTTTTCTCCCCCTTCTGGCAGCTCCTATTTAATCCAAAGTCTTGACTTGTCACAAACACAGATGACAGGGTGGCTGAGAACAGATGTGAAGCCTGTGCTAGGGACACTGAAGACCTAAAGTGGACATGGTGGCCAGTGAGGCTGGCTGCTCCCATGGCCAACAACGCTGGAGAATCAGAGCTCTCCCACCCACCTCTGTCTGAATAGCTAGTTGTGGGGGGCTCCCTGCCTCAAAAACCCGCCAACAGGGCCTCTCTGAAAACCCTTTCCCAGAATGAACTGTTACCAAAGAGGACAAAATTCAAATTTATCACATGAAAATCTGACATGACGAGGGAAAGAACTTGATTGAAAGGATGGGTGAGAGGGAGGAAGACTCTGGCAGGTCCTCATGTATCCAGGCGCTGGATCTCGGGGCGACCGTCCACGTCTCTGGACTCTGTGCGGGCTCGGATGTAGTCATTGGCGCTCTGCTGGTGGATGCTGACTCTCCATTTCTGCACTGCCAGGAAAGTGTTCACCGCATACACCGCAGTCGCCAAAAAGCCAAAAATCTATAAGACACAGGCACGGTTAGCCCTCAGGCACATCAGCCATCCATCGGGTATCTAGGCAGGACTGCCCCCACCAGTGGCTTACACTGACCTGAGCTATGTGCAGCCTCCTCCAACTGCACCCCCAACGTGCAGCCCCACTGAATGCTTAGCTGCCAGGCCCACATGACCCACATACAGTCCTGCCTAACCTGAAGATAACCTAAGGTTTCTTTTGAAGGATTTTAGATCTTTTCTTTTTAATAGAATAAGTGCCTCTTTTATAGCACCTTCATGGCCACTGGTCCCAGGTAAGAAAATACAATGTAGGCAAAATACCATGTAGACAGAAAAGCAGGGTCTCATGAGTGAGCGCCAAATCAGGCCATGAGGCCCGACATTCCAAAGCACAGCCCCCAAGCCTCCACCTGCTGTCCAGCTGCCTCTCACCTGGGCAGCTCCAGAATGAGAATGAAGTTTTCAGTATTTGATAATAACTGATGAATCTACTGAGTGAGGCATGGGGAAGTAGCTCATTTCTATTTGTTATAAACCTTTTAACCCTGCCTGTTACAAAAGCACTACATGTTTATAAATACAGGACAATACAGAACTAGAGAGCATAGAGAAGAGAAGCCTTCATTATCTCCCCACCTCATAGCATTCTACCTTCAAGAAGCAAAAGGTCATCTGACTGCTGAATGGTGTCAACACTGTTCTTCTTCACTAAGAACCCCCACACTGGCAGGTAAGGCCCTTAAAGCAACAGACAGTCAGGACTCTGTTGAAAACAGACGAAAGCCATGGTTCTCAAACTTATGCATGCATGAGAATTACCTGATGGCCTCATTAAAACACATTTCTGATACAGTAGCTCTGGGGAAGCCTGAAAATAGCATTTCTAACAAGTTTCTGGGTGATACTAAGGCTGCTATTCCAGGGACCATACTTTGAGAACCACAGCACTGAAGGTATTAGGCCCTCCACTGGCCCATCATTAGCTAAAAAAAAAAAGTAAAGGAGAATGAGGAGGGCACATGCTAGGAGATAGAGAACATGTCACAGTTGGTGTACCAATCAGCCCGTGTTTTAGCCATCTGAATTCACTTACCACGGCAGCAATTTCTGCTCCAGTTTTGTGATTTAAAGCAGCCAGTACAATCGAAGCAATAAAGAAAAAGAAAGTGCTGAGTCCAGTGTTGACCAAATCCTAAAGAAAAAGATAAAATAAAATCACTTGAGAAGAATCATTTCATGCTTTGCCTGAAAAGCAACTGAAGAACTTTGGGAGTAAGAAGCATGATACCCCAACCTCTCTGATGGCTCCGTATTTTAGTCTTGATGTCCCAGGATTGTTATTGGTCACACAAAGGAAAGCAAAGATGGTAAGAGTTTACAATGCTACCTGATAAATCACCACAGCAAAATCCCCATTTTAACCAACCACATTACCATTTCTTAATGACATAAAGAAACCCAAACTGTTAGGCAGGAAGCTAGACATTAGCAGGAGGAAGGGTGTGACGACCACAGGTGTCTCGAACTGTTAGGACATTAGCAGGAGGAGGGGTCAGACGACTACAGGTGTCTCCAACCAGTAAGAAGGCATAACTACTGAGCTGTCAATCAGCGCTTGTTAGCATGGATCGCCCTGCCTAAAACCCCCTGCAAACCACATAAAAAGCAGCCCTCCCTGAACACTGGGGCCTTAGGTCAGACATTAAGTCAGGCCTGCTCTGATAAAGAGCATCATAAACCTGCTTGCTTGCTTTCTTGACTTTGGTTTCACTCTGTCCCGGCTTCCCTGTGACACCAAACCTAACTCTTTCCAACAAAACCGCTAACCCATCAAGGACATGCACACTAATCACCATTCGGAGTTCTATGTCATCTTTTCAAAACATGTTCAAATCATCTCAGCATGGTCCAAGTCCCAAGAGACCAGAATATACTGAAACTGGTGAAATTCCTTCCCACATCCCCTCATTCGTGACATTTTAAGCACACTGCTTTCAGACCTAGAGAACAAACTTAACCAGACCTCACACTCTCTTATGCATGGTCTTCCAAGCCTCTCTGTTGCTAAAGCCTACAGGATTTTCTCCTAAGCTTCTTGCATAGTAAATCAGGATATATATCCAATCCCTCAAAGATTTAGCTCCTGTCTTACTTGTCAAGAGGAACACAGCACATGATTAAGAGTCACAGCCAGCCTAGGGTCCTAACCAACCATGACTTTGGACCAGCCATTTAGCTTCTCCGTGTGAACAGTACCCCTTCCTCCTGGAGTTGTTTTAAGGGTTCAGTGGAATAACGAACATCAATTTGCAGAGCACCGTGCCTGGCCCACAGTTAGGGTTCCCTGCACATTTATTGTTACTTCTGTTATTACTACTTTGGCATGTGGCCCCCAACAGCCCGGGTCATACCAGAGTGCTGCTATGATCTCTACGGATAAAGAAAATCCAGGAAAATCCAGGGAAAATCCTCAACTGCTAAAATGCCAGGTTGACCATACCATCAACCCCAGGTGGGTCATCCTGGCTGACCAAGGTCCATGTTCTCTTCTTAAATACGCTAAAAGGCAATGTTCACATCACAACAGTACTGAGCCTGTGTAGCAGGCCCCACACACTCCTGACAGGGCTTTAGCACAGGCTCATACTGAGCAACAAAGTACTGCCTAAGAAACTCTGCTCAGAAACGTCTGCCAGCAGGGCAGTATTCAGCTGTGACCAGCACTAGGTCAAGGCAAATTTTTCACACATTCAAATCAGGAAGTGTTTGGTCACACTCAGTTCTGGGTAAGGGACTACAGGGAATAAAGAAGACTATTAAATGTGTTTCCTAAACCAAAGACCAGGTTCATGTTATTTGTTTATGAAATCCACATTTAAAAATTCATCTTAATTATACCAGTGCAAAATGGTCAGAGTGTAAGATGCTTATCATGATATTATTTAAAATAGTAAAAAACTATAAATAAACAAAATGCTCAAAATAAGGGATTTTTTAAATCAAATGATTATTTCCATAAGGAACACTATGCAGGCATTAAAAATGATATGGTTGTGTACTTAACATAGAAGATATTCTAGATAGGTTAAATGAAAATGCATGACTTGAATGGTTCAATTTTTCTCCACTCACATATTACAAGATACATGCATATGTAAAGATGGCTAGAGAAAATACTCTAGAAGATTATACCCAAATATTATAAGTGGTTACCCCTGGATGAGTTGTATCATGTATGATTTTTTTTAACAGCTTGAGATATAATTCATATACCATACAATACACCCATTTAAAGTGTACAATCACCACCATCTAATTTTAAAGCATTCTCAGCACTCCAAAAAGGAACTTCATACTTATCAGCAGTTAATTCTTTATCCCTCCCCTAAAGCCACCAATCTGCTTTCTGTCTCTATGGATTTACCTATTTTGGACATTTCATAAACAGAATACTGCAAAAGTTCATCAACAACTAGCTGAGTTCCTTGGCCATGAAACAAAATCAAAGCTTATAGATTCATCTTTTATATTAGGAGATACACAGACATGCCCTCAGATGTGGGTTTTGGGTTTGGGGAGTTTTTAGTCAACACTGGTAGTTTCTTTTTAATGCTTTCATTGGGATACGTACACTCTCAGCCACACACTTTCTAGTCGGCCACAGTTGTGCTCACTTCTTGCAGTCTCACATCAGCCACTTTATGTTCCTGTCTGGCCCCTAAAATACCCGAGGATGCAGCCCCTCCTCATGCTAGGAGTTGACAGAGGAAGGTCAACCTCACGTGCACAGGCTCTGGGTCTCTGCTTCACTAACATACCAGCCAGTACAGGTGTGGGCCCTCCTAACTCCAAATCAGACCAACAGGATCTGGCCTAGAGGGTGCTAACTTGAGGCCTATTGCCTGTATCTGGCCCATAGATAAGTTTAACTTGTATAGGGTTCAAAACAAATTTGAACAAGCCAACATTTAACACCAGAAGACTGCACATAAAAAAATTCACTTCTAAAAAATAATAATAGAAAATAAAACAAAACCTAACTTCCAGCTGCTCTTGAAAAGTTGTCCTAGAAGTCCCATGAAGCAACACCAGTCAGCTGGGGCTGAGTTGGAGAACCACCTCCTCTGGCTCCCCTATCTCCAGCCCAAATTTTCACCTGCCCATTTACATCACATGCCCAGCCCAGAGGACCCCAAGTCTGGAACACTGCTGGAGTCCCAGAGAATGGGCTATCCCGTAACACATGCCCTACCCTTCAGCACTTCTGTGTCCTGCAAGCATCTACTCAACCCTCAGGTCCCAACTAGAATCTATCACTTTCTCTGAACTTTCCCCAAATGACCTACTCCTGGCCTCCTGCTCTGAGGACTCCACCATCTGCTTGCCTGTGTTCTGCCAGGCCTCACACAAAACTGGATCGTACTGAGATACACACTGCAGGAGAGCAGCCCACAGTCTACCCTGTGCTTCCAGTTTCCAAAACCTGGTACAAAGCAGATGTTCATTTAGTGTTTGCCAGTTTATCATATGATTACAGATGCAACATTTGTAAACAGGGTCAGCCCCAGGCTGTCACTGCAATCACACCTAAGTCACTGGGCTCTGCAGCCAACTCTAGTCGCAGCTCTACACACGGGTGAGAGAGAAGCTCACAACCACTCAGTCCACACTGTGCAGCAACTTGTGCTCAAATGATCCCAGTACAATGGGGAGAATCATAACACTGACGATAGTGACCACTACCATCTATAGAGTCCCTATTGTGCCAATCATATATATAACTTCCATGTCTCACTGAATCCTAACATAATTATGATCCAAAATAACTATAAGGCAGGACACGTTATCTTGTTCTACTTTTACAGATGAGGAAACTGAGTCCTGGAAAGGATGAGTGTGGAGTAATGAAAATCCTGTATTTGGCCTTTGTCATGGGCTCCTAGGAATTTCCTGAGTGACAGGAGTGTCTTTTGTCATTCATGAGCCCCTTTCAACCAACCCAGAGTTTATGCTAATGAGGTAACTCCCAAGAGCCCCCAGATAGTTTCAGGGTGGGGACTGGTTACCAAAAACACCAACCAGGTGACCCGAGGGTTGACACTTTGAGCCCTACTCCCCCAACCTACCTACAGGGAGGGGAAAGGAGCTGGAGATGGAGTTCAATCTCCAAATGGCCAATGACTTTAATCAATCATGCCTACATAATGAAATCTCCATAAAAACACCAAATGACATGGTTCAGGGAGCTTCCAAGTTGGTGACTATAACCACATGCTGGGAGGGTGGTGCACCCCAACTCCGTGGGGACAGAGGCTCCAGCACTTGAGACTCTTCTGGACCCTGCCCTATGCATCTCTTCCATTTGGCTTTCCCTGAGTTGTATCCTTTATAACAAACCAGTAATCATAAGTAAACCTCTTTCCCTAGATTTTAAAATGTTCTAGAGAATTATCAAACCTGTGAAAGGAGTTGTAGCAACTTTCAAATCTGCAGTTGGCCAGGCAGGTCACCAGAACCCCATTTGTGGCTCGTGTCTGAAGTGGGTGCAGTCTTGTGGGGCTGAGCCCTTAACATACGTAGTCTGTGCTAATTCCGGGAGTTAGTGTCAGAATGGAATTGATCTGCTGGACCACAGTTGGTGTCGCAGATTTAAAATTGTTGTGAAAAAACTACACACGTTTGGTGTCAGAAGCAGCGTCAGGAAACACCACACAATGAGTTACAGCCAAGGCCTCACGGTTCGGCAAGTGTCCCCTCTGGGTGACGCAAATTCCTCTCAATTCACCACAGCCCCCAGCCTTCTTAGATCAGGAGAAGTCTTACATCTGGGAAGGGCAGGGGCCACTGAGGCCACTGAGATGGAGCACAACAGAGGAAAGAACAGGGCCAGAAGAGTGTGGGGTGACTGGAGACAAGAGCAGAGAGCACGGCAGAAAGGACTAGCAGATACTACAGCAACGTTTAGTGGGGAGACGGGAGAATAACCAGAGGATGCAGAAACATGTGATCCCCCAGTGATCCTGACCAGAACACTTTCAAAGATCATAAAGTCCAGGCAGTGAATTGGGGGAAGAGGCAGCAGTTGTGTTTGGGAAGGACACAGGAGAAGCTTTTGAGGTGTTGATACTATACTACCAACTCTATTATTTTTCATTAAACTGTACATTTACTTTTACAAACTTTTCTGACTGTCCCACATTTGACAATAAAACGTGAGAAAGGAGGGATTAGGAGGTAGGAAAGTAGAGAAGGTATGCACAGATCTCCCTCCTCTTTACAAAGTTTGTCTGAGTAGGCCTTGATTGTCTCTGAATGCAGGCTTTTGGTGATCAGAAGGGGATGCAAAGACAGAGGGGAGGGACGGGGCAGGTTAGAAGGCCTGTGGCACTAAACAAGGGAAACACAAGTGGAACACATGGGTATGTGAGCTCCTAATATACAGAGAAAAACATCACAGAATAAGTCTCATTCATTAAAAAAAAAAACTAGCGGAATCTTTCTGATTTCATCAAACTATGCTTATATAAAAATAGATACTTTGTACCTGCCTCCTTATTTACCATTTCTAACGACTATTTGTGTTAACCTAGGTTTCTGTAATGAGCCGTTTTTTTTAATCTATACAAATAACACCCTATTTCACCCCGTAACTAGCTCTGTTGGGGACAAAAATACTCCCACCGCCTTGATAAAGAAACACAACACACCCAAGACCAACCATCTGTAGAGACGTGATGAGCTGTGACCAGCCCTGAAGAACTCACTTTTTCTCCCCTCCCAGAGAACAGATAGCCTGAGCTCCCACCAGTAAGTACCATCTCCTCAAATTCATGCAACTCACATAATCTTTTGTTGCGTAAACATATAACTTCATCTGCTCTACAAGGGTGGGCAATCCGGAAAGGAACCCAAAGGATAGGAAGTGTTATCAGGTAACCACATCCTGACCAGGCATTTCACCCAGCCAAAAGCATCCAGAGGAAAAGGGTGCATCATTAACTTTCCAGTGAAAAAGACACACTTCGATAGGACCAAATAATGTGGTAATCAACAGTGTGAAGTCTTTCATGATTAAAATAGAAAAATCAGAATTTCAGAAAGCTCATGAAATAGGTATCTCTAGGGATAAAGGCCAAAATGAATTAGTTAGAAATCTGAAATACAGTCTTTTAAAAGATTTATGGCTGACAAATGAGTAGATACAACAGAACCAAGGTAGTGACACCAAACCTAATGAAGTCTACAAGAGAAAGATTTGGCAGATAGACAACAATGGCCTCTTACTCAGGATAAGACTAATATTTCTCATACTGGCATAACTGCCCACTGGCTTCAGGTGCTTCTGTGAACACTGTTGCACTACATTCTAAAAACACCCCTATAGGGGAGCACGCGAGGGTGCCTGAAGGGCAAAACCGAGAGGGGAAGCTAGGGCCCTGCAGCCGCCCCGCAGACCCGCCACAGCACTCACCACGCGTTCCTGCTGCCTGCTGTATCTATGTCTTTGTTTTTTAAACACACCTCTTAGTTAGGCTGAGAGTGTGATCACAAGGGGGATTGTTTAAACACAAGAAAGCCCCAGGAGATTCAATGTGGCAGTGTGAGAGGTGAGACAAAGAACTCCTCCCAAAATCACAGATAGTGTGAAAATATAGTTAATACAACTAACCCTAAAAAAGCAACAGGAAAGAAGGCTGCACCAGACTGCATACAGACCTCACAAACAGAGCAGACCTCACAAAACAGGGCACCAGCTCTGCTCCCCTACGACCTCCAAACTCACTCTAGGGGCTGAGAAGCTCCAGAGACTGGAGCTTCTGGGCAATAGTGGGCACCACACAGAAATATGAAACAACAAAAGAACATGGTTCAGACTAAAATCTCACAAACCCCAGAAAAAGGGCCAAATGAAACTGAACTCAACAGTCTTCCTGAAAGAGTGTTCAAAATAAAAATCATACACATGCCTATGGAGGTACAGAAAAATATTCAGGAACTGAGGAACAAGTTTAAGACGAAGATTCACTCATTAAGAAATTCCATATCTGAAATGAAACATACAATGGAGGGATTTAAAAGCAGATTAGATATAGTAGAAGAGACAGTAAATGGAATAGAAATTAGAGAAGAGGAATACAAAGAAGCTGAGGCACAAAGAGAATAAAGAATCTCTAAGAATGAAAGAATATTGAGAGAACTGTGTGACCAACTCAAATGGAACATTATTTGCATAATAGGGGTACCAGAAGAAGAAGAGAGAGAAAAAGGGATAGAGAGTGTCAAAGAGAAAGTAATTGCTGAAAACTTCTCCAATCTGGAAAAGTAGATAGTCTCTCAAGCCATGGAGGTGCACAGATCAGCCAACACAAGGGACCCTAGGAAGACAACATCAAGACATATAATAATTAAAATGGCAAAGATCAAGGATAAAGACAGACTTTTAAGAGCAGCTACAGAGAGAAAAAAGATCACATACAAAGGAAAACCTGGAAAGGGGATTAAAAATGGCAGTGTGAGAGGTGAGACACAGGCTTCCTCCTAAAACCTCATATAATATGAAAATAAAGCTACTACAACTACTCTTGAAAGAACAACGGGAAAGAGGATGGCAACAAACAGCATACACCTGGAGACAGGAGCAGCCCTCACAGAAAACGGTAACATACTAAAGCTGTGGTCCTGCGGGATCCAAGCCCTTCCCCCACCCCAGCTCATCTGCAGGAGGAACAGGAACAGAGCAGGGAGGGAGTGGAGATGTGAGACTGCTGAATACCTAACTGGAGATCGGCTCTGGGAGCACAAACCTACATTTCATGGTGCTTGCATGATACTCTTGTAATTAGGGGGTTGGAAAGCTAAGACAGGCAGAATTCCTGGAGAGACTAAGAATCCAGCTGCTTGTGAAAGCAGGGATCCACACCCAGCTGCTCAGGGACAAAAGAAAGGCGGGCAGTCTGAGAGACTTCCTAACAAAGAAGCCCTTAGCAAGAGGGCTGCTAAAGGGGCAAGGATTGCATGGAGCTTACTGCTCAGGAGAAAGGACAGGCAGACAAAATTGTCCAGGTGCACTCTGCCCAGCAGGTTGGGAGCTTTCACGATCTTCAGGTGCTCCAGCTCCCTGGCTGCCTACACAGCTCCAAGAACCCCTTCTGTGACAGGCAGACTAGTGCGCCTTTCTTCTGGCCAGCCCCACCAGGCTTGCAAACCGGGAAATCCTTCCCTGGTGTTAGGCCAGCCAGAGGGAAGATCTGTCTACAGCAACTAAAAACGCAAAGCACAGAGGCTTATACCTGTGTGCTCAGCCCACTGGTTCAGGCAGTGGAGACAGGAATAGCAGCCAGGAACCAGCAAACAGCCCTTTCCTCCCCGGAGACACCAATACCACTCCCCTACAATCACCCAGATTGCTTCAGGGTCTGACCAGCTCCAGAGAGTAGAGCTTCTGCGCACTAGAAGGCGCCATACACAAATATGAAACGCCAAAGGAACCTGGTCCAGAGTAAAATTATGAACACAACTCCTGAGAAAGATTTAAATGATATGGACCTTATGACTCTCCCTGAAAGGGAGTTCAAAATAAAAATCATTAACATGCTCATGGAGGTACGGAAAGATATTCAAGAACTCAGGAATGAATTCCGGTCAGAGATCCAATCTTTGAAGAACACAATGGACGGTATTAAAAGCAGATTGGATATGGTGGAGGAGACTATAAATGAAATAGAAACTAGAGAAGAGGAATACAAAGAAGCTGAGGCACAGAGAGAAAAAAGGATCTCTAAGAATGAAAGAATATTGAGAGAACTGTGTGACCAATCCAAACAGAATAATATTCGCATCATAGGGGTACCAAAGGAAGAAGAGAGAGAAAAAGGGATAGAAAGTGTCTTTGAGGAGGTGATTGCTGAAAAATTCCCCCAATCTGGGGAAGGATATAGTCTCTCAGGCCATGGACGTGCGCAGATCTCACAACACAAGGGACCCAAGGAAGACAACAGCAAGACATATAGTAATTATGATGCCAAAGATCAAGGATAAGGACAGACTATTAAAAGCAGCCAGAGAGAGAAATAGGATCACATAAAAAGGAAAACCCAACAGGCTATCATCAGACTTCTCAGCACAAAACTTACAGGCCAGAAGGGAGTGGCATGATGTATTTAATGCAATGAAGCAGAAGGATCTTGAACCAAGATTACCTTATTCAGCAAGATTATCACTTAAATTTGAAGGAGGGATTAAAAAATTCCCAGATAAGCAAAAGCTGAGAGAATTTGCCTCCCACAAACCATCTCTACAGTGTATTTTGGAGGGACTGCTATAGATGGAAGTGTTCCTCCAAATTAATAGCTGTCACCAGAGGTAATAAAACCACAGTACAGAAAATGGAACAGCTAATAAATAAGAAAATGCAAAATTAAATTAACTATCCCCAAAGTCAATCAAGGGATAGACAAACAGGACACAATATGATACCTAATGTATAAAGAATGGAATAGAAAGAAAAAGGAGGAAGGAAACAAACAAACAAAAAAAAAAAGAACCTTTAGATTGTGTTTGTAATAGCATATTAAGTTAGTTGTTAGACTTTTAGATAGTAGAGAAGTTAACCTTGAACCTTTGGTAACCAAGAATCTGAAGCCTGCAATACCAGTAAGTACATACCTATCCATAATCACCCTAAATGTAAATGGACTGAAGGCACCACTCAAAAGGCATAGAGTCACTGAATGGATAAAAAAACAAGACCCATCTATATGCTGCCATCAAGAGACTCACTTTAAAACCAAAGACATACACAGACTAAAAGTAAAGGGATGGAAAAAAAACATTTCATGCAAACACGAAGGAGAAAAAAACAGGTGTTGCACTACTTCTATCAGACAAAACACACTTCAAAACGAAGAAAGTACAAAGAGATAAAGAAGGATATTACATAATGATAAAGGGGTCAGTCAAACAAGAAGATATAACCATTATATATATATGCACCCAACACAGGAGCGCCAGCACATGTGAAACAAATACTAACAGAATTAAAGGAGGAAATAGACAGCAATGCATTCATTTTAGGAGACTTCAACACACCACTCACTCCAAAGGACAGACCAACCAGACAGAAAATAAATAAAGACAGAGGCACTGAACAACGTATTAGAACACATGGACCTAACGGACATCTACAGAACACTCCATCCAAAAGCAACAGGAAACACATTCTTCTCAAGTGCACATGGAACATTTCCAAGAATAGATCACATACTAGGCCACAAAAAGAACCTCAGTAAAATCAAAAATACTGAAATTCTACCTACCAACTTCTCAGATTACAAAGGTATAAAACTAGAAATAAATTTTACAAAGAAATGAAAAAGGCTCACAAATACATGGAGACTTAACAACATTCTCCTAACTAATCAATGGGTTAAGGACCAAATCAAAAGAGAAATCAAAGAATATATGGAGACTAATGACAACAACAACACAAAGCCACAACTTCTGTGGGATGCAGCAAAGGTAGTTCTAAGAGGAAAGTATACTGCAATCCAGGCCTATTTAAAGAAGGAAGAACATTCCCAAATGAATAGTCTAAAGACACAATTACTGAAATTGGAAAAAGAAGAACAAATGAGGCCCAAAGTCACCAGAAGGAGGGACATAATAAAGATCAGAGAAGAAATAAATAAAATTGAGAAGAATAAAACAACAGAAAAAAAATCAATGAAACCAAGAGCTGGTTCTTTGAAAAAATAAACAAAATACATAAACCCCTAGCCAGAGTCACTGAGAGAAAAAGAGAATCTACACACATAAACACAATCAGAAATGAGAAAGGAAAAATAACGACACACCTCGCAGAAATACAAAGAATTATAAGAGAATATTATGAGAATCTATATGCTAACAAGCTGGAAAACACAGAAGATATGGACGACTTCTTAGAAAAATACAACCTTCCAAGACTCACCAAGCAAGAAACAGAAAAACTAAACAGACCAATCACCAGCAACGAAATTGAATCAGTAATCAAAAAACTACCCAAGAACAAAACCCCCAGACCAGATGGATTCACCTCTGAATTCTACCAGACATATAGAGAAGAAATAACACCCATTCTCCTGAAAGTTTTTCAAAAAATAGAAGAGGAGGGAATACTTCCAAATTCATTCTATGAAGCCAGCATCACTCTAATACCAAAATCGGGCAAAGACCTCACCAAAAAAGAAAATTACAGACCAATAACCCTAATGAACATAGATGCAAAAATACTCAACAAAATAATAGCAAACCGAATTCAAAAATACATCAAGAGGATCATACACCATGATCAAGCGGGATTCATCCCAGGGATGCAAGGATGGTACAACATTCGAAAATCCATCAACATCATCCACCACATCAACAAAAAGAAGAACAAAAACAACATGAGCATCTCCATAGATGCTGAAAAAGCATTTGACAAAATTCAGCATCCATTCCTGACTAAAACTCTCAACAAAATGGGTATAGGCGGCAAGTACCTCAACATCATAAAGGCATATATGACAAACCCATAGCTAACATCGTACTTAACGGCGAGAAGCTGAAAGCTTTTCATCTAAGATCGGGAACAAGACAGGGATGACCACTCTCTCCACTGTTATTCAACATAGTACTGGAGGTCCTAGCCATGACAACCAGACAAAACAAAGACATACAAGGCATCCAGATTGGTAAAGAAGAAATCAAGTTGTCACTATTTGCAGATGACATGCTATTGTACACTATTTGCAGATGACATGATAAAAAACCCTAAAGACTCCACGCCAAAACTACTAGAACTAATATATAATTCAGCAAAGTTGCAGGATACAAAATTAACACACAGAAATCTGTTGCTTTCCTATACACTAATGATGAACTAACAGAAAGAGAAATCAGAAAAACAATTCCTTTCTCAATTGCATCAAAAAGAATAAAATACCTAGGAATAAACCTAACGAAGGAAGTGAAAGACCCATACTCTGAAAACTACAAGACACTCCTAAGAGAAATTAAAGAGGACACTAACAAAAGGAAATGCATCCCATGCTCTTGGCTAGGAAGAATAAATATTGTCAAAATGGCTAAGCTACCTAAAGCCATCTACAGATTCAACGCAATCCCTATCAAACTACCAACAGCTTTCTTCAATGAACTGGAACAAATAATTCTAAAATTCATATGGAACCACAAAAGACCCCAAATAGCCAAAGCAATCCTGAGAAGGAGGATTGAAACAGGGGGAATTACGTTCCCTGACTTCAAGCTCTACTACAAAGCCACAGTAATCAAGACAATTTGGTACTGGCACAAGAACCGACCCATAGACCAATGGAACAGAATAGGAAATCCAAACATTAACCCAAACATATACAGTTAATTACTATTTGATAAAGGAGCCTTGGATATACAATGGGGAGATGACAGCCTCTTCAGCACCTGGTGCTGGAAAAACTGAACAGCTACATGTAAGAGAATGAAACTGGACTACTGTCTAGCCCCATACACAAAGGTAAACTCAAGGTGATTCAAAGACTTGAATGTAACTCATGAAACCATAAAACTCTTAGAAAAAAACATAGGCAAAAATCTCTTGGACATAAACATGAGCGACTTCTTCATGAACATATCTCGGTGGGCAAGGGAAACAAAAGCAAAAATGAACAAGTGGGACTATATCAAGCTGAAAGCTTCTGTACAGCAAAAGACAACATCAGTAGAACAAAAAGACATCCTACATACAGTATGGGAGAATATATTCATAAATGACATATCCGATAAGGGGTTGACATCCAAAATATATAAAGAACTCACGCACCTCAACACACAAAAAGCAGATAATCCAATTAAGAAATGGACAGAGGACATGAATAGACACTTCTCCAAAGAAGAAATTCAGATGGCCAAAAGGCACATGAAGAGATGCTCCACATCACTAATCATCAGAGGAAGGCAAATTAAAACCACAATGAGATATCACCTCACACCAGTAAGGATGGCCAACATCCAAAACACAAACAACAACAAATGTTGGCGAGGATGTGGAGAAAAGGGAACCCTCCTACACTGCTGGTGGGACAGCAAATTAGTTCAACCAATGTGGAA
This sequence comes from Smutsia gigantea, assembly GCA_032199065.1. NCBI lineage: Eukaryota > Metazoa > Chordata > Mammalia > Pholidota > Manidae > Smutsia > Smutsia gigantea. Next base: position 434,312 of record JAVSCE010011822.1, read on the forward strand.
AGCAGTATGGAGGTTCCTCAAAAAACTCAAAATAGAGGACTGCCGGGAAGATGGCGGTGTGAGCAGGGTGGCAGAAATCTCCTCCCAACACTATATTTATCTACGAAAACACAGCAAATACATCTATTCCTAAAAGAGAGACGAGAATACACAGGAAAACGCACAGCAATCAGCTACATCCGAGAGGACTCGGCACCCCAAGAGGCGGGTAAGATATGGAGCTGCGACCCGGCGGGACCCGAGCACTCCCCCACCCGAGCGCACTGGCGGGAGGAGAGGATTCGGAGCCGGGAGGGAGTGGAAGTACACCCCGCGAAGTAGCCAGCCCCGGGGACCTAGGCGGGGAGCGCTGACCCACATTGCGCAGTGCAGCGGAGATTGAAGAGACAGAGGGGCAGAATCTGAGCAGGGAATGCGCCAGGGTGCTTGCAGCTGGCTCCTGGGAAGGAAAAAAAAAGTGCGCGCTTTCTTCAGCGGTCTTAAAGAGACAGGAGGCCAGTGGAGGAGCCGGATCGCCCCAGCACACTCAGCCCAGCAGGCTGGGAGTCCTGGGGAGTTTCAGATGCCTTAGCTGGCGACTGGGGAAGCGTAGCCATACTTACACTTCTCACTGAGATCAACAGCCTCCTAGTCGTTCCCACTCCTGCCAGAGGAATAAAGGGCCCTGCGGAGTGGTGCAGCCACAGCTGTGGAATAGTGGGGCAATAGCGCCACCTACAGCATTCCCACAAAATCTACGTCCTGTGGGCATTTTTTTTGGTTTTTTGCTTTGTTTTTGTTTTTTCTTTTCTTTCTTTTTTTCTTTTGTTTCTGTCTTTATTTCTTTCTTCTATTTTTTCCTTTTTTTTCTCTTTTTTTTTCTTCTCTTTTTAAAGTCTTAAAGAGCCCAGCTGACATACGTGGCAACTATCAGTGACCAATTCTATACCCATGAAAAGACAGAGGAATATGGTTCAGACCAAAATCAACAAGACAACCCCAGAGAGGGAGTCTGTAGGGATGGAAATACACAGTCTTCCTGAAAAAGAATTCAGAATAAAAGTCATAACCATGCTGATGGACCTACAGAGAAATGAGCAAGAGCTGAGGGAGGAAGTGAGGGCACTGAGGAAAGACAATGCAGAAATCAGACAAGGGATCGACGGGCTTAACAGCAGAATGGATGAGATGCAACAGACTGTTAATGGAATAGACAACAGAGAACAGGAATAGAGAGCAGCTGAGGCAGAGAGAGATAAAAGGATTTCTAGGAATGAAAGAATATTAAGAGAACTGTGTGACCAATCCAAACGGAACAATATTCGCATTATAGGAGTACCAGAGGAAGAGGAGAAAGAAAAAGGGATAGAAAGTGTCTTTGAAGAAATAATTGCTGAAAACTTTCCCTCACTGGGGAAGGAAGCAGTCTTGCAGTCCACCGAAGCTCACAGATCTCCCAACACAAGGGATCCAAGGAAGACAACACCAAGACACATAATAATTAAGATGGCAAAGATCAAAGATAAAGACAGGGTATTAAAGGGAGCTAGAGAGAGAAAAAAGATCACCTACAAAGGAAAACCCATCACACTATCATCAGACTTCTCAACAGAAACCTTACAGGCCAGAAGAGAATGGCATGATATATTTAACGTTATGAAACAGAAGGGCCTCGAACCAAGAATATTGTATCCAGCACGATTATCATTTAAATATGATGGAGGGATTAAACAATTTCCAGACAAGCGAAAGTTGAGAGAGTTGCCTCTCATAAACCACCACTACAGGATATCTTAAATGGACTGCTCTAGATGGAAGCACACCTAAGGCTAAAAGGATGTCACCAGAGAAAATAAAATCATAGCAAAGAAAGCAGACCATCCAAATACTAACTAAAGGCAAAGAATAAAACACCTATTATAGAAAGAATGGAGGAGGAGGAATAAGGGAGAGAAATAAAGAAACATCAGACAGTGTTTACAATAACTTAACAGGAAAGTTAAGTTACATTGTTAGATAGTAGAGAAGCAACCTTTGAACCTTTGGTAACCACGAATCTAAAGCCAGCAATGGCAATAAGTACATATCTATCAATAATAACCCTAAATGTAAATGGACTAAATGCACCAATCAAAAGACACAGAGTAACAGAATAGATAAAAAAAGCAAGACCCATCTATATACTGCCTACAATAAACTCACCTCAAATCCAAAGATATACACAGACTAAAAGTGAAGCGATGGAAAAAGACATTTCATGCAAACAACAAAGAGAAAAAAGCAGGTGTTGCAGTACTTCTTTCAGACAAAATAGACTTCAAAACGGAGAAAGTAGCAAAAGATAAAGAAGTCCTTCAGATTACATAAAGATAAAGGGGTCAGTCTAACAAGAAGATATAAACATTATAAATATATATGCACGCAACACAGGAGCACCAGCATATGTGAGACAAATACTAACAGAATTAAAGGAGGAAATAGACAGCAATGCATTCATCTTAGGAAACTTCAACACACCACTCAATCCAGAGGACAGATCAACCAGACAGAAAATAAGTAAAGACACAGAGGCACTGAACAACACACTAGAACAGATGGACCTAACAGACGTCTACAGAACTCTACACCCAAAAGCAACAGGATACACATTCTTCTCAAGTGGACATAGAATATTTTCCAGAATAGACCACATACTAGGCCACAAAAAGAACCTCAGTAATTTCAAAAATATTGAAATCCTACCAACCAACTTCTCAGATCACCAAGGTATAAAACTAGTAATAAATTTTAGAAAGAAATCAAAAAGGCTCACAAATACATGGAGACTTAACAACACTCTCCTAATTAATCAATGGGTTAACCACCAAATGAAAACAGAAATCAAAGAATATATGGAGACTAATGACAACAACAACACAAAAGCCACAACTTCTGTGGGACGCAGCAAAGGCAGTTCTAAGAGGAAAGTATATTGCAATCCAGGCCTATTTAAAGAAGGAAGAACATTCCCAAATGAATAGTCTAAAGACACAATTACTGAAATTGGAAAAAGAAGAACAAATGAGGCCCAAAGTCACCAGAAGGAGGGACATAATAAAGATTAGAGAAGAAATAAATAAAATTGAGAAGAATAAAACAATAGAAAAAATCAATAAAACCAAGAGCTGGTTCTTTGAAAAAATAAACAAAATAGATAAACCCCTAGCCAGACTCATTAAGAGAAAAAGAGAATCTACACACATAAACAGAATCACAAATGAGAAAGGAAAAATCACGACAGACCCCACAGAAATACAAAGAATCATAAGAGCATATTATGAGAATCTATGTGCTAACAAGCTGGAAAACATAGAAGAAATGGATAACTTCTTAGAAAAATACAACCTTCCAAGACTCACCAAGCAAGAAACAGAAAAACTAAACAGACCAATCACCAGCGAAGAAATAGAATTGGTAATCAAAAAACTACCCAAGAACAAAACCCCCGGGCCTGATGGATTCACCTCTGAATTCTACCAGACATATAGAAAAGAAATAACACCGATTCTCCTGAAAGTTTTCCAAAAAATAGAAGAGGAGGGAATACTTCCAAACTCATTCTATGAAGCCAGCAATACTCTAATACCAAAACCGGGCAAAGACCTCACCAAAAAAGAATATGACAGACCAATATCCCTGATGAACGTACATGCAAAAATACTCAACAAAATATTAGCAAGCCAAATTCAAAAATACATCAAGAGGATCATACACCATGATCAAGTGGGATTCATCCCAGGGATGCAAAGATGGTACAACATTCGAAAATCCATCAACATCATCCACCACATCAACAAAAAGAAGAACAAAAACCATATGATCATCTCCATAGATGCTGAAAAAGCATTTGACACAATTCAGCATCCATTCCTGACTAAAACTCTCAACAAAATGGGTATAGGCGGCAAGTACCTTAACATCATAAAGGCTATATATGACAAACCCACAGCTAACATCATACCTAACAGCGAGACGCTGAAAGCTTTTCATCTAAGATCGGGAACAAGACAGGGATGCCCACTCTCTCCACTGTTATTCAACATAGTACTGGAGGTCCTAGCCACAGCAATCAGACAAAACAAAGACATACAAGGCATCCAGATTGGTAAAGAAGAAGTCAAATTGTCACTATTTGCAGATGACATGATACTCTACATAAAAAACCCTAAAGATTCCATTCCAAAACTACTAGAACTAATATCTGAATTCAGCAAAGTTGCAGGATACAAAATTAACACACAGAAATCTGTTGCTTTCCTATACACTAATGATGAACTAACAGAAAGAGAAATCAGAAAAACAATTCCATTCACAATTGCATCAAAAAGAATAAAATACCTAGGAATAAACCTAACGAAGGAAGTGAAAGACCTGTACTCTGAAAACTACAAGACACTCCTAAGAGAAATTAAAGAGGACACTAACAAATGGAAATGCATCCCATGCTCTTGGCAAGGAAGAATAAATATTGTCAAAATGGCTATACTACCTAAAGCAATCTACAGATTCAATGCAATCCCTATCAAACTACCAACAGCATTCTTCAATGAACTGGAACAAATAATTCTAAAATTCATATGGAACCACAAAAGACCCCGAATAGCCAAAGCAATCCTGAGAAGGAGGAAAAAAACAGGGGGAATTACACTCCCTGACTTCAAGCTCTACTACAAAGCCACAGTAATCAAGACAATTTGGTATTGGCACAAAAACAGACCCACAGACCAGTGGAACAGAATAGAAAATCCAAACATTAACCCAAATATATACAGTCAATTAATATTTGATAAAAGTGCCTTGGATATACAATGGGGAGATGACAGCCTCTTCAGCAGCTGGTGTTGGAAAAACTGGACAGCTACATGTAAGAGAATGAAACTGGACTACTGTCTAGCCCCATACACAAAAGTAAACTCAAGGTGGATCAAAGACCTGAATGTAAGTCATGAAACCATAAAACTCTTAGAAAAAAACATAGGCAAAAATCTCTTGGACATAAACATGAGCAACTTCTTCATGAACATATCTCCCCGGGCAAGGGAAACAAAAGCAAAAATGAACAAGTGGGACTATATCAAGCTGAAAAGCTTCTGTACAGCAAAGGACACCATCAGTAGAACAAAAAGACATCCTACAGTATGGGAGAATATATTCATAAGAAACGTATCTGATAAAGGGTTGACATCCAAAATATATAAAGAACTCATGCACCTTAACAAACAGAAAGCAAATAATCCAATTAAGAGATGGGCAGAGGACATGAATAGACACTTCTCCAAAGAAGAAATTCAGATGGCCAACAGGCACATGAAAAGATGCTCCACATCGCTAATCATCAGAGAAATGCAGATTAAAACCACAATGAGATATCACCTCACACCAGTGAGGATGGCCAACATCCAAAACACAAACAACAACAAATGTTGGCGAGGATGTGGAGAAAGGGAACCCTCCTACACTGCTGGTGGGAATGCAAATTAGTTCAACCATTGTGGAAAGCAGTATGGAGGTTCCTCAAAACTCAAAATAGAAATACCATTTGACCCAGGAATTCCACTCCTAGGAATTTACCCTAAGAATGCAGCAGCCCAATTTGAAAAGGACAGATGCACCCCTATGTTTATTGCAGCACTATTTACAATAGCCAAGAAATGGAAGCAACCTAACTGTCCATCAGTAGATGAATCGATAAAGAAGATGTGGTACATATACACAATGGAATATTATTCAGCCATAAGAAGAAAACAAATCCTACCATTTGCAACAACATGGATGGAGCTAGAGGGTATTATGCTCAGTGAAATAAGCCAAGCCGAAAAAGACAAGTATCAAATGATTTCACTCATATGTGGAGTATAAGAACAAAGAAAAAAACTGAAGGAACAAAACAGCAGCAGACTCACAGAACCCAAGAACGGACTAATAGTTACCAAAGGGAAAGGGACTGGGGAAAATGGGCGGGAAGGGAGGGATAAGAGGGAAAATGGGGCATTACGATTAGCAGATGTAACGTTGCGGGGGTACGGGGAGGGCAGTACAACTCAGAGAAGACAAGTAGTGATTCTATAGCATCTCACTACGCTGATGGACAGTGACTGTAATGGGGTTGCTGGGGGGGACCTGATGAAGGGGTAGTTTAATAACCGTAATATTGCGCATGTAATTGTAGATTAATGATAATAAAATAAATTATATTTAAAAAAAAGTAAGCAATAAATTATACAATAATAGAACCTCATTGGAAAAAAAAAACTCAAAATAGAAATACCATTTGACCCAGGAATTCCACTCCTAGGAATTTACCCTAAGAATGCAGCAGCCCAATTTGAAAAGGACAGATGCACCCCTATGTTTATTGCAGCACTATTTACAATAGCCAAGAAATGGAAGCAACCTAAGTGTCCATCAGTAGATGAATGGATAAAGAAGATGTGGTACATATACACAATGGAATATTATTCAGCCATAAGAAGAAAACAAATCCTACCATTTGCAACAACATGGATGGAGCTAGAGGGTATTATGCTCAGTGAAATAAGCCAAGCCGAAAAAGACAAGTATCAAATGATTTCACTCATATGTGCAGTATAAGAACAAAGAAAAAAACTGAAGGAACAAAACAGCCGCAGACTCACAGAACCCAAGAACGGACTAATAGTTACCAAAGGGAAAGGGATTGGGGAGGATGGGTCGGAAGGGAGGGATAAGAGGGAAAAAGGGGCATTATGATTGCAGATATAATGTTGGGGGGGCATGGGGAGGGCTGTACAACTCAGAGAAGACAAGTAGTGATTCTATAGCATCTCACTACACTGATGGACAGTGACTGTAATCGGGTTGGTGGAGGGGACCTGATGAAGAGAGTAGTTTAATAATCATAATATTGCACATGTATTGTGGATTAATGATCCAAACTAAATTATAAAGCAATAAAAAAAAAACAAAGGAAAACCCAGCAGGCTATCATCAGACTTCTCAACAGAAACCTTACAGGCCAGAAGAGAGTGGCATGATATATTTAATGCAACGAAGAAGAAGGGCCTCGATCCAAGGATACCCCACCCGGCAAGGTTATCTTTTAAATTTGACGGAGGGATTAAACAATTTCCAGATAAGCAAAAGCTGAGAGAATTTACCTCCCACAATCCACCTCTACAGTGCATTTTGGAGGGACTCCTATATATGGAAGTATTCCTAAGACTAAATAGATGTCGCCCAAGGGATAGACAAAGAGTACAGAATATGATTCTTAACATACAAAGAATGGAGGAGGAAGAAAAAAGAGGAGAAAAAAAAAGAATCTTTAGGTTATGTTTATAATAGCATACAAAGTGAGTTAAATTAGACTTTTAGACAGTAAGGGAATTACCTTGAACCTTTGGTAGCCACAAATCTGAACCATGCAATGGCAATAAGTACATACCTATCGATAATCACCCTAAATGGACTGAATGCACCAATCAAAAGATGTAGAGTCACTGAACAGAAAAAAAAACAAGACCCATCTATATGCTGACTTCAAGAGACTCACTTCAAGCCCAAAGACATACACAGACTAAAAGTAAGGCGATGAAAAAAGATATTTCATGCAACTAATAGAGAGAAAAAAGCAGGAGTTGCACTACTTGTATCAGACAAAATACACTTCAAAACAAAGAAAGTAACAAGAGACAAAGAAGGACATTACATAATGATAAATGGGTCAGTCCAACAACAATATAACCATTATAAATATCTATGCACCCAACACAAGATCACCTACATATGTGAAAGAAACACTAACAGAATTAAAGGGGGAAATTGAATGCAATGCATTCATTTTAGGACACTTCAACACACCACTCACTCCAAAGGACAGACCAACAAGACAGAAAATAAATAAAGAGACAGAGGCAGTGAACAACGTATTAGAACACATGGACCTAATGGACATCTACAGAACACTCCATCCAAAAGCAAAAGGACACACATTCTTCTCAAGTGCACATGGAACATTTCCAAGAATAGATCACATACTAGGCCACAAAAAGAACCTCATTAAATTCAAAAAGATTGAAATTGTACCAAGGAGCTTCTCAGATCACAAAGGTATGCAACTAGAAATAAATTACACAAAGAAAACGAAAAAGCCCACAAACATATGGAGGCGTAATAACATGCTCCTACATAATCAATTTATCAATGACCAAATAAAAGCAGAGATCAGGCAATATATGGAGACAAATGACAACAAGAATTCTACACCGCAAAATCTATGGGATGCAGCGAAGGCCGTGCTAAGAGGGAAATATACTGCAATACAGGCCTTCCTCAGGAAAGAACAATCCCAAATGAACAGTCTAAACTCACAATTAATGAAACAAGAAAAGGAAGAAAAATGAGGCCCAAAATCAGTAGAAGGAGGGACATAATGATTAAAGCAGAAATAAATAAAATTCAGAAGAATAAAACAACAGAAAGAATCAAGGAAAGCAGGAGCTGCTTCTTTGAGAACATAAACAAAATAGATAAACCCCTAGCCAGACTTACCAAGAAAAAAGAGAGTCTACATATAGAAACAGAATCAGAAATGAGAAAGGAAAAATCACTACGGACACCACATAACTACAAAGAATTAGGAGAGAATACTATGAAAAAATATATGGTAACAGACTGGATAACCTACAAGAAATGGACAACCTTCTAGAAAAATTCAACCTACCAAGGCTGACCCAAGAAGAAACAGAAAATCTGGAAAGACCAATTACCAGCAAAGAAATTGAACTGGTAATCAAAAAACTACCTAAGAACAAAATTCCTGAACCAGATGGTTTCATTGCTATATTTTATCAAACATTTAGTGAAGACTTAATACCCATCCTCCTGAAACTCTTCGAAAAAGTAGAAGAGGAGGGAATACTCCCAAACTCACTCTACGAGGCCAACATCACTCTAATATCAAAACCAGGCAAAGACACCACAAAAAAAGAAAATTACAGGCCAATATCCCTGATGAACATAGATGCAAAAATACTCAACAAAATATTAGCAAATTGAATTCAAAAATACATCAAAAGGATCATCCATCATGGTCAAGTGGGATTAATTCCAGGGATGCAAGGATGGTACAACATTCGAAAATCCATCAACATCATCAACCACATCAACAAAAAGGACAAAAACCACATGATCATCTCCATCGATGCTGAAAAAGCATTCGACAAAATTCAACATCCATTCATGAAAAAAACTCTCAACAAAATGGGTAGAGAGGTCAAGTACCTCAACATAATAAAGGCCATATATGACAAACCCACAGCCAACATTATACTTAACAGTGAGAAGCTGAAAGCTTTCCTTTAAGATTGGGAACAAGACAAGGATGGCCACTCTCCCACTTTTATTCAACATAGTTCTGGAGGACCTACCATGGCAATCAGACAACACAGAGATATAAAAGGCATCCAGATTGGTAAGGAAGAAGTCAAACTGTACCTGTTTGCAGATGACATGATAGTGTACATAAAAAAACCCTAAAGAATCCACTCCAAAACTACTAGATCTAATATCTGAATTCAGTAAAGCTGCAGGATACAAAATTAATACACAGAAATCTGTTGCATTTCTATACACTAATGGTGAACTAGCAGAAAGAGAAATCAGGATAACAATTCCATTCACAATTGCATCAAAAAGAATAAAATGCCTAGGAATAAACCTAACCAAGCAAGTGAAAGACTTATACTCTGAAAACTACAAGACACTCTTGAGAGAAATTAAAGAAGTCACCAATAAATGGAAACACATCCTGTGCCCATGGATAGGAAGCATTAATATTGTCAAAATGGCCATCCTGCCTAAAGCAATCTACAAATTCAATGTAATCCCTATCAAAACACCAACAGCATTCTTCAATGAACTAGAGCAAATAGTTCTAAAATTCATATGAAACCACAAAAGTCCCTGAATAGCCAAAGCAATCCTGAGAAGGAAGAATAAAGCAGGGAGAATTACGCTCCCTGACTTCAAGCTCTACTACAAAGCCACAGTAATCAAAACAATCTGGTACTGGCACAAGAACAGACCCATAGACCAATGGAACAGACTAGAGAGCCCTATATAAACCCAAGCATATATGGTTAATTAATATATGATAAAGGAGCCATGGATATACAATGGAGAAATGACAGTCTCTTCAACAGCTGGTGTTGGCAAAACTGGACAGCTACATGTAAGAGAATGAAACTGGATTACTGTCTAACCCCATACACAAAAGTCAACTCAAAATGGATCAAAGACCTGAATGTAAGTCATGAAACCATAAAACTCTTAGAAAAAAATACGCAAAAATCTCTTGAACATAAATATGAGCAACTTCTTCATAAATATATCTTCCCGGGCAAGGGAAACAAAAGCAAAAATGAACAAGTGGGACGATGTCAAACTAAAAAGCTTCTGTACAGCAAAGGACACCATCGGTAGAACAGAAAGACATCCTGCAGTATTGGAGAATATATTCATAAATGACATATCTGAAAATGGGTCGACATCCAAATTATATAAAGAGCTTACGCACCTCAACAAACAAAAAGCAAATAAGCCAAAAAAAATTGGCAGAGGAGCTAAACAGACACTTCTCCAAAGAAGAAATTCAGATGGCCAAAAGGCACATGAAAAGATGCTCCACATCGCTAATCATCAGAGAAATGCAAATTAAAACCACAATGAGATATCACCTCACACCAGTTAGGACAGCCGCCATCCAAAAGACAAACAACAACAAATGCTGGTGAGGATGTGGAAAAAGGAGAACCGCCCTACACTGCTGGTGGGAATGTAAATTAGTTCAACCATTGTGGAAAGCAGTATGGAGGTTCCTCAAAAAACTCAAAATAGAAATACCATTTGACCCAGTATTCCACTCCCAAGAATTTACCCTAAGAATGCAGCAGCCCAGTTCGAAAAAGACATATGCACCCCTGTTTATCGCAGCACTATTTACAATAGCCAAGAAATGGAAGCAACCTAAGTGTCCATCAGTAGATGAATGGATAAAGAAGAGGTGGTACATATACACAATGGAATATTATTCAGCCATAAGAAGAAAACAAATCCTACCATTTGCACAAACAAGGATGGAGCTAGAGGGTATTATGCTCAGTGAAATAAGCCAGGTGGAGAAAGACAAGTATCAAATGATTTCACTTATCTGTGGAGTACAAGAACAAAGAAAAAACTGAAGGAACGAAACAGCAGTAGACTCACAGAACCCAAGAGTGGACTAACAGTTACCAAAGGCAAAGGGACTGGAAAAGATGGGTGGGAAGGGAGCGATAAGGGGGAAAAAGGGGAATTATGATGAGCACACATAATGTAGCGGGGTGGGGGTGATACGGGGAAGGCAGTTTAACACAGAGAACACAAGTAGTGATTCTATAGCATCTTACTACGTTAATGAATAATGACTGTAATGGGATATGTGGTGGTGACATGATAATAGGGGGAGTCTAGTAACTATAATATTGCTCACGTAATTGTACATTAATAATAGCAAAAAAGAAACACAAAAGCAAAAAACAACCCTATTAGAAAAATATTATCATCTCCACTTTACCAATGGTGGGACTTCACCAAGGTGGGACTCTAAGTAACTTGCCCAGAGTCTCACACACCCCTTAAGAGCCAGCTTGGGTTTGAACCCAGACAGGTCTGTCTGACTGAAAGTCCTTGGTCTTAACCTTCCCAGCAGATGCTTCTTTATCAAATTTAAGAAAGCTTTAGAAACACCAGGATGGGCACCACAATGGATGAGACAATGACCTTGCCCTCAGGGAGCTTGCATTTTTGGCTGGGTTCTCTTATGCTAGTACATTATCAATTTAGATCACAAGTCTGTAAGTATTTTCTTATGGATAACACAACTTTATCTTAAAGATAGTTGAGACATTAAAACCTGTTACAAAAACTTGGATAAAAAGCCTCCAGTATCTTCAGGGTTTACAGCTTAAATACTATCACATCTTTCTTAGTTTTCAATGCCAGGACAAAACCAGCTGAGTTTAACTGACATCAACTTTTCTAGTTCTAGTTCAGCTCTCCTTTTATTTTTCCTCCTCAGAGTCGGAAACACACACTTTGTCAAGAAGACCCCATCCTTTTGGCACCCCACAGGCTCACCATGGGAGTGGCCCTCCCAGGTAAGGTGATCAATCTGGCCTCCTCCCCGGCTTCCAAACAGGGCAGCATTTTCACTGGCCTGCACACACCAGCAGTAGCCAGCAAGGGAGAAGCTCCCGGGAGGGCAGGTGGCCTGCAGCACCCTTCCCTCCTTCCTACCCTCTCAGCAGCTCTGGGCCCTCTGCCTTCCACCCTGCAGGCACAGAAGAGTGAGACAGTGCTTGTGCATCGCCCTGACTGTGTCTTTTGAGCTCTTGCACATGCTTATTTGCAGAGAAATATCAAGACAACATTCCATTCTCATTTAGCAGAGTAATGACAAGTAACTCAAATCCAAAGAAAGAGGACTGGCAGAGACCAGCACTGAACACCCCATGCAGATCAGAGAGGAAGGTTATCAAACAGGGTTAAGAACCCAAATCATGGAGAGGGCAAATTTCCACTCAAGACTCTGATCAAACAACCAAACCCTCCTGGTCCTCCCACTTGCTTTGAATTTAATATTCCTAGGCTTTGCAAGCTATTGGTATATTCATTCAGATTTTCAATTCTTCCTAAATCAGTACTTCTGTAAATGGCTTTTGAGTCAAGTGTGAGAAATGCAAAGGTACTGACTCCATTTTCTCTTTCCCACATTCTGTAAATATCAGCATCACCAACTTCCTCAGGAGATCACAATATTGACATGAATCTTTAAAGGAGTCAAAATAATTGTTAGGATGCTTCTACCATTAATGAAGATTTAATTAATTTTAGTTTTATGCAACCAGTAAAGAAATGTAAAATTTTATAGTTGAATTACAAGGGAATATTTAAGTATCAAAAGGAAATAGAACCAGACTTCTAGGAAGATGGCAGCGTGAGCAGGGCGGCGGAAATCTCCTCCCAAAACCATATATATTTATGAAAATACAACAAATAACAACTATTCCTAAAAGAGAACAGTAGATACAGTACAACAGCCAGGCTACAGCTGCACCTGCGGGGACTCAGTGCTTCATGAAGCAGGTAGGATACAGGGCCGCGACCCAGCGGGACCCGAGCGCTCCCCCACCCCAGTGCACCGGCATGAGGAAAGGATTCGGAGCGGGAGGGAGTGGAGGCATGGGCCAGCCAAATAACCAGCCCTGGTGATCTGTGCCAGGAGCGCTGACACACAACACGCAGTGTATCAGAGATTGGAGAGACAGAGGGGCAGGATCTGAGAGGGACGGCGCAGGCGGGTCCTCTCAGCGGGCTCCCTGGGACAAAAGAGAGTGCATTTTTTTAAAAGTCTTAAAAAGACAAGGGCCCAACAGCAGAACAAAATCGTCCAAGTGCACTAAGCCCAGCAGGCTGGGAGTCCTCGGAAATTTCAGACCCCTAGGCCGGCAGCCGAGCAAAGGAGCCGCGCCGAGGCTTCCCAAAGAGATCAGCAGCTCCCATTCGTTCCGCCACTCCGGCCGGTGCCACAAAGGGTCCAGGGGAACGGAACAGTGGAGCATCAGCACCACCTACAGCAACTTCACAGAATATACTCCCGGCGGGCATTTTTTGTTGTTGTTTTGTTTTTCTTGTTGCTGGTTTTTTTTCCCTTTTTCCTTTTTTTCTTCGTTTTTTCCCTTTTCTATTTTTCCTTTCTTCCTTTTTTTTTCTTTTTAAAAGTCTTAAAGAGCCCAGCTGACACACATGGCACCTACCAGCAACCACTTCTATCACCATGAAAAGACAGAGGAATATGGTACAAAAAAAGCTTACCCACACAACCCCAGAGAGAGAGCCTGATGGGATGGACATGCACAATCTTCCTGAAAAAGAATTCAGATTAAAAGTCATAACCATACTGATGGATCTACAGAGAAATATGCAAAAGCTAAGGCAGGAGGTGAGGGAAGTGAGGAAAGACAATGCAGAAATCAGACAAGCGATCGACGGGCTTAGCAGCAGACTGCACGAGATGCAAGAGACTGTTAATGGAATACAAATCACAGAACAGAAATACAGAGAAGCTGAGGCAGAGAGAGAGATAAAAGGATCTCTAGGGAATGAAAGAATATTAAAAGAACAGTGACCAATGGAAACGGAACAATATTCGCATTATATGAGTACCAGAAGAAGAAGAGAAAAAGGGATAGAAAGTATCTGTGAAGAAATAATTGCTGAAAACTTCCCCAAGCTGGGGAAGGAAACAGTCTCTCAGACCATGGAAGCCCACATATCTCCCAACACAAGGGGCCCAAGGAACACAACAACAAGACACATAATAATTAAGATGGCAAAGATCAAAGGTAAGGACAGAGTATTAAAGGCAGAGAGAGAGAGAAAAAAGATCACCGACAAAGGAAAACCACTCAGACTATCATCAGACTTCCCAATAGAAACCTTACAGGCCAGAAGAGAATGGATGACATATTTAACGTAATGAAACAGAAGGGCCTCAAACCAAGAATATTGCATCCAGCATGATTATCACTTAAATTTGAGGGAGGGATTAAACAATTCCCAGACAAGCGAAAGCTGAGGAAATTTGGCTCCCATAAACTACCTCTACACGATATCGTAAAGGGACTGCTCTAGATGGAAGCACTCCTAAGGCTAAAAAGATGTCACCAGAGAAAATAAAATCATAGCAAAGAAAGCAGACCATCCAAATACTAACTAAAGGCGAAGAATAAAACACCTAGTATATAAAGAATGGAGGAGGAAGAATAAGAAGGGAGAGAAAGAATCATCACACAGTGTTTACAAAACTTAACAAGAAAATTAAGTTAGATTGCTGAATAGTAAAGAAGCTACCCTTGAACCTTTGGGAAGCACGAATCTAAAGCCAGCAAGGCAATAAGTACATATCTATCGATAATCATCCTAAAGGTAAATGGACTGAATGCACCAATCAAAAGACACAGAGTAATAGAATGGATAAAAAAGCAAGACCCATCTATATGCTGCTTACAGGAGACTCACCTCAAACCCAAACATATACACAGACTAAAGGTGAAGCGATGGAAAAAGATATTTCATGCAAACAACAAGGAGAAAAAAGCAGGTGTTGCAGTACTTGTATCAGACAAAATAGACTTCAAAACGGAGAAAGTAGCAAGAGATAAAGAAGGACATTACATAATGATAAAGGGGTCAGTCCAACAAAAGGATATACCATTATAAATATCTATGCACCCAACACAGGAGCGCCGACATATGTGAAACAAATACTAACAGAATTAAAGGAGGAAATAGAAAGCAACGCATTCATTTTAGGAGACTTCAACACACCACTTACTCCAAAGGACAGATCAAACAGACAGAAAATAAGTAAAGACAGAGGCACTGAACAACACACTAGAACAGATGGACCTGAAAGACATCTACAGAACTCTGCACCCAGAAGCAACAGGATACACAATCTTCTCAAGTACACATGGAATATTTTCCAGAAGAGACCACATAGTAGGCCACAAAAAGAACCTCAGTAAAGTCAAAAATATTGAAATCCTACCAACCAACTTCTCAGATCACAAAGGTATAAAACTAGAAATAAATTTTAGAAAGAAATCAAAAAGGCTCAAAAATACATGGAGACTTCACAACATTCTCCTAATTAATCAATGGGTTAACGACCAAATCAAAACAGAAATCAAAGAATGTATGGAGACTAATTAAGACAACACAAAGCCACAACTTCTGTGGGACGCAGCAAAGGCAGTTCTAAGAGAAAAGTATATTGCAATCCAGGCCTATTTAAAGAAGGAAGAACATTCCCAAATGAATAGTCTAAAGACACAATTACTGAAATTGGAGAAAGAAGAACAAATGAGGCCCAAAGTCACCAGAAGGAGGGACATAATAAAGATCAGAGAAGAAATAAATAAAATTGAGAAGAATAAAACAATAGAAAAAAAATCAATGAAACCAAGAGCTGGTTATTTGAAAAAATAAACAAAATAGATAAACCCCTAGCCAGACTCATTAAGAGAAAGAGAATCTACACAAAAAAACAGAATCGGAAATGAGAAAGGAAAAATAACGACAGACCCCACAGAAATACAAACAATTATAAGAGAATATTATGAGAATCTATATGCTAACAAGCTGGAAAACATAGAAGAAATGGACAACTTCTTAGAAAAATACAACCTCCCAAGACTGACCAAGCAAGAAATAGAAAAACTAAACAGACCAATCACCAGCAACGAAATTGAATCAGTAATCAAAAAACTACACAAGAACAATATCCCCGGACCTGATGGATTCACCTCTGAATTCTACCAGACATACAGAGAAGAAATAACACCCATTCTCCTTAAAGTTTTCCAAAAAATAGAAGAGGAGGGAATACTTCCAAACTCATTCTATGAAGCCAGCATCACTCTAATACCAAAACCGTGCAAAGACCTCGCCAAAAAAGAAAACTACAGACGAATATCCCTGATGAACGTAGATGCAAAAATATTCAACAAAATATTAGCAAACCGAATTCAAAAATACACCAAGAGGATCATACACCATGATCAAGTGGGATTCATCCCAGGGATGCAAGGATGGTACAACATTCGAAAATCCATCAACATCATCCACCACATCAACAAAAAGAAGAACAAAAACCATATGATCATCTCCATAGATGCTGAAAAAGCATTTGACAAAATTCAGCATCCATTCATGATTAAAACTCTCAACAAAATGGGTATAGAGGGCAAGTACCTCAACATCATAAAGGCCATATATGACAAACCCACTGCTAACATCATACTTAACGGCAAGAAGCTGAAAGCTTTTCATCTAAGATCGGGAACAAGACAGGGATGACCACTCTCTCCACTGTTATTCAACATAGTACTGGAGGTCCTAGCCACGGCAATCAGACAAAACAAAGACATACAAGGCATCCAGATTGTAAAGAAGAAGTCAAATTGTCACTATTTGCAGATGACATGATACTGTACATAAAAAACCCTAAAGACTCCACTCCAAAACTACTACAACTAATATCTGAATTCAGCAAAGTTGCAGGATACAAAATTAACACACAGAAATCTGTTGCTTTCCTATACACTAACGATGAACTAACAGAGACAGAAATCAGAAAAACAATTCCATTCACAATTGCATCAAAAAGAATAAAATACCTAGGAATAAACCTAACGAAGGAAGTGAAAGACCCGTACTCTGAAAACTACAAGACACTCCTAAGAGAAATTAAAGAGGACACTAACAAATGGAAATACATCCCATGCTCTTGGCAAGGAAGAATAAATATTGTCAAAATGGCTATACTACCTAAAGCAATCTACAGATTCAATGCAATCCCTATCAAAATACCAGCAGCTTTCTTCAATGAACAGGAACATATAATTCTAAAATTCATATGGAACCACAAAAGACCCCGAATAGCCAAAGCAATTTCGAGAAGGAGGAATAAAACGGGGGAATTACACTCCCTGACTTCAAGCTCTACTACAAAGCCACAGTAATCAAGACAATTTGGTATTGGCACAAAAACAGACCCAAAGACCAGTGGAATAGAATAGAAAATCCAAACATTAATCCAAACATATACAGTCAATTAATATATGATAAGGGAGCCTTGGATATACAATGGGGAGATGACAGCCTCTTCAGCAGCTGGTGTTGGAAAAACTGGACGGCTACATGTAAGAGAATGAAACTGGACTACTGTCTAACCCCATACACAAAAGTCAACTCAAAATGGATCAAAGACCTGAATGTAAGTCACGAAACCATAAAACTCTAAGAAAAAAACATAGGCAAAATTCTCTTGGACATAAACATGAGTGACTTCTTCATGAACATATCTCCTCGGGCAAGGGAAACAAAAGCAAAAATGAACAAGTGGGACTATATCAAGCTGAAAAGCTTCTGTACAGCAAAGGACACCATCAGTAGAACAAAAGACATCCTACAGTATGGGAGAATATATTCATAAAAAACGTATCTGATAAAGGGTTGACATCCAAAATATATAAAGAACTCACGCACCTTAACACACAAAAAGCAAATAATCCAATTAAGAAATGGACAGAGGACATGAATAGACACTTCTCCAAAGAAGAAATTCAGATGGCCAACAGGCACATGAAAAGATGCTCCACATCACTAATCATCAGAGAAATGCAAATTAAAACCACAACGAGATATCACCTCACACCAGTGAGGATGGCCAACATCCAAAACACAAACAACAACAAATGTTGGCGAGGATGTGGAGAAAGGGGAACCCTCCTACACTGCTGGTGGGACTGCAAATTAGTTCAACCATTGTGGAAAGCAGTATGGAGGTTCCTCAAAAAACTCAAAATAGAAATACCATTTGACCCAGGAATTCCACTCCTAGGAATTTACCCTAAGAATGCAGCAGCCCAATTTGAAAAGGACAGATGCACCCCTATGTTTATTGCAGCACTATTTACAATAGCCAAGAAATGGAAGCAACCTAACTGTCCATCAGTAGATGAATGGATAAAGAAGATGTGGTACATATACACAATGGAATATTATTCAGCCATAAGAAGAAAACAAATCCTACCATTTGCAACAACATGGATGGAGCTAGAGGGTATTATGCTCAGTGAAATAAGCCAAGGCAAAAAAGACAAGTATCAAATGATTTCACTCATATGTAGAGCATAAGAACAAAGAAAAAAACTGAAAGAAAAAAGCAGCAGCAGACTCACAGAACCCAAGAATGGACTAATAGTTACCAAAGGGAAAGGGACTGGGGAGGATGGGCGGGAAGGGAGGGACAAGGAGGAAAAAAAGGGGCATTACGATTAGCAGACATAATGTTGGGGGGCGTGGGGAGGGCTGTACAACTCAGAGAAGACAAGTAGTGACTCTATAGCATCTCACTATGCTGATGGACAGTGACTGTAATGGGGTTGGTGGGGGGGGACCTGATGAAGGGGGTAGTTTAATAACCATAATATTGCATATGTGATTGTAGATTAATGATACCAAAATAAATAAATAAATAAATAAAAAGACCTAGAACCAAACCCGACATGGAGAGATGCCAACTTTCCCTTGGGGACATGCAGCACCGAATCCTTTCACAGTCAGAGAGTGGTGACTGTACTCACTGTCAGGTTCCAGTTGATCTGGGGGATCCGCATGTGAAGGTTGAGACTGAACAGAATCAACAAGACTCCAGTCACCACAAATGCACTGCAGCTTACAAACTCAAAAAAGTAGAGGCCTTCACACGGGGAACACTCCATGATGGTCTCGATGCAGATGAATGCAATCAGGGCCAAAATCTAGGAAGAAAATTGGAAACATACATGTATGTGTATATTTAGCACATATCCATGGACATTATGTGCCTGCCACACAAAAACGTGACCTAATTCAATTCTTGCATAGAAACAGGTATAGGGGCCTTAATGAAAGGACCAAATTCCTAATGTGAACAACTAAGCCCCCACCACCATACACTGAAACCAGTCTGGTGCGGTGTGGCTCTTGGGAGGAAGCAGAAAGGAACATCTCTGCAATGTTTTTAGTTCCTGTGTTGCGGTAAGTGGACACTGCCTACAACACTTTTAATTTATGTTCTCTACCACAATTATAACAAACACTGAGAGTACAGGATCCTAATGGTGTCCATTTTATGCCATCTCCAACTACAGTGGTTCATGCTGAGGTCACACAGGCTGACTGGGGCCCCTGATGGCTTTAAGAGCAGGACTGGTATAATTCCCTCTTCCCCCAATTAGAAGTCCCTAATAATGACGCCCACCTAATTAATTTATGAGCTGTGCTTTTTTAAATTTATCTTTGGGCTTGATAATAAAAGGATGGACTGGCAGTTTACAAAAAACTTAAAAATCTTCCAATCATAAAATCAATTTCTGTCTGAAGGATCAAAACAACATTCTGGCAAAATGTCCCAAGAGATTGGAGATCATAAAATCAAACAGTTATCAATGGAAATTACCAGGTGAACTTTTAAAAGCATGATTTCAGGGGACAGAGGAGTCCCAAAGGCTGAGTTAATGGCTCTGTGATCTTGCTCCTAAAACCAGATCCATCTCAGGCTCCTGGCGTCTACCCCACTTCTTTAATGGAACCCACCTGTCATGCCTGAGCCAGCGCTGCCAAGCAAACCCCACCTCAAAGGTCGAGGAAGTACAGGGAGGCACATCTGTGGACACAGATTTGTTCTTCGAGCCAGCAACATTGGCAGCCCCAGGAAGCTTGTTAGAAATGGGGAATCTCTGCCTGCCCCCCTTGACCTGCACAGTCAGAATCTGCTTTTTCGACAAGATCCCCAGATGTTTAAAGTGTAGGAAGTGTATGAGGCATGGGCTGTTCTGGGGCCCTTCTCTGCCTACTGGAGTCCCTCTCGTGCCTTTCAATGCTCACTCAGTGCCACCTCCTCCCAGTGCCTCCCCTGATGATGCCTCTCCCTGCGAGCCACCATTTGATTCCGTCCTCTCCCAGGAAAGCTTGCTTGTCTGTGACTGCATTCTCTCCTTTTTTATAATTACCACATTATGCATCTCTCTGTGTCCTGAGCTTTTTATGGGCAGGAGCCAATCCACCTTTCCCTACTCCCAAGGCACTAACCACTGTAACTTGCACACAACCAGCAAGCAGGGGTTCAGGGAGCCCCTACAAACCCACACCAACAATTCCTGATTGGGAATGGTGGGTCTGCTCTTTCCAGTGTGGATCCTTCCAGGCAGTAATCATAAAACACCCCTTCCCTAACAATATGTGGTCTTCTCACATTGCTATTTTAAGTCAACACATTACATATATGAGTGTTTAAGCACACACTTTGTGCTTCTCCTAATAGCTCTCCTTAAAATTCTCTACAAAACCACAGACTTTAATTCACCACCTGAATTACAAACCTGACTTGCAATCAATTCACAAAGAAATAGTTCATATAAAGGAAACTCCTAAACTTTTTTTTTAACCCCTGTAATTGGATCTAGTAATCTTGGGCAAGAAATAACACATTTTACTGATGAGTTACAAATATTTCTGGTATGCTAACTTCAACCGTATTGGTGAGGGAAAGTAATACCTACATTCTTAAATACTAAAATAAAAATGGTTTCAAGAATATGCAAATCTAATAGGCTATTCAATATAGCAGTGAATGAAACAGACAAACATCCCTGTTCTCTTTCTCATATTCTTATGAAGGGGAAGTTTTCAAAAATTAAAATAGTGTGTTAGGCAGTGATGAGTACAAAGAAAAATTAAAGCAGGGAAGGAGAATGAAATGTAACTAGTGTTTGAAATTTTAGGCAGAGTGACCATGGAAGGCCTCACTGGGAAAGTACTGAAAATATTACAAAGTTTACTACAGTTTATTACAAAGAATACTGAAGGATATGATTGGACAGCCAGATGAAGAAGTACACAGGGCAAGTCCAGAAGGGTCTTTGAACACAGGAGCTCCTGTCCCCATGGAGTTTGGAGAGAAGCACCCTCCCGGCACATGGATGCATTTTGTTTTTCCAACCTAGAAGCTCATTACCTTTCATGTCAAGAGTTTCTACAGAGCCTAATCTGTAGGCCCTGCCTTCTCAGAGGTCAGTGGTTAGAGCTGAAAGTCCCAGCCCTCTAATCACATGGTTGGTTCCCCCTGGCAGCCAGCCCCCATATCCTTAGGTGATTTCCAAAAGTCTTATTAATACAAATACAAATGTGGTTGAAAAGGGTTTGTTATAAATATCAAAAAACACTCTTACCTTTAAGGAAATTCCAGGGGTTTTAGGAGCTCAGTGCCAGAAATGGAAGGAAAACCTAATATATATTTCTCACTACAAATCACAGTATCACAAGTGTTCATAGGCAGAGATGTAGATACATAAATACACACACAAGTATACACATACAATAATTTAAACAATCCCCTACTGATAGGTATTTAGGTGGTTTCTAATGTTGTTTCTAAAAAGTAGTACCCTTTTTTTGTCTGCTTTCTGGGACAGCAAATGTCAAATTTTCCTCCAGCACAATGAAATCTAACAACCAATGCTGAAGTAAAACCTACTTGTTGACCACCTACAAGAAAATGAGGACTCAGTTATACTGGAAGCCAGCAACTTCGGAGCAACCAAACAGCCAAAAGTAATTCAATGTATTACAGTTTTTCAGAAGACAAATATCACATGTAAAATTGTACAGAGGCTTGGTTCAAGAAGATGAAAATAAGGAACAGGTATTGTATTTGCTTATTGGGAAATCATGGATGCCCTTGTAAAGAGGCCTTTCCATGTAGCACCTGCCAACTGACCATAAGTAAATATTTTCATCACTGGTAAGGAAATTGATATTAAAAGGTTGTCAGATTTGCACAACTGTGGCTAGTTATGATTGGCTACATCAAAAAGCAGGAAGGGAGGGTGAAAAGGGTTAGCTAATTAAGTCATAAAACCCCATGTTACTATTGATTGGAGTGTAAACTAACAAACCCTTTCTCGAGGACTGTGGAACTCAACAGTACCATTCCCCAATACATTCAGTTCTCCTTCTAGGCACATTGTAGGGTTGGAATTTGTGCTATGAGATTTTTCCCAAATCAGATTTGTTCTCAAGATGATGGATCTGCTACTTCAGGACATACTTGCCACTCCAGCTTCCTATGTATCACAGCTCCTCTGCCAGGTGGTGATAGAAAAGCAAAGGCATTTTGGGGATTCAGTTAATTGGAAGTTGAGTAAGAGATATATTCAATTAGGTTTAGCTGTCACTCCCACACATAGTTACTGTAGCCTTCCCACTATGGGAATGGCTTCCAGATATGCTCTGATGGAACATCATGATGAAAAAACAGGCCCTTTATAAGATAAATGTGTCCTGTCATGCCAAACTGGAAGTATGTGGGTGGTGAAGGAGAAATGGGATTTGGAACATATGGAGCCAGAAGCTAGTCTATGGAGAATTCTTTAGATCATCAAATGCATAAAACCGTTAAGTGGACAACTCTGTTTTTTATCAGTACCTAAATGGAAGTTTTGCCCTATGAGGAATATATTCAATAGTGAAGAGTATGTAATTATAAACATACTATACATTTTCTCTCTTTTTCATAGGAATCACATGAAATAGAATTTATCAGAATCCCAGGGTTTGTAGGGCAGCAACCTGTAGTGATACCACAAAGAGCCAGTACACATGTACTGTGTATCATGATACCAGTGTATCAGATTGCATTGTGATGTAGCTGATAAATCTTGAACTGGTGAAGTCCAACAGTCCCAAATAAAATAGCACAACAAAATTGCCTCCAACACATTGAAACAGCCTGAAGAAACAAATGTTCCAGCAATAACCTGCTACACATATCCAACAGAAAGGTGATGCAGGTAGAATATGACATATTAATGTAGAATGATGGTGCTCAATACAATGTAGTGGCAATCTAAAATTTTAATTGTTCTGGTGTACACCTAAATCGCAGACTGATTTTGTGTACTTTTTCACAATTTACTGATCATACTAAAATCCAAATACCATCTATATTACTGGAGGCCAAAAACAAAAACAGTAAAAAAAATTTTTTTTAATTTGTGATTTTCTGTGTTTTTCACTCTAAATATCCATTATTGCACTAAGTTTTATATTTTAAATTTCATATCTTTTTCCTTAAAGTGGGCCTCCAAAATGATGAGAGTCTCAAGCCCCTCAAAACCTGGGCCTGCTTCTGAGTCCCGGCAATGAAATGCGGGTGAGACCTGGTACTCCTGCAGCAGCCATCAGCAACCATAAGCAATTGCACCACACTGCCCCCATCTGCAGGGGAGGCCAGCACTGTTCCAGGCAGGGCAGCCTCTGAGGAAGGCTGGTGGGCAACCGGCCTCCCACTGACCAAAGAGAAGTGTGTAAAAAGAAGGAAACCCCCCTTGTGTTAAACCATTAGGGTTTCAGGTTTGTTACCACAGCATAACCCAGTTCCTGCTGCCCAGAAAGGGTACTTTTGCAGAATGCTAAATTTGCGTGTGTCCTGGATATCTAATACAAAACTGCCAACTTTACAGGATGAGTATGTTACCACCCCATTCACTCTTAAAGACAGCAGATCCAAATGGTTGTATAGACAAACTCTTTCCATATTGGCAAAGTAAAGATAATGACTATGTTATTTAAACTCTTAAAGAGAAGCACTGAATACTCAGAAGCTCAGGACTCCAACTATGTGGTAGGACTGTGGATAATCTTTTTCCTTATGTTAGCTTCTTATATTTTCCAAAATTTCTACAGTGAGTATTCGTGTCTTTATTTAAAAAACTAAATATTCTACGTGTAAACACTTTTTTTTGAAACATTCAGATTTATTTTGAGTTAAATGTTAGAGATCACTGAGAATCAATCCTTGTTTGTTTTGAAGCCATTTGACATTAAAATGACGTTAAAAATTTTAATGGAAAATTAGTCACTCTGCAAGCCAATGTTGGTCCCATTTCTTTATAAGAAGAGTTCATCCTCTCTAAAGCCTCCTTGATAACACACAATCCTCCTTCCTGGCCACCACCGAACGTGCAGGGCGTGGGTACAGAGCAGCCTCAGGGCCAGCACACAGTAAAAAGGCCAGCCTTACTCTCACCACTGTGATGGCAAGGACCTCCAGAAAGGAACAGTCTCCCTAGTGTCTATGCAGACGTCTTCAAAGATTAGACAGAATCCTAATCTTTCTTGATCACCAGTTTACCAAAGGACCTAATGAAGCTCATTTAAAAATATACATACAAGCAAAAATCACTGCATTTAAAAAGAGTTTTAAGGAGCCTAGAAACCACCAGATGCAAAAATGACTGTCCATCTGAAGACTGTCTATGACAACGTGACTCTATAGTAGCTCCTATTTATATAGCCATACAACTTGTGCAGTGACCCTGATCACTCTGTGGCACCTGGAGGCTGCTGTGCTTAGAGTCTCAGTTCCAGCCCAAGCCCACACACCCCATCATACACACAGAGACAGATAGCTAACCAGGGGCTCAGTGCCCAGGGTACCAAAGTTAGAAGACTGAGGGTCACTGAGGGGTTGGGCGGCAGCCGGAGGCTTTTGAAGGCTTTGTGGAGAGCACTCGTTCAGGTGGTCTTAGAGGAAAAGCAGGAAGAAGGTTTGTGTGAGGTTGGTAAGGCTTAGTTTTCAAATTAGGTTTCTTGGTTGGGGGTGAGGTAGAGGGCAGGGTCAGAACCTAGTCCCTCACCAAAGCACCTCCATCTTCCACTTACATTCCCATTCACAGTAGTTCCTCAACTTTGCTGACCAAAGAACAAAACACCTGTTAACAGCCTCCTGAACTGATGCTCCAGGAAGCACAGTTTGCAAATCATTAGTCTGGTTCTTACATTAGGAAAATCTTTCAGTTGTACTTTAAAAAACAAATTTTTTAAGTTTGAAAACTAGTATTGCAGTCTGACCCTTTCAGTTATACAGGAGCAGCCTGAATTCACACAGTGTGCTAGGAGGTGGCCCCATCAGCCACACGGCTTTTGGTTTTCTTATGCTAAGCCCTGTGCTATTTCCACCTTAACTGTATTCCTGGTCTTGGGACACTCAGAGCACGTCAGCATATTAACAGTTCTGGAAAGCCTCATTGTTTACCTTTATTTGACACGTGGGTCATGTTACCTGAAGAATTTCTTTTTCCCCCTCAGCATGCCCATTAACACTAGATAGTGTTTGGAGGAAAACCGGTTTGGGAAACACAAAAAGCAAGTGGCCAGTACTCAACTTTGTCGGGTGATTCACATTTACTTGCACAGAGGAAAACACAGAAGCTCATTTACCTGGCAGGGTAACAACTAACTAAGGACCCTGGTAAATGAGTGATGAACACACACACACACACACACACACACACACACACACACACAGAGCAAGGTCCAAAGTACCTTCAGAATCAGACCAAGCTCTAATCAGCTCTAGCACATTCAAAATTAAAATGTCTCTGTTCCCACTAAGCCTGAAAAAAATATCTGAAAGATGAGACATGGCTCATATTTAGCCACAAAGACTCAAAAGGCAAGTTGCTAAAATGCTGCTTCTGCTGAAGACCTCAAGATGTGAAGAACAGAGAACCCAGAGAGGGCAGGACAGGGCAAGGCAGTAACTGCACTTCAGAAACAGCTCCATTCCTATCACCTCACTGGGATGCTAGCATGGGATCCGGAGCTAGAACTACAGAAGGGGCACAACGCCTTAGGCCACCATCTTTCTGAGACCTGAGGCCAGAGGTCTTAAGCCACTTTATCTATGTACATGTTTGTTAAATGACAGATCACCTTAAAACTTAAGTTCCCAGAAGCTGCTTCCTATGGTCTGCAAAGGCCTCAAACAGCTAAACTGCACACTGCCAGGCACCTCAGGAAAGCAGTGACTTAGGTTTAGGGAGCATCAGTAATGTAGGGATGCTCCCAGGCCCTGTGCTGGGCACAGCCCATTGGTTATCTCTGATATTCACACCCACCCTGGAAGCAGTTGGCAGCTCCACTGTGCAGCCCAGAAGGTTTGTGCAAGGCCTCAAAGCTAATTCTTCCACATACCTTGTTCTCCTATACCAGATGCCTAACATTTAATTTACCCAGGAGCTGGTCCCTCCCCCCACCCTTGACCATGGGAAACAGCATCACTGCTTGATTTCTCTTCAAGAAACACAACATGAGACCCAGGGAGCCAGTGCCATGAGGGCCTCTGACAATGCCTACCACCTGATCATTCATTCTCAAAGGGATCTGACTACAGTAACATCTTAATTTTTTCAAGAAAAATAAGCCATGAGTTGCTCCCCTCAAGAAAGGCCCTCCCATAGGACGGTAGATTTAAAACATTTCCCTCCTCTCCCCAGAGACAACAGAGCAATGAGCAAATATTTTTTGGTTCCCAAACAAAGGGGTTAATTGCAGGTGTAAATTATTTAGTGGCAATGGCAATCAATATCTTTACATGTGATCTTTGGTTTCATTGCTTTTCTCCAGCTATAAACAGTGCATAAGCCATGGATTTGAGAAATGCAAAGAATTAAAACTACCTGCTCTTGAAAGACAGGGACACTGTCAGGAGCTAAAGCCAAGCAGGCTGGCAGGGAGCACAAACTGGGCACTAGGATTAGTTAAGCAAAGGAGCCAAGGGGCGGAGGCAAGTAAGTTCCTTATTGTTGAGAAGAAAGGGAAAGATGGGGACAAAAGGAGGAGGCAGCCACGGACTCAGAGAGGTCAGAAGAAAAGAGGGAACCAAGGCAGTGGCAGTTCTGCCAGGTACCGAGGGGGCAGCCCGGCCAGCCACACTCCAAGTTGTGCATGCTTCAAAGCCTGGCGGCTATGTTTTCATAGCCGAGGATGAAAGGGCTCAGGCTGTCACGGCTCCAGGAAGCTGCTGCCTTGCTTTGGTATGAGTTTGGCCCACGTCACCAGGCCTACTCCACCAGCCTCCTGACACCTTTTCCAAGCTGGGTTCTACTGTTTAAGTACTTTTGCTATTTTGAAATCCTAAAGCTAAACATAAGCTAAGAGCTGAATTCAGGAGACTGTACTTCAGGTCCTTTCTTTGGCAAGACTCTCACCTTTAAGATTAATTCACTTAAAGAGTATAAGTGAGCTCTAATGCACCCACATTAAACCCACAGGTTACTGGTCAACAATGGCTGGCCACAGCATGTCACAATCTCAAATTAAAATAGGCTTATTTTTGGACATCCAAATACCCAGAGCACACAAACAGTATTACCCAATGAAGCACAAAACATTTTCTTGTTTTGAAAAAAAAGTCTAGAAAACCTTATTATGTGGTTTGATGATATAATTGCACATGATTTCAGAAAACCACAGGATGGTCAGCAACTTTCTTGCCAAAAAATGCCCACAACATTTTACTGTAAATGCCACCCTGCCGAAAAAGCTACATTTTCAGACTGTTTAAATTAGTAATGGAGCAAAAACAATGCATATGTAGAGGACACAGGAAACAAGCCGCCTCCAAACCGTACACATCTGAAGATGTTTAACCAAGCTACTGGCATTCAGACTTTGTTTTCCCCATTCCTTCCTTGTGTTCTAGCTTCATGGATGAAGCTGAAATCCCAGGAATCAGCGTCACACCCTCACATGATTCAAAAACAAAACCTTTCTCCTTTCCTTCCTCTTCCTGCTTTAATTCTTGGGTACCTCCAACCTAACATCTCTGACAAACCTCTTTAACTGAATGGGAAGCAGGGCACTGCTTTTATCACTCAATGAAGAAAACAGCAGGCCAAGAGTAGCTTTTTGCTAAAAATTAATTTAGGCCAAAGTACTGAACCACATGTCCTAAGAGGCCAGGAGGAGGTCCACTTGGAAAACTCAGCTCAGCCAGGAGACCCACAGCCGTAACAGCCCCAGCGCCTCCACATCACCCTACGGACGGAGTCGGGCAGAAGAGGAGTCTCCTTAGCAGCCAAACCCAAGACTCATGGGGCCTCACACACAGATTCAGGTTTCTGGGTAGTCAGGTACCTTCCTCCATACCTTACCACACAAATTTGGGGACTATTACTCAGCACTGTCTCTGCAAATGGTGTTCCTAGCTCCAGAGACAGTAAGAGCAATGGCCCCGTGGCGCTCTTAAGAAATTCCCCACTTGCTGAGCCCTTCTACTATGGGTAAATGTTGCGCTGGGCACTGCCACCAGCCTTACCAGCCTTTTCTTGTTTTATTTATTCTTCGTTCCATCCTGTGAGGAACATAGTTGGTTTACTTTGTTTTTAATCATGATATAATTCACATACCATAAAATTCACCCATTTAAAGTGTACAATTCAGTGGTTTTCAGTAAATTCCAAGTCATGCAACCATCACCACTATATAGGTCCAGAACATTTTCATCACCCTCAGAGGAACATGGTTTTTAATCCCCATCCTATTGATGAAGAAATTAAGGGAAAGATGCTGAGCAACCCATCGGAGATCACAGTCTCCAGCACAGCTGGGCTGAATGCCAGTCCCTGACCCTGCACAGCACTGGCTGCTGCTGATCACCCCTTCATCTCCCTTGGCTGCCTCCCCACAAATGGTGGTTTCTCAACAAACACACATCCAAGCTGCTTGGGCTCCCACTCCCAAATCTACTTCCCTAGTCTTAGCTTGTATCTAACCTCCAGATCCAGACTGAAACACTCCCACCCCCACCCCGGCCGTAGGGCATCTCCACCTAAATGTCCCCAGGCACCCACAAATAAGAGCACAAAAATTCGCCTTCCCTGACTTAGTTAATGCATCACCAGCCATTAGCATAGCCACTCAGCACACTACGGAGTCTCACAGTCCCGAGTTCTGACTTCAACTCTGCTACTTACTCGCTCTGGGCATGTTACTTCTCTTCTCTGGGCCTCTTTTATTCATCCATAAAATGGATGAGGACAATTCTTACCTTATTGGGTTTCTGAGAGGGTTAAATGTAAAATACTTAGCACCAATCCTGGCATATAGTGAGTGTTCAGCAAATGGTCGCTATTGTCATTACTGTGTGAAATATCCAACACAATTCAGCCCGTCCCACCAAGCTGAGTCTGGTTGGGGGAATGTGTACATGCTGTAGCATGTATCAAAATTTCCTTCTTTTTGAAGGCTAAATAATAGTCCACATATGTATGTGCACATTTTGTTTATCCATTCATTCATCTGTCGACAGACACATAGGCTGCTTCCACCTTCTGGCTATTATAAACAATGCTGCCATGAAAATGGGTGTATAAATATCTGTTTAGGTCCCTGCTTTCAATTCCTTTGAGTATATACCCAGAAGTGGGATTGCTGGCTCATGTGGTAATTCTACTTTTAATTTTTAGGAATCAAAAACTTAAGCATAAAAGAAAATGATGAAAGTGTGAAAATCAAAATAAGTAAAAACCCTTAAATATTAAATTTGAACAGAAAAAAATTAATATGAACTATTTTTTCTTCAAAAAAAAATAGCTGTATCCACTAAAAAGCCTAGAAATAACTTAGTAACAATGAGTATCCCTAGTGCCCAGATAGAGGCATCTATTAGTTCCCACTAACAGGAACAAGAACTTCTATGAGAAATGACTGATTCCAAGGGCAGGACACACACAAGATAAGCATATGAGAAAGCAAGGGTGCTATCCAAGACTACTGAGCTTGTACCAGGAGGGGGACACAGGAGTCAACCTGAAGGGTCTCCCAAAGGCCAACAAAGGGGCAATATAAGCATTATTATATATATTATATATATGTACCTATGTTATACATACATATATGTAATATAATATATATACTATATAAAATGTTTTATTACATGTAAATATTATATATAAAATAATCCAAATATTGGTTTCTAAATGCTATCAATTTTCACTTAAAGAAACTAGGGCTCCTTAGAGAATTCCAGGGCTGAGGCAGAAAGAAGGGACTAAGATAAGCCTGGAAATCTCAGTCAGGGAATGAAAGGAACATGTCTAAATGAGATTGGAGACAGCCCAAAGCGGCTGGCACTGGCCAAATCTGGGATAATTTGAGCATTGATATAAAAAATGATAGTTAAACATTAAAATCCATGAATAAAAGAGGAAGCCATGAGTCCCTACTAATATAAACGGGGGAGAAGGTAACACTATTCCTTATAGTTGAAAATCCAGCTAATGAATACAGAAAGATTGATGGATTTATAAAACAGGCATTTAGCTAAACCATAACAATACTTGATCTGAGCAAGAATCATCAATGCATATTAAAACTAATGAGTGAAGCCATGGACATACAATGGGGAAATGACAGCCTCTTCAACAGCTGGTGTTGGCAAAACTGGACAGCTACATGCAAGAGAATGAAACTGGATTATTGTTTAACCCGATACACAAAAGTAAACTCGAAATGGATCAAGGACCTGAATGTAAGTCATGAAACCATAAAACTCTTAGAAGACAACATAGGCAAAAATCTCCTGACTAGAAGCATGAGCGACTTCTTCCTGAACACATCTCCTCGAGCAAGGGAAACAAAAGCAAAAATGAACTCATGGGACTACATCAAACTAAAAAGTTTCTGTACAGCAAAGGACACCATCAACAGAACAAAAAGACATCCTACAGTATGGGAGAATATATTTGTAAATGACATATCTGACAAGGGGTTAACATCCAAAATATATAAAGAACTTACACGCCTCTACACCCAAAAAGCAAATAACCGGATTAAAAAATGGGCAGAGGGTATGAAGAGACAGTTCTCCAAAGAAATTCAGATGGCCAACAGACACATGAAAAGATGCTCCACATCACTAATTATCGGGGAAATGCAAATTAAAACCACAATGAGATATCACCTCACACCAATAAGGATGGCCAGCATTGAAAAGAGTAAACAACAAATGCTGGTGAGGATGCCGAGAAAGGGGAACCCTCCTACACTGATGGTTGCAATGTAAGCTAGTTCAACCATTGTGGAAAGCAATATGGAGGTTCCTCAAAACACTAAAAATAGAAATACCATTTGACCCGGGAATTCCACTCCTTGGAATTTACGCAAAGAGTACTTCTCAGATTCAAAAAGACATATGCACCCCTATTTTATTGCAGCACTTTTTACAATAGCCAAGAAATGGAAGCAACCTAAGTGTCCATCAGTAGATGAATGGATAAAGAAGAGGTGGTACATATACACAATGGAATACTATTCAGCCATAAGAAAGAAACAAATCCTACCATTTGCAACAACATGGATGGAGCTGGAGGATATTATGCTCAGTGAAATAAGCCAGGCAGAGAAAGACAAATGCCAAATGATTTCCCTCATTTGTAGAGTATAACAATGCAGCAAAACTGAAGGAACAAAATAGCAGCAGACTCAGAGACTCCAAGAAGGAACTAGAGGTTACCAAAGGGAAGGGGTGTGGGAGGGCTGTTGGGAAGGGTGGGAGAAGGGGATTGTGGGGTATTATGTTTAGTACACATGGTGTGGGGGATCACAGGGAAAACAGTGTAGCACACAGGGAAAACAGTGTAGCACAGAAAAGGCAGTGAATCTGTGGCATCTTACTACACTGATGGACAGTGACTGCATTGGGGTATGGGTGGGGACTTGATAATATGGGTAAATGTAGTAACCACATTGTTTTTTCATGTGAAACCTTCATAAGAGTGTATATCAATAATACCTTAATAAAAAAATATATATATATATATTTAATAAATAAATAAAATAAAACTCATGAGGGAAAATTTAAGAAGTTACAGGATATTTACAGTTTCAAAGTATCCTCCCCCTCCAAAAAAAAAAACACTAATTACACAGGAAAAAACAGCAACTTCACAGTGGAGAGGTCTGGCAAATATCACTTTAATCAAGTTAAGATGACCAGTAATGGAACACATCTACACCATTTGCCTCTGATACGATGCACTGAAAAGAACACATCATCCTTTCTGAGGTATTCCTGACAATACCACAAAATAACTGGCATCTAAATAGGAGAAAACGTCAGACAAACCCAAATTGAGGGACGTTCTACAAAATAACTGGCCTGTATCCTTCCAAAATGTCAATGTCAAAAAACACAAAGACTGAGGAACTTTTCCAGACTCAAGGAGATTAAAGAGATGTGACAGCTGAATGCAATACATGATCTGGGATGTTCTTACACAGTTTCAAGACAACCAGGGAAACAATGAATAAGGTCTATAGTTTAGCTATAGTACTGTATCATTGTTAATTTCCTGACTTTGATCAATATATTGTGGTTGTATGAGAAAGTAGTCTTATCTTTAAGGACACTCAAGTATTTAGGGATACAGAGGCATCAAGTCTGCAATATACTCTCAAAAGACTTAAAATATCACATTATATAAATATGCATGTACACATGCACACACAGAGAAAGCACATGGGGTGACAACATTAGGAGAATCTAGGTGAAAGTATGTATTTTGTGCTTCTCCTGCAACCTTTATGTAAGTCTGAAATTATTTTAAAACAAGAAGTTTTTTAAATTTAAATATTGAAATACATTCAATACATAAAAATTTATAAGTTTGTACAGACATTACAAGGGAGAAAAATCCCATTGTTCACCTTTGGAGGTTGTTAAAGCACCAGCTTATTATTAGGAAAACTGACACATAAAGGACAAAATCAAGCATGTACCTTCCCTTTCCTATACAATCTGTATTTCAGGTTAATCAAATGGATGATGAGGCAAAGTTCCCTCACATTATGCCAGCTAATAAATGCAGAAGGAATGGTAGAATTAGAAAACTACCAATTTGTAATGGACCTAGGCCAGTTTCTCAATCCATGCGAGAACTAGATGTTAAACTTTGCTGTCTGTTCACTTACCAAAATCATCCTTCCAACTCTCATGCATGTCATCTTCCACTGAAGCGTTCTTAGGCTCTTTGTTCAGCTCAAATAACCCTTATATCTCTCTCTGATTTCCTGTAGCTCTTGGTATACATGAGTGGTTCACATACTTGGTTCATATGGGGATCTTTTCAAAATTCTGATACCAACACTGTTCTCCAGAACAGGTTTTTCAAACTTGGCACTACTGACATTCTGAACCAGATCATTCTTTTTGGTGGGGGCCATCCTGTGCACTGTGTGACATTTAGCAGCAGCCCCAACCTCTCCCCACTAGATGCTGGTTCTCAACCCAACGCCTGTGGTAGCAACCAAAAAAGTCTCCGGACAGTGTCAGACGTCCCCTGAGAGGCAAAATCTCCTCCTACCTCCAATGAGAACCATTCTCTGTCAAAATACCAACAGCATTCTTCAAAGAACTAGAGCAAATATTTCTAAAATTCATATGGAACCACAAACAACCCCAAATAGCCAAAGCAATCCTGAGAAGGAAGAAGAAAGCTGGAGGGATTACACTCCCCAAATTCAAGCTCTGTTACAAAGCCACAGTAATCAAGACAATTTGGTACTGGCACAAGAACAGACCCATTGATCAATGGAACAGAATAGAGAGCCTAGATATAAACCCACATGTATACACAGAACCATATGCTATGAAAAAGTGACACTGAATGTATGCAAATTTAAAAACAAAAAAAGGGAACAAAAAAATCCTATGAAGTCTATTAATAAAGACAAGCATGCATAAAATAGTCATGTGGTAAGAGTAATTTGTTCTTGGTTTTATACAAGTTAGTATTACTTGTATGATTTCTTTTTTTTCTTCCTCTTCTTTTTAGGCTTTCCTGGTTTTGAGGGAGGCATGACAAAAACATTGAAGTATGAAAAGGAACAAGGTATTTGGGGAAATATAGGTATGGCTGGAGGGTAGAGAGCAAGGGGCAACTGGTGAAATTAAGGTTGGAAGTTTGGCAGGGTCAGGTGTGTTATGTACACACCCACATATACACATGTGAATAAATACACACAGATTCAAGTGTTATGCATGGTGTGAACACTGCTCATCTCTGATTAGTAAGATTCCAGGAAATTTGCCTTCTAACTTATTGGTATTTTCTGATTTTTTTTCTAAAATAAGTTAGTATTACTTGTATGATTTAAAAGTAATTTTAAAATAAAATAAAAATAAATAAACACAAGCTTGTCTGGGGAGCTTCTCCAGATCCCTCCTTAAGTAGCTTCTCCACCCCAATGCTTGCCCTCCATCTCCTCCAAGCACTTGCCACAGGCTGCTCTAGCCTAAACCTCTCCTGCTAACTGAGCTGAATGAGGAAGTGCCTCCAAGTGGTCTTATCCCTGTGTTCACTCCAGTTTACTGCACAGTGATACATGTCTCAGGAGCCCAGGTGCTTCCCTGCTCTACCCCCCTGGACAGCCAGTCAGTAATGGCTACCAAGGACTGAACGACCAACTGGGAATGAACCGGCATCTAATAAATGACTGTTAAACCACAGCCACAGGTAACAAGACACAACCAAAGGTTTATTAATGTTTTATGTCAGCCTAGAACACGGGTTCAGGTGAAGGGTCTTTGGGACAGCCCACTTAAATTTCTAGAAATTATTTGGGAAAAATATATAAGGCTGGCTTATTACTTGCTATATTTGTGGACGAGAATCTTGGGATTGTTAGATATAAGATGATAAGCTTCAAAATTATCCCAACAGGACAGAAGGCCAGGCTGATGCCATAGGTGGACACTACTGGCATACACTTAAGATTCAAAGATAAATTCAGCTATGGGAATACAGAGTAGAGGACAGCAGACTTGGTAAAAGAACTCAGGTAAAAACCAACTGATTTTAGGTGACATCAGTCATGCTGAAGCTAAATATCTGTCAGTATAGGATGAAGTAGAAAACTTAAATTTTGGTGACAGCAGTTGAGCTAAGAGGTTACAGATCTTTTACCTAGGATGCTCATTTTCACATCTACAGGCTGATGTCTATTCATCAGCTTGAAAAGATATTAAGCCCAAACCTTATTTAAAATAGATTACTTCTATGAGTCTCTACACATGCCAGGAATATCTATCCAGAGTGATATTTTAAATATTTCCTTGCTTTAAAAACAAAAACAAACAAAACAAAACACCACCGCACCAATTTATCTCTATCCTAAGCAGACCAAGGTCTCAGCAGCCTGCAAGCCAAAAATCTATTTGCTATAGAAGACAAATACATATTAGAAAGCTTCCAAATACCACAATTTTGGAATTCCAGTTCTAGTTAACAGAGTAAGCACACTCACTCCATCCTCTCTCTCCCACTAAATGTGCTACAAAATCTGGAAACAATGCATGGAGCAGCTATTTCAGGGCTCTGGAAAGTAAATATGGGGAGAAAAGACCAGAATTCAAAGTTCCACTGAACCAACAGTCAGTTTCGTATTTTTCTTCCAATATTCCCCAGTTTAGATTCAAGGCAGCCTCAAATCCAGAAAAGGGAACCAGGTGTAGACAGAGCTCCAGGACAATCCCTCCAGTTCTGGCTGGAGAAGAGGATAAGGGGATATATTTTTTTTAATTTAACTATCACCAATACAGTATCTTATATTGGTTTCAAATATACAACACAGTGGTTCAGCAGTTACCCATATTATTAAATCCTCACCCCCCACTAACACAGTTACTATCTGTCAACATAGAAAGATGTTACAGAATCACTGGCTATATTCTCCATGCTGTACTACATCCCTGTGACCATATTATATTATGATTGAGAATTTTTGTGCCCCTCACCCTCTCCACCCACCCACCCCAATCTGTCCCCCATGGTAACCATCAGTCACTTCTCAGTGTCTCTGAGCTTACTTCTGCTTTATTCATTTCGTTTTTAGATTCCACAAATAAGTGAAATCATATGGTATTTGTCTTTCTCTACCTGACTTATTTCACCTTCTAGGTCTATCCATGTTGTTGCAAATGGCAGGATTTCCTTCTTTTTATGGCTGAATAATATTCCATTAGGTGTATGTACCACATCTTCTTTATCCATTCATCTACTGATGGACACTTTGGTTGCTTTCATATCTTGGTTACTGCAAACAATGTGGCAATAAACATAGGGGTGCATATATCTTTTCAAATTAGGGATTTTGTTTCCTTCTGGTAAATTCCTATTAGTGGAGTTACTGGGTCATATGGTATTTCTATTTTTAGTTTTTTGAGGAACCTCCATACTGCTTTACACAATGATTTACATTCTCACCAACAGGGTAGGAGGGCTCCCTTTTCTGTACACCCTTGCCAACACTTGTTATTTCTTGTTTTTTTGGAGAGTGGCCACCCTATAACTGGTGTGAGGTAGTATCTCACTGTGGTTTGGGGATTATTAACACTATAAATATTGGGGGAAATCCTGCTTTTTTTCTCCCTTAAAAATTTTTTTTCCCTTTATTCTCTCATATACCAGACCCCAGGCAATCCTAAAATGGAAGAACAGCTGCAGCAGGAACCTGAGGATGCCCAGAACTCTGAAGGAGAGAACTCTTTCTGTCTGATCAGAGGAACTAGAGTTCTAAGAGAAAGGGTGAATCCCTACTACTTTTTTCTTTCTCTGTTCTCTCATTGTTTAGCTTCATGGGCACAGCTATGGGAAGTATACAACAGTAACTAAAATGACAGCTTTCTGGGTACAGACCTGAAAGGGGAGTTCCAGGTAACTGGAAAGTACCAAGGAGACAGAGGAAAGGGGAAATACATCCTTAAAGTTGCTTATAAACTCAGGAGCTCACCCCAAGCTGTACATGTGTACACTAAACAGCACTGTAAGACTTTGAGAACTCAACTATGGGAAAGGTCACCGCACAGGTCCCAGAGTGAACACTGGGTGGCAAGCAAAAAGTAAAGATCCAAATAGCCATTGAAACAGAATTGACATTGAATCCTCAACTCAGAGAAGGCTGTCAGAATTTGCCATCTAAATCCAATTAGGTTGACTGTCTTCTAAAACAAATTCACAGAATTTAAATAAGACCAGAGTCTCAAACATAATAATCAAATGTTCATGATATAGTCCAAAATTACTTGGCATACAAAGAGCCAGGAAAATCTCAATTCAAGCAGAGAAAGACAATCAATGGATGCCAAGGCTGAGATGACAGTTGTTGGAATTATCAGAAGCAGCTATGATAAAAATAATCCAAGAAAAAAGGATGGACACTCTTGAAACAAATAGAAAGACAGAGAGTCTCAGCAAAGAAATTGAGATGAACAAAATGGAAATTTTAGAACTATAAAACACAATATCCAAAATTAAAAAACTCAGTAGATGGGCTCAATAGCAAAATGAAACTGACAAAGGAAAAGAATAAGTAACCTGAAGACAAATCAAAAGAAATTACCAAATCTAAACAACTAGGGGGAAATTGAGCAGAGCCTCAGGAACCTGTGGGATAATGGCAAGGGTGTATTGTGTCACTGGAATCCCAAAAGTAGAGGAGAAAGAACATGGAATAGAAAAAAGTACTTGATGTAATAATGGCAGACAACTTCCCGTATCTGGTAAAAGACATAAATTTAAAGATTTAAGAGTCTCAGTAAATCTCAAACAGAAAAAACTCAAAGAAATCTATGCCTAGATGTACCATAATCAAACTGCTGAAAACTAAGAGTTCTAAAAGCAGCCAGAATAAAATGATGAAAAGCAAAACAATGATTCTAAGGGTGCGGATTTATCATCAGAAAGCATGGAGGCCAGAAAGAAGAATAACATTTTTATACTGCTGACAAACAAACTGAAAACCCTGGATTCTATACCCAGCAAAACCATCCTTCAGGAAGAAAGGAGAAGTAAAGACAGCCACAGATAAAAGAAAATTAAGAGAATTTATAGTGAGCAGACCTGCTGCAAATGAAATGCTAAAATTTCAAATCTTCAGATGGAATAGAAATGATACCAGAGGGCAACATGGAACATCAGGAATGAAAGAAGAGCAAGAGAAATGGCAAAAATCTGGATAAATATAATAGACAATTCTTCTCAAGTTCTTTAAAATGTGCATGATGGCTGACAGCAAAATTCACAACATACTCTGATGGGATTTCAATGTAAGTGACAACCTAAACAAGGGAGAAAGGTAGAGGTAAACAGACCTATGTGGTGGTAAGGTTTCTCTATTTGCCCTGAAGTTGTAAAATAGTAATCATAATTAGACTATAAATGTTAATGTTAGTATTATGTCAATTATGTATAGTGTAATTCCTAAAGCAAACACCTAATGTATATAAAGAGATATTTTCAAACTCAGAAGATCAATTACAATGGAATATTAGCAAATATTCAAATAACCTAAAAGAGAGTAAAGGGAAAACAGAGTAACACAGCACAGGGAAAACAGGAAATATATCAATAAATGGTAGGCCTAAATCCAAACGTATTAACAATAACATTAAATGTAAATGGTCTGAAAACACACCAATTAAAAGATGGAGATTTTCAGAATCAATTTTAAAAAGAGGACCCAAATATATGCCATCTATAAGAAACTCACTTCAAATATAATTATACAGGTTAGAAGAAAAATAATGGGTAAAGATATGTCATACAAACACCAATCATGGAAAGCCCAAGTGGTTACATTAATATTAGACAAAGGAGACTTCAGAGCCTAGAAAATTACCAGGGACATAAAGGGAGATTACATAAAAATAAAAGGTTCAGCCCACTAAAAAGGCATAATAATCCTAAGTGTGTAATCAACCTGAAAAAAATACAATTGAAGACTTCAACACTCCTCCCCATAGCTGATATAACTAGTAAACAGAAAATCAGCAAGAATATGGAAGTACTTACTGATAGATCAAAGACTTGAAACAATAAAACTCTTAGAAGAAAACATAGGGGAAAAACTTCATGATACTGGATTTGGCAATGATTTCTTGGATATGATACCAAAAGCAAAGAAAACAAAAGTATATAAACTACACCAAAATTTAAAGCTTCTATATCGGGACACAACTGACAGAATGAAAAGACACCCTACAGAATGTAAGAAAATACTTGCAAATCATGTATTTGATAAAGGGTTAATATCCAGTATATATAAAGAATTCCTACAACTCAACAACAACAAAAAAAAAACCAGATTTAAAAATGCGCAAAGGATATAGACATATTTCTTCAAAAATATACAAATGGCCAAAAAGCACATGAAAAGATGTTCAACACATCACTAATTGTTAAGGAAGTATAAATCAAAACCACAGTGAGATATCACTTCACAGTCACTAGGAGGGCAACTATGAAAAACAAAAAAACAGAAAATAACAACTGTTGGTGAGGATGTAGAGAAACTGGAACTCTTGTGCACTATTCACTAGAATGTTAAACAGTACAGCACTGTGGAAAACAGTGTGGTGGTTCCTCAGAACTTTTTAAACATTTACTGTATGATCCAGAAATTCCATTTTGGGGTATATATCCAAAGGAATTGAAAGCAGGGTGTGAAAGAAATTTCTGTACACCTATGTTCAAAGCACCATTATTCACAATAGCCAAAAGGGGGAAGCAACCCAAGTGTCCATCGACAGATGAATGGATAAGATGAGGTATACATTTATGGAATATCATTCAGTTTTTTTTAAAAAAAAAAGGAAATTCTGACATATGCTACAATATGGATGAACCCTGAAGGCATTATGCTAAGTAAAATAAGCAAGTCACACAAAGATAAATACTATATGATTCCACTTACATAAGGTATCTAGAAACATAAAGTAGAATGGTGGTTGCCAGAGGCTGGAAACAGGGGAAATGTAAAGTTGTTCAGTGGGTGCAGAGTTTCAACTATACAAGATGAAAAAGTTTTGGAGATTGTACAATTATGTGAACATACTTACTACTACTGAACTGTACATTTCAAATGGGTAAAACAGTAACTTTTATGTTATGTGTATTTCATCACAACTTACAAAAAAGAATACAGAAGTCCTGAACAACACTGTCAACCACCTGGATCTGACACTGGTAGAACACTTCACCTATCAAGAGGAGAGTGCACATTCCTCACAAGTATACCTAGAACATCACCAAGACAGACCATATCTGGGATCAGAAAACATACTTTAATAAATTTAAAAGAATCAAAATCATATAAAGTATGTTCTCTGGCCACAACAGAAATAGAAGGAAATTATAGAAAAAGATTGAAAAAGTCTCTAATAAACACTTGGCAATTAAACAACATATTCTTAAATAATTGATACAAACAGGAATTCTCAAGAGAAATTAGAAAATATTTTGAACTGAGGAAAATGAAAATACAACTTATCAAAAACTTGTGAGATGCAGCTAAACTGTGCTTAGAGGGAAATTTATAACACTAATGCTTATATAAGAAAAGAACAAAGATTTCAAATCAACAATATAAATTTCCACCTTAAGAATCAGAAGAGGAGCAAAATATCCTGAAGTATGTAGGAGAAAAGAAGAGCTAAAATCAACAATGGAAAAACAGGAAATATCATGAAACAAAAATTGGTTACTTCACAACCCAGATGGACACAGAAAAAAGAAAAGAAAAAATTTACCAATTATCAGGAATAAGAGAAAGGATATACCCACAGACCCCCCACCCACAAACATTAAAAGGGCAGTATAGGAATACTACAAATATCTCTACACACACAAGTTCATCAGTAACAGGGATCAATTTCTTGAAAGCCACAAACTACCAAAAACCCACCCAAGAAGTAAAAGATAACTTTGTCTTGTTAGCTAACAAATAAATTGGATTAGTAGTTAAAAGCCTAAAAAAAGTAAAACTCCAGGTCCCGGTGGCTTCACTGGCAAAGTCTACCAAATATTAAAAAAACAAGTAATACCAATTCTACAAAAATCTTTTCCAGAAAACAGAAGAGGAAGGAATATGTCCCAATTCATTTTGTAATGAGGCCAACACTACCTTGATAATACCACAGACAGTTCAAGGAAAAACAACTAAACCTGTATTTCTCATGAACACAGAAACAAAAATCCTCAACAAAACACTAGGAAATCAAATCCAGCAATATTATGTAAAAAGAATAGAATACCACAACCAATTGTGATTTATCCCAGAAACAAAAGTCTGGTTCAGTTTTCTAAATCAATAGATTTAATCTACCACATGAACAGCTTAAAGAACAAAAAACACATGGTTATGTCAATGGATGCAGTAAAAAACATTTAACATTCAACATTCATTCATGATAAATGCTGCCAGCAAACTAGTAAGGGAACTTCCTCAACCCAAAAAGGGCATCTACCAAACAGCTAAACAGTACCTAGTGTTTAAAGAATAAATGTTTTCCCCCTAAGATAGGGATCAAAGCAATGACCGCCTCTCTTACCACTGATATTCAGCATCATACTGCAAGTGCTAGTCATGAAAGAAAAATAAATAGAAGACATACAGATTGGAAGAATGAACTCTCCCTATTCACTGATGGCATGATTGCCTATGAAGACAGTCCCATGGGAATCTATAAAAAAACTGCTACGGGAGGAGGGGCTCAAGATGGCAGCGTGAGTAGGGCAGTGAAAATCTCCTCCCAAAACCATATATATTTTTGAAAATACAGCAAATACAACTAGTCCTAAAAGAGAGACCAGAAGATACAGTACGACAGCCAGGCTACATCTACATCTGCAAGAACTCAGCATCTCACGAAAAGGGTAAGATAAAAAGCCGTGACCCAGCAGGACCCGAGCACTCCCCCCACCCCAGCTCACCAGCGGGAGGAAAGAATCAGAGTGGGGAGGGAGTGGAAGCACAGGACCGCTACATAACCAGCCCTAGTAATCTGCACCAGGAGCACAGACACACATTGCATGGTGTACAGGATATTAGAGAAATGGAAAAGTAATCCGAGACAGAGACTGCGAACAGGTCCCCACAGCCACCTCCCCTGGGACAAAAGAAAAGTGGGTGCTTTTTAAAAGTCTTAAAGGGACAAGGGCTTATTGGCTGGACAAAATCGTCCCAGCCCTGAAGCACCTCGCTGCAATAAGCAGCCTGCCATTCATTGCCCCCAGCCGGTGCTGCAAGCAAACCAGCTGACCCACCACAGCTGCGGGGCAGCCAGGGAACAGCCCTGCCCACAGCAACCACACAGAGTCTTCTCCCAGCCTGCAGCTAACCAGGACAGACCCAGAGGCTGCCTCTGGCACGCAACTGCCTAGTACAGACAGAGGAACCCGGAGCAAGGCCCAGAAGGAACAAAGGGGCACCGTTCTCACAGAAGAGCACACCCGGCATCTCTGCCACACCCCACAGGGCTCCAGCCTATCCTGAGGACTGCCCCGCCCATGGCAGCTCAGGGGATTATCCCAGAGACTGATCCCGGTGTGTGGGTAAAAGGCACAGGCAGCGGAAGCCAGAGCAAGGTCTGGAAAACACAAAGGGGCACCATTCTCTCAGGAGAACACACCCAGCATGGCTGCCACCCACCCCACCATACTGCAGGGCTCCAGGCTATCCCAAGGGCTGCCCTGCCCACGGCAGCTCAGAATTATCCCAGAGACTGCTCCTGGTGTGCGGGTAAACAGCACAGACAGCTGAACTGGGAGCAAGGTCCAGAAGGCACGAAGGAGCGCCATTCTGACAGGAGAACACACCCGGCATGG
Organism: Smutsia gigantea; assembly: GCA_032199065.1. Lineage (NCBI taxonomy): Eukaryota > Metazoa > Chordata > Mammalia > Pholidota > Manidae > Smutsia > Smutsia gigantea. The sequence continues at coordinate 477,469 of JAVSCE010011822.1, forward strand.
CTGCCACCCCCACCCCTGGCAGGGCTCCAGGCTATCCCGAGGGCTGCCCCGCCCACGGCACCTCAGGGAATTATCCCAGAGACTGCTCCTGGTGTGCGGGTAAACAGCACAGGCAGCTGAACTGGGAGCAAGGTCCAGAAGGCATGAAGGAGCGCCATTCTGACAGGAGAACACACCCGGCATGGCTGCGACCACCACCCCTGGCAGGGCTCCAGGCTATCCCAAGGGCTGCCCCGCACACGGCACCTCAGGGAATTATCCCAATGACTGCTCCCGGTGTGCAGGTAAATGGCACAGGCAGTGGAAGCCGGAGCAAGGGTCCGGAAGGCATGAAGGGGTGCTGTTTTCACAGGAGAACACACCCCGCATGGCTGCAACTCCCCCACAGGGCTCCAGGCTTTCACAAGGGCCGCCCCGCCCATGGCAGCTCAGGGGATTATCCCAGAGACTGCTCCCAGTGTGTGGGTAACTGACACAGGCAGCAGAGAAGGGCAAGGCAACCAGCAAGCAGGAAGGGACATTGCTCTCCCAGCTGATACATGTACAACCTGCCTGCAAACACTTCTATCGCCAAGAAAAGGAAGAAGAATCTGGTACAGTCAAAAATCACCCACACAACCCCAGAGAGAGTCCTGGTGGGATAGATATAACCAATCTTCCTGAAAAAGAATTCAAAATAAAAGTAATAACCATGCTGATGGACCTACAGAGAAATATGCAAGAGCTAAGGGATGAGGTCCGGAGGGAGATAACAGAAATGAAACAAGAGATAGAAGGTCTTAAGAGCAGACTGGACGAGGTGCAAGAGCCTGGCAATGGAATAGGAATCAGAGAACAGAAATACAGAGAACCTGAGGCAGACAGAGAAAAAAGGATCTCTAGGAATGAAAGAACATTGAGATAACTGTGTGACCAATCCAAACAGAACAATATTCGCATTATACGGGTGACAGAGGAATAGAGAGAGAAAAAGGGATAGAAGGTGTCTTTGAAGAAATAATTGCTGAAAACTTCCCCAAGCTGGGGAAGAAAATAGTCTCTCAGACCATGGAAGCCCACATGTGTCCCAACACAAGGGACCCAAGGAGGACAACACCAAGACATATAATTACTAAAACGGCAAAGATCAAAGACAAGGACAGAGTATTAAAGGCAGCCAGAGAGAGAAAAAAGATCACCTACAAAGGAAAACCCATCAGGCTATCATCAGACTTCTCAACAGAAACCTTACAGGCCAGAAGAGAATGGCATGATATATTTAATGCAATGAAACAGAACGGCCTTGAACCAAGAATACTGTATCCAGCATGATTATCCTTTAAATTTGAAGGAGGGATTAAACAATTCCCAAACAAGCAAAAGTTGAGGGAATCTGCCTCCCACAAACCGCCTCTACAGGATATTTTTAAGGGACTGCTCTAGATGAAGCACCCCTAAAGCAAAATAGATGTCAGCAGAGAAAATAAAATCCCAGCAAAGAAAGCACACCAACCAAATACTAACTAAAGGCAAAAGATAAAATCAACTATCCACAAAGGCAGTCAAAGGAAACACAAAAGAGTACAGAATAAAACACCTAACATATAAAGAATGGAGGAGGAAGAATAAGAAAGGAGAGAAATAAAGAATCATGAGACTGCGTTTATAATAGCTTAATAAGAGAGTTAAGTTAGACAGTTAGATAGTAAAAAGCTACCCTTGAACCTCTGATAACCATGAATCCAAAGCCTACAAGGGCAATAAGTATATGTCTATCGATAATCACGCTAAATGTAGATGGACAGAACGCATCAAATAAAAGACACACAGTAATAGAATGGATAAAAAAGTAAGCCCCACTGAGACTTCCTGGAAGATGGCGCTGTGAGCAGAGTGGCAGAAATCTCCTCCCAAAACTATATATATCTATGAAAATAGAGCAAATACAACTATTCCTAAAAGAGAGTCCAAAATACACAGGAAAGCATACAGCGTGCAGCTACGCCTGAGAGGACACGGCACTCCGCGAGGCGGGCCAGAACTATAAAGGGCCCTGCGGAGCAGCGCAGCCACTGCTGCGGAATAGTGGAGCAACAGTGCCACCTACAGCATCCCTACAGGATCTACTCCCAGTGGGCATTTTGTTTGTTTGTTTGTTTTGCTTTTGTTTTGTTTTGTTTCTTCTTTTTTCTTCTCTTTCTTTTTTCTTTTCTTTTCTTTCTTCTTCTTTCTCTTTTTTTTTCTCTATTTCTTTTTAAAGTCTTAAAGAGCCCAGCTGACATACGTGGCAACTACCAGCGACCACTTCTATAGCCATGAAAAGACAGAGGAATATGGTTCAGACTAAGATCAACCTGACAACCCCAGAGAGGGAGCCTGAAGGGATGGAAATGCACAGCCTTCCCGAAAAAGAATTCAGAATAAAAGTCATAACCATGCTCATGGATCTACAGAGAAATGTGCAAGAGCTGTGGGAGGAAGTGAAGGAAGTGAGGAAAGACAATGCAGAAATCAGACAAGCGACTGATGGGCTGAACAGCAGACTAGATGAGACGCAAGAGACTGTTAATGGAACAGAAATCAGAGAACAGGAATACAGAGAAGCTGAGGCAGAGAGAGATAAAAGGATCTCTAGGAATGAAAGAATATTAAGAGAACTGTGTGACCAATCCAAACGGAACAATATTCGCATTATAGGAGTACCAGAGGAAGAAGAGAGAGCAAAAGGGATAGAAAGTGTCTTTGAAGAAATAATTGCTGAAAACTTTCCCTCGCTGGGGAAGGAAATAGTCTCGCAGTCCACGGAAGCCCACAGATCGCCCAACACAAGGAACCCAAGGAAGACAACACCAAGACACATAATAATTAAGATGGCAAAGATCAAAGATAAAGACAGGGTATTAAAGGTAGCTAGAGAGAGAAAAAAGATCACCTACAAAGGAAAACCCATCAGACTACCATCAGACTTCTCAACAGAAACCTTACAGGCCAGAGAGAATGGCATGATATATTTAACGTTATGAAACAGAAGGGCGTCGAACCAAGAATATTGTATCCAGCACGATTATCATTTAAATATGATGGAGGGATTAAACAATTTCCAGACAAGCGAAAGTTGAGAGAGTTTTCCTCTCATAAACCACCACTACAGGATATGTCAAACGGACTGCTCTAGAGGGAAGCACCCCTAAGGATAAAAAGCTGTCACCAGTGAAAATAAAATCATAGCAAAGAAAGCAGACCATCCAAATACTAACTAAAGGCAAAGAATAAAACACCTAGTATAGAAAGAATGGAGAAGGAAGAAGAAGAAGGGAGAGAAATAAAGAAACATCAGACAGTGTTTACAATAACTTAACAAGAAAGTTAAGTTAGATTGTTAGATAGTAAAGAAGCAACCCTTGAACCTTTGGTAACCACGAATTTAAAGCCAGCAATGGCAATAAGAACATATCTATCCATAACCATCCGAAATGTAAATGGACAGAATGCACCAATCAAAAGACACAGAGTAACAGAATGGATAAAAAAGCAAGACCCATCTATATGCTGCTTACAAGAGACTCACCTCAAATCCAAAGATATACACAGACTAAAAGTGAAGGGATGGAAAAAGATATTTCATGCAAACAACAAGGAGAAAAAAACAGGCGTTGCAGTACTTGTATCAGAGAAAATAGACTTCAAAACGAAGAAAGTACCAAGAGATAAAAAAGGACATTACATAATGATAAAGGGGTCAGTCCAACAAGAGGATATAACCATTATAAATATATATGCACCCAACACAGGAGCACCAGCATATGTGAAACAAATACTAACAGAATTAAAGGAGGAAATAGACAGCAATGCATTCATTTTAGGAGACTTCAACACACCACTCACTTCAAAGGACAGATCAACCAGACAGAGAATAAGTAAAGACACAGAGGCACTGAACAACACACTAGAACAGATGGGCCTAACAGACGTCTACAGAACTCTGCACCCAAAAGCAGGAGGATATACATTCTTCTCAAGTGCACATGGAACATTTTCCAGAATAGACCACATACTAGGCCACAAAAAGAACCTCAGTAAATTCAAAAATACTGAAATCCTACCAACCAACTTCTCAGATCACGAAGGTATAAAACTAGAAATAAATTTTAGAAAGAAACCAAAAAGGCTCACAAATACATGGAGACTTAACAACATTCTCCTAACTAATCAATGGGTTAACGACCAAATCAAAACAGAAATCAAAGAATATATGGAGACTAATGACAACAACAACACAAAGCCACAACTTCTGTGGGACGCAGCAAAGGCAGTTCTAAGAGGAAAGTATATTGCAATCCAGGCCTATTTAAAGAAGGAAGAACATTCCAAATGAATAGTCTAAAGACACAATTACTGAAATTGGAAAAAGAAGAACAAATGAGGCCCAAAGTCACCAGAAGGAGGGACATAATAAAGATCAGAGAAGAAATAAATAAAATTGAGAAGAATAAAACAATAGAAAAAATCAATGAAACCAAGTGCTGTTTCCTTGAAACAATGAACAAAATAGATAAACCCCTAGCCAGAGTCACTGAGAGAAAAAGAGAATCTACACACATAAACAGAATCAGAAATGAGAAAGGAAAAATAATGACGGACCCCACAGAAATACAAAGAATTATAAGAAAATATTATGAGAATCTATAGGCTAACAAGCTGGAAAACCTAGAAGAAATGGACCACTTCTTAGAAAAATACAACCTTCCAAGACTGACCAAGCAAGAAACAGAAAAACTAAACAGACCAATCACCAGCAACGAAATTGAATCAGTAATCAAAAAAGTACCCAAGAACAAAACCCCCAGACCAGATGGATTCACCTCTAAATTCTACCAGACATATAGAGAAGAAATAACACCAATTCTCCTTAAAGTTTTCCAAGAAATAGAAGAGGAGGGAATACTTCCAAACTCATTCTATGAAGCCAGCATCACTCTAATACCAAAACTGGGCAAGACCTCACCAGAAAAGAAATTTACAGACCAATATCCCTGATGAAGGTAGATGCAAAAATACTCAACAAAATATTAGCAAACCGAATTCAAAAATTCATCAAGAGGATCACACACCACGATCAAGTGGGATTCATCCCAGGGATGCAGGGACGGTACAACATTTGAAAATCCATCAACATCATCCACCACATCAACAAAAAGAAGAACAAAAACCATATGATCATCTCCATAGATGCTGAAAAAGCATTTGACAAAATTCAGCATCCATTCATGATTAAAACTCTCAACAAAATGGGTATAGACGGCAAGTACCTCAACATCATAAAGGCCAATATATGACAAACCCACAGCTAACATCATACTTAACAGCGAGACGCTGAAAGCTTTTCATCTAAGATCGGGAACAAGACAGGGATGCCCACTCTCTCCACTGTTATTCAACATAGTACTGGAGGTCCTAACCACGGCAATCAGACAAAACAAAGACATACAAGGTATCCAGATTGGTAAAGGAGAAGTCAAGTTGTCACTATTTGCAGATGACATGATACTGTACATAAAAAACCCTAAAGACTCCATTCTAAAACTACTACAACTAATATCTGAATTCAGCAAAGTTGCAGGATACAAAATTAACACACAGAAATCTGTTGCTTTCCTATACACTAACGATGAACTAACAGAAAGAGAAATCAGAAAAACAATTCCGTTCACAATTGCATCAAAAAGAATAAAATACCTAGGAATAAACCTAACCAAGAGAGTGAAAGACCCGTACTCTGAAAACTACAAGACACTCCTAAGAGAAATTAAAGAGGACACTAACAAATGGAAATGCATCCCATGCTCTTGGCTAGGAAGAACCAATATTGTCAAAATGGCTATACTACCTAAAGCAATCTACAGATTCAATGCAATCCCTATTAAAGTACCAACAGCTTTCTTCAATGAACTGAAACAAATAATTCTAAAATTCATATGGAACCACAAAAGACCCCGAATAGCCAAAGCAATCCTGAGAAGGAGGAATAAAACAGGGAATTACGCTCCCTGACTTCAAGCTCTACTACAAAGCCACAGTAATCAAGACAATTTGGTATTGGCACAAAAACAGACCCACACACCAGTGGAATAGAATAGAAAATCCAAACATTAACCCAAACACATACAGTCAATTAATATTTGATAAGGGAGCCTTGGATATACATTGGGGAGATGACAGCCTCTTCAGCAGCTGGTGTTGGAAAAACTGGACAGCTACATGTAAGAGAATGAAACTGGACTACTGTCTAGTCCCATACACAAATTTAAACTCAAGGTGGATCAAAGACCTGAATGTAAGTCATGAAACCATAAAACTCTTAGAAAAAAACATAGGCAAAAATCTCTTGGACATAAACATGAGCGACTTCTTCATGAACATATCTCCCTGGGCAAGGGAAACAAAAGCAAAAATGTACAAGCGGGACTATATCAAGATGAAAAGCTTCTGTACAGCAAAGGACACCATCAGTAGAACAAAAAGACATCCTACAATATGGGAGAATATATTCATAAATGACGTATCCGATAAGACGTTGACATCCAAAATATATAAAGAACTCACGCACCTTAACAAACAATCCAATTAACAAATGGGCAGAGGACATGAATAGACACTTCTCCAAAGAAGAAATTCAGATGGCCAACAGGCACATGAAAAGATGCTCCACATTGCTAATCATCAGAGAAATGCAGATTAAAACCACAATGAGATATCACTTCACACCAGTGAGAATGGCCAACATCCAAAACACAAACAACAACAAATATTGGCGAGGATGTGGAGAAAAGGGAACCCTCCCACACTGCTGGTGGGAATGCAAAATAGTTCAACCATTGTGGAAAGCAGTATGGAGGTTCCTCAGAGAACTCAAAATAGAAATACTATTTGACCCAGGAATCCCACTCCTAGGGATTTACCCTAAGAATGCAGCAGCCCAGTTTGAAAAAGACATATGCACCCCTATGTTTATCGCAGCACTATTTACAATAGCCAAGAAATGGAAGCAACCTAAGTGTCCATCGGTAGATGAATGGATAAAGAAGATGTGGTACATATACACAATGGAATATTATTCAGCCATAGAAGAAAACAAATCCTACCATTTGCAACAACATGGATGGAGCTAGAGGGTATTATGCTCAGTGAAATAAGCCAAGCCGAAAAAGACAAGTATCAAATGATTTCACTCATATGTGTAGTATAAGAACAAAGAAAAATACTGAAGGAACAAAACAGCAGCAGACTCACAGAACCCAAGAACAGACTAATAGTTACCAAAGGGAAAGGGATTGGGGAAGATGAGTGGGAAGGCAGGGCTAAGAGGGAAAAAGGGGCATTACGATTAGCAGACGTAATGTTGCGGGGGCATGGGGAGGGCTGTACAACTCAGAGAAGACAAGTAGTGATTCTATAGCATCTCACTACGCTGATGGACAGTGACTGTAATGGGGTTTGTGGGGGGGACCTGATGAAGGGGGTACTTTAATAACCATAAAATTGTAGAATAATGATACCAAAATAAATTATTAAAATAAATAAATAAATAAAAAGGCAAGACCCATCTATATGCTGCTTACAAGAGACTCACCTCAAACCCAAAGACATACACAGACTAAAAGTGAAGGGATGGAAAAAGATAGTTCATGCAAACAATAGGGAGAAAAAAGCAGGTGTTGCAGTACTTGTATCAGACAAAATGACTTCAAAACAAAGAAAGTAACAAGAGATAAAGACATTACATAATGATAAAGGGGTCAGTCCAACAGGAGGATATAACCATTATAAATATATATGCATCCAACACAGGATCACCGAGATATGTGGAACAAATACTAACAGAATTAAAGGAGGAAATAGGACGCAATGGACTCATTTTAGGAGACTTCAACATACGACTCACTCCAAAGGACAGATCAACCAGACAGAAAATAAATAAGGACACAGAGGCACTGAGCAACACACTAGAACAGATAGACCTAACAGACATCTACAGAACCCTACACCCAAAGGCAGCAGGACACACATTCTTCTCAAGTGCACATGGACACATTTTCCAGAATAGACCACATACTAGGCCACAAAAAGAGCCTCAGTAAATTCAAAAAGATTGAAACAAACAGGGTAATATATGAACTTCAACCTCAATTCTTCACCTTGTATAAAAACTAACTCAACAGGCATCAGAGATCTAAATGTAAAATATGAAACTGTAATTCTTAGAAGAAAACATGGCAAAGGTTTTCAGGACCTGTGATTAGTTCTTAGATATGACATTAAAAGCACAATTCATGAGAAAAAAATTGATGAACTGAATTTCATCAAAACTCCAAGCTTGTACTGAAAAAGACATTAAGTGAATAGAAAGACAAACCACAGAATGAGTTAAAGTATTTGCAAGTCATACATCTGACAAAGATCCTATATCCAAAGTATATGAAGAATTCTCAAAATTCAACAACAGCAAGAAAAATTGTCTAATAAAAAACAGGCAACAGACTAGAACAATAATTCTTCAGCAAAAAGAATATACAGGTGGCAGATGAACACAAGATGCCTGACATCACTAGCCATTTACAAAAATGCAGATTAAAACCACTGTGAGATGCCACTACACCACTCTTACACTGCTAATAGAATGCAAGTGGTACAGCCACTCTAGAAAACTGTTCAGCAGTTTCTTACACAGTTAAAACATACAGTTATTGTAAGATCCAGCAATTCCACTCCTAGGTATTAATGTCAGTGAAATAAAAACCTATGTTCACACAGAAACAGTATATGAATGTTTACAGCAGCTCCATTCATAATCACCAAAAATTGTAAACAACCCAAATATCCTTCAACAGGAAATGAATATAGAAACTGTGGTATCATACTTCAGCAATAAAAAATAATGAAAACTACTGATAAAACACAGCGTGAATGAATCTCAAATGCATTACACTAGGTGAAAGACAGCCTCAAAAGTCTCCATACTCTGTGATTCCATTTATATGACATTCTGGAAAAGATAAAACTATAGTGATAGAAAGCAGCTGAGTGATTATCAAGGACTGGGTATGACAAAAGAGAATGAGCAAGTTTTGTGGGTTGATGAACTGTTCTGTATCCTATCTGTGGTTATGGTTACATGAATGTAAATATGTGATAAAACTCATAGAACTGTACACCAAAAAAAGTCAATTTTACCATATTTTAACAAAAAATAGACTACACGGAGACCACCAACATCTCTGACATGTGCCCAAACCTCCATAGTTCAAACCTGTCAGTTTCTTATGCTCTTAGAAACAAAACAGTATGTTCTCCCTTAGCAGATTTTTTTTCTTGTTGGCTTAATTCAAAACCATGACATGACAAACCGTAATTAGCTTTTAAGTGCTGTTTTTCCAGATTCAAAATAGAGAACAAAAGCCTTCAATTTTGCCACTCAGTCATGAAACAAAAATAACCTAAATAAAGAAACAGATCAATTTCCAGAAGGGCAACCAAAACAAAAAAGCAAGACAGAGTCTACTGGATAGGTCGAACCAGAGTCTACAGCATGATGAAACATAACGCTCAGATGACAGCTGTATATTTAAGACATGTGTACTTTTCTGAATGTATACTGTACTTCCATGAAAAGTTCTTAATAATGTGAATCTACGTTTATAACTCCAAAGAAACACTCTGTGCCACAGCCAAAAGCAAGTTGTAGAAAAACATGCACAAGACCCCACTTTTACAAGTGTGTGCATACAGGAACAAAGTCCAAAACAACATTTACCTGTTAATGGAAGTTCTCTCCAGCTGATGAGAATACCTATTTTTATGATCAGAAAATAAGTTTTTCTATTTTGGAAAATAACACTGAAGTTAAAAATGTGATATTTAAATTACAGACCGATTTATGTATGACTTAGACTGTGTGCTCCTTGACATAAAGGAGCTTTGTAAACCTCACATAGTACCAATTCCCAAAAGATGCTTTACCAGATGTGTGGCTGGAAAATGAATAGAAATATGGAAGGCTTCACAAGAAGAGTGGTACCCTCTCTGCATCTCTAAGTAAAGAGGGGGGAAGGAATCAGGCAAGCAGCAAAGGTATTCCGATGAAAGGAGGCCTGTGAGTGATGAAGAGGCAAGATGGATCCCGACACAGAACAAACGCAGGCGAGTGATCTACGGGGAGACCAGGAGGTTTGGAAGAGGTGGGAAGGAAAGGGCAGAGCTGAAGCAAAGGCTTATGATGGAAGAGAGTAACAGTTTCAAAGGAAAAGATCAGTGTGCTCACTGCTGCGTCTGAGCACTGACTATTCCATCTCTCTCCTCTGCCCCGCATTTCCCACCCCTGAGAGAAGCAGCTCCACATTCTTCCTTGCACAGGGGTGTCATGCCAGGCGCCTGAGAGCACAAGGCGGGTGGGCACCTAAGGGCAGACAATGCACAGGCTGGCCAGGTACGTCTAATTTGTCCTGGCTGGGAAAGCTCCACCCAGATAGAGACAGTGGTAATCAGGCCAACTGGACGCTCTCTGAAATTAACCACAGTCAGCAAGTTAGCGTTAGAGACAGCAGACAAACCCGGAATGAACAGTTTAAATAATCTATCAGAATATATTTATGACATGTATAAATATATCTCTATCAGAAAATACACCTGCAACTTGGCTGAGCATTCTTTTATGATTCCTCTGACCTTTTAAGAGTTGCTTTTGGGGTTATGCTATCATTTACAGAAAATACCTAAGTGTACACACCACAGAGTCTCAATGTTGTCCTGTACTTTTGTGCAGCTACTTAACAGTGAAATGTGGTTTGTTCCACAGGGCCTCTTAATATCTCATTCCTTACAGCAAGAGATTACGTTTCCCAATGCAAGTCAGACAGCAATGTTAACATACTCCCTCTTGAAATCTACCTACTTTAAAAGTGTTTTCCTCAGCCAGTAACTACCTTCCTTTGTCATGGTTTTCAACCTCCACCTGGCCCTGGACCAGACTCCTGGGACTCTTTCAGGTCCTTGGCCACCTGAGACAGACACAGAACCATATGCTGCCCTCCACTGGGGGGCCATGGTCCCTGGGCACAACCCCCCCAACCAGTTTTGCCTCCAAGGTCTCAGACCAAGGCAGTCAGTGCTCATAAGCCCCTGCCAGACAAGCCTGAGGGACAGATCCCCCTCCATAACAGGCCCAGCTGGCAGAGGATGGAGCACCAGGCTAGCCTCAGGTTAGAATGAGGAGCTGGACAGAGGCCAGTCCTCTTTTAGATGTGATTAGGTCACAGTTCATTCTTTGAAGGGAGGACATGGGCCCTTTGTGAGCTGGACCAGGCAGCCAGAAAGAAAAACCGAGTCCCACTGAATGAAGCACTGACTCAAGTAAAACCCCCGAGATTCATGAGGCCACTTCTTGGCCCTCCCAAGTTTCCTCCAACGCCTGGCTTACCTGGTTCTGCAGAAAACCCAAAGGAACTCATGTGGCAACTCAGAGCTGACCAACACTGCAGAGACAGGCCAGGCTTTGGGAGCAGCCCACCCAGTCAGTCACAAAGGTCCCTCAGTGCACACACCCAGACAGGAACTCCCACAGCAGAAGCTGGACCAGGTTATCTGTACCAACTCTACTACACATCACACATTATCAGTTGTTTCAAAGATGTTCTAATGATAATTTAGGTACTGAGATTCAAAGTTTTAATTTCCACAACATGGGAGCTCTTATAGAAATGAGTCAGCATCTTATCTGTATTCATTCATTCAGTCATGTGATACTGAATACATCATCATCTACATACCTCAGAGGACCACATAAAATGCTATAAGGCCCTGTACATGCTTATTAACTCAAAATAAGTCTATTTAAAATACTGTATTGGAAAATTATATTTAAAGCATACTTTTGTTTTATTTGGTCTTATTTTAAAATACACTTTCCTATCCTATCATAACTAAAGCCATGTCTCTAAAATAAGTTTCCCAATTAAATAAAGAAGACATAAGCTGCTCCATACAGCACCTTTGTGCTAGTCAGAAACAGATTCCTGGCTGGATGGGAGCTTGGCTTGACAAAAGCAAATTATATATGGCACCCCCTTCTGGGCTGATGAGTTGGGAATAGTCAACTCTTCCTCCCAGTGGATGCTGCCCAGCACCAGGGTATGTGCCTTGCCAAGTGGAGCAGGCAGGCTGGATGTCAGCCTCCCTTGCCTTCTCTGCTACACCCATTGTGCAGTGCACAACCTGCCCAACTGTAGCCTTGGACATCAGAAATTTAGAGCACAATGTTGGGGACTTTCTTTGCTTCTCTATGACAATAACACTGTTGAGTCCATCTGGCTAAATCACTGTAATTGGCAGGTCTTAATGATCTGTGTACAAATGTTAAGAAGTTTACTGTTATAAATGGGTAGATTCTTTTTTTAATTTTTTAAACTTTGTTTCCATTTATACTGATCTGGTCTGAGACATAATGGTAGATTTTTATAGTCCATTAAAAAAAAACTGCCAATCTCCTACAGATCTCTGTGGAGCTAGACACAGAGAAAAGGCTCCACAAACTACTGGCCCTACTGGGCTCCCCCAGGCTTCCCTCAACATGGCAATTCGTCATTTTTGTGGGCTTTATTCTCTAACTGGCTTGGCAGGCCCCAGGCCCTCAGAGTCCCAGACCAACAGCTGCAGCTTTTCCAAAGCATCTTCTACTGAAGGTGAGGCAGCACCTAGTGAAGGTGAGGCGTGCAGTGTCTCCAAATCCACCTTTGAGCACCACAATACTGGTAATCTCATCATCACCTCCATCATGACACACTTCTGGGCCTGCAAACAACCACATGAAGGTGTTCTTCTCACAGGTAGGGGTCTATTTCCCTAGTTCCAGCTCCAAAACCACACCCTAGCAAATTATCCTGATCTAAATTTATTATCAGAGAAATCAAGGAACTAAAAGGCAACTTTATACCTATGAACCTCAGGGTTTTGTTAAAATCCAAACTTTGAGGCTCCCAAGTCAGCTGCCCATCACAGTATTCACTTGGGCTATTTGCCTAGGCTGGTTAAATACCTGCACTATAAATAGAACATCACAGGCAAAGACTTGATTTGTCATAAAGTGGAACAATGCAGGGGTAAGGGGCATCAATCACCACACAGTCAAAAATCCATGTATCTTTGACTACTGTTAGCCACAGTAATCAAGACAATTTGGTATTGGCACAAAAACAGACCCATAGACCAGTGAAATAGCATAGAAAATCCAAACATTAACCCAAACATATACAGTCAATTAATATTTGATAAGGGAGCCTTGGATATACATTGGGGAGATGACGGCCTCTTCAGCAGCTGGTGTTGGGAAAACTGGACAGCTACATGTAAGAGAATGAAACTGGACTACTGTCTAACCCCACACACAAAAGTAAACTCAAAATGGATCAAAGACCTGAATGTAAGTCATGAAACCATAAAACTCTTAGAAAAAAATATAGGCAAAAATCTCTTGGACATAAACATGAGCGACTTCTTCATGAACATATCTCCCCAGGCAAGGGAAACAAAAGCAAAAATGAACAAGTGGGACTATATGAAGCTGAAAAGCTTCTGTACAGCAAAGGACACCATCAGTAGAACAAAAAGACATCCTACAGTACAGGAGAATATATTCATAAATGACGTATCCGATAAGACGTTGACATCCAAAATATATAAAGAACTCACGCACCTCAACAAACAAAAAGCAAATAGTCTAATTGAGAAATGGGCAGAGGACATGAATAGACACTTCTCCAAAGAAGAAATTCAGATGGCCAACAGGCACATGAAAATATGCTCCACATCACTAATCTTCAGAGAAATGCAGATTACAACCACAATGAGATACCACCTCACACCAGTGAGGATAGCCAACATCCAAAACACAAACAACAACAAATGTTGGTGAAGATGTGGAGAAAAGGGAACCCTCCCACACTGCTGGTGGGAATGCAAATTAGTTCAACCATTGTGGAAAGCAGTATGGAGGTTCCTCAAAAAACTCAAAATAGAAATACCATTTGACCCAGGAATTCCACTCCTAGGAATTTACCCTAAGAATGCAGCAGCCCAGTTTGAAAAAGACACATGCACCCCTATGTTTATCGCAACAGTATTTACAATAGCCAAGAAATGGAAGCAACCTAAGTGTCCATCAGTAGATGAATGGATAAAGAAGATGTGGTACATATACACAATGGAATATTATTCAACCATAAGAAGAAAACAAATCCTACCATTTGCAACAACATGGATGGAGCTAGAGGGTATTATGCTCAGTGAAATAAGCCAAGCCGAAAAGACAAGTATCAAATGATTTCACTCATATGTGGAGTATAAGAACAAAGAAAAAAACTGAAGGAACAAAACAGCAGCAGACTCACAGAACCCAAGAACGGACTAATAGTTACCAAAGGGAAAGGGACTGGGGAGGATGGGTGGGAAGGGAGGGATAAGGGGGGAAAAGGGCATTACGATTTGCAGATGTAACGTTAGGGGGGCACGGGGAGGGCTGTACAACTCAGGGAAGACAAGTAGTGACTCTACAGCATCTCACTATGCTGATGGACACTGTCTCTATTGGGGTTGTTGGTGGGGGGGACCTGATGAAGGGGGTAGTTTAATCACCATAATATTGTACATGTAATTGTAGATTAATGATACCAAAATAAACTATTAAAAAATAAAATAAAATAAAAAGAGGGAAAAAAGGGCATTACGATTAGCAGACGTAATGTTGGGGGGGCATGGGGAGGGATGTACAACTCAGAGAAAACAAGTAGTGATTCTATAGCATCTCACTACACTGATGGACAGTGACTGTAATGGGGCTGGTGAGGGGGACCTGATGAAGGGGGTAGTTTAATAACCATAATATTGTACATGTAATCATAGATTAATGATACCAAAATAAATTATATTAAAAAAAAAGCCTACTGTTCTTTGAATTTTCCTTTGAATAGGTTGAAACATCTTACTGATTCTCTAACTAATAAAACTTTTATATTTGTATGAGAGCCATGATTTTATCTTTTAAAATTTGTCCTTTAACACCCATAAGCAAGCTAAAGCTCAAAAGGGTGCCAATATTCTGTATAGCTACTCTGAGGGGAAAAAAGGTTCCAGAGCTCAATAATTCTTCCAATCCCAAAGACTTTGAAGTCTGCTGGCTCACAAAAATGGGAGGATAATCAAGCTTTGATTTCTATCCGTCTACCCCTCCTCTACCAGCAAACAGTCTCCAGCTTCCTCATGACTTTCACTGGCTCTTATCTTAGCAATTCTTAAATGTCATTGATAATCCAAGGAGCCAGAAGAGAAAGGCTGAGGAGCCTCCCTTTATAATAAAACCATCACTTCTCTGGACTTGGACAAATGTGACCCATTTTTTGTGCAAAAATTAGGAACCAGAAGGGTACTCAAGGCTGACAGACCCACCAGGAGCAGTGCCAGCAGAAGAGGGGAAATAGATGTACACTAAATCCTTGCAGGATGGAAAGGAAAGTGATGTTGGAACAGTACTCATAATTGGCCTAATAGATGCAAAAGAACAGACACAGTGGGGTTCCAGGTGTGGTCTTTGCAGGCTCCTGGCACAACTTCCCACTTACCAGCTGTGGGGGACCTTGAATGAGTTTTGACCTCGGTAAGCCTCTGTTTCTTCATCTGCAAACTTTCTGCCTCATAGGATTGCTCTGAGCATTAAATGAGATAACACATGTAAAACACACTTAAGCAGTCTGGCGCATAGTAAATGCACAATAAAGTTAGCTTCAGTATTTTTTTGGATCGAGAAATTAATTTAAGGTAATGTAAAATAGAAACAAAGAATATAATAAAATATAATTTGCCTCCTCTTAACTCCCATTTGTCATGTCCTTTCCAACCCCATTACCGAAAGATCAGTTGGGTCTTTGTTTCTCACCTGAATTACTCAGTCTCTTACCAGGCCTTGATGGTATTATCTCATCCTTCTCAAAGCCATTCCTCACACCCTCTAACACTGCAATACCCAACAGAAATATGTAAGAACATAAGTAAGTCTAATTTTCTAGCCATAGTTTAAAAAATAAACAGTTGAAATTAATTTTAATAGTATATTTTATTTATCCCAAGAAATCCAAAATATTATTTCAACATGTAATCAATATAAAAAATTGAGATATTTTACTTTTCTATCACAGCTTCAAAATCTAGCACCTATTTTATACTTATGCACATTTCAATTTGTAGTAGCCACATTGTATGTGCTCAACAGCCTCAGCTTTAACTGCTTCCCATCTCTTTCAGAAAATATGAATTCATTAGTGCTTTCCAGCTGGGTCGCCCTCATTCCCCCATCCCTCCCCACCTCCCTACCTTTGCCTGGTGAACTATACACACCTGGTTCACCTCCTTAGCCACCCCCTTTCCTGGACTTGCCCTCAACTCCCAGCTCCTGGTATATTCCTTCTCCACAGGTCACACCAAACCTCATGCCAGGCACTGGCCATTCAACATTCAACATGTAAATGTGCCCATTTCCCACAGGGTCTTCCTTGCCAAGCCCGTATCCCCAGACTCTGTTAGAACACTTGGCTCTGCTAATAAGAACAATCTGTGCACTTTCTTCACCCCATGCCAAACCCTCACCCTCAAGCGGACTGTGAGCCTCTTGGAGGCAGGGATTTTTTCTGTCCTGTTTATGTATGTCTAACAGCACCCAGCCTAGGCATTCACACACATAAAAAGTATAGATTTTTTTAAAGGGAGAGAACATGTTAGAACTTTCACCAACATCTAGCTACCGATGTTGATCTAATTCTAAGGTTATTAAGCCAACTCTTAATGTCAAATTTTATACATACATAGGGTTTGGACCAAAAAGGATTGAGAAAGGGGGCAAGCTATAGAAGCTACTACATCTGGAAGAGCCATTGTTCCTGAGGTTTGTTTGTTTTGTTTTTTTTTCATTGGCACAAAAGTCTTTTAGCCTTAAACTGTTTTTCATAGCTGTGCTGGAATAAATGGGAAACCACAAAAATGAAGGCTTCCATTGCCCCAGTCATCGAATTGTAGTGGCAAGAAAGAAACCATCCAAAACTATCCACATTTGATTCAACTCTGAACAACTTAAGTACGTATTAACCTGTTGATTTCCCAAATTTAACCGGTCATTTGAAATGTTCAGAGACAAAATTCCAGATTACAATATTTCTTACAGCACTCTCCAGCCTCCAGAAGATCAAGACCTCCTTTCTCAGGCCCCTTGGAACTGCGGTTCTTTTATTTTAATCAGAGAGCTTTATAAAAACAACCACTTGGACCCTCAGCCTCTATCCCAACTTTTCTCTTTATACAGTTAAGTGCCTACTCTGAGGGTTCTCAAAGGATACTGGCGTGGCAGATTCTGAGCAACCCTCTCTCCCAACGCGTTCATCAGAAAGTAGACAACTTCAGTGATAATTACAGAATCCCTGGTTTTCATTTTACACTTTCCTAAGCAAAAAGCTTGGCAAAGCCTCTTCTGGTTTCCCCGACTCTGACAAAAATCTGTCTCCTAAGCAAAAACTTCTGTTTCCCAGTAGCAGTAGATTCTCTTAAAACTCACGGTTAAAGACAAAATAATTACAATGGCATTTTATGTCCATACTTTCTCCCCAATATTTTCCACTTTGAACAGAGTCCAGAAGTTTATTTATAAATGTTATTCCTCCCTCACAGATCCCATGTATTCAGATAATTTGACCTTACAAACTATATTAGGTAATCATGCATTCTTTCCCCTCTCTTTTGTAAAAACAGATCTTGTATTCAGCTGCTTCTTCAGTGGCTCACTCTGTGCCAGGGGCTACAGAAGGGAACTGAACACACACTGCCCCTGCTCTCAAGGAGTTGACATTCTAATTGGGTAGTAAATACTATGAAAAAAAATAAAGCAGGGTGAGGACAGTAAGGAGTGGAGATGAGTGAGTGCCCTACTTAGGTAGGGTGGCCAGGGAAGGTCTCTTTGGAGCAGAACAGAAGAACAGCAGTTCTGAAAAACACAGCTAAGTGATATTTTTAGGAAGGGTGGGGAACAGGGGATGGAGGAATAAACCTCAAGTGCAAAGACTCCTAGGTGAGACAGGAATATGTTACTCAATGTGACAAAGCTTCTGACCAGTACCAGAAATTTCCAGTCAAAAAAGAAATCAGACTTATTCTGTTTAATGCCATTGTATTAGACTTTGTGAAATACAATTAGTACCCAGCCTCTCAATCCCCCATTTCTACATTAATAAATTCTAGGGCTCCCAGGGGACTCCCCTCTAGAAACCTGCGACAGACCCACAACGTTATATGTGGAGACAAGGCCACACACAAGAGGTGCTGAGATGAGTGCTAGGCCCCCTTTTAAGTGAGAATTTTTCACACAAAGATCCTCCCCATCAAGAAGTTAAACTGCTTAAAAATAAGGTACTTTCCAAATACTAAAAAAGTAAGATCTTCTCCTGAAGGACGTGTCATCTGAATTCCGTACCTTTCCACTCAGCTGTCCCCTCTGCAGCCAACTGTAAGCCTGCTCCCAGCCCTGGACCACTTTCAACTGAGCCTTTGGAAATTTAAACTGGCTCCTTACCACCACATGAGATGCAGAGGCCATCCCTTTGGCCAGGGGTGCCTTGTTCTTATTCTCTACCTCTCCCAGTCTATTCTTCCTCCTTCTGGGTCCTCTGAAAGGCCCACCTTACTAATGAATTCAAATCCCAGCTCATCTCTTGCACCCATGGCCTGTCTGTGAAAAAGAGTCTTATTTTCCAAACAAAAATACCAGGACACACTGTCAGTAGGTAGGTACTTGTTATATAAATCACTGTAATTTCAATGCTTGGAATATTTCATAATTTAAAGTAAAATACTTTTTAAAACGTAAGATGCACTTATACATGGTTTGATGAGCAGCATAAGGAAACAGGGGCTGTCTGGGAAAATTTAGAATCTGTGTGTGATCAGTCACAGGCCTTTGCTGCTCTATTCTCTAACAATTTGATTTTCCAAAGAAATCTGACATCATTCCACAAAAGGATGTGAAACTACTTCCAAGAATAAAGATAAAGAAGCGGTGACAGCAACTGTGTGTTGAAGGCCAGAATGCTGGCATTTCCAGGTAATTTCAACAGCTCAGAGAGCTAACAGGACCATCAAGAGAAATAATCAGACTTGGCTACCATACAGACCTCAGCCCTTTAAAGGGGTGTCACATATATGCCGTAGCTCAGTATACCCAGAATCAAACTGAGGCTGGAAATATGCCTTTCTTGAGCACCCAGGCAGGAAACCATTCCACTAGAAGGAAGAGCATGGTGGACTCGGCAGGGCACATACACTCCTGTCTCACCACCTCTAACCATCCTCTGAGGCACCATGACCTGGGAAAGGCTCTCACTGCTTTCTAATTAAAAACAGAGATCTTCCAGGGCTGTCAAGAATAAATTAACTTGGCCCTGGGACCCAGGAGGGGCCAGAAGGTCTTACTGAGCTCACCATTCCCTAATAATAAGTACTTGTGGGTGAGCACACTGGAGACTTGAAATAAACTAAGATTTTCAGGTATGTTACAGAAACAAATGCTGACCAAGTCCATAAGCTTTTAAATGTTCAGAAATGTAATGCTATTGCCCTTTGACCTAGTAAAAGAACTTGAAATTTAACAAAAAATAACAACTCAAAAAAAAAAAAACAACACAGGACATTTACTGAAGCATTCTTCCAAATAGCAAAAAAATTAGAAACCATGATCTTATGCAGCCTTTGAAAGAAAACAATTCCAAAGACCTTTGCATTTGTGTCTGTCATACTAAGACTTTTCTCCCCTTTCTTTTAATGTTATAGTTTTTATTGAGATATAATTGACTAACATTGTATTATATAACATATATAATATATAACTAGTATATTAATTTCAGGTGTACATTAGATATTTGTACATGTTGTGAAATGATCACAATAGTTAATATCCATCACCATACATACAGTTTTTTCTCTTGTGATGACAACTTTTAAGATTTACTCTCTTAACTTTCAAATATACAATATAATATTAACTATAGTTACCATGCTATAGTACATTAAATCCCCAATGTTTTAACTAATAAAATATGGGTAAATTCCTTTCAAATGGAAGAAATTTTGCCATTAGCAAAATAAATTAAGCACCTGCTATTTTGTAGAAAGCTTGTTTTTTACAGGAAAATGTACTGAAAACATTTTTAAGCTTCAAGTTTCTTCAAGAGGTCTGTATGACCTAAATCCTTCTCCCCAAGGGTCTCCAAATTACAAAGTAAGGGAAATAATAAAAGGCCAATTAAAGATTATGGCCAGTATATTAGCTTTAAGGCTAATCTATACTAAGATGGAGCTAATAACTGCTAACGTTTTAGTAATTTTTGAATAGAAGATACTTGCATGTGGTATACAATTCAAAATGTATAAAAAGTCACACAATGAAAACTAAGTCTCCCTTCCACCTGGGCCTCAGACACCCGATTCCCAAATTGTATCATTCCAGAGATATTCCATAGGGCCAAGTTTGTATGATTTTGTGAGACACTTTGCTAAAGATTTTGTATTGAGGAATCATCTGTGTCGATGATAATATCAGCTCCAGTTTACAAGTGAGACCTGCTTGTGTCCTGACATGATCAAGCAACTAGCCCAAAGTCTCATGGTGACGAAAAATAAAGTCCACGCTTTCAGAACCCAAAGTTCATACTCTTGGAACCTATTATCCCCATCCTATCCTCCCCCAACACACACACACCCTTAAATGAAGGTGACTTCATGTTATGCTGTTCCCTCTGTCACGAACTCTCTTCCACCAACCTCTGCCATCTCTTTGCCAGGCTAACTTTCTAGACAAAGTTTAGAATCAGTTTGTACCTTATCTAAAAAAAATCTTGCTGGAATTTTGGGATTACACAGATCAATTTGTAAAGAACTGATATTATAACTATGTTGAGTCTTCCATCCCATGAACACCGTATATGTGTCTACTTACTTGGGTTGTCTTTAACTTCTTCAATGTTTTGTAGTATTCAATATGCAGATCTTGTACATATTTTATTAGGTTTATACCTAATAATTCCATTGTTTTCATAGCTATTGTAATTAATAGTTGTTTCTTTTCTTAATTTTGGTTTCCAACTATTCATTGCTAGGATACAGATATACAATTGATTTTGTATGTTGACCTTGCATCTTGCAAACTTGCTAACTTATGAGTCCTAACTCACTTGTTAGTCCTAGGAGCTTTTTTATAGATTCCCATGGGACTGTCTACATAAACAGTCATGCCATCTGTGAATAGGAACAGTTCTTTCCAATCTGAATGCCTTCTATTTATTTTTCTTGCATGACTAGCACTTGGAATATGATGCTGAATATCAGTGGTGAGAGAGGTGGTCACTGCTTTGATCCCCACCTTAGAGGGAAAGCATTCATTCTTTCAATACTAAGTACAGTGTTAGCTGTTTGGTAGATGTCCCTTTTGGGGGGTTGAGGAAATTCCCTGGAAGCATTTATCATCAATGAATGCTGAATTTTGTCAAATGTTTTTTTCTGCATCCAATGACATAACCATGTGTTTGTTATTCTTTAAGCTGCTCATATATTGCGTTTCATCTATTGATTTTGGAAAACTGAATCAGCCTTTTGTTTCTGGGGTAAATCATCATTGCTTAAGGTACGCTATTCTTTTTACATAATATTGCTGGATTTGATTTCCCAGTGTTTTGTTGAGGACTTTTTTGTGTCTTGAGTTCGTGAGAATGATTGGTCTATAGTATTCTTTCCTTGAACTCTATTTGTCTGGTTTTGTAAAAGATGTGTACTATATATTCTTCTGAGGTCCTGGATGATAACCTTACTGTTTTTTGCTTTCCCATTAGAATCTGGTTCTAAATCCTTGACCAAGAAAATAACTTACAAAGATAACAATAATCTTTCCAGGGGAAAACGAGATTGTTTTGTAAGGAGCCACTGTAAGGTAAATGTGAGACTCCAAGGCAGTGAAACCTGCCACTGCACCTCCCACCCACCATCTGCCTCCCCCACCCTGCCCCTGAACATCCCCCAAAGGGCAGGAAAGGTGAGGACTGGCTTCGGTTTCCATCAAATACAAGACATGTTATTACTCAATCTTGATAAAAGACTGACAAGGTTTCCATCAAATAAAAGACATGTTATTACTCAATCTTGAAATGCAAATACTCACAGTTGTCTTTGAGTTATCTAAGAAAGCATCCACCAAGATTTAACCCCTTCATTCTTACAACTCCTAAAATTCTCAGTAATTTCTACCCACATTCTACTATTGCGGATGCCAAGGCTAGATACAGTTAAGAGATTTTAAGATCAGCAGACCTAAAATTTGATTTTAAATCTCTTACCCAACGTTGTTACAAAAAGTCCTGAGCCATGGCAATGCAATACCAAAAGGTCAGTCCAGGATGAGAGGGACGCAAGTACGTATCTGCGATATGAGTTATAAGAAATACATATTTGGTCACTCATATGACCAAATATACATTTCTCAGGAGCATTTTATCTTCATCCACAGGAATGAAAACACTGCAGAACCTTAAAGGTGAAATGGCTGTCTTGTCATGTTAATGAAACCTTTGGACCCCAAGGGCGGGGCTGGAAGTTGAATCAGCCAATGCCCAATGATATAGTTAATCATGACTATGAAGTGAAGCCCCCACAAAAACCCAGGAGAACGTACTTCTCTCTTGGATCCTGCTTCTCTGCCGGAGGGAGTTTCCACACTTGGGGAACCAGAACGCTTCCATGTGTTACCGAGCTAGGAGGCCCCAAACTCCAGGAAGATAGAAGCTCCTTTATTTGGGACCTTGTCCTGTGTATCTCTTCATCTGGCTGTTAGTTAACTTGTACCCTTTATGGTATCCTTTATGAAATGTAAATGTCTTCCTGAGTTCTGAGAGCTGTTCTAGCGAATTAATTGGACCTATGGGGGAGGTCTTTGGAACCTCTAATCTGTAGCCCACAGGTCAGAAGCACAGGTAACAGCCTAGGACTTGCGACCAGCATCTGGAGTGGGGGTGGAGGGCAGTCTTGTAGGATGAGGCCTTTAACCTGGGGAATCTATTGCTGTCTCCAGGCAGATAGAGTCAGATTTGAGTTCGTGGACACCCTGCTGGTGTTCAAGAATTGCTTGGTGGTATGCGTAGGAAGCCCCCTTCCCCCAGCAACACACAAATACTGGAATTGGGTCCGAAAACCCGAAAAGAGTTTTACTACTGCTATATACTATTGCTGTGTAAAAAAAAACACAGTATCTAAACCAAACGAACTTCCTGAGGGGTCTTTTTGGAACTGAAATGATGACTGCTCTCAGGAATTTAGAGAAGTGGGCAATTCTGCTGGGTGACAAGCAGGGCACAAGGGCGCTGCACACCTGCACAACAGCCACTGAGAACTAAATCCCTGTCAGTCTCACCTCGGCAAGAAAAGTCATCCAAGAGGTTGCCAGGCTGCCCAAAGACCACAAAAATGCCACAGGCCTCGAAGTCTCCTGCTCTGCTGCATGAAACAGATCAAAGGCAGTGAAGAGAACACTCTGAAACCAGACTGCCTGGATTCAAATCCCACTCTACCACCCACTAGCCACGTGACCTTAAATGAGTTACAACCTCTGTGCTTCAAGTTTTTTGTCCATAAAATGGGGGTGACAACCATAGAGTAAGCACACACTAAATCATGTCCTTTACTCAGCAAGTCACTTCCAATCCAGGCCCTGTCCTCCTCTGACACTGTCCTTAAGTCATGGTATATGTGATAGTACCCCTTCCCCTGAACACTATGCCCACAGTGTGAAACTCTACTTTCAACCAGTTGACGGGGAAAAAAACACACATACAAACAAATAAATAAATAAGCAAAAGGTCTAATTTAACTATTTCAATAAATAATGTCTGAGAGCTAAAAACCCATAGCAACAGAATCCACAATCACAAAAAGGCATCTAAATCAATAGCTTAAACCAACTTTTTTCCACAAAAAGTACATTTTTATTATTTGATATACCACAGGAAACATTCTCCCCAACCAAGAGATAGATATGAGTTTCATTTTCAAAATATATCAGCTATGAAAATGCATTTTCATGTTCCAGAAAACTGTAAAAAAAATTACATTTAAAATATAAACAACTTTCAAATCACTAGAAAGTAAACTAACTTTAATTCAAATATATAATTATAATTTCGGAGTGGCATTTTCACCAAGCTCAAGAAACAGAAAATATTAATTCAGCAACAATTACTAACATTTATCACACACTAAGTACCTAATAAACTAGTGCTAATTTCTACATATTACCTCGTTCTCTTCATCTTTTGAGGGAGGTATAGGCTCATTTTACAGAAAACCTCAGCTTTGAGGTTGACTATTAATGGTTCTGATAGAGAACTAATTGGAAGCACCTGTGTGAGGCTTTAACACTAAAATGATCTAGAAAGGTAAGTCTCCAACACTAATGTGCATGTGAGTCACCTGAGGATTCTTGTTAAACTGCAGATGGATCAGAAGGTCTGGCATGAGGCCTCTGAGTCTGCATTTCTAACAAGCTCTCAAGTGCTGGCAGTGCTGCTGTTCTAGGGACCCCACCTGTAGCAGCAAGGATCTACAAACCACAAAAAGAAAAGTCTATAAAAACTAAAATGGATGAAAATCAAAATTTCCTCAAAAACCGTTAATTATAAGGTCCAATGTGATAATTCGAACTTATCCGTATTTCTTGATGGGATCCTGAGCTTTGTAACACCTTAGAAATATCTTCATAATGTTTGTTTAAATTTAGAGTTCAATTTCTTGGAGTTTTGTGGGGGGGGGGGTTCCCCTAAAAACACTTATTTTTCTCAAGTCTGAGAAGCCAAGTACATGGAAGACTATTTCAAGTTGCTATACCCTTCTGCAGCGCCCTTCCTTCACTCGCCCATGTACAACCTCTCGCTGTTGAAATTTTAGAGATTAGACAAATGGCAAAGGTAGGTGACATTTTTAGGGGCTGCGCCCCAAAGTTCTTTCAGATGGAAAGTACAACTACAGCAATATGGCACCTAACCAAAAGGCATCAATGACTGGCTTCCATTTCTGGCCTTCCATGACAAAGTTCCAGCAATGAGGTGATAATGAACGTTTTATAGAAACTACTGGGTGTCCATTCTTTTACCAGATCCTTTGAGTGGCAAGTTCTATTTACTTTCAAAAATCCACAGAATAAGCAAAGCAAGGTATTTAACAAGGCCCCTATTCCACCTGTGTGCAAGTTCACGCCCTGCTCCTCTGTATTCATTTCTGATGATCTGTGCTGTCATCAAACATTGGCAGGCAGGCTGCCTCTTTAAACAGCCACACCTATACCCCACCACCCCCCAACCTCTTTGCTAACAACAATGCCTAACTACAGAACCAGCATATCTCTGAGAACATTCCAGCTTACCAGATAAGGTCAGTTTAAAATTCTACAGAGGGATAACCTGCTCCACTTGTCTTTCCTTCAAGACCTTCAAAAATACCCTCAAGAATAAGCCCTTCACCCAAAATAAAACAGTCTATGATTCTGCAATTTACAAACCATGAGACCTTTATTTAAAGGGTGTCCACATATTATTCCCAAGGAATATTTATCTATGTACTCAAGTAAGCACAAGAAGCCTAATGCTCAGAAGAAACAAAATACACATACGTTGCAGCTCTGTGCAAATGGCTTCTCTGGATAAAAAGTCTATAAAGTTATGCTGCCCAGCCTCAAAGGCAGGCCTACCTGTGAGGGGGTATATCACGGCACATTCTTTTTCTGACCTGGAGCGTACCCTGTTCAAAACAGCCAAGCAACTGCTCAGAGAGGCCTGTTACAAAACCACAAAAGAGGGACAGAGCTGACAGGCCCCTGCCCTGAACACCCTAGAAGCTAAAAATAAGAATTCTGAGAACGGAGCTCTACTACAGACAAGCCCAACAGAAAGTTCTCTGTTTCTCTTACCTCTAAAACTGGCTGCCCTCCCAGAGTGATTTAACTCTGGGTACCAGTTGGGGAATGCCAGCTACTGTGCTGGGGAGGAGGATTCAGGGATGCGGGTTTTGTCTTCTAGGTTGATTAGGAGTCAAACCTCTTTAGGATAAACTGGAGACTTTGTAAGCAGATCTGAGCTGGCCCGCTGCATCTAGACTACATGCCTCCATTCAACAAACATTTATTGAGCTTCTACCACATGCCCGGGAGGAAAAACAAGCCACAGTCCCCAGTGGGAAAAGCAAAGTCAGACAAGGACCGTCAGGGGCAGTGGAGGTTGTGCGGGCCCCGAAAACCTGCCACAAGTTGCTGTGACCATAGTACTCTGGGGACGGCATGACCCTGCGCCCGGCTGCGCGTACCACCAAGCCCAATAATGCAACAGGCTCACAGCGAAGGAGGGAGTGGACAGGCAGGCCCAGGGGGCAGGTGTTCAGGTAGGAGACGAACACCTGAGTTGGCAGGGTTGATGGGGCCAGAGTTTCCCAGGGGAAACAGAAGGGCGGCCCGGGGACCCCACGAGGGAAAAAGGGTGCTAGGAACAGGGGTCTGGCCCGGCCGGCGGGTGCGCGGCGGAGGCCGGTCGGGCCTGCGCCCCCGAAGCGGGAGCAGGGAGAGAAGGCGCGCGGCTAGGCCGCCCGCCCCCACCTGGGGCCCCGCCCGGCACCTACCACTTGGGCGACCTTGAGGCAGCCGAGCGCGCTGCGCAGGTAGTCGAGGTCGCAGCGCAGGCCGGCCAGCCCGCGGCGCTGGCTCACCGGCTCGGTGGTGGGCTGGTACGGGCTGCTGGCGCCCGAGATCATGGAGGTGCTCGAGGCCTCGCCCTCGAAGCCGTCCAGCTCCTCGCCTCCCCGCATGCTGCCGCCTGGCCCGGGCCGCCTCGCGCGGCCGGAGCCGGGAGCTGGCGGTCTCAGCGCGGCCGCCGCATCGCCGCCGCCCCCTCCCGCCTGACCGCCCGCGGCCGGCCCCGCCGCCGCCTCCTCAGCGCCCGCCGCCCGGCTGCGGCCGCGGCTCAGTCCGCTGGGGCTCGGCTCCCGCCGCCTCGGCAGCGGAAAGGAAAGGAGGCGGGAACGGGCGGAGAGGGAAGAAGGTAGGGGCCGGCGCGGCTGGCCGGGAGGGGGCGGAGCAAGCGCCCGCCCACCGGCCTCTCGGAAGCGCTCCGCTGCTCGGGCGACGCAGGGTGGCAGCCCGCGCGGCCTGGCCTGGGGGCGGGGCGGGGCGGGGCGGGGCGCGGTCTCCACGGGCCCCGCCCCTCACCTGAGCGCGCGCTAGGGGCCCGCGCCGCTTCTCCGCGCCGGGTGGTCTTGCATCGATCGCGGGCACCGGGAGGAACAAGGGTTGAGAAGAGGGTAGAAGGGCACCTAGGGGGCACGGAGTTGCTTTCTCAGGGCGCTACCTCAGTTTCTCCTCTGAAGGCAGTGCTGTCCTCTGCAGGTGGGCTCCGGACTTTCCGGTGAAGACCAAGATGTGCTGTGTGACCCTCGTGCTAGGAACAGTGCGTGGCCCTGGGTGGGCCTGACTCAGACTGTTTGATCAGACGGTGTTAGGTGGACCCCCACACAGGGCGCTTTGCAACAAATCCGTTCTGGGGCCAGGGGCCGAAAGAGGCAAGGGTGAGGAGTTGGGGTGAGGGGGCGGTCGTTAAGTACCAGATCTGCAAAACCGATACACGGTTAATATTTATGATTAACTCCCATTGTAAGTTCTGGATCCACGGGCCTGACCAAGGAGTGGCGCTAGCGCACAGTAGACCCTCAGTAACTAACGTTAGTTTCCTCTTAACTGAAAAGGTTTTAGGATCTCTGTCTAATCATCAAGTCAGGTTAAACAAAGATTTTTCCGCTGAAGGGCATTAATTAGGGGCCAATTTGCAATGCAAGTGTGAAGGCTAATTTTAAACTTTAGTTAAACACTGACTTTCTAAGAATTGTCGCTTTGGTATTGAACCCATCCACACCACAAATACCGAGAGCTTCCCATGCTCTAGGCGCGGAGCAAGGCACTTGAAGAAGGTATTTTTGTTCCCATTTTACAGAAGAACGGACTGACTCCAGAGTGGTAGTAGCTTGTCTCAGGCGACATTAATTGGTGGGCAGAGCCCAGATTCCAACTTTTTTCACTATATAATGTTGCCTAATATATAATTCAGATAAGTTTGTGAACTCTGTGCTGAGAAGCAGTAAATACCATAACTAAGGAGATTTCGATTTAAAAGAGCTCTTACCTTTTTGGTTACCAAAGATAGGAAAGGCAATGACTCTAAAATACCCCATTCAAACAACAAATATTTTCTGGGCACATATTATGTGCTAAGTATATGTTAGAAATAGACTGCTAGTTCAAGATAACCATTTGGATGTAGGCTCTAGCCTCTGCTCTCTCCCAAAATCCCAGTGAAATAATAGTTACAGGGATTTGTTTTTTTAAGGGGATAAAAGCACTGGGACAAAGAATGAGAAAGGAGACAATGGCAACAAAATGTTGGAAGCAGAAGAGTAAATGGACAAGTGGTAACTGACTTAGCAGATCCAAGAAAGCTAAACCCTAAGCTGACTTGGGGAGAGGCTGAAATGCAATCTCAGGTACATCACAGAACAGTAGGCTCTGAAATGGACAGCATGAAGCACATCTAGAAGTGGGGGTGAAGGCAAGAATAAAAAAAAAAAAGATCAACTGAATGTCTTTTTAAGAAGCAGTTGGAAATGACATATCCGATAAGGGCTTGACATCCAAAATATATAAAGAGCTCCCACACCTCAACAAATAAAAAGCAAATAATCCAATTAAAAAATGGGCAGAGGAGCCAACAGACACTTTTCCAAAGAAGAAATTCAGATGGCCAACAGGCACATGAAAAGATGCTCCACATCGCTAATTATCAGAGAAATGCAAATTAAAGCCACAATGAGATATCACCTCACACCAGTTAGAATGGCCAACATCCAAAAGACAGACAACAACAAATGTTGGCAAGAATGTGGAGAAAGGGGAACCCTCCTATATTGCTAGTGGGAATGTAAATTAGTTCAACCATTGTGGAAAGCAGTATGGAGGTTCCTCAAAAAACTAAAATTAGAAATACCATTTGACCCAGGAATTCCACTCCTAGGAATTTACCCTAAGAATACAGCAGCCCCGTTTGAAAAAGACACATTCACCCCTATGTTTATCGCAACAGTATTTACAATAGCCAAGAAATGGAAGCAACTTAAGTGTCCATCAGTAGATGAATCGATAAAGAAGAGGTGGTACATATACACAATGGAATATTATTCAGCCATAAGAAGAAAACAAATCCTACCATCTGCAACAACATGGATGGAGCTAGAGGGTATTATGCTCAGTGAAATAAGCCAGACGGAAAAAGACAAGTATCAAATGATTTCACCCATCTGTGGAGATAAGAACAAAGAAAAAACTGAAGGAACAAAACAGCAGCAGACTCACAGAACCCAAGAATGGACTAACAGTTACCAAAGGGAAAGGGACTGGGGAAGAGGGGTGGGAAGGGAGGGAAAAGGGGAAAAAAGGGGTATTATGATTAGCAGACATAATGTAGCAGGGGCGGGGGGGATACGGGGAAGGCAGTATAACACAGAGAGGACAGGTAGTGATTCTATAGCATCTTACTACACTTGTGGACAGTGACTGTAATGGGGTATGTGGCGGGGACTTGATAATAGGGGGAGTCTAGTAACCATAATATTGCTCATGTAATTGTACATTTATAATAGCAAAATTTAAAAATTATAAAAGTAAAAGCTCAATATGACAGTTAATGAAAACCTAACAGGAAATAGAGCCAAAAGACAAAAAGATGGAAAATGAGAGAAAAACTAAGAAAATTAGAGGAATAATCCAAGACAATAATAGAATAATAAGACTTCCATAAGGTTAGAACAGAGAAAATGGAGGGAAGAAAATATAAAATAATAATTCAATAACATTTTCCAGAACCAGAGGACATGAGTTTTGGATTTGAAGGACCCACCAGAGTCCAGCACAGTGAATGAACACTGATCCACACCCAGGCACATCAGACCACCAGGGCAAAGAGAAGATTCTTGAGTTTGCAGAGAGGAACTGAGCAGGTTTCATTATAAAGGATCAGGAATCAAAAATACATCAGATTTTTCCACAGCAACTTTGGGAGCTACAGGGAAAAGCAAACTTAGATATCCTGAGGAAAATAATTCCTCCCCTGCAGAGGTCTGGTTCCAGCTGGAGTATCCATCAGATATGAGGGTTGATGAAAGACTTAGACACACAAAGAAAGATTCCCTCTGTCTCTTTCTCAGGAGGCTCCTGGAGAGAACAGAACAAGAATTTAAACCAAAGAAAGCACAAGACACAGGATTCAGGAAAGGATGGGTGCAGCCTAGAGAGAGGTGATAAGGAAAGTTTTGAGATAGATTAGTTATAAATGCATAGAAAACTAAGCAAAGATGCATAGATATCTATTAACTGCAGGGAAAATAAAATGATATATAGAAAAGGAGAAGTATGGTCAATCACATAGCTCAGCTGTGAATAATATATGCACAATTATAAAGTAAACAATGGATGCTGATCTAACTAAAAGTATGTAACTGTATTTGGAGGAGAGAATGGAGGACAGGATGTGTGCACGTGTAATTGGGGAAAGAGAGGGTGTACAAGGGACCTAAATACTCATCATCCATTGTGGGAGATCGGTAGATGCTTAAAACTGAAAAATCAAGAGAAGGCAGTATATGCATGTTAATTAATACAAAGGTAAATACAAAAATAATCAGTTAAAAGTTTTTAAATGTTGCCTCTGGGGAGCAGGAAATGTGAGCATGTAACTTTAATAAAAGCTACATTAAAAACAATTTTTTAAAAAGGAACTTGAGAGTTAGTGTGAACAAGGCAGGTATAGTGCCCTGCCAGCATGGACCTGGAGAACAAGTACTGAAACCAGTAAATACCACAGAGAATGTGCTGAGTATTGTTCATGAATTCCCAGCAGAGATCTAATTGAGTCTGTGGATCAGAATTTCATCTGAGATTTGAAGTACACACACACAGCAGTTAACTAGACAAAGAGATGGTAAGGGTTGGTGGAAGAGTGTTTCGGGAAGAAGGAACAACACATGCAAAGGTCCAAAGACAAGCAAAAGCAAAGCACAGTGAAGAGGCTCAAGTGCTGAATTCAAGGGGTGGAGGACTGGCAGACAAGACCTGAAGCTGAAAGGTAACCTTGGGCCAGTCCCTGCAGAAGCCTGTGGGCCAAGAGAGACAGTGGACTCTGAACAGAAGAGTGTTTACTAAGCAGGAGAGTGGCCCACTGAGCACTGACTTTTAGAATGTTCTCTCTGGCTTCATCAAGGGAGATGGATTAAGCGGAAGCAAGGTTGGAGGTGTCCCTCCAGTACTTATTAACTGTTCCCTATTCTTGGACACCAGCCTAAGTTTATTTTTAGTTCCAAGGACAGCCTCAAAATTTTTATTTCTGGTTCTTAACAGAAGTTCACAGACTTCCAGAGGATGTTGTTGGGAATCCCACATAGGAATTGTAGATAAAATTTGGTATTTTGATGACTTTCTCAGTGTTAAATTGTAGTACATCATAAGTCTGTGCTTCCAGGTATGCCCAAGTGCTGAAGTCAAAATGAGGACAATAAATGATAGAGAAGCGGGCAGCTCTTGGGCAGATCCCTGGGTTTCAAGATCTGGTCCACACATCCAGGGCTGACTCAAGGCAACCAGACTCAGAAGAGACTGATGAATAAGCCAGATGCTACTTTATTAACTATTGCTTGTGGGTAGACTGCCAGCAACCATAAGCCTGATTTTTATCTCAGTCCCTCAACTCATCCTGAAAAAGCTGCTCAGAGTATTTCATCCTTAGATATGGGCTGTTCCCTGGGATGGTTCACCTGGATTAGGCCTGGCCTCTTTCCTAGCCCCTCACCCTCTCTAACCCAGGGCGCGGCTCTCAGGGCAACCACCTCCAGGTCTGGGGGCCTCCTTACTGTAGCCCTATCTCCACAAGCACACCTATGCCATGGACTCGTGGAAAGTCCTCACCTCAAAAGCATTAGTCCTACAAGGATTGTAGATTTTAAATTCCATGAAGAGCTGGGAGCAAAACCCTTTCTCAAATGGTGGTCCCTCTGTGCTCTGTCCCTGGAGGCAATGCCTAATAATGGTGAGGAGAGGGGAGGTTTGCCTTTCACCTCATTTCTTACTGAGACCTCTCCCCAGTGCATCCCCCTGAGTGCTGGGGGTGGAGTAGTTTTCCTGTAACTTCAATTAAGCAATAGATCTAAGGTACTACTTTTAATAAGCTCAGTAATTAGCAGGAGCCCTAGAGACTTCTATCTCAAACAGGAAAACAGAGACAGTGGTGGAGAAGTAGAACATTTCAAGCATAAAGCTTATAGTGGGAAGACTAAGTTTATCATTACCAATTACCAATATTAAGCAAGAACCGAACACTCAAGAAAATCTTATGTTTAATGTTACAAGACTAAAAAATTAGTTTGAAATGATTCTCTTTTAAAAGGCTTTTCAAAGAAAAATACACATATGAATTCCTTATATCTGAAGGATTAGACTCAAAGATGTAAAAATAAACAAACAACCCTTTTTGTGCAAGAAGCAGATGCCCCTGCCCTGTGTGTGGGGGGACTGACTGGACCCCTCCAGCATTGTTCCCACGTGCCTGGAGGAAGGCTGGGGCCTGGGTGAACTCCAGGCCAAGCGGTTCAAGGGTTAGCATTTACTGCTGCTTCTGAAAATACTTATCCCTTCAGCCAGAAAAATGCTATCCAAGTCTTGGCTAAAAATAGTGCTCACTGGGATTTTCCAGTTTGACATTCCTTTCGGTTCCTATGACGGAGGACAACCAGAGCCAATTCATCCGCGCCCCTTCCTGGAACCTCCAGTGGAATCCCACCCTCCAAAGGACCCCACTTTGCAGTTCCTGCTACCTCCAAACCCTGTGGGCACTTGATGATTCAGGGGACGATTCACCTGCTCAGCAGCTGCCTTGTGTCTCGCTGGCTGTCCTCCACCTTCTCTTCCCAAAGCAGTGGAAGGGGAATGGTTTTCTGGGGAAGAAGGCGGTTAAGTGTGGCTACAAAAAAATGTGGGTACTGCCTTCACTCACCTCCAGGAGCTGTGGCCACACCTGGCCAGATGCTGGCTGAGCTGGCCTGTGTGCCTCTGGGAGCAGCTGAGGTAGTAGCCAGGAGGTGACTTATATAAACCAAACATTTGCTGACGGCTCGCCCGTGTGCAGGCACTGGGCCGAATGCTGGGACGTCAAGACTCTCGCAAAAGAACTGTGGGGTATTAACTGTGGAACCATAGTGGACATTCCTGCTTCTGTCCGCCCAGCATCCATCTCTGTGCTTCTGGGGCTGCTCCTCTTCTACTCCAATACTCACCTCCCTGATGAGCTCACCCAGGAAACCAATGATCAATCATGGTTCCCTTCCACCTTAGATTGGCTCAGAGTGGGCATGGACCTGAGTTGAACCAACGAGAATCCTAACCTTGGATTTGTCTCTCTCTAATGCAGGGGTTCACACTTCGATCTGCATGGGAATCACCTCCTCCAAGAGCCTGGAGCTTATTAGACCTTCAGTGAGGGGCAGGAATCTGATGCTTTAAGTATCTCTAGGACTGTAAGGCTAGTATAATTGACTGGGGAGCAGGGTCACAGGGAGAGTTTCAAGAAGCTAATCTGGGTCTTGAAGACTAGGTAGGAGTTCACTCAGCAGCATGTGATCCTACCGAAAGCATCTGCCTTCTTGCTTGGTATATATAACCCCAGGCTCTCCTGATTTTCCTCCTGCCTCTCTGGTTGCTCTTTTCAGTCATACTTACAGTCTTGGCCCCTGAAGTTCTTAGGGTACTAGCTTCATGTCCTTTCCTGTGACTCCAAACCTTTCTCCTAAGCAACAGCCACTTGAATCCAGCTGCCCGCAGGACATTACCCTTGGGTGTCCTGAAGTCCATGAGCCCAAACATAATTCATAATCTCACCTGCTGGCCACCCCCACCACCCTAAAATGAAAACACCTATTCTTTTATGAGGCCAATAGGAGGAGGAGGAGGCATTTTAAAGTACATTCAATGTGCCAGGCATTGCTCTACCTGGTCTTCATATATTAACTCATTTAATCCTCAGAACAACCCAGTGAGGAGGACTAACTCCTGGACATCTCATAGGGCTCAGGCTAGATGTCAGTTTATCCAAGAACACCTTCCTGAGTCCCCAGGCTGGGTCAGGTGCTCGTGTGCTCGCTTCCATGGCCCTTTGCATCAACACATTGATTACACTGTTATGATTCATTGTTTACTCGGCCATCTGCAGCCCTTCCAGACCATGAGCTCCAAGGGGGCAAAGCCTCATTTTATCTCTGTTGTGGCCTCTGGGCCTGGCTCAGGGCCAGATGCAGGGTAGGCATGCAAGGAACCATTTGTGGAACATAGGATTGTGCTCACTGGCTGTGTAACCTCAGACATTAACCTCTGTGGGCCTGTTTCCTCATCTGCAAATTGTAAAGAGTTTAGAATGGTGTCTGAGACAAAGTAGACACTCAGCAAATGTTTACTCATTACTGTGGTCATTATTCTGAATAAGCAAGGCAGCACAAGGCATTCTAAGCAAAGGCCCTGACAGGAAGGCCTGAGAGGTTCAGAAAGAGGTGAACAGTCTGGGTTCTTGTTCAGACAGGAAGGGGTTAAAAGGTATGTGATGGGCAGGGGCAGGGACAGATGGGCTTCGAACAGACTCTACAGGCCCCTGCAGTCAGGGACACTGTCAGGGCTGCACTTTGCTCTTTAAGCAGGGGACTGACATGGTCAGATTTGGGTGAAAACAAAAGTATATATGAATAATTCAGTGTCACTGCCTCTACAGCAGATGGGTAGTAGAGACTCTGTTACCTTGAATAATGTACAGAGCCCTTTCAAAGAAAAGCACATCTGTGGATGCCTTGAGGTGTCTAGACCTATTCAGGGAAACCCTGGGGCAAACAGAAATGCCCTAAGAGTTCAGCGAGCCTGATTCTTGGAGTGGTGACTGGAAGCCCTAGATTTGTGGGCACCTGAGCTAAGACAGTGAGGCCTTAGGTAAGTGATCAGAGTGGGTTGTGACTTCCTGTTTTTTGCAGTGGGTTATCATTCATTACAATCACCTTTTTTTTTTAATGCTCAAACTGTCCCTGATTTGGCCAGTGGGCTCCTGTGTTTTATGACATGTTGCCATCGTCCTTTGAGCTCCTTCTTACTTTCTGGCACAGATGTTCCAAGCTCACTTGTACCTTCCCTGCCCCAGCCCTAGAATCAGCCATTTCTCCAAGGAGCCTTGATTTACTTTATTGGAGAATGGTGTTTAGAAACCAAAATCTAGGCACAAGATGTGCTAATTCAGCTATTTCTGCTCCCAGGCCCTCCCAGTGCAGACAGCTAGAGAATATATATATGTATATAACTATACACACAGGCATGGACATATTTACATCTATATAATTCTTGTATCTCTGTATATGTATTGGAAACTATGAGTTCACATTGATACCTCCAACTCTAATCCAACATTCTAGTTTTTCTCTTTCCTTTATGTGTAATTCCCTTCTCTGGCTGTGAGAAGGCTGCTATTATTTTTCATACATTAACTTACTTCATCAACACCCTGTATGTAACCACTTTCCCAACTCCACCATCAGCCCTGTCCCTGCACAGCTGCCCTCCTACCCCATGACCCCATATTGGGACACCCCTCTCATGTGATGGCTCGCTTTACCCTACTCAATTCTGACACCTCCTGTGGACGCCCTCCTCACCCACCGAGGGCTGACACCTCAGGGCAGCCCCCATGTGCTCTCTCTCCCCACTCCACTCAGGCTCTGTTGCCCTTTGTCCCTCCCATCCCACTGCCCAGGAAGGTGCCTTCTTTACCCTGCTCCAGCCAGCACTCCATGCCAGGCCATTCGCCATCCCTACCCACAGGGAAACTCTCTCCACTCTGCTCAGGTTCCAAGAGTCAGCTCCGGGCCACCAAAACTCCCCACCCCAGCCCCAGGCAGACACTACCATGCTCCGCCCACCTTAAAGGCTTGAGAAATGAATCAGTGGGGGAAAAGAAGAGCACCACAAAGATGTTGGCTTTTATTTTGGGCAGAGATGCTGACTATTGTGTTAGAGACCTCAGTGAACTTGTCTGTTGCTCCCAGGACTACTAATCCTGTAGGGGAAGGGTCCACCTCATTTGCCTCCCTATCACTGACATCTTGAGGGTCACCCACTCATGTCCACAGGCTCTTGGAAGATGGCAGTGGTTGCTGAGGCAGGGAGGTGGCCCCAGGAGGCTCCATACCTCAACCACATATTCAAATGCCCACACATGCAGATGGTGGGGCGTGCCTTGCCTGCCCAAGAAATCAGGCAATTACCCAGGTGATGGGATGTATGGTGTGCTGGAAGCCTGTCTGCCCTAAAATAGCTCTCTTGCTCACAGTCTAAACTAGCCGTTTATTTCTTATGCTTCGAGACCCGGTGTTTAGCACACCCTGGGCTGGGAAAACTAACGCACTGGGTAGAGGAAGGCAGCAAGGCAGCAGCAGTGAAACTTGGGACTCTGCTCCCTTCTGCAGGACCTTGACAACTAATTTGCCTCCCTGGCCTTATTTCCCCTACCTGAAAGTGGCGATTTCTAAAGACATTTCAGGAACTAAGGTCGACCTCTCCCACGGTTCGTTCGGGGCTGGCTCTGAGGACCACAGCCGGCCATGCTTGGCACTCTACTAAGCACTCATCTTGATGAATCCAGCCTCCCTGTGAGGTAGGTGAGATCTTCCTCACCACTTTCCAGATGAGGAGGCTAGGATTTGGAGAGCTTGTGTGACCTACTTGTCTATGATTACACAACTGCTAAGGTCTGGAGCCGGGACTCAAACCCAAGTCGGCCTGCCTTGGGGTTCCCAGCTGCCATGGCCCACATATCAAGGCCTGGAGCTGTGGGCTAGTTTTCTTTCTGTATCAAAGCAGTTTCAGTTCAGCTCAATGCCAGAAATACTTACGGTTCCAAGTGTGGGCGAGAACCATCTGGCAGAGTAGCTGCTCTGAGGCTTTGTTTGGTGACACCTCCCATGAGGACCCGGGGCTAGCAGCACGGAGGTGTTTGCAGGACTCCCCTCTGTGCCAAGGACTGTGCCACCATGGGAGTCACGGGAGAAACCTGCTTCCAGGGGCAAAACCTCCCAGGGTGTTCTAGTTACGGCAAACCACCAATTTGTAGATGATTTCCCTGGGGCAGGGAAAGTGAGAGAGAAGAGAAGGTGGGGCGAGAGAAATTGAGATGCCACGCAAGAAGATGACCCGAATCCAAGTGCCATGCCATGAAAACATGGACCTTGACCAAGCCTTAGACCTGCATGCGAGTTCTCAGAGGGCATTCTGTGTGGAGAATATATTCATAAGTGATTTATCTGATAAGGGGTTAACATCTGAAATATATAAAGAACTCATACACCTCAACACCAAAGAAACAAATAACTTGATTAAAAAATGGGCAAAGGGCCTAAACATTTTTCCAAAGAAGAAACACAGATGGCTAACAGGCACATGAAAGATGTCCCACATTGCTTATCATCAGGGAAATGCAAATTAAAATCACAATGAGGTATCACCTCACATCAGTTAGGATGGCCACCATCCAACAGATAAGAAATAACAAGCGTTGGTGAGGATGTGGCATAAAGGAAGCCCTCCTACACTGTTGGTGGGAACGTCAACTGGTGCAGCCACTGTGGTAAACAGTATGGCGGTTCCCCAAAAAACTAAAAATAGGAATGTCATTTGATCCAGTAATTCTGCTCCTAGAAATTTACCTAAAGAAAACAACATCCCTGACCAATGGAACAGACTAGAGAGCCCTGATATAAACCCAACCATATATGGTCAATTAACATATGATAAAGGAGCCATGGACATACAATGGGGAAATGACAGCCTTTTCAACAGCTGGTGTTGGAAAAACTGAACAATTACATGCAAGAGAATGAAACTTGATTATTGTTTAACCCCATACACAAAAGTAAACTCGAAATGGATCAAGGACCTGAATGTAAGTCATGAAACCGTAAAACTCTTAGAAGACAACATAGGCAAAAATCTCCTGAATATAAACATGAGCGACTTCTTCCTGAACGCATCTCCTCGAGCAAGGGAAACAAAAGCAAAAATGAACTCATGGGACTACATCAAACTAAAAAGTTTCTGTGTAGCAAAGGACACCAACAGAACAAAAAGGCATCCTACAGTATGGGAGAATATATTTGTAAATGATATATCCGACAAGGGGTTAACATCCAAAATATATAAAGAACTCACACGCCTCTACACCCAAAATGCAAATAACCCGATTAAAAAATGGGCAGAGGATATGAAGAGACAGTTCTCCAAAGAAGAAACTCAGATGGCCAACAGACACATGAAAAGATGCTCCGCATCACTAGTAATCAGAGAAATGCAAATTAAAACCACAATGAGATATCACATCACACCAGTAAGGATGGCCACCATCCAAAAGACTAAGAACAACAAATGCTGGCAAGGATGTGGAGAAAGGGGAACCCTCCTACACTGCTGGTGGGAATGTAAGCTAGTTCAACCATTGTGGAAAGCAATATGGAGGTTCCTCAAAAAACTAAAAATACAAATACCATTTGACCCAGGAATCCCACTCCTTGGAATTTACCCAAAGAGTACAACTTCTCAGATTCAAAACCACATATGTACCCCTATTTTATTGCAGCACTTTTTACAATAGCCAAGATATGGAAGCAACCTAAGTGTCCATCAGTAGATGAATGGATAAAGATGTGGTACATATACACAATGGAATAATATTCAGCCATAAGAAAGAAACAAATCCTACCATTTGCAACAACATGGATGGAGCTGGAGGATATTATGCTCAGTGAAATAAGCCAGGCAGAGAAAGACAAGTGCCAAATGATTTCCCTCATTTGTGGAGTATAACTACAAAGCAAAATTGAAGGGACAAAATAGCAGCAGACTCAGAGACTCCAAGAAGGAACTAGAGGTTACCAAAGGGGAGGGATGTGGGAGGACAGGTGGGGAGTGTGGGAGAAAGGGATTGTGAGGTATTATGTTTAGTACACATGGTGTGTGGGATCACGGGAAAAACAGTGTAGCACAGAGAAGGCAAGTAGTGAATCTGTGGCATCTTACTACACTGATGTACAGTGACTGCATTGGGGTATGGGTGGGGACTTGATAATATGGGTAAATGTAGTAACCATTGTTTTTTCATGTGAAAACTTCACAAGAGTGTATATCAATAATACCTTAATAAAAACAAATTAAAACAAAAATAGAAAACAACATCCCTGATTTGAAAACATATATGCACCCCTATGTTTATCACCACACTATTTGCAATAACCAAGATATGGAAGTAACCTAAGGGTCCATCAATAGATGAATGGATAAAGATGTGGTACATATATAATGGAATATTCTTCAGCCGTAAAAAAGAAATCCTGCCTTTTGCAGCAACTTGGATGGACCTAGAAGGTATTGTGCTCAGTGGAATAAGCTAGGTAAAGAAAGAAAATACAGTATGATTTCACTTGTTTGTGGAATCTAAAAACAAAACAAAACAAAATGAACAAAACAGTAGTAGACTCAGAGACACTGAGAAGTGACTGGTGGTTACCATGGGGCAGGGAGAGTACGGGGCATAAAGAAGCACAAAATCTCAGTCATAATATAAGTTGGTCACAGGGATGTAGTACAGCATGGAGAATATAGTCAATGATTCTATAACATGTTCCTATGTTGACAGATAGTAACTGCACTAGTTGGGGTGAGGATTTAATGTAACTGTTGAATCACTGTGTTATACACTTGAAACCAATGTGTTGTATATCAAAAATACTTCAATTTAAAAAGGGGGGGCTTTCTGTGGAACCTGGAGATGCCCACAGTCACAGCCGGCTGGGAAAGCCCACACTTGCACCCTTCTGAAAAGTCACACCTACCCAATTACCCACAGAACAAATCAAAACAAGAATCTTTTTAACCTTGACTTTTCCAATCCCACTTGACCACCTCTAATATGCCCAGAACACACTTTTGAAAACCTAGATTTGGGCTTTTATAAATGGAAGAGGAATGTGAGGAGAAAGGCTGTCAGTGAGAGGCAGTACCTGCACCAGAACCAGGGGCATTCTTGGGCAGGTGCTGCAAACCAAATCCGTGCTGTTTGCTCGCGTTCCCTGGGCCTGCTGTAAGAGAGCATATCCTCTTCCATGGCTATTCAGTATATAGCCACTTAACATGAATTGGAACCTCTGACATACCTTCTCAACACACATACATTATCTGTATACAAAGTTTAAACAATTACACTGTTTAGTTTCCTATATACTCCAAAGTTTAATTCCTGGCTAGCATTTGTTAGATGATCTGAGTAGGTCAAAAATGGATACACAGTAAAATGGTGCCAAATATTTTAAATATCAAGGACAGATGTAACATGCCACAGGCTGCCGACAGATGTACCAAGCACCCCCCACGCTTTAAAATAAATTATTGCCCGAAAGAGGGACATAGTTTTAAATTGTTGAATTCTTCCCTACAAATTAAGATGCTTATAATCTGAAGTTCACATCTTGTTTCCCTTTTCTAGATAGTTCTTTAAAGAAGCTGATTGGGTGAGGTGGGTTTCGGGGAAGGCAGGGCAGGGAAGATGGAGGGTCTGATCACCATTTAGGAATGTTAATTCAGTAGTATACAAGAAGTAGGTTCAATTAAAACCTGTAGAAAAACATCATATATGAAAATATCTCCACATTCTTGTGATTTATTTTTAATTGCTTGATGAAAACAATGAAGATGGAACACAAAGTTAAATGTTAACAGTATTGCTTAAATTTTAAATGGTACCTTTCAAAATTTACCCATATAAAAAAACCAGAGAGACTGGAGAACTCCCATTTGCATTACACTCTGTCCTCTCATAAAGCTTTTTCACATAGTATCTCCTTTAATCCTCAATTTCAATAAATTGAGTCAATGTAAATTTCTCACAAGATCAACTATACCATAATGAGTTACTAGATGTTGGCAGTACAATCAACACACTTTTTTGAAACTTTTTTGATAATGATTAATGTGTTCATATTAGACCTGTTACATTGTAACATAACAATGCCATCCTCATAATTCCACTTTCCCATGAAAACCCCTTTCACTTCAAAGGACCAATGTGATCTAAATGCCTCAAACAGAATTTGCTATTTCTATTTTGCTTTCCCATGCCATTTGAAACCCTTCACCCTACTTTACAACATGACCAGCATATCTTAGCAACTACTACTTTGTAACCCCGCACAGGAATCACCCTACTTTTTCTCACCTTCCCCCACCCCCAACTTTGTTTATGATGTCTGCTTCTGGACTTCTGGTCAAATGATGTTCCCTTGGAAAGCCCTCTCAGTGGTCCTCAGGATTCCAAAAGGAGTTCTTAGGTTGTTTCCACTTTAATTGCATAGATCATGTAGCATAAAAAAGCTTAGCCACAGCACCTACTTTTAGTAACTCCTTTTATAGTTGCTAGAACTTTCTAAAATCGGGTACCCTCCAGAGTACAGAAAAGGGCTGAAAGGGACAATCAAATGATACATCTGCAAGATGCAAAGACTTCCAAACTCTTTTCCTTTATTTTTATCTTTGCCAGTGTCTTCAATAGGATGGAGAAGAAAATAGAACACACGACTGTTTTCTTCTTTTGGATTGTGAAATGAGGGAGAATGATAGGGAAGGGATGAAGGAATATTAATAATTATTTCAAGATTTTCAATATTTCTATTATTTTCTGCCCAAGTAAGGTAAAATGAAGTCTAAGGTTCAGGCATTCTTTTCCCAACCAGCTCCCTTTGAAGTGTTTGGGTGCACCTGATCGCCTTAAAGTTATTTTTGGTCTACTATTGAAGAAGTACTGTTAGATTTGAAAGGGATAGACTTGTATCCACGTTTTTAAAAGTTTGTTATAATAGAAGGTTGTCAATATGTATTATCCAAAATACAGAGGTTGATTTCTAGTTCTGAACTGATATGCTTATATTATCTTTTTGCTTCTGTATTATTAACATTACCTACATTAGTTTCAAATAAAACATTGTCTTTGTTTCACACACACACAAAAAATTTTCCCATAAAGGAATTTCTCAACATGATTAGAAACACCTGAAAGGTTAGGCTCCTCCTGTATGAACTGCTACCCCAGGTTGGGAAAGGATTATCATGACTTCTCAGCTCTCCCACACAGAACTCTGGTCTCTACTGATCTGGTGCCCTACCCGACCCCCATTCCTGCCTTCTCAAACTCCTGCTCTTTCAGAAGAGCCTCCTCTCCCTTCAAGCTGTAAACCTCCCTAAGAATCAGAGCCCAGGGAGAGTCTTCTGAACTATGTCAGCTGTGGCCAGGTTCTTTGTACCAGTGGGGGGCACTGTCTATCCACAGTGGGAGTTTTGGCTTCTTCCTCCTGTCACCACCAATACTGCTACAGGCCTGTCATCTCTGTCTCCTCCTGGCCAGAACACACCATCTGTGCTTCATCAAGCAAGTCAGAGAGAATTAAGACAGCATCCTTGAGGCTATCCGCCTATGTTCAGGGCTTGCAGGGTAAGGAACACAGTACGAACAAGCTGCTTTTGCCTTCAGAGCTCAGGTGTGGCATCCTATGGGAACTGCACTGGGTGAATGGTTACAGGGTATCTATACCTCCAACCTCTATTTTCTTTAGTGATGAGATATTTAAACTACCAACTGTGAAATGTCACAAATGGAAAAGGTAGATTCTACAGGAGTACAAATGGGGTTGCTGGAACAGTGTCAGGGAGTTTCAGGGTCAACAATCTCACTTACGGCCAACCATATGAAAGCAAAAACACAACAGCCCAAAATCTGTGGGAGGTGGCAAAGGCAGTCCTAAGAGGAAAGTACATAGCAATACAGGCTTACCTCAAGAAACAGGAACAATCCCAAATGAACAGTCTAAACTCACAATTAAAGAAACTAGAAAAAGAACAAATGAATCCCAAAGTCAGTAGAAGGAGGGACATAATAAAGAATCAGCAGAAATAAATAAAACAGAGAAGAATAAAACAATAGGAAAAAATCATTGAAACTAGGAGCTGGTTCTTTGAGAAAAGAAACAAAACAGATAAACCCCTAGCCAGACTATCAAGAAAAAAAGAGTGTATACACATAAACAGAATCAGAAATGAAGAAGGACTAACCACAACTGATTCCACTGAAATTCAAATTATTACAGAATACTATGAAAAATTATATGTCGATAAATTGGACAACCTAGAAGAAATGGACAGTTTCCTAGAAACATACAACCTTCCAAGACTGACCTAGGAAGAAACAGAAAGTCTGAATAGACCACTTACCAGCAATGAAATCAAACTGGAATCAAAAAACTCCCCCAAAACAAAATACCAGGTACAGACAGCTTCACCGCTGAATTCTACCAAACATTTAAAGAAGAGCTAATATCCATCCTTGGAGTATTGCAAAAAGCAGAAGAGGAGGGAATATTTCCAAACTCACTCCATGAGGCCAGCATCATTCTAATACCAAAACCAGACAAAGACACCACAGAAAAAGAAAATTACAGACCGATACCCCTGATGAACATAGATGCAAAAATACTCAACAAAATATTAGCAAACCAAATCCAAAAATACATTAAAAAGATCATCCATCATGACCAAGTGGGATTTATTCCAAGGATGCAAGGATGGTACAATATTCATAAATCAATCAATAATATATACCACCTTAACAAAAAGGATAAAAATCACATCATCATATCAATAGATTCTGAAAAAGCTTTTGACAAAATTCAACATCCATTCATGGTCAAAACTCTCAACAAAATGGGTATAGAGGATACATACCTCAAAATAATAAAGGCCATATCTGATAAATCCACAGCCAACATCATACTTAACAGTGAAAAGCTGAAAGCTTTTCCTCTAAGATCAGGAACAAGACGAGGATGCCCACTCTTCCCACTTCTATTTAACACAGTACTGGAGGTCCTAGCCACAGCAATCAGACAACACAGAGAATAAAAGGCATCCAGATTGGTAAGAAAGAAGTCAAACTGTCCCTGTTTGCAGATGACCTGATAGGGTACACAAAAAACCCTAAAGAATCCACTCCAAAACTACTAGATCTAATATCTGAATTCAGCAAAGTTGAGGGATACAAAGTTAATACACAGAAATTTGTTGCATTCCTAGGTACAAACAATGAACTAGCAGAAAGAGATATCAGGAAAACAACTCCATTTACAGTTGCTTCAAAATGAATAAAATACCTAGGAATAAACCTAACCAAGAAGGTGAAAGACCTATACTCTGAAAACTACAAGACACTCATAAGAGAAATTAAAGAAGACACCAATAAATGGAAATCTAACCCATGCTCATCTATAGGAAGAATTAATATTGTCAAAATGGCCATCC
Organism: Smutsia gigantea; assembly: GCA_032199065.1. Lineage (NCBI taxonomy): Eukaryota > Metazoa > Chordata > Mammalia > Pholidota > Manidae > Smutsia > Smutsia gigantea. The sequence continues at coordinate 522,110 of JAVSCE010011822.1, forward strand.
TGCCTGGAAATTTTACAGATTCAATGCAATCCCTATCAAAATATCAACAGCATTCTTCAATAAACTAGAACAAGTAGTTCTAAAATTCATATGGAATCTGAATAGCTAAAGCAATCCTGAAAAAGAAGAATAAAGCTGAGGGGATTACACACCCTGACTTCAAGCTCTACTACAAAGTCACAGTAATCAAGACAATTTGGTACTGGACAAGAACAGACTCATAGATGAATGGAACAGAACAGAGAGCCCAGATATAAACCTACACATATACAGTCAATTAATATACAATAAAGGAGTCATGGATATACAATGGGTAAAAGACAGCTATTGGCAAAACTGGACAGCTACATGTGTGAGGATGAAACTGGATTATTGTCTAATTCCATACACAAAAGTAAACTCAAAATGGATCAAAGACCTGAATGTAAGTCATGAAGCCACAAAATTCTTAGAAGAAAACACAGGCAAAAATCTCTTGAATATAAGCATGAGCAATTTTTTTCCTGGACCCATCTCCCTAGGCAAGAGAAACAAAATAAATGAACAAGTGGGATTACATCAAACTAAAAAGCTTCTGTATAGAAGTAAAGGACACCATCAGCAGAACAAAAAGGTATCCCACAGTATGGGAGAAAATATTTGTAAACGATTCATCTGATAAGGGGTTAACATCCAAAATATATAAAGATGCAAATCAAAACCACAAGGAGGAGACTTCCGGGAAGATGGCGGTGTGAGCAGGGCGGCAGAAATCTCCTCCCAACACTATATTTATCTACGAAAACACAGAAAATACATCTATTCCTAAAAGAGAGACGAGAATACACAGGAAAGCGCACAGCGTGCAGCTACACCCGAGAGGACTCGGCACCCCGAGAGGCGGGTAAGATACGGAGCCGCGACCAGGCGGGACCCGAGCACTCCCCCACCCCAGCGCACCGGCGGGAGGAGAGGACTCAGAGCCGGGAGGGAGTGGAAGTACACCCCGCGAAGTAGCCAGCCCCGGGGATCTGCGCGGGGAGCGCTGACCCACATTGTGCAGTGCAGCGGAGATTGGAGAGACAGAGGGGCAAGATCTGAGCGGGGAACGCGCCAGGGGGCTTGCAGCCGGCTCCGGGAAGGAAAAAAAAAGTGCGCGCTTTCCTCAGCGGTCTTAAAGAGACAGGAGCCCAGCGGAGGAGCCGGATCGCCCCAGCACACTCAGCACAGCAGGCTGGGAGTCCTGGGGAGTTTCAGATGCCTTAGCTGGCGACTGAGGAAGCATAGCCATACTTACACTTCTCACTGAGATCAACAGCCTCCTATTCGTTCCCACCCCTGCCAGAGCGATAAAGGGCCCTGCGGAGCGGTGCAGCCACAGCTGTGGAATAGTGGGGCAATAGCGCCACCTAGAGCATTCCCACAGAATCTACGTCCGGTGGGCATTTTTTTTTGTTTTGTTTTTGTTTTTTCTTTTCTTTCTTTTTTTTTCTTTCTTTCTTTCTTTTTTTTCTCTTTTTTTTCTTCTCTTTTTAAAGTCTTAAAGAGCCCAGCTGACATACGTGGCAACTATCAGTGACCAATTATATAGCCATGAAAAGACAGAGGAATATGGTTCAGACCAAAATCAACCAGACAACCCCAGAGAGGGAGTCTGAAGGGATGGAAATGCACAGCCTTCCTGAAAAGAATTCAGAATAAAAGTCATAACCATGCTGATGGACCTACAGAGAAATGTGCAAGAGCTGAGGGAGGAAGTGAGGGAACTGAGGAAAGACAATGCAGAAATCAGACAAGCGATCGACAGGGCTTAACAGCAGAATGGATGAGATGCAAGAGACTGTTAATGGAATAGAAAACAGAGAACAGGAATACAGAGCAGCTGAGGCAGAGAGAGATAAAAGGATTTCTAGGAATGAAAGAATATTAAGAGAACTGTGTGACTAATCCAAACGGAACAATATTCGCATTATAGGAGTACCAGAGGAAGAAGAGAGAGAAAAAGGGATAGAAAGTGTCTTTGAAGAAATAATTGCTGAAAACTTTCCCTCGCTGGGGAAGGAAGTAGTCTCGCAGTCCACCGAAGCTCATAGATCTCCCAACACAAGGGACCCAAGGAAGACAACACCAAGACACATAATAATTAAGATGGCAAAGATCAAAGATAAAGACAGGGTATTAAAGGCAGCTAGAGAGAGAAAAAAGATCACCTACAAAGGAAAACCCATCAGACTATCATCAGACTTCTCAACAGAAACCTTACAGGCCAGAAGAGAATGGCATGATATATTTAACGTTATGAAACAGAAGGGCCTCGAACCAAGAATATTGTATCCAGCACGATTATCATTTAAATATGATGGAGGGATTAAACAATTTCCAGATAAACGAAAGTTAAGAGAGTTTGCCTCTCATAAACCACCACTACAGGATATCTTAAATGGACTGCTCTAGATGGAAGCACACCTAAGGCTAAAAAGATGTCACCAGAGAAAATAAAATCATAGCAAAGAAAGCAGACCATCCAAATACTAACTAAAGGCAAAGAATAAAACACCTATTATAGAAAGAATGGAGGAGGAGGAATAAGAAGGGAGAGAAAGAAAGAAACATCAGACTGTGTTTACAATAACTTAACAAGAAAGTTAAGTTAGATTGTTAGATAGTAAAGAAGCAACCCTTGAACCCTTGGTAACCACGAATCTAAAGCCAGCAATGGCAATAAGTACATACCTATCAATAATCACCCTAAATGTAAATGGACTGAATGCACCAATCAAAAGACACAGAGTAACAGAATGGATAAAAAAGCAAGACCCATCTATATGCTGCCTACAAGAAACTCACCTCAAATCCAAAGATATACACAGACTAAAAGTGAAGGGATGGAAAAAGATATTTCATGCAAACAACAAAGAGAAAAAAGCAGGTGTTGCAGTACTTGTATCAGACAAAATAGACTTCAAAACGAAGAAAGTAGCAAAAGATAAAGAAGGACATTACATAATGATAAAGGGGTCAGTCCAACAAGAAGATATAACCATTATAAATATATATGCACCCAACACAGGAGCGCCAGCATATGTGAGACAAATACTAACAGAATTAAAGGAGGAAATAGACAGCAATGCATTCATCTTAGGAGACTTCAACACACCACTCACTCCAGAGGACAGATCAACCAGACAGAAAATAAGTAAAGACACAGAGGCACTGAACAACACACTAGAACAGATGGACCTAACAGACATCTACAGAACTCTACACCCAAAAGCAACAGGATACACATTCTTCTCAAGTGCACATGGAACATTTTCCAGAATAGACCACATACTAGGCCACAAAAAGAACCTCAGTAATTTCAAAAATATTGAAATCCTACCAACCAACTTCTCAGATCACCAAGGTATAAAACTAGAAATAAATTTTAGAAAGAAATCAAAAAGGCTCACAAATACATGGAGACTTAACAACACTCTCCTAATTAATCAATGGGTTAACGACCAAATCAAAACAGAAATCAAAGAATATATGGAGACTAATGACAACAACAACACAAAGCCACAACTTCTGTGGGACGCAGCAAAGGCAGTTCTAAGAGGAAAGTATATTGCAATCCAGGCCTATTTAAAGAAGGAAGAACATTCCCAAATGAATAGTCTAAAGACACAATTACTGAAATTGGAAAAAGAAGAACAAATGAGGCCCAAAGTCACCAGAAGGAGGGACATAATAAAGATTAGAGAAGAAATAAATAAAATTGAGAAGAATAAAACAATAGAAAAAAATCAATAAAACCAAGAGCTGGTTCTTTGAAAAAATAAACAAAATAGATAAACCCCTAGCCAGACTCATTAAGAGAAAAAGAGAATCTACACACATAAACACAATCAGAAATGAGAAAGGAAAAATCACGACGGACCCCACAGAAATACAAAGAATCATAAGAGAATATTATGAGAATCTATATGCTAACAAGCTGGAAAACATAGAAGAAATGGACAACTTCTTAGAAAAATACAACCTTCCAAGACTGACCAGCAAGAAACAGAAAAACTAAACAGACCAATCACCAGCGACGAAATCGAATTGGTAATCAAAAAACTACCCAAGAACAAACCCCCGGCCTGATGGATTCACCTCTGAATTCTACCAGACATATAGAGAAGAAATAACACCGATTCTCCTTAAAGTTTTCCAAAAAATAGAAGAGGAGGGAATACTTCCAAACTCATTCTATGAAGCCAGCATCACTCTAATACCAAAACCGGGCAAAGACCTCACCAAAAAAGAAAATTACAGACCAATATCCCTGATGAACGTAGATGCAAAAATACTCAACAAAATATTAGCAAACCGAATTCAAAAATACATCAAGAGGATCATACACCATGATCAAGTGGGATTCATCCCAGGGATGCAAGGATGGTACAACATTCGAAAATCCATCAACATCATCCACCACATCAACAAAAAGAAGAACAAAAACCACATGATCATCTCCATAGATGCTGAAAAAGCATTTGACAAAATTCAGCATCCATTCCTGATTAAAACTCTCAACAAAATGGGTATAGACGGCAAGTACCTCAACATCATAAAGGCTATATATGACAAACCCACAGCTAACATCATACTTAACGGCGAGACGCTGAAAGCTTTTCATCTAAGATCGGAACAAGACAAGGATGCCCACTCTCTCCACTGTTATTCAACATAGTACTGGAGGTCCTAGCCACAGCAATCAGACAAAACAAAGACATACAAGGCATCCAGATTGGTAAAGAAGAAGTCAAATTGTCACTATTTGCAGATGACATGATACTGTACATAAAAAACCCTAAAGATTCCATTCCAAAACTACTAGAACTAATATCTGAATTCAGCAAAGTTGCAGGATACAAAATTAACACACAGAAATCTGTTGCTTTCCTATACACTAATGATGAACTAACAGAAAGAGAAATCAGAAAAACAATTCCATTCACAATTGCATCAAAAAGAATAAAATACCTAGGAATAAACCTAACGAAGGAAGTGAAAGACCTGTACTCTGAAAACTACAAGACACTCCTAAGAGAAATTAAAGAGGACACTAACAAATGGAAATGCATCCCATGCTCTTGGCTAGGAAGAATAAATATTGTCAAAATGGCTATACTACCTAAAGCAATCTACAGATTCAATGCAATCCCTATCAAACTACCAACAGCTTTCTTCAATGAACTGGAACAAATAATTCTAAAATTCATATGGAACCACAAAAGACCCCGAATAGCCAAAGCAATCCTGAGAAGGAGGAATAAAACAGGGGGAATTACACTCCCTGACTTCAAGCTCTACTACAAAGCCACAGTAATCAAGACAATTTGGTATTGGCACAAAAACAGACCCACAGACCAGTGGAACAGAATAGAAAATCCAAACATTAACCCAAACATATACAGTCAATTAATATTTGATAAAAGTGCCTTGGATATACAATGGGGAGATGACAGCCTCTTCAGCAGCTGGTGTTGGAAAAACTGGACAGCTACATGTAAGAGAATGAAACTGGACTACTGTCTAGCCCCATACACAAAGGTAAACTCAAGGTGGATCAAAGACTTGAATGTAAGTCATGAAACCATAAAACTCTTAGAAAAAAACATAGGCAAAAATCTCCTGGACATAAACATGAGCAACTTCTTCATGAACATATCTCCCCGGGCAAGGGAAACAAAAGCAAAAATGAACAAGTGGGACTATATCAAGCTGAAAAGCTTCTGTACAGCAAAGGACACCATCAGTAGAACAAAAAGACATCCTACAGTATGGGAGAATATATTCATAAAAACGTATCTGATAAAGGGTTGACATCCAAAATATATAAAGAACTCATGCACCTTAAGAAACAGAAAGCAAATAATCCAATTAAGAAATGGGCAGAGGACATGAATAGACACTTCTCCAAAGAAGAAATTCAGATGGCCAACAGGCACATGAAAAGATGCTCCACATCGCTAATCATCAGAGAAATGCAGATTAAAACCACAATGAGATATCACCTCACACCAGTGAGGATGGCCAACATCCAAAACACAAACAACAACAAATGTTGGCGAGGATGTGGAGAAAAGGGAACCCTCCTACACTGCTGGTGGGACTGCAAATTAGTTCAACCATTGTGGAAAGCAGTATGGAGGTTCCTCAAAAAACTCAAAATAGAAATACCATTTGACCCAGGAATTCCACTCCTAGGAATTTACCCTAAGAATGCAGCAGCCCAATTTGAAAAGGACAGATGCACCCCTATGTTTATTGCAGCACTATTTACAATAGCCAAGAAATGGAAGCAACCTAAGTGTCCATCAGTAGATGAATGGATAAAGAAGATGTGGTACATATACACAATGGAATATTATGCAGCCATTAGAAGAAAACAAATCCTACCATTTGCAACAACATGGATGGAGCTAGAGGGTATTATGCTCAGTGAAATAAGCCAAGCCGAAAAAGACAGGTATCAAATGATTTCACTCATATGTGGAGTATAAGAACAAAGAAAAAAACTGAAGGAACAAAACAGCAGCAGACTCACAGAACCCAAGAACGGACTAATAGTTACCAAAGGGAAAGGGACTGGGGAAAATGGGCGGGAAGGGAGGGATAAGAGGGAAAAAGGGGCATTAAGATTAGCAGATGTAATGTTGGGGGGGCACGGGGAGGGCAGTACAACTCAGAGAAGACAAGTAGTGATTCTATAGCATCTCACTACGCTGATGGACAGTGACTGTAATGGGGTTGGTGGGGGGGACCTGATGAAGGGGTAGTTTAATAATCGTAATATTGCACATGTAATTGTAAATTAATGATAATAAAATAAATTATATTAAAAAAATAAAAAATAAATAAATAAAAAAACACAAGGAGATATCACCTCATACCAGTTAGGATGGCCACTATCCAAAAGACAAGAAATAACAAATGCTGGCAAGGATGTGGAGAAATGAGAACCCTCCTACACTGTTGGTGGGAATGTAAACCAGTTCAACTGTTGTGGAAAGCAAGATGAAGTTTTTCTCAAAAACTAAAAACAGAAATACCATTTGACCCAGTAATTCCACTCCTAGGAATTTACCCAAGGAAAACGAGATCCCAAATACAAAAAGACTTATGTACTCCTATGTCTACCATGGCACTATTTGCAATAGCCAAGATATGGAAGCAATCTAAGTGTCCATCAATAGATGAATGGATAAAGATGTGGTACACATGGAATATTATTCAGCCATAAAAGAAAAGAAATCCTCCCATTTGAAACATGGATGGATCTAGAGGGTATTACACTCAGTGAAATAAGCCAGGTAGAGAAAGACAAATACCATATGATTTCACTTATTTGTGGAATATAAAAACAAAGCAAAACAGAAGGAACAAAACAGCATTTGACTCATAGACACTGAAGAGAGAATAGTGGTTACCAAGGAGAAGAGGGATGGGGCAGACGGGAGGGGGAGGGGGATAAAAGGGCACAATAAATCACAGTCACAATCTAAGTTGATCATGGGGACTGTTAAACCACTGTGATGTACATTTGAAACCAACAAGACTGTATATTAACAATACTTTAATAACAAAATATGCCAAGAGTATGTGTACCTCCCCTAATGTTCACGACTGTGAAATGGTGAACTTTACAAAGAGGCTTAAGAGGGGTGAAGTTCCCCAATTTTGTTTTCTTGTTCTGCTTGATCAATTTCTCATGTCTAAACTTTATTGCCTGACTTAAATAAGACTTCTGTAAAGTAAGAGGAAATATTAGAATCGGAACCTATTGGGAGCTTATGACTTCCCCAACATTCCAGTTGCCTCTCTCCATGTGCTGCTTGCAATTGAGGTGGCAGAAGAGGGAATCCAGAGTGGGCCAGCAGTGCACTGTGAAGGTCTACTTCTCAGGGCCTGCCCAAGCCCTTTCCACAGGGGACACCCAAAGATAGGAGAGTGGAAGGCACCTCAACCCACTTTTCTCAGACAAGTAACAAGACTGCAGCCCCTTCATAACAAAAATGATTTCTCCATCCATGACAGGAAGGAAGGTTGCCCAGCAGCACATGGATGCTTAGAAGACCACAGATGAAAACACTATTATTTCCCCCATCTGTCTTAAATGAGTACAAGAAGTACCAGCATAGCACCAGTTAGCTCCAACTCAGAAGCTAGGCCGCTTTCATTCAAACTCTAGCTCTGACCTTGATAGCTGCCTAGCCTATCTATACCTTTTGTCTCCTTATATGGAAACTAAGATGGAGATGATAGTACTTACCTCACCGAATTGCTGTTTAGACCAAATCAGTTTATATAAAACATCTAGAGGAGTATAAAGCAATCTGATAGAAGTATCTGCTATTACAATGTTACTGCTAGTATCATCAAATAATCCCCCAAATAAGAACTTATTCACCAAACTTCCTAAACTCAAATTTTAAGGCAAATAAGAACTTATTCACCAAACTTCCTACACTCAATTTTAAGGCACACTCACAGATGTGCAGAATGATGTAGTCTTTATGGAAGGGATTTTGGTATCTAAAAAAACTAAAGATGTACATTTAAGTTTTGACTAGGTAGTCCCACTGCTAGGAATTTCCCCTGAAGATATAAAATAACATAGGCACAAGGTTATTCATTAGAGCATTACGTAAAAACAAGAGGCTGGAAACATCCTAAACAGCCACCTACAGACGACTGGTTGAATAAACTATGGAACAGCCACACAACCAAGTACTATGTAGCCACAAACAAGAGTAAAGGTTGTACTAGTATAAACCAACTTTCAGGTGATGTTAAGTGAAAAAGTACATATTGTATGTCCATTGAAAGGGCCTAGATGTAACAACACACAGTAACATTAAGCATGCCTATAGTCCAGGTTTGTTTGTTTTTGTTTTCGTAGGCAATTTAATTCACTGTATTTTTCTTGTAGTAAACTATGTGCTGGCTGTGGCCACAGGTGGAGCCTGGGTCCTCTGCACCCAGACTCTCATGTGGGTCTTTTACAAGATGGGTCAGTGAATTCCTGATAAGGAGACTTGCTGAACACTGTCTCTTCCCAGAGGTCAGGGGTGAGACAGCTATAAGTCTTGGAGAAGGCATCAAAGGTGGCCTTGGCAAAGTTTCCCAGGGTGCCTGTGCAGCCCGTGGCCGAGGTGTAGCACTCACTAATATGGTCATCAGCAGCCGCTTCTTGGGCACAGAGGTGGTGACAATGCCATCCTGGGGACAGGGATGAGGCACACCAGCAGAGACACCACAGCACCCAGTCACCTTGCAAGGGACAGTGTGAAGCTTGCCAATCTTGCTCCCCAGTAGCATCATCACACAGGAACAATGGGAGATTGGCCAGGGTAACACCCAGGCCAACATGTCTGTTGTAATCTGCAATGGCAACAAATACCTTGAACCTGGTCCACTGGCCAGCTTGGGTCTGCTTTTGCATGATCTTCAAAACCTCGTCTTGGGAGGATGCGCCCAGGAAAAAGTCAATGATTTCAGACTCCTTGATGGACAGGGAGAAGAAACAGATCTTTCAGCGACTTTATCATCATATCCTTGACCAGGCAGCCCAGACTACTGACAGGGATCGACTCCTTGTCCTCGGCCTTGCCCCTCTGAGCTCCAGGGCCATGGCCTCCCATTCCTGTGCCCCTGGGGCCTCCAGGCCCTGCCATCTTCTGTCATTTGGTGTTTTCCCAGGGAAGAAGCCAGATCCGTTTCTAAATACCAGTCCCTATTAAAAAAAATCAGGACTCCGGGACTTCCGGAAAGATGGCGGCATGACCAGAGCAGCAGAAATCTCCTCCCAACACTATATTTATCTACAAAAATACAGCAAATGCAACTATTCCTAAAAGAGAGACCAGAATACACAGGAAAGCACACAGCGTGCAGCTACACCTGAGAGGACTCAGCACCACAAGAGGCGGGTAAGATACGGAGCCGTGACCCGAGCACTCACGCACCCCAGAGCACCGGCGGGAGGAGAGGATTCAGAGCTGGGAGGGAGTGGAAGTACACCCCGCGAAATAACCAGCCCCAGTGATCTGCGCCGGGAGTGCTGACACACATAGCACGGTGTAGCGGAGACTGGAGAGACAGAGGGTGCAGGATCTGAGTGGGAAAAGTGCCAGGGTGCTTGCAGCCAGATCCCGGGAAGGAAAAAAAAAAAAAAAGAAAAGAAAAGCACGTGCTTTCTTCAGCGATCTTAAAGAGACAGGAGCCCAGCAGAGGAGCCGGATCGCCCAGCACACTCAGCTCAGCGGGCTGGGAGTCCTGGGCAGTTTTGGACCCCTTAGATAGCAACTGGGAAAGCGTGGCCGCACTTAGACTTCTCACTGAGATCAATAGCCTCCCATTTGTTCCCACCACGGCCAGAGCTACAAAGGCCTCTGCAGAACGATGCGGCCACGGCTGCGTAATAGTGGGGCAACAGCAACACCTACAGCATCCTCACAGAATCTACTCCCGGTGGGCGTTTTTTTTGTTTTGTTTTGTTATTTCCTTTCTTTCTTTTTTTTTCTTTCTTTCTTTCTGTCTTTCTTTTTTTCTTTCTCTTTTAAAGTCTTAAAGAGCCCAACTGACATACGTGGCAACTACCAGCGACCACTTCTATAGCCATGAAAAGACAGAGGAATATGGTACAGACTAAAATCAACCAGACAACCCCAGAGAGGGAGCTGCAAGGGATGGAAATGCACAGTCTTCCCGAAAAAGATGTCAGAACAAAAGTCATAAGCATGCTGATGGACCTACAGAGAAATGTGCAAGAGCTGAGGGAGGAAGTGAGGGAAGTGAGGAAAAACAATGCAGATATCAGACAAGCGATCGACGGGCTTAACAGGAGACTGGATGAGATACAAAAGACTGTTAATGGAATAGAAATCAGAGAACAGGAATACAGAGAAGCTGAGGCAGAGAGAGATAAAAGGATCTCTAGGAATGAAAGAATATTAAGAGAACTGTGTAACCAATCCAAACAGAACAATATTCGCATTATAGGAGTACCAGAGAAGGAAGAGAGAGAAAAAGGGATAGAAAATGTCTTTGAAGAAATAATTGCTGAAAACTTTCCCTCGCTGGGGAAGGAAATAGTCTCACAGTCCACAGAAGCCCACAGATCTCCCAACACAAGGGACCCAAGGAAGACAACACCAACACACATAATAATTAAAATGGCAAAGATCAAAGATAAGGACAGAGTATTAAAGGCAGCTAGAGAAAGAAAAAAGATCACCTACAAACGAAAAACCATCAGACTATCATCAGACTTCTCAACAGAAACCTTACAGGCCAGAAGAGAATGGCATGATATATTTAACGTTATGAAACAGAAGGGCCTCGAACCAAGAATATTGTATCCAGCACAAATGTCATTTAAATATGACGGACAGATTAAACAATTTCCAGAAAAACGAAAGTTGAGAGAGTTTGCCTCTCATAAACCACCACTACAGGATATCTTAAATGGACTGCTCTAGAGGGAAGCACCCCTATGGCTAAAAAGATGCAACCAGAGAAAATAAAGTCATAGCAAAGAAAGCAGACCATCCAAATACTAACTAAAGGCAAAGAATAAAACACCTAGTATATAAAGAATGGAGGAGGAAGAATGAGAAGGAAGAGAAATAAAGAAACATCAGATGGTGTTTACAATAACTTAACAAAAAAGTTAAGTTAGATTGTAAGATAGTAAAGAAGCAACCCTTGAACCTTTGGTAACCATGAATCTAAAGCCAGCAATGGCTATAAGTACATATCTATCGATAATCACCCTAAATGTAAATGGACTGAATGTACCAATCAAAAGACACAGAGTAACAGAATGGATAAAAAACCAAGATCCATCTATATGCTGCTTACAAGAGACTTACTTCAAACCCAAAGATATACACAGACTAAAAGTGAAGGGATGGAAAAAGATATTTCATGCAAACAACAAAGAGAAAAGAGCAGGTGTTGCAGTACTTGTACCAGACAAAATAGACTTCAAAAAGAAGAAAATAGCAAGAGATAAAGGACATCACATAATGATAAAAGGGGTCACTCTAACAAGAAGACATGACCATTATAAATATATATGCACCCAACACAGGAGTGCCAGCATATGTGAAACAAATACTAACAGAATTAAAGAAGGAAACAGAAAGCAATGCATTCATTTTAGGAGACTTCAACACACCACTCACTCCAAAGGACAGATCAACCAGACAGAAAGTAAGTAAAGATACAGAGGCACTGAACAACACACTAGAACAGATGGACCTAAAAGACATCTACAGAACTCTACAACCAAAAGCAGCAGGATACACATTCTTCTCAAGTGCACATGGAACATTTTCCAGAATAGACCACATACTAGGCCACAAAAAGAACCTCAGTAAATTTTAAAATATTGAAATCCCACCAACCAACTTCTCAGATTTCACAAATACATGGAGACTTAACAACATTCTCCTAATATTCAATGGGTTAACGACCAAATCAAAACAGAAATCAAAGAATATATGAAGACTAATGACAACAACAACACAAAGCCACAACTTCTGTGGGACGCGGCAAAGGCAGTTCTAAGAGGAAAGTATACTGCAATCCAGGCCTACTTAAAGAAGGAAGAACATTCCCAAATGAATAGTCTAAGGACACAATTACTGTAATTGGAAAAAGAAGAACAAATGAGGCCGAAGGTCACCAGAAGGAGGGACATAATAAAGATCAGAGAAGAAATAAATAAAATTGAGAAGAATAAAACAACAGAAAAAAAATCAATGAAACCAAGAGCTGGTTCTTTGAAAAAATAAACAAAATAGATAAACCCCTAGCCAGACTCATTAAGAGAAAAAGAGAATCTACACACATAAACACAATCAGAAATGAGAAAGGAAAAATAACGACGGACCCCACAGAAATACAAACAATTATAAGAGAATATTATGAGAATCTATATGCTAACAAGCTGGAAAACATAGAAGAAATGGATAACTTCTTAGAAAAATACAACCTCCGAAGACTGACCAAGCAAGAAACAGAAAAACTAAACAGACCAATCGCAGCAACGAAATTGAATCGGTAATCAAAAAACTACCCAAGAACAAAACCCCTGGACCTGATGGATTCACCTCTGAATTCTACCAGACATATAGAGAAGAAATAACACCCATTCTCCTTAACGTTTTCCAAAAAATAAAAGGAGGGAATACTTCCAAACTCATTCTATGAAGCCAGCATCACTCTAATACCAAAACCGGGCAAAGACCTCACCAAAAAAGAAAATTACAGACCAATAACCCTGATGAACATAGATGCAAAAATACTCAACAAAATATTAGCAAACTAAATCCAAAAATACATCAAGAGGATCATACACCATGATCAAGCGGGATTCATCCCAGGGATGCAAGGATAGTACAACATTCGAAAATCCATCAACATCATCCACCACATCAACAAAAAGAAGAACAAAAACCACATGATCATCTCCATAAATGCTGAAAAAGCATTTGACAAAATTCAGCATCCATTCATGATTAAAACTCTCAACAAAATGGGTATAGACGGCAAGTACCTCAATATCATAAAGGCCAATATATGACAAACCCACAGCTAACATCATACTTAACAGCGAGAAGCTGAAAGCTTTTTATCTAAGATCGGGAGCAAGACAGGGATGCTCACTCTCTCCACTGTTATTCAACATAGTACTGGAGGTCCTAGCCATGGGAATCAGACAAAACAAAGACATACAAGGCATCCAGATTGGTAAAGAAGAAGTCAAATTGTCACTATTTGCAGATGACATGATACTGTACATAAAATACCCTAAAGACTCCACTCCAAAACTACTAGAACTAATATCTGAATTCAGCAAAGTTGCAGGACACAAAATTAACACACAGAAATCTGCTGCCTTTCCTATACACTAACAATGAACTAACAGAAAGAGAAATCAGAAAATCAATTCCATTCACAATTGCATCAAAAAGAATAAAATACCTAGGAATAAGCCTAACGAAGGAAGTGAAAGACCTGTACTCTGAAAACCACAAGACACTCCTAAGAGAAATTAAAGAGGACACTAACAAATGGAAATGCATCCCATGCTCTTGGCTAGAAAGAATAAATATTGTCAAAATGGCTATACTACCTAAAGCAATCTACAGATTCAATGCAATCCCTATCAAACTACCAACAGCTTTCTTCAATGAACTGGAACAAATAATTCTAAAATTCATATGGAACCACAAAAGACCCCGAATAGCCAAAGCAATCCTGAGAAGGAGGAATAAAACAGGGGAATTATGCTCCCTGACTTCAAGCTCTACTACAAAGCCACAGTAATCAAGACAATTTGGTATTGGCACAAAAACAGACCCACAGACCAGTGGAACAGAATAGAAAATCCAAACATTAACCCAAACATATACAGTCAATTAATATTTGATAAAAGGAGCCTTGGATATACAATGGGGAGATGACAGCCTCTTCAGCAGCTGGTGTTGGAAAAACTGGACAGCTACATGTAAGAGAATGAAACTGGACTACTGTCTAACCCCATACACAAAGGTAAACTCAAGGTGGATCAAAGACCTGAATGTAAGTCATGAAATCATAAAACTCTTAGAAAAAAATATAGGCAAAAATCTCTTGGACATAAACATGAGCGACTTCTTCATGAACATATCTCCCCAGGCAAGGGAAACAAAAGCAAAAATGAACAGGTGGGACTATATGAAGCTGAAAAGCTTCTGTACAGCAAAGGACACCATTAGTAGAACAAAAAGACATCTTACAGTATGGGAGAATATATTCATAAATGACGTATCCGATAAGACGTTGACATCCAAAATATATAAAGAACTCACACACCTCAACAAACAAAAAGCAAATAGTCCAATTGAGAAATGGGCAGAGGACATGAATAGAGTTCTCCCAAGAAGAAATTCAGATGGCCAACAGGCACATGAAAATATGCTCCACATCACTAATCTTCAGAGAAATGCAGATTACAACCACAATGAGATACCACCTCACACCAGTGAGGATAGCCAACATCCAAAACACAAACAACAACAAATGTTGGTGAGGATGTGGAGAAAAGGGAACCCTTCCACACTGCTGGTGGGAATGCAAATTAGTTCAACCATTGTGGAAAGCAGTATGGAGGTTCCTGAGAAAACTCAAAATAGAAATACCATTTGACCCAGGAATTCCACTCCTAGGAATTTACCCTAAGAATGCAGCAGCCCAGTTTGAAAAAGACACATGCACCCCTATGTTTATCACAGCACTATTTACAATAGCCAAGAAATGGAAGCAACCTAAGTGTCCATCAGTAGATGAAGGGATAAAGAAGATGTGGTACATATACACAATGGAATATTATTCAGCCATAAGAAGAAAACAAATCCTACCATTTGCAACAACATGGATGGAGCTAGAGGGTATTATGCTCAGTGAAATAAGCCAAGCCGAAAAAGACAAGCACCAAAGGATTTCACTCATATGTGGAGTATAAGAACTAAGAAGAAAAAAAACTGAAGGAACAAAACAGCAGCAGACTCACAGAACCCAAGAATGGACTAATAGTTACCAAAGGGAAAGGGACTGGGGAGGACGGGTGGGAAGGGAGGGGCAAGGGGGAAAAAGGGGCATTACGATTAGCAGGTGTAATGTTGGGGGGGCACGGGGAGAGCTGTACAACCCAGAGAAGGCAAGTAGTGACTCTATAGCATCTCACTATGCTGATGGACAGTGAGTGTAATGGGTTTAGTGGGGGGGACCTGATGAAGGGGGTAGTGTAATCACCATAATATTGCTCATTTAACTGTAGATTAATGATATCAAAATAAACCTAAAAAAAACCATTATGAGATTCCACTACATGCCATTTGAATGGCCAAAACAGACTGACAAGGTGCAAGTATATGGCAAGGACATAGAGCAACAGGAACTCTCACCCATGCTGGTGGAGATGTGAAATGGTATAACCACTTTGGCAGTTTCTTAAAAAGCTAAAATGCCCTTAACATATCAGTCAGAAATCCCACTTGTAGATATTTACCCAAGGGAAAGAAAAACCTACATCCCCACAAGCCTTCGTGTGAATGTTGATAGCTTTATTCATACCAGCCAAACCATGGAAAGAGCCCACGAAGTGATGAATGTATAACTGATGTGTGCTGCAGCCACACAGAACATCGGCACTCAGCAATCAAAAGGAACAAACTACTGAGAGCCATGACATGGATGGATCTCAAAAGGGTTATGCTAAGTGAAGGAAGCCAGATGCAAAGACTATATACTGCACCAAATTCTAGAAAAGACTGTAACATAGTGACAGAAAGGAGACTGGTGGTTTCCAGGGGGAAATGGCTGGGAAGGGGTAATAGGTATAAAGGAGATTTTTGGGTGATGAACATATTCTAGTGGTGGTTACACAACTGTATATATTTGTCAAAACTCATCAAATTATAGATTTTTAAATGGGTAAAAAAAAAAAGAACAAAGAAAAAGTACTGAAGGAACAAAACAGCAGCAGACTCACAGAACCCAAAAACGGACTAATAGTTACCAAAGGGAAAGGGACTGGGGAAAATGGGTGGGAAGGGAGGGATAAGAGGGAAAAAGGGGCATTACGATTAGCAGATGTAATGTTGGGGGGGCACGGGGAGGGCTGTACAACTCAGAGAAGACAAGTAGTGATTCTATAGCATCTCACTACGCCGATGGACAGTGACTGTAATGGGGTTGGTTGGGGGGAACCTGATGAAGGGGTAGTTTAATAACCATAATATTGCACATGTAATTGTAGATTAATGATACCAAAATAAATTATATTAAAAAAAATCAGGACTCCTTGTAAAAATGGCTGATTCCAGGTCAGAGGCAGGGAAAATGCTAGGTGAGCCTGGAACATCTTTTTGTGCCAAAAAGGAAATGCTCATTCAGGGGGGGGTGTATCAAAAGGACAGTCATATCTGAGAAGCATCTAGAATCCAGAATATATAAAGAACCCCAACATCTCAATAAAGACAAATAATTTTAAAATGGACAAAGTATTTCAACAGACAACTCTCTTAAGATATTCAAATGGCCAATACACACAAGATGCTCAACATCCTTAATCATTGAGATACCACTTCACACTCACTGGGATGACTCTAATAAAAAAAAAAAACTTCCAGAGAACACGTTTTGGGCATGATATGGAGAAATTAGAACCCTTATACATTGCTGGTAGGGAATGTGGAAAACAGTAGGTGATTCTTGTTAGGATTACCATATGACTCAACACTTCCACTCCGAGGTATATGCCCAAAAGAACATGCGGTTACCCAAATATATGAATGTTTGTAGCATTATTTATAATTACCAGCAATTGGGAATGACCCACATATGCATCAACTGATGAATGGATTAACAAAATGTGGTTTATCCATGCAAAAGGACATGACTTAGCCATAAAAAGGAATGAAGTACTGACAAAGGCTACAATATTGAAGAACTGGAAAACATTCTGCTAAATGGAAAAAAAACAGACACAAAAGGCCACATATTCCATGACACCATTTATGTAAAATATCCAGAATAGGCAGTCCAGATATAGAAAAGATTTGTGGTCACCAGGGAGTGGAGGTAGGGGAGAATTGGGACTGACTACCAACAGTTACGGGGTTTCTTTCTGGGGCGATGAGGACGTTCTGGAATTTGATACGACATAGTGAATATACTAAAAACCCCTAAATTAAACATTTTTAAAATAATGAATTTTTACATTGTTAATTATATCTTAAAAAGGAAAAAGCTTGAAGGGGCTCCCACTCATCAAATTTGGGGCAATCTGACCATGAAAAAGAATTATTAGACTATAAAACTTCAAATTAAAAAGACAAAACTGTAAATTCATAGTCAAAATAACCACCCAACTAGGGCAAGTGGAGGGAAAACTCTTCTTTCTAGATGAATGCCAGCTAATAACTATAGTAGGAATGATGGGGTAAGAAAATGACCGTTTAAGAACTCCTAATGTGTTAACTGATTTAGGGAAGAATCATCGATGGATGCCATAAGTGATGTGTAAAAGATGGCTGAAGACCAAGCTATTCGACGGTACTACCACATTTGGATAGATATGGGGACACCACTTTAAGGAATAAAACTCAGCGTCACCAACACAGGAACAACCTGGTATGATGAACTGGAATACAACCTCACATATGTAGCATTCTTGCAAAAAATGTTTAACCTGAATCAGATCATGTGAAAACAATCAGGAAAATCCAGAATGGGATTTTCTTTAAGACAACTAGCTTGGATTAGTATGTTTAGGGGTGAAATGCCCTGATGTTTAAAACTTTTTTAAATGACTTGGAGGGGGGAGTGTGTGTGTGTACTGAGAGAGATGAAGGGAGGGAAAGAAAAGGGGAGAGGCTATGTGACAAAAAGTTAGTAACTGGTGAATCTAGGTAAAAGAACATGGGTATTCAATATACTCTTTCAACTTCTCTGCAGGTTAACAATTTTTCAAAATAAAAAGAGAAAATTTGTATAATAAATCAGCTTTAAGGAACAAAAAATTCAACATGCTTAAAGTATAATAATCAGAAATGCAATGCATCTCCAATATAGAGAATCTAATTTTTTTGAACATCTTTAACTCTTCCCCATTTAAATAGGTGAAGAGCAATATGGTAAGCAGCTCTGAAATTCCCCAGTGAATCCTCAAGGTTCTAAGTTAGTTAAATGAAAATTACTTAGCCCAGTTCAGACAACCAAAAATTGACCCAAGTGTGAGGAAAATACGTTGGACAACTCACAAATCCCACTGCATTTTACCCATAGCTCGGAACTCCACATAAATCAAAATATGGCTTTAAAATGTTTTTCCTTTAACAGAAATTCTGGTAATTTCAAGTGAGAGAGGTATACATTTTTAGCTATATGATAGCCCCATATGATTAGCAGACAATTCAGTTATCTCCAATGGGATGATTTATCATAAAGAAAGCCACCAAAATTGTAAGCAGTCTGGATTCATGTTTATTGAAGCCAGTAATTAGAGACATCTTATTTTCCAGCACTAGAAAGCAAGGTTCCACACGACTGCAAACTGCATCCAGATAGAGCCACACCCCTGGACTAGGGCTGGTGGGGGAATAATCTGCAGTCCTAATTTTAAGTTAAAAATATCAATAATCCTCATATAGAGACAATAGTGAACTTTCACTTACAGCATCAACATTATTAAGGTCATGATGTACAGAGCAGTCACTTTGAACTTTGTTAATAAAACATGAAAACATCTTCAGTTTAAATAGTGATTTTAAAATGCCAATCAAAAAAAAAGTGCAAACAAAATTAAATAATGCTAGCAGCATACCCGTTGCATTTTTAGGAAAGACCACATCATGGCCTTTATCTTGGCCACATCTTATTTCTTTGATTTTTCCATTTTAAAGACAAATGGCAGATGTAGCCACTATAATGTACATAAATAGTCATAAAACTGTCTTTAGCAGTCTACCATACAAGTGTATTCTGCAAATAAAATGAATTTTACTTTAAAAAGTAAAGGCTGTTTATTGTTTGGCCTTTGGTTCCAATACTTGAAAACCCCAAAATAACAAAATATCTCCCCTCCTCCCACCCTTCAAAAAGAACCCTGCAGCTCCCCGAAGTTGGTAGACTTTGGCAACCACTGAGCACATGACACTAAGCATCAGTGTCTTCTGATACTAAGAGTATCTGCTTGTCATGAGAAACTAAAAGTGATATTCCTTCACAAGACAGGTGTCTTCGCATTTCACCAGTTTTAGTACAGTTTGTATTGACTCAAAAAGTGCTCATCAGTTTAAATGACAAAAATGAAACAAAAGTAAGATTTTCCAACAAAATTTAAATTCACACTGTATCCCTCTTAGGCACAGGCCTTTCCAAGGATTCTTTCTTGTTTCCGAGGTCACTCATTTTGCAGCACCCCACCCCCCAGCTGCTACAGAGGGATTAAGTGATGCCACAATTAGTATGGCTACAATGTGTTTGGCATCTATTGGTCATGATACCACAACTATCATTCTAGAGTCAGTTTACTGTCATTACTGGGACATTGAAAAAAAAAAAAAAACAACTAAATTTTAAACAGGGGAAAAAAGTATATTGTCAACAATAAAACTGGCACAAGAAACATGTTTTTATGTTTGTCAGAAAGGCAAGTCAATACTCAGCTTTCTCCTTAACAGTGTTCAGACCTTTACAAAAAAGCAATTCAAGACAGTCTTAGACTCTTGTTACATAACATAGGATATTAGTTATGCCCAGTACTATGTTAGTGGTCAGTCGAATCTGGTATGTAGAAGTAATGATATTAGGGAGATTATGCTCAGACACAGTACAACAAACATTCATATAAAAAAAGTAAACTCCCTGTAAATGAACTGTGGTTTTTTCCCCTTGGTTTGACAACAGTTTTATACATTAAATTAGTGGTAGTGTTTGCATTCAAATGTTTTGTGTCACGTATAAAATTAAAAGTGCTATTTCAAATACACAGGAGTCATTTCCAGAATGGTGATGTGACATGACAATGTGCATGAATTTGTCCTAAATAGAGACACCTGAAACTCTTATTTCCATAAGAAAGAAATGCTACATTTTATGAAAAACACAAACAAGAGAAATGTATCATTTCCATTTTCAGTATAAAACATTCACACTTATTTGTTCTTCTGATAGCACTGATCTGACCAGGGAGCTAAGACAAGACCCTTCTGCATCAGTGGAGTTCTGTGAAGGTTTCCACAGACTGTAAGGCAGGGATTGGTGCAAGCCAATTAATCAGAGTGCAATTACATTAAAAGCCTCCCTCAAACTTTCTGTAGCAAATTGCTTTATGGTAAAATGAGAGGTTGGTCACCCATTCTCTATTTAGTAGGCCAGCCTGTGGTAGTAAAAAAAAATTTTTTTTAATTAAAAAAAACAAAGCAGGAGCTATTCAGAAAACACAATTCAAAGTAAACTGCTGACTTTGAACACACCCCAGTGACCATCTGCCCCAAGTGTGGAGCCCAGCACCTCCCACAAGGATATGGCCTGGGCCAAGCACGTGCTTCCTGGGCAGCTTCCATCTTCCCCACCCCTGTCAGCTCCACCTGACTCAGGAATCCCTGAACTTAGCACATCTTTCCTAAGTTAAAGACACATTCAGAGCAAGTCTAATTCCCGTTTTTACTTAGTGTTGAGTTTGGAAATCCTTAAAAACGATTACTTGACTTCTACTGAAAACACAGTATTACTAACACTGCTCGGTCCCTCCTTCCTCCACCTTCCCCACCATCAACATTCAGCTTCCCCACCATCACTTCTCTCATTCCTCCTTTCAGTCCTTGTCCTTCCTGGACTTTCTGCTACTTCATCTGCTTCCCAAGGACAAGTGAATTTGCTAACACGCAACTGGTCAGACTAATCATCATAATTTCCTGGTCTCATCTGCTGCACCCTGAAAGAAAATGGGCCCTCCATCTCACCATCTACTTTCCCTTCCACAAGAAGCCCAGCGACACTTGCTTCCCACAGGACAGCCACATGCCTGAGAGTCCAGGGGTCATCCTTAACAAGGGGTCTGACATGTAACCTTCCTAAATGTGCACTTCTCACTCAGACAAGCCAATGAAGTATTTTTTTTTTAGTTCATATCCCCTACCCCAAAAAACTGATAGCATGTGCCATATCAGAAAAATTCTTGTCTCAGCAGATCAATATACATAGTTATTTGGTCATATTACATATGCAGTTTTTAAGGAGGATCAGGCTTCATTTTCTGTTGAAGAGTTTGTTACCATGGAGTCTGGTTTTCGAGTCATTCTATCCAGTTCTTCCTGAACATTTGTCAACACAGTCTTTTGTCCTTAAAAAAAAAAAGGGCGGCAGTGATGGGAGAACTGAGAGCAATTTTTTAAAAGGAACATTTAAAATTTTATAAATTTCTATAATCACAAGTGGTGATGTAAGAATGAGAAAGTCTTTTTTGTTGCAATGATTATGAGGAGATAGCCCTTAACTCAGCCCTTTTTAGTTACAAATGTCATAGGTCTATGTTCTCACCCAACTACAAAACTGCCCCCTGCCTAGGGATGCCTTTGCGCCACACAAAGGTCTTCCGTAAACATTCTCACCACCAACCCTGACCCATGTGACCTTCCATCACCAGCTTCTTAGAGGTGGCACCTGAGTTTCTGGCATGAAGCAAACTACTTTCTGTGCCTCAGACGAAGAGGTAGTTTAGGTTTTATTTCTAATTACAACACTCTAGGCTAACTCACATGGACAGTCTGGAAATGCCATGTTTCAATACATATATAAAACTAGTAAGGCCATACATTTCAATCCTGCACCAAAACAGTGCATATTTTTTTGCTGTCAAACACTAACTGGGGCTTGGAAACAACCTTTGTCTCCTGTCAGGGAACACCAGCTGAAAGCCTGGACCACCAGATGAGATCCTCAGTCTCTAAGACCCAGGCTGACCTGAGGATGGAGTAATCTGAGTGTCAATTTGGATTTGAAAACACCAAATAGGGATGTTAACTGTATTAACACCAATTAGGGATGTTAACTGTATTAAAATTCCTTACAGCCAGTGGAAAATTAAAAGCAAAGACCTTTTTAAAATGGTCTCAAGCTTCCTGGGAAAATGTGTAATTCCCAAGGAACTTAGCTCTCTTGTTTCAGAGATCTCTGAGACTACAGATTGGCCCAAATGTCCACACAGAGGGACAGCAGGGTAGGCTGCTACACAGAGGTGTGCATGTGACAAGGGCTTCATGGAGGAGGAAATGATGACCCTCCAGTGAGACAGTGAAGGTTCACAGGCTCTAGCTAATGGCAAGATTGGAGGCAGTGAACAAAAATCCTTATAAAGCATCACAGAAAATTAAATAGAATAAATGTCAACAGCACATTCTATATTATTGCCTCCAATGGATAGAGCTTCTGAGGACCTGTAAATAAATGCCACCTTAAATGTGCCAAGGAAACCTATATGGTAATAAGGTACTATTACTGCTCAGTATGAAGTGGAGATGTGCCTCCTTGCTTGGCTGTTCAAAAACACTGAGGGTCTGCAGGTCAGGTAAAGGCTGACACTCCTGTCCACCCGCCACCTTCTAGCACTGTTCAACCACAAGGGGGGACAGGTTTCCAAGGGCCCTTCAGTACCTGACTTCTTGGCTGTGCTCTGCACCCCACCAGTACCAGGACTTCCAGGAGAGCCTGTTTTTTTACTTAACAGACTGTTGAAGAAACTGGCCAACACCCCTTCACTTGCTGCATTATCTAAGGAAATAGTAAGAAACAGAAGCATCAATACAACCTGGATGACTCAAACAAAAAATTACTGGTTTTCAGGTTGAATTACCCATTTCTGGCAAATCATCTTCCTAGGATACTGAGCACATTCACTTACTATGACTCCTCATATATTGCCACTGCTGAGGTTAATTACGTGTAAGCATAAGTGGAAACCTGTTTAGATTTCCCACCTGTTTGGGGACTTAACAGATAACCTGTGCCCCACATCATCTCCCTGTCCATGAGGCATGTTTTTCCAAGTTTTCTTAAGTCCTTAACACTCCAAAGCTGCTATGAAGAGCTCTCATCCTGAATAGAAGATAGTCATCACACATGCAAAAACTACAGAGTTTTTTTTTTTTGAGGGCTTTATTGCAGCCAACGTCTTTGGGTATTACTAAGTCATGGGGATAATGGCTACTTAAACTAAGAAGTAACTGAGCTTGACAAGAGAAGGGGGAAAACCCTGTAATTCATAAGTGGTAATAATACAAAGAAAAAACAAAGCTAAAGACTCAAAATACACATTTTAAGTAACTTTTGATGTTGTATTCCTCTCTGAAGGAATTGGCACAGCCTGAGGTCTTACACAAAGACAGGCGTGAGGGCCACCAAATCTAACAAAGGAGCAGGCCTTGGTCTCCGCCAACCCCAAGGCCCCTCCCTCTAAGCGGGGAACTGGAAAGCAGCCTTCCTTGGGGAAGAGAATAGCCCAACTGCCCTGAGTATCCACCTGTCAAACCTGGCCACAGAGCTCCTCCCTGCAGGGCTCAGGCCTAGGACTAAACCACTTTCCACAGAGACAGGATACATACTTTTGATATTTGGGTCCGGTTTCTTTACTGATGTGCCTGGTGAGGCGCTAGGCACGCTGGCTGGCCCTCCCCGGCCCTGGGTTCTTGGAGAGCCAGAAGGTCCTCTTGCAGGGGATTCCTATGTCCAAAACCAGCCCAAGTCACACACAGACATAAACATAATAGAAAATACATATTCCAAAAAGGAAGACATACATCTGAAGAGTAATTTTCACAGTCTAGGATAAAGGGTTGGCAGGACCTGGGTGTTTGATCCCAGCTCAGTCCCTTTCTAGACCTCAGTTTCTCCTGAGAGAAGAGAGATCAAGGTAACAAAAGCTGCTGACTTTAATTCCCAGAGCTGTATTTCTTCACCAGGTATTTCCTGAGTTCCTATCATGTTCCCGGCCCTGGTCCTTTAGGGAGACCAAATTCCTTTGAAAATAGGAAAACCCACACAAATATAAGCTCTCAGAAATAATGGCATAAAAGTCTGAAGACACCCAAGACACTGGACCTTGACCCTGTTTGGTGTAAGGTACTCACGGAGGCTCTCGTGGGCGTGGCTGGCTGCTTGGCAAGGAGTGACTGCAAAGAGAGGAACACACTGGCTGTTAACCAAGGCCTGCAGAATGCACTCAAAGTCTGGAGAAACACTTCCAAGTACTCCACTAGAGGGCACCATTAACTATAACCAACTTAAGAGGTGTCACACTATCAACGCAAAATACTTAAACTGAGCAGCTTGGTGTATGGTGAAAAAATACCCCCAGAAACCAGTTCAGAAGCTAAGGAAGCAGGAAGAGCACAGAAGGGACAGCTGGTGAAGGATCTGTCAACACCCCCTGCAGCTCCGCCCACAGCACCAGGCAGAACTGGGATGGTCCAGACTCAACACAGAGGTGGAGCTGGGCTTGTGCTGGGAACTGTCAGCTTGGGGAAGTTACTCTCCTTAACCAACAAGCTGAGTATGTCAGCTCACCTGCCCTCATGCACAGGGCTGTGTGCAGCTATGTGAAATAATGGAAGTGAGGTCATGGCATTTGGTAAACTATTCACACAACAAGTATTATGCCAGAAAACTTACATTTCCCAGAGGGAAAAAGCATACTTTAAAAGATACTAAGCCTATCACTTTAGGACAATCTGTAAGGCAGGCAGGAGATCCTCAGAAGGCTGTCTTACCCCTATTTTGCACCAATCCTAGAAATGAGAAGGAAGGAGGAGACGGGGGTCACAAACCCTTTTACACTGCAAGCTCTTTTTGATACCCCCAACCCTGCCCCAGGGAACTGGCATCTCACCCATGAGGAAGCCTCTACCCCGGCCTCCTGGGTAGGCTCACCTGCTGCTTCATGAGGAACACTTGCTCATCCTCTGCTGCCAACTCTTTGTCGTGGACCAGCTGTGAAGTGAGGTGAAGTGACACACTGGTTTGTAGTCCCAGGCCAAGAACCCCTGAACTACTGTCAGAATTCATGCTGAAAGGAGAATCTTGGGTTTGGGTCTCAACATGGGTCTGGGGAGAGTCCCTGCTGAGACCACAGAATTGTGTTTTTCCCCCTGTTCCAAGACCAGTCTTAGCATGTGGCCAGCTGACATTTTTAAGTCTGGCAGTGCTAAACAAAACCTCCCACATCAGGTCTGCAGATCACAGGAGCAAAGGGAGCTACAAACAGTAACGAGAGGTAGCAGGGCAATGTCAGGATTTAATGGGAAACTTCAACCCAAACACATACGTGGGTGCTCCATCACCCATGCCCCGCCACCTGGAGCCATTTACAGAACACCAGACTTCCTCTACAGACTTTTTTAAAAGGCCCTTGGGTTACTCCCTCACCCGCCCCCAAAATGGCCCAATGTGTAAGACTAATCCCTTATATGTTTTTTTCCCCCATAAGAAACACATACAACTCTTTAAAGTGATTGATTCGGGCACCTTTCTCACAGGAGGTTTCACAATAAAATCTTCATATGCATCTTCTGGCTTCACAGTTGTGAAATTTTCATGTAAAATAGCTATTTTCTTTTCATTGTCCCAGCCTGCAGGTCTGAAGTCAAAGAGAGAGAAGTTCATTTGTTTTTCTTGGGACTGCCTTACAGCGTATCAGAACACATCTGAGTTAGGAGGACTCCTGGGTGAGATCCTTTCCCACAAGATTTGGTCTGTGGTTGCTGGGACTGGCCTGTAGCTTTTGGCAGACAAACCAAAATTTACTGCAGGTATAACTCAGCAGATCAATAAAGCAGGTCCTGCTCCTTAGTAAGTTCACGGGACCCAGAATGGGATCTTATTGACTCCATATGCTGACCCACAGGGAGTGTTCAGAACTTTCCCACAACTCCACCCAGAAGAGCAAGGATACAACAGGGCCCCCTTCTGACAGAGTGGAGAATGCTGAGAGCAGCACAGAGAACAGAGCTCAGAACGGAACTTCTTCTTCCAGGCTTTGGCTAGGAGGCACCCCTTATGACAGCTGTTTCTCTGAGAACTCTTCCTTCTGACAGTTTTCTTGTGGACGGGTTCTTTTTACTGAGATGGGAAGATGTAACCCGAAGCGAAGGTTAGGGGTACCAGGACCTCCACTATCCTGGGCCCCAAACCAGAGGGACAAAAAGAGTCCTCAAAACTCCTATCCAGCTCAACATCACAGGGCAGAATGGCACCCAGGTCCCATTAAGTTAAGCCATAGCCTACAGTTCCCACCAGATTCTCCTGAAGGAGCAACTGTAAAATGCGCTATATGACATGTTTTTGAACTCTGAAAGTTCTAAAAGATGGCAACTAATTGTTCCAACAGGGCTCTCATTCTCTATCCAACTCCTGCACACAACTCTGTAACTAAAAGAGTGCTTAGCCAGGGCGCTCCACCCAAACGGCTTTGTTGACTTCATTAGCTCCCCAACAGGCAACTACCAACAGGTGCAAAGACAGGCCACGATCAAGATACCGCCATGACCATGCAGCCTTCAGAAGCTGCGAGATGCTTCTCTGCTCCAGACCAGCCCCAACCAGTCTCCCAGCTCTTCCTGCTCCTTAGGATCACATGTGATTTGGGCACTGGCCAACTCCAGAACATACCACTCCCTGAGCTTGTGTCATTGGGGCCAGCCTGATGGCTCTGAACAGTTCTCTAAAATTGGTCCAAGGTTTGCTATCTGTGAGCAGCCCAAGTGAGGCTCTCCCTGAATGTTTGGAAGGAGACTTATTCAGTCCTCTAGAACTCTTGGCTTTCATCCCTCAGCCTTCTCAGACCGTCCCCCTAAGCCCTGCATCCCTTCTAGCCTGCCTGACATACATCATTCATCCTTCTGGCCTCACTCCGACTTCCCTGCTGCACTGTCCCCACCACTCCAACACTGCCCTACCCCTTCTCAGCTGGGTGCCCTCCTAAACCACATGCAGGGACCATGTTTTATTCATTTCTGTGTCCTTAGCATAGAACTCGGGCACCTGGGAGGTGCTTGGTATTTGCTGAATAAACTGTGAATCTTTTTTAAGTCAAGAGGGTATCTAAACCTAAAAACATCAATTTACCAGCACAAGTCCTCTCAGACACCACAGCTTCAACATTTATTTATGAATCCACAATACTTATCATCCTCCCAAGAGAGAAAGACACAAACTCGGGCAAACAGGTATCCAAGTCTCTGCCCAGGACAATTAGCCCTAGTGGCTTCCCAAATGTGAAATGCCACAAACACAATAAGCCTTCAGTATAGCCACAGTCTATGCTGACAGGGACACCAGCCAGCGTGCTCACAATCATCCCTGCCAATGGGCAGGGAACCCAGATGCTTCAACAGAAGACATTCAGGATCCCAAGGCAGAGCAATTCCCTATATTTCAACTCTCCCCCCAGTCTCTATTCTACCAGAGTTGACAGTAAGTGGCAAAAATGACTTGCTTAAGTTTTGGCAAATTGCTCTGAAGAAAGGCAGCACCCTGACTTCAGACAGGAGGCAGAATGGCAAGTAACATGGAAAGGAGCAGAGAGGGAAAGCTGGATCTATCTATCCCCTATGAGGTCCA
The DNA here is from genome assembly GCA_032199065.1 of Smutsia gigantea. Taxonomy (NCBI): domain Eukaryota; kingdom Metazoa; phylum Chordata; class Mammalia; order Pholidota; family Manidae; genus Smutsia; species Smutsia gigantea. The sequence goes on from JAVSCE010011822.1 coordinate 550,295, forward strand.
GACCAAAAACACTGCCCCAAGGCAAAAGAAAGCTGACTGTATGGACAGAAGGCAACTTACTTGGAAGGATATAACATAAAGAACAAATGTACTATAAAGAGAAGCAGTTTGAAAGCATCATCATAAAGAACTCACATAAAAACTGCATCCTTTTCCACAACTAAGGCAGGTGTGGTAAAGTGGAAACCGTATGTTTTATGAACAATGTACTTATACAGCAAGTCGAGATTTTTCTCTTCCTTCACTGATGTGTATATCAAGGCAGCTCCATCTAATAAATCTGCTTAAGGAAAACCAATTCACTGCAGGAGGAGACAAAAGCAAACACACACAAGCACAATCTTCAAGGTACTACTCACATGTTGATCAGTTTTTGACCAATACATGATCATCAGAAAGTGTTAAAATTTTTAAAACTAAAATGGTAATACAGATGAACCATGTCAAAAGCATAAAGCACATTGATACTAGCAGGCCATGCAGTTCATTTTTTAACATGTGAACTGTATCTTCTGACAGCTTAACTTCTTAAGCAGTCAAGTTAATGGCTCTTGGGCTAGCTCAGAAAAATACCCTTAGCATACCCAAGAAATACAGACGTTTTCCCAGGCAGATGTTCACATGATCAAGTTACACCTAAAAGACTATGCACATTTATGACAGATGAGTACTGTATTGCCACCCTCGCCTGAGCTGGACAAGCTAAGGGCCCAAAGAAGTGGTAGGAACCCAGCCCTCACTCCCACCCCAGGGTCTGGGACCGTGGCACCAACTGCTATTGGATTTCTACAGAAACAAAAACCTAAAGACTATGGACGGACACAGCATCTCTCTCATGGACAGCACACCACATCAATCTGTGGAAAACACCTGCAGCATCTAAAACGGTGATGTTGTGTAATTAAAATTTTTTTTGCAAAAAAATCAACATTTAAAAAGATTTCCAAGGTATGATCAAAGTAATTTGGTAATAAAATCACCATAGATCAGCTTTCTTCTTAATATGAAAGCCAATCAAAGGTATTAAAAATAAAAATCAAAAAGAGGCACAAATTAGTCTCAAATTTTAAGACAGTTAAATACAAAACTAGCAGAAAGATGTATACAATTTCTCCCTGGCATACGACTCTTTTGGATTCAGAAAGAACTTCATCTCTTTGAAGATGCCCCCTTGGGAAAGAAGCCTGGAGTAGCACACTGACAGGGGAGTCTACGCTCATGGGCCCCGCCACAGCACCCCAAGGATACACTGGAGGCAAAACCTCCGCAAGTGTGACTGGATGAAGTCCAAGTGCTCGTCCCTGTAATCATGCTCCTTCTCCAGGACACTCACCGCATCACACTGCAGGGAAGACAGAAGGAGAAAGGAGTCATCTTTTTGCCTCTCTGCCTGCTGAGGATGGGAACAGCATTTTCCTCAGAAATAAAGTATCACAGCACCAAAGAAGAAAGCTATAGCCAAGTATTAATTAAACAAGTGTGAAAGCCAAATAGAGACATTTCTTGTCCATACTGGATCTGTTAACGTATCTGTAAAGTGGGGATATAACAGGCTGATCACCTCACAGTTGTTCTAAGAATCAAACGAGGTCACATCAGCAAAGAGGCCCCCGGACTTGGCTGAGCACTGCACATTCCCACAGGCTTCACTCTCACAGCACGATGCAAATGGCACACCCTGCTGGTGCGCACCACAGTAGTTCACTGGGAATAGCTACTTCTTTTACAACTTTCTCTATGACTTACCTTAATTTCTATTCCCATCTTGTCACTTTGTAGGATGGAAGATACTCAAACCTTAAGTTACCTTCCTTCTTTTCCTAGGATTATATTCCTTTCTGAAAATCATCTCAAGTCCAACAGACTAATTGAGAGAACCAAAGCCCAAAAGAGTATTATTTTTTCACCATTAGTTTGGACTACATGAGCTGGTATACACAGCCTTAAGAACACCGCTTTTAGTTCTGAATTTGACTCATTCAATAAAGTTGACAGTGCTCCATGAAGACATTAACTCAGGCTAAAATTGAGTGATGTCATGTTTCTAGCAGCAATCTTAAAATGACAGTATTTTCTATCCTGACATATTCTATATACCTTAAAGAATCTTGAATTAGTCCAACTCTCCTATGGGAAAACATCTAATTAAAACCTCTCAGTTTCTTTCAGATGGTGATTGTTCACTGGTCAAATCCAGGAAGTTTGCATGTCTCTGGCACACACCTTTGTGCACACCACCAGCACTGGGATCCCCAGGTTATGAGTCAGCATGTTGTCACCTAGAGGCAGAGCAACATTTTCTTCATCAGGTCCTGAGGTCAGAGGCCCTCTTCTCTGTGGGGAACCTTGACAACCTTCTTCAGGCTCAATATAGTCTTGAAAATCTTTCATAACTACAGGTAAAAAAGGAAAAGAAAATTACACACATACACACACAAAATAAAATACATCACTCCAGCATTAGAAAAGTGGGAGAGGTAATAACAAGCACAAAATATAAGAGTTGTGACAAAATTCCTGATTACACCCTACTGCAATATTAAGGATTTGGAGATGGTGATGCAAAATGCCGATTCTGACATACTCAGTCTGAGTAGTATAACTTCAGAGCAGCAAAGGCATTTCTCCCAGACATCTTTGATTGTATCTGACCCTTAACTGGGTTTTTAGAAACTTCTCAGGCTCCTACAGTTCTTAGCATGAAAAAAGCCACTTTTCTTATATACCTTACATTTTCCAAATAGCAGAATATTTGAACTGTGCTACTTCAACAGTGGCAACCACTAGAAACAGCTTATCATTTATAAAACTTCCTTATTAGAAATAACAGCTTCACCTAAATTCCACAAGAACATGCTATTTCCATACAACTGACTTATGTCTGCACAGAGGGGCAAGGCTGGACTTGCCCAGCACCAATCACAACTCCTTTGTCACCTTCACTCCTGTGGACTCAGTCTCAACTTTAGGAGATCCTAAGTCACATGTGCAGTGTTCACAGAACTGTTCCTAACACAACAAGGGATCAGTGGTACAACATCCACTTCTTGGCACACACAGTTACTACCTCAGTGAAGGGTGCAACCCCACAAGAGGGCCTTTAAGCTCGAGAGTGGACTATGGCCTTGGCTAAGCCAAGTGAACACAAAGGCCACAGGCCTGCACCTTTTCGTGGTGCTTCAAGGCCCACACATCAGGCCAGGGAACAAGGATGTGATGGTTAAAGCTACCTGGAGACACAGGGGCAAACAGACAGCTCTACCCTTCTACACCCAATGCGACTAAAGGACCAAAAGGCCTTTTATTTCTCATCCACAACATGCTCATTAAGAAAGCGCAAATAACTGGATTAAAGAGAACCTAGAGAAAGATACAACTATGCCTCTTCTCAACAGGTTTCAAACACTTTAACACAGTAAGTTTTAAATTATAAAGATTTTAGATTATCGTTATATAACCTTCTGGAATTATCTGGGAGTACATTGTCTTTCATATAATAATGGGCAAACTGAAAACTAACTGCCTAACCCCTAAAATGCAGATATAACATTTCATCTCTACAATTCTCTTTAATTAAGCTCATTCATCTAATTTCGTTGCCCATATAAGCAATCTACTCAAGAGATTTTTACTGCATTTTGGACCAAAATAGAGAAGAATTTTCTGATGAACTTAGCATGGTTGTTCAAAGATCTTAAAGGAATGAAAGGTTCTCACTTTCTTTTTTAAAGCATTTCAACAAATCTTCAAATCAATAAAGAACACAATGGTTCAACTGTCTGGGTAATATTTATAACTCCCCAAGATCAACCAGGGCTTCCAAGACAGTGAGCAAGGCAGAGCATGGAGTGGGTACAGGTAAGCTGAGTAACCATGGGATGTGAGGCAGGGGTGGGGCAGCTCGATGAATCTCCATTCCCCAGTGCGCTGCACCAACTCTGCTGTATTCTACATACACCACGCTACCAAAGTGGTTGGGAAGCCCTCAGTTAGACTACTCACTCTCAAAGGAATGACTTAATTATGGCTGTCCAACAACAGTAGGAAATGCATGTGCATTTTTAATAACTCGGCATTTTAGAAAGTAACTTAAGGCAGAGAAAGTTCATTAACACAGAAGTTGGTGAAAAGGGAGGATAAAAACATAACGAGGACTATGTAATTTGGATAATAAAATGTGCATTTTCCATAGGGCATACACATAACTCAGTACTAAAAATTTCTCTCTAGATCATGGGATGGCCAGTATTTCACAGCAGGGGCCATCGGCCCACCTGAGGCTCCTCGTTAGCCTCAGGTGGGAGTGGGTATGGGAAGGAGAATGCAGTGCACTACACTAGCTGCTGCTACCTCACTGACAGTCCTGAGAAGACCTCAAAGATGGGCACCTTATCTTTTTCTTCTACTTGATAAGCAAGGGAAACCCCAGACATCCAGCAGGAAAAAACAAGACCAACCTACAAACACGCACCACCTTCTGTGGTGGCTCTAAGGGATGCTCTGCCCTCCCCCTAGCTCAGATGGATCCTGCAGCCAAACAGCTGCCACAGATTCAGGACCACCGGGGAACCTAACCCAGAAAGACAGTCTGCATGGAGCAGCTTTCCAAACTCAATAGACTGGAGAATGATGTTAGATTGGAAACTAGGTGGGTGACAGGCCTTCATTCACTCATTCAATGAAACACCAAGAGTCTAATTAATCTGGAAAGCAGGAGTCCTCTGAGCAAGAAGATAGCCAACTACTTTATTAAAATGTAACCCAAAACCAGCACAAAGGCACTCCTTCAACATGCAGCACAAAGGTGTGACTCAGAGGACAGGCAGCGAAAATGACAGAGGCCCTAAGAAGGTGAACCGGAGACAGGGGGCCTGGGCAGTTCTAGCAATTGCTAGTTGGCCTCAGTGCCTTCTCTCCTCTTGCTCCAATAACCAAATGGAACCCTGACACTGAGAACCCATGGCCACATAGACTTCATTTCCCCACCTCCACAGAAAGACAGCAGACACACACACTTCATCCCTTTTTTCTGTTTCTTCCGTTCTGCTGCCTGGTACACAGATGTCAAAGACCAGAGCTCTAGGTGTTAAGAGAAAGAACCATACCCCAGAGATGGCAAAGTAGTAAGCAGAAAGGAGCCAGGGTCCTTGCCCTGTCTTCCCAGAGCTGCTTTCCAGGCCTGAATTACCTACCCCTGGATTTCATTTACAAGACAGAGAAATAAACCTCAGTTATTTTGGATTTATGTCACAAGCCATTGAATCTAATCCTGCGTAACAGACATCAATGACTAAGACTCCAAAATAAATTCAGTGTGCCATGGGAACACACACTCCCCAGGAGCAGACATCTTGTCTGCTTTATGTATCCTCAATGCCTAGAAGAAACCTGGTACAAGGCAGACACTTTCCCTATCTGGGAAAGAACAGTACCTTTGGTTCAATCTCTTTCCTTTTTTCTGCTTTAACAAATCTTCATAAGGTTGTAATTTTAAGAAAACACTCTCAGAAACAAATCTCCAATGCATTAACCCACTAATCTGGGTACAACACTAAATGTGAGTGAAAGGAAAACAGCTCTTCAGCCTCAGAACTATTCTAAGAAGTTCTCTTTAGGATCTGTTTAAGGAGAAAAAGAGGCATTATCTAGGAAGGTCAGTGGCTAAAGACAGATGAACTGAGCTGCATAACAATCACTTACAGTGCATGTGTGGGTGATCTGGGAAACACACATGCACACAGCAAACCAAACGAGCAGATGTTAGACTCCCTGTTTTAGCAAATGTGGGACAGGAGCAAGATGAAGTTTGACAGGAAGACGCACAGCAAGAAACCTGATTTGAAAAACACATTAAAAAATTTCTGATTCCTTCTGCCAGTAAGTGTGAAGATCCCCTGTGCCGTCCCTAGAAGCCCTCATTAATTCACAAAAGGGAATGATATCATCCTGTGGAAATAAGCAAGGCTGAGCCAAGCCTGCCCTGGCCAAGACTGCTGTGGCTACACAGCTTCAGCCCCCGCCCCTCCCATTTCCCTGGCACGCAGACAGAAGCTGATGTAACTGCACAGAAGCAAGGGAGAGGAAAAACAAGCTTCTGAACATTAAGGAGAAAAAACAAAAACAAACTTCCTTTAACTTGAAAGGTCTTTGTTCTCAAAAGGACTTGGATGTCCTTAGCCTTAAAAAATAGCCTTTCATTTTAATGACCGAAAAAAAATGACCTTCCTATTTGTAACTACAATCATATACTTGCTGAGTCCCAAAGTGAAGGATAGAAGGAAATAAAAGGATAGGTGTAAGGATAAGGTAGGACCTCAATTATCTGTCTTTTGTAGGGCTTTCTTTAAACCTGCCAGTAAGTGGGTCCACAGGACCTCAGTGGAATCCCAGGGCAATGGACTTAAGTCGCAGAGACCACAGTAAGTTTCCACACCCATTGATGCTAACCCAGCAGAGAGTAAAAGAAAAGCAAAAAGACCCACAGAACTGACCACATTTTGGGGGATGAGGGAAGAACCCTTATTCTAAGAGAACCAATTTATTTTCTTCAACTGTGACACTTGAGATAAAGGCTACATGGAATACTTTTTTTTGACTATCGAATTTATTAAGAGCTGACTCTGAAGTAAATGCTAGCAAATAAAATACACTCTGTAAGGGAAGTTTTGCAGGCCTCCTGAGCTGGACAGGAAGGTGACTGGGACCATCCAGAGACCAGTGAATTTTCCAATTACAAAAATCCTATTTACTTACACTTCCGTTCCAGCTCCCTCATTTCTTCTGGTGGAATTTTCATTTTATCAATGTGCTCACGTAAAACACTAGCCCATTTCTGTAGAGATTCCATTACAGTCCAAGGCCTGGACATGTCTGCAACAAAAATGACCAGGGTTTCCGGCAAGGATTCAGCAGAAACTGCAAACTTCAGCAGGCCTTTGTGATACAGGTCTCCATCCAGAATCCACACATTGCAGCGTGTGTGATCTAAGAAAAGATGTGAAGCTAAGTTACTACCTGACAATGACCATCAGCACAGCTGAAAGTCACATCAGGAAGAACTTGAAGGTGACAGCCACAGAAGGCCACACAGAACACAGACAGAAATCCTAGCCAGAAAAGGGCCCAAGTGCTCAGTGGACAGAAATCCTTGGTCAAAGTTGCCTGGTGAACTATCTAAACTTTAAAAAATTTTAACTATCATAATATATTATGTCCACATCTAAAAAGATTCCAGCAATGCCTGAGGAATAAAGACTGATGGACATGTTAGCATTCATGAAGAATCATAAGACACTAATAAAAGCTACAAATTCACTGGTCAACTGTGCCGTAGTCTAAATTATTCATTCTCCTAAGATATCAGCAGTGTGAGGCAGCAAGCTGTGCTGAAAAGCCTGTGGCGAAACAAGCTCTTCTTGTGTTGGTCACACTAAGCAGTGTATTCACATACTATCACAGGTGCCAGAGAGACAGGGCCTTTGTATTTAATGTCAAGATAAAATCATTACTTATATAAATTGAAGTATGAATTACTGGATGCCTGGCAATACTGAACCAAATTACTTTTGGTACAATAATTTGGTTACGCTTTTAACATCTTTTAAAAATACATACGGAAGTATTCACAAATGAAATGACGTATGTCTGAAATTTGTTTAAAAATAATCCAGTGTGGAGTGAAAGGAGAAGAGGGTAGGAGAAGAGTTTAAATAAAACTGGTCAAGAATTGGTAACTGTTGAAGATGCGTGATAGATACAATGGAGTTCAAGACACTAGTCTCTCTACATTGTATTTTTTATTCTCCATAGTAAAAAGTTAAAAACATATACACACAAATGTGCAAGTGCTGACATTTAATGAAGCATATGGTTCCAAAATCATACCTAATCTAACTATAGAATATAATTCTCTAAAATAATATATTTTTTAAGTTTTTAGGTATCATTTTTGAGAAATATTTTTTTACAAAAGTGCCTGAAGGGAGAACTACCTCAAAAATATCATTTCGTTAACTTCTTTCCCAATATATGCCAACACACACCTTAAAAATCCATCTTGTTAGCTACCTTCTTTTGTGTAATCAATTCATTCATATGCTGTGAAGAAGTTTATATTTGTGATTTTATTTCAATAATATAATAAGGTATCTACATCTAGCTATACTTTCAAAACTCTACTACATTTTAGATAGTGGATTTGGGTTCTGTAAATGCCTTCAAAAATACTGCTTTGAAGCCATGTCTGAAAAATACTGTACCACGGATTTTAATGCCTGCACCAGGTATGGTTCATTTTTTCAGCCTCTCTTCCCACTGCACACTACACGTAACTCATCCATATGGACAGAGATCACACACACCACATATGGCATTAAACAGATGCCCCCAACCCTGGAGGAAGTGGTCTGTTGACATGTCATACCCCACCACAAACCAGGGACAAGCCAGAGACTATTTTCTCTACCTGGGTGATTGCCTGCAAAATATGTTCTTTATAACTCAGTCACACCACACAATAAAAAAAGACTATGGCCAAAAGACATATAATTAACCACAGGTAAGGGCAACTCTTCCATCAAAGAGGAACTTGACAGTAGGTTGCCTAAAAAAAAAAAATTCCATAAATGCAGAGTCCAAAAAGATTTTAAGGCAAGCTTAATGAATCTGAAATAAAAGTTAACATGTACTACAACTCAAAGGCAAGTAAATATGGTTAATATGATGCTTTGGCATGAAATATGCTTATGCCATCTCAAAACAAGCATTTGTAGAGACTCACAGAGTACCTACACAATGTTTTATACTTTCAATAGGACAGCAAAGCTACCACTGTATCTCACATCTGACTCATGCCACCTCTCATTCTGTCAACCTACAAAGTAGGCATCGTTACCCAATTCTACAAAGAAGGAAACTGAGATGCAGAGTGGATAAGTCAGTCATGACTAGTGACTACAGAGTTGAGATTCTGAACCAGTTCTGCCTGGCTCCAAAGCCCTTTCCACAATAACCATGCTGCCCAACACACAAGTCAAAGACTCAGATATGAGGTCTCTGGGCCCTGCTCAGTGGTCCCTGAGTCCCAGCCCCACCCACAGACTCTAGAGGGCCTAGATGGACACCTGAATGCCTCTGGTCTGCTTACACAAGGAGAGCTCTCAGCATCAGGTCTACCTCCTACTTTTCTTCCACACGCTTCACGTAATGTTCAGCATGTCAAAGAAGTTGGGGAGGAGGAGGAAGAATAAAGTCCATGGGGTTCTAAGATGACCACTAAGTTAACATTAATACAATGCAGGTCTCCATGATTTAACAAGAGATCCTTACCCATGCCCTCTATTAAATGACTCTTAGAAATCAAAGAATTATAGTGCTGGGAAGAATCTGGGTCCCACTTCTTCATTTTAGCAATAAGGAAATGGGGGACCAGAAGTTGTGGGATTTGCCCCTTATATAATGACCCTTACACAAAAATCCTTACTCTTTAAATGGATAAAGGCAAATATAAAGAAAGTAATTTAATGCAGATACTTCATCCTTAGGCTACACAGGTAACTTTCCTACCAATAAAAAGGCACCAATTATTACTTATTTTAGAGCCATTCACAATCTGACATGAAGCCTAAATGTTTATAAAGGCTTCACTATTACTGAGTAATGGTAACTAAAAACCATTATCCAATCCAACCCATAATTATATTCCTAAGAATTTGAAAATATCTAATCCTTGGAAGAATGCTTACTATGCACCTTTAATCATCTTAACTTTCTTACAGATAGAAACAATTACTATTCACATTCTAGAGATGAGAAATTAAGAGAGAACATTACCACCTCTGAGCCTCTATTCTCACAACTGAAGGAAACATAAGAAATCATTTCTACACTGTCACAGAGACTCAGAAACCTCTCCTGAGTATGTTGTTATACTCTGAACCACACCAATTTCAGAATCTCCACTAGAACCAGGCAAGGTAACAAAGGTGCCCAGATTATCTTTCAAGCATTTCTCTCATAGAAGAGTCCCAACACTTTAAAAAAACATCTTTCTTACTTCCTTTTTGTGTACCTGAAATGCTTCCTTCACTATCTCCTTTTAAGTGAGGGCTATGCAGAGCACCAGTTAACAGTCCCATTCCCCATTTTTGCTAACATACTCTGTAAGGAAAGTGGGTGAAGTCCTGCAAAGACACAGTTCACCTATTTCCTTGTGAGTAATTCTCTTTGAATGAAACAGAAAATTGAGAATGCCTAGACATGTTGCAGGAGTGACAACCAAGGAGTCAGAGAGACCAGCAAGGACTCCTCATCATGGTTCCACACTTCACTCACCATCTCGGTCCTCATCATGGACACTGAGGTAGAGATACTCTAGGCCTCTTCCTTTTTTGCCATGCTCAGCTCCTTGTAGTTTAGTCATGAGGGTTGTTTTACCAGAACCATCTTCACCTAAAAATGATGTATATAAAAAGACAAAGCATATTGTTTATTCTGGCAGAATGGGGAGCCTTGACATTCACACAGGAAGGAACAACTAAGAATTTCATGCAAAGCCTGCTGGTGGGGTCTCGCCTGAATTCATAAACAAAGCAGGCTTTGCTAAGGGTGGCTGGGGTAGGGAGGAGTGATAAAGGCAGCAAATTCCAAGATCCAAAATGACATTCACTGCAGCAATCCTCACTTCACAGGGAAGGAATAAGGCACGTACACAGACCCTATATACAATTCATCAGACACGCATTTGGAGAAGTGAAAATTAAAGGAGTTAGCTTCTCACAAAATAAACATTTACCACAAGAAAAGCAAGAAATTTTCAAAATATAATTAGCATTAATGCCCAGGAACTCTGAACTAAAAAAAGTCTAATCCTGCCTCATAATCATGAAGAATGAAAGCTATTCTTCACTTGGATTTTATATCTCTTTCATAAGCATCCTGGAGGCTAAGAAACTGATGAAAATAATTACAGACCTAAGCAAAGCTCTTAAGTATATTCTCGGTAATTACCAAGTGCCTCCTCACCCCCCTCCACCCAACTACCACCCACCCCCCCTTTCTCCAAAGAAGACCTTAAATATCAAGAGGAACCACCACCAAGAAACATCTCTAGACACCCCTGGGATTTAATGATATGGAATTACAGAACCTGAGAACTAAAAGGCATTCCACAGATCAAAGTAAAGGCCTCTTCTCCATCCCCAATGCCACTACCTTATTCAGGCCCTCCACATCCCATCTTGATTATGGAGAGCACCTGTCAGCCTACCTTTGGTACCCGCTCACTTTGAGCCACCTGCCCCTCTGCTGCCAGTGTTTTCTTTCTATAACACAGGTCTGGTGTCCCTCATCTCCCATTTCTTGAATATCTCTAAGGGGCCTCTATTACCCAGTGCAGTGCTCATCACCTAAAGATCACATGCTTTCCTCAAAAACAGTGGGGAAACCACCACTACAGTGATTCCCGTGAGAATTAGGGGCAGGAGGTGAAATAAAAGGCCCCTGAGAATCAGGGGCTTTCAGGAGAAAGCATCAACTCTTCAGCCTTACACAATCTGCCCCAACTTATTCATTAGTCACCTTCCACAAGGAGCTCCTGGTGGCTGCCAAATCCTCACACCCTCGTTACCTCTGTATTCCTGAAAACCCTAACCCTTTGTGCCCTTGCATGCTGACGTTTATCCTTCAAAACACCTGACCCCAAAAGTACCCCTTTCAAAACAGCACCAAGCAGTGTGATGCTCCCACAGTAATCTGCCTATGCTTGGCGTGATGTAGTGCAATCACCTAACACATCTGTCTCCCACTAGTCTGAGGCTCCTGTGTAGTGTCTGCAATGTGTGCTGTCCCAGTGCCCAGCCTACAAAAACCACTCAACAAATCCATCTGCTGTATGAATGAACCCAAACTCATTCACTTGTATGAGGAAACAGGCCTGAGACATTAAGGGACCTGACCCAGATAACCCAAAAGAGAAGGCTGGAGTGATACAGGGAAGTCCCTGGTGAGGACTCAAAGGACTGCTGTCCTTTGCAGGTCCCTCCGACTGTGAGCTGCTCATGAAGACTCAGGAAAGGCTCCTGTGGCATCTCCCCATATCCCAGACCCCAAATCACATTTCCCCCCGCCTCCTCTACCTAGCCTTCTCATCTACTCACTGCCCCCTCCACACCCACAACTCAGCGAACTTGGAGGTTATAAGCGTGGGAAGTCAGAGACATTCAAAGCCAGGCTGCAGTTGCGGCCAAATGGCTACGGCATGTGCTGTCAACCCCACGCCAGCATCACTGGCTCTCCAGAAGCGACAACATCCCAACCTCAGACGTGGTCTTGGCCACTCTCCGCCGTCCAGCCAGGGTCTCCAGGCCCTCCCCGGGGAGGCAGGCTGCAGAGGACAGGAAGGCTGGGACCTGGGAGAGGGGCGCGCGCCTCGCCCACCCCAGCTTCCCCGGCAACGCCCCCGCCTCCGGTGCTCACCGAAGACCAGGATGTTCTTGCCAGACGGCAGCTTGGACCTGGCGCGGGTGGACACCTCGCTCAAGATCGAGGACCTGCGGGAACAACGGCAAAGCGGTCAGCTCCGGGGCCAGCCTGGACCTGACCGGCCCACAACGCCCCGGCCCAGCCCCGCCGCCTCGCAGTCTCACCATAGGCTCTGGCCCTCCTCGTCTTCACTGGTCAGGTCGCCGGCGGCCACCGCCGCCGGCCCGTTGGGGCCCAGCAGCAGCTTCTTCTCTACCCCCACGGGCGCCATCTTGCCAACTGCAGCCACAAAGAGGGCCCTCCCCCGGGCCCGCCAAGGACCCGCGAGGACCCTGGCCGGGCCGCCCTCCGCCCGCCGCGCCTCCCGCCGCCATCCCCGAAAGGTCCACGCAACCTGCCGCGCTCCGCCGGGCCAGGGACGACCTCAGGCTCCCACAGGGTCGTGAGGCTGCCGCGCTGGCGGAGACGGGCGGCCGTCAGGCGGCCACCAGGGCAGCCATGCGTAGGGAGGCGGTGGCGGGAGCTGGAGCGGCCCGGGAGGAACGCGCGCTGGCGGCCTCTGCCGGCCGAAGGGCGTAGCGGCACCCGCCCTAGGTCCCGGCCCGGCTGGCCGCTCCCGCCGCGCGGACGGTCGGTGGGTCCGGGGGATAGTGGAGGTAGCCAGGTGGACTGACGCGAAGAAATTGGACTAATACATGATAGCACCATTTTGTAGCGTTTACCGTGTGCCAGAGTGACATATTATCTCACTGAATCGTATCTAAACCTTTTACAGATAAGGAACCTAAAGCTCAGAAAGCTTAAGAAACCTGTCCAAGGACCCAGTGCTAGGAGTTAACATTCCAGTACTTACAACTTACTCACTGATCATGAACTACCGTTATCAATTTTGCCTAATCCTTCTCAAGCATCGCATTGAATGACTGGTCTTAAATTAGACCCGCAATTCTCATAAATACTCCGCTTTTCAACTCCTTTGACTCTCAGGACTGTGAGGTAATTATCTTTGCCGCAGTGAATACACTTGAGTTCATTAACAGGGTTTTAAAAAATATTTTCAGGGAGCCAGCATTTGACAACAGAAATAGGAGGCTTTAGTGTCCTTTCTTCAGAAAAAAGAAACAGGAGGAGATGTGAAAGGCGAAGGGACAGGGGAGAGAGGGGAAGAAAGAAGGTAATGGAAGAAAAAACGTATTTCACCTATCAAGCTTAACTTTAGGTGTGCCTCTCTACCAGAGGGCTCTCCCTATAATCTGTGAACAGGCTCAGGTTACAAGACATTTCTAAATATCACAAGGAAGTGGGATAGGGCAAAAAAGCAACCACTTTCATGGGTTTTAGTTGAGTAGGATTCTGACTCTAGCTTTGCCAAAATATTGGCAGCAGGAATTGCAGGATCCAACCAATGGGCCCATCATCTGCCAACCGGAATGAAAGGTTCAAACAAGACAGGAGAGACAACCCATTAAGAGTGACACCCCAGGAAGTTCTGAAGAGCAGACAGTATTGTAAATCATAAAAGGGCAAGCAGTGTCTAAATTTTCATAGGGCAAAAGATGGAGTGAAAAACTACAGGCTTGTGAACTTCATAGCCCTAGGTGAAATTCTCTCATGTGATCAGTTGGAAAAGGAAGATAGCACTTTTTTTTTTTTTGCAGGAATACCAGGTAGGAGAATGCTGTAGATGTAGCAAATGAGGATTTCAACAGGGAATTTGACAATTCGAATCACAGACAAAGTGGAATGTAGGCTGGACCATAGCACTGAGGTTTGTTAAAGACCAGGCCCAGAGTAGGGAAGCAGGGACCTCTTACTGAGGCTGCTAGGGACCTGCCCCAACCTCCCACCCTGGCCCAATCAGTTCAGTGTGCTGTGACTTGGATGAGACTGCAGCAGCATGCTCACAGAGGTTGTGGATAACCTGACGCAGGGAGGGATGCCTAATATACTGGATGACAAAATGAGAACATACTAAATCTAAACAAGGTGAAATTTAATAGAGAATTACTGAAGTTCTGTAGTGCAGTTAAAAATAAATGCATAAGAACAACATAGGATTAAAAATAATCTAAAAATCTTAATCTGAGAGTTGGTCATGTATAATGTGAAGAATTATCTTAGGTAAGGTCCATAAAACCTCACTGGGCCTAGCAAAGTTGATCACCTACTCTGCCAGTCAGGCCATTTCTTTCCAGACAGTTTATAAACAGACAAAGAGGCGTCCAGGGGTGAGTGACTAAACTTGTAAGGGGATTTGACAGGGTTCGCTGAAGCATGAAATAACTGCAACTCATCAGCATTAAGGATAAAGGCTATAGAGGGGAAACTTATTTAATAGACACCTATCTTTAACTCTCTCAACATCTGGCAGGTAGAAAGGGATTCAACTTTGGTGGTTCTGCAGGTGCTCCAACAAGGCACATTTCTTTTTTGTTTGTTTTTGGCTATTTAAATTTTTATTATTTTTATTTTGCTATCATTAATGTACAATTACATAAACATTATGGTTACGAGACTCCCGCTATTATCAAGTCCACACCACATACACCATTACAGTCACTGTCCATCAGCGTAGTAAGATGCTATAGAATCACTACTTGTCTTCTCTGTGTTATACTGAAGAAGGCACATTTCTTTTTAACCTAAGGAAGAAACAATTATCAATTACCACCCTGTAAAGTAGTATATTCCAGGTTGCTGAGCATATATTCAAAATTAAAGACAGTCATGAAGGTCCAGATCATTGTACAGCAATTCATGCCCCTGGCAGCAACTATAACTGAAGTCAGTTTCAACTCCCAATGGTCTGTCATTACAAAAATCATTTACTCCCTGTTGATGGGGCTAGCTCTGAATTCCTAAAGACATACAGTCCTATATATCATCATTCTTCAGCTTTCCTTTTGATGTGTCTTTATTTTGTTACCAAATATCTCTATTTGAGAGGGAAAAACCCAGCTCATGTTAACCAAAAGTTAGCCAAGGGTTGGAATAAAATTTTATGAAGGTTTCAGAGAATAGTACAGTATAGGTTATTTTAAATAAGTGTGACTGACATAAAACAGTGTCTAAGCTACTGTATGTTATATTCTTGGGAATACTTCTGTAAACAGTGTTTGATTTTTCCATTACATACACAGTGTCCAGTCAATAAAAGAACTATTACCTAAGACCCACTAAAAATGGAAAAAGATATTTAATCTAAACATTATCTAAACAATGGTAAGAGAAAATTTCTGATGATCTAAGCCAGTAAGACTGAAGCAACAGACAAAATGTTTTCCCTTTGACATAAAACAGCTTTCATAAATCTTGAGAAGTACAAATCAAAATAATACAGCACACTATTTAAATCATCCCCATAGGGATTAGGAAATACTGACAGATTCATTTAAATGCTGCAAGGAATTTTCCTAATTATAAGTTATTCTTTTGCCTAAAGGAAAATTTGGATTAAATAGAAAATTTTCTTCTTATTGACCCTCCGGAATTTTCACTGTGGACCAGAAAATAAATTTAATAAAAATTCTGCTTTATCTAAATAAGAATAGTCAGGATCTACAGAAGTCAAAGAATCATACTTACAGGAAAATACCCTTTGCGATTGAATAATCTACTACAATGACAAAAAGTAGTGAACCTAAATGGGTACGTAAGCACAGCTGAGCTTTCAGACCCTGATACCTGAGCACTATGCCAGAGCAACAACACTTCAAGTACAATGGAGGCTGTCAAAGCATGATGGAATCATGGTGGAACATAAAAAGAGTAAGACAAATAGAATGATATCTGTTTGGTTTTCTACCAGAAGAAAACTTAAAAAAAGAAACAATAAAAAATTGGTTTAAACTTTTAAAAAGCAAAAGCAAATAAATGTACACCAAAAAGAAGTGAACCTGACCTGAGAATCTGGGAGTACTCAAAGGAATTGTAAACAAAATTAACAAAATGTCAAATATTGAGTTTGGGGATGAGAA
This sequence comes from Smutsia gigantea, assembly GCA_032199065.1. NCBI lineage: Eukaryota > Metazoa > Chordata > Mammalia > Pholidota > Manidae > Smutsia > Smutsia gigantea. The sequence goes on from JAVSCE010011822.1 coordinate 566,752, forward strand.
CCTCACTTGAGCGGCTTGGGATATTCTCTAAATTCCTGGAGGGATGGAACCACAAAAGACCCCGAATAGCCAAAGCAATCCTGAGAAGGAGGAATAAAACAGGGGGAATTACGCTCCCTGACTTCAAGCTCTACAACAAAGCCACAGTAATCAAGACAATTTGGTATTGGCACAAAAACAGACCCACAGACCAGTGGAACAGAATAGAAAATCCAAACATTAACACGAACATATACAGTCAGTTAATATTTGATAAAGGAGCCTTGGATATACAATGGGGAGATGACAGCCTCTTCAGCAGCTGGTGTTGGAAAAACTAGACAGCTACATGTAAGAGAATGAAACTGGACTACTGTCTAACCCCATACACAAAGGTAAACTCAAGGTGGATCAAAGACCTGAATGATCCATAAGTCATGAAACCATAAAACTCTTAGAAAAAAACATAGGCAAAAATTTGTTGGACATAAACATGAGCGACTTCTTCATGAACATATCTCCCCGGGCAAGGGAAACAAAAGCAAAAATGAACAAGTGGGACCATATCAAGCTGAAAAGCTTCTGTACAGCAAAGGACACCATCAGTAGAACAAAAAGACATCCTACAGTATGGGAGAATATATTCATAAATGACGTATCCGATAAGAGGTTGACATCCAAAATATATAAAGAACTCACGCACCTTAACAAACAAAAAGCAAATAATCCAATTAAGAAATGGGCAGAGGACATGAATAGACACTTCTCTAAAGAAATTCAGATGGCCAACAGGAACATGAAAAGATGCTCCACATCGCTGATCATCAGAGAAATGCAGATTAAAACCACAATGAGATATCACCTCACACCAGTGAGGATGGCCAACATCCAAAAGACAAACAACAACAAATGTTGGTGAGGATGTGGAGAAAAGAGAACCCTCCTACACTGCTGGTGGGAATGCAAATTAGTTCATCCAGTGTGGAAAGCAGTATGGAGGTTCCTCAAAAAACTCAAAATACAAATACCATTTGACCCAGGAATCCCACTCCTAGGAATTTACCCTAAGAATACAGCAGCCCAGTTTGAAAAAGACATATGCACCCCGATGTTTATCGCAGCACTATTTACAATAGCCAAGAAATGGAAGCAACCTAAGTGTCCATCAGTAGATGAATGGATAAAGAAGATGTGGTACATATACACAATGGAATATTATTCAGCCATAAGAAGAAAACAAATCCTACCATTTGCAACAACATGGATGGAGCTAGAGGGTATTATGCTCAGTGAAATAAGCCAAGCCAAAAAAGACAAGTATCAAATGATTTCACTCATATGTGGAGTATAAGAACAAAGAAAAAAACTGAAGGAACAAAACAGCAGCAGACTCATAGAACCCAAGAACGGACTAATAGTTACCAAAGGGAAAGGGACTGGGGAAGATGGGTGGGAAGGGAGGGATAAGAGGGGAAAAGGGGCATTACGATTAGCAGATGTAATGTTGGGGGGGGCACGGGGAGGGCTGTACAACTCAGAGAAGACAAGTAGTGATTCTATAGCATCTCACTATGCTGATGGACCATGACTGTAATGGGGTTGGTGGGGGGACCTGATGAAGGGGGTAGTTTAATAACCATAATATTGCACATGTAATTGTAGAATAATGATACCAAAATAAATTATAAAAAAAAATTCTGGGGAGGGGATTTCACTGGGTCAGAATACTCAAATCCAAATGATTTACATAGTATTAATTGCAATATAGTGTCAAATAATGTTTAAAGGCTGGCCATTTTTTTCCTTTCATCTGTTTTTTCAGCTTAAGGAAAAATAAAAAGCATATGCCTAAACAAATGTTTGCCCTTATAAAGGAACTTTGTCTTACTAATCTACACATTAAAAATCAATGTTTTATAAATTATTTTTAATAATCTGATGAACTACAGCATCACAAAAAGTATTTAACTTAAACAGTCTCCCCATTTCCACACTCCCAGTTTCATAAGAGTTTAGAAGAGTATTTTAAATTTTTGTATCTTCAAAGCACTGTATTTTAAGAGTTCAAACTAAAAACTGACAATTCTTCCATTCAAGGAGCTGCACACTTGGGGCGTTTTGTCAGCTTGTGGTATTTGTGAGCAAGGTCCACAGCCTTCCGTCCTTGCTGAAAGGGGTAAGACCATAAAATTAAATTCCAATGATTTCCCATTTTCTTAACTCCACTAAAAAGGTAATTTATTTCTTCTTCAGTAAAGTTTTTGCGAATTCTTCTCTTTTCTGTAATTAATGAGAATTGTAGAATATATTAGTACTTGATGAAAAAAGGAATCTTCTTGAGACCCAAATAAGTGCTTAACTTTTTCTAAGGATAGAAAACTTCATGTCTGGGCTAATCATCATTTAGAAATGTAATTCAATTTTTTAAAAATTTAGTGCTTATTATTAAAGCCAGATACTATCCTTTTGACTCCTTCAGTAATAATACCTGCAACATCTTTCAACCAAGAAACAGAGTTTATAAACATTTGATTGTTAATTCTCTCAACATTCCTGTGAGGACAGTTAACAAACAGCTTACCTATCTTACAGATACTGTCTTCCCAAAGGGCTCCATAACTTCACAGAATAGAAAAGAATATCAACACTTGTTACTTTAATTATCAGGCTTGACTAATGTTTTTAATTAAGGGTCTTTTTAAATTCACTTTAAAATACACATTTACTACCTATATGGCTGTTCAGCTTGATGAGGAAAAAAAGTAGCCTGCACAAGGGGGTAGGAAGTTTTTAACTTACCTGGTTTTTAGGGATACTTTCTGTAACAAAGAATGTATATTGGTATCTGTAAACATATATATCTTCTGATGATGACAACTAAGAAATAGTTTTCTTTTAAGCTTTTTTTCACTCATTGTTAATTCATGTTATCATTGTAGGGAGATGCTGATGAGGAGCTCTTTTGTGTTTCCACTTAAGGCTGCTAATTACTTTAGTAGGACCTGGAATAGTTGTACTGGGATAGCCTTAGAAAATCTTGTCCTTGTAGGCCAAGGCTGTTAGCCATTTGCCCACCTCCCTAGGATAGGAGCCACAGTTCAGATCTTTTAAAAGAGAAGAGAAACTCTTACCACCAGAAGACTGAGAAATCAAAGAAAATAATGTCTGATATTACTTCACTGTATTTCTTAGAACGTAAGCCCTTTAAAGACAGGAATTTTTGTCTTTTTTTGCCCACCACTGTATCCCCAGCGCCTAAAACAATGTCTGACACATAAGTGATCAATAAATACTTTTTGGAAGAAAGAAAATTATTGGCAAAAAAAATTGTTTCAAAACTTATCAACTACTTCTTACTTATGGTCTACTGGAAAACTGTGGTTATCCAAAAAATTGATGACTTCAGCTTCACTTACCCATGAGTTGAACTCATTACAATCAGGACTGGATTAACGTTTGGGATACTGAGGTCCTGGAGTTGTTCATCTGAAGACAATTCCCACTTCTCCACTGCAGCTGCCATCTCACTGACTCCTACACTTAACATCTGGAGCCAGTTCCTCAAAGGTTATTATCACAGTAGAGTACTAGGCAACCAAGAAGGAGGGAGCACCTTTCTACAGCACAAGGCTCCCTTCTGTGGCTCCTTTAAATATTTACTGGGCATTAGAAAAAAACTGGGAAAAAAGGCAAGAAGGCTCAGTTCTAGAGACTTTTATTTTTCAAACCCTCTCAAGATACCAATCCATCCTGAAAGAGCCTTGTCTCCAAAGCTCTTTAAATATTAGATGCTACAATGGTCCTTCTCAAAAGAATGGTCTCGATTTTGAGTGTAACCTATAACCAAATGAAAAATGATAAATGTCTCTAATACAAAAGTGAAACTCATCAAGAGGGAAAAAAGTGGCAATATGTCAAATATGCCTGGCCTGCTGGTGAAAGAGCTATAAGCCCAATCTAATCACTATGTTCTTCTGATGCCTTCCTAAATTCTAAAAAAGCAAGCCAAATTATCAACTACTTGATTTTAGCCAGAGCAATTCTAACCTATAAAAAAAGATGTGTGTATCTATAAGCTGAATGTCACTATAATCTGTATCTATAATCTGAATGTCACTTAACAGTAGGATTTCTCTGTAAAATCAATGTATAATTATGTATATTTCACATGGTTTGGCACATGATTCGACTGTGTAAAACAATTACAGAATATTTTCAGTTGTTATATATTTGCTTTTAAGATATATTGCTGAAAAAATCTATTATTAATTTAATGCCAACTTCTTGTCAAAAACAAGACTTCCAAGTGCAACATATTTCTATGGAAAAATATCCATTTTCTAACAGCTTCTACAGAAAATATTACTTCAAAAAGTGGGCTGCCCTAGACTGGTACTAAACTTGATTTTAAATTGCCTGCAGAACTTCTACCCTAGAAAAAGGCCCAGATATAAAAAGTAAAAATGTATTTTTTTCAAGGTTTTGGCAATGAAAATGACCAAATGAAGTATGTGACAAAATGTTTCCTGTGTGTACAAAGTCCTAATGTCTTTCCAATAAAAGAATGGTTCCGTCTTACAGATATTACTAATTGCCAAGTTACGTTGATAAGTGAGGTACTCAACTGCTTATTCTTACTCTGCAGGTCCTAATTCCATATGAATATAATATGGTTACGCTCTTTAAGTCTCTGCGATAAATTTGGAATGGTGATAGGCTGAAATTAAATATTCCTGTAAATTAACTCATCATTTAAAAAGCCTTTGATGTTTAAGCAGGGCTTTAAAGTTTATACTATTTTTTTCTCCAATTTTCATTGGAGAGCTATAGTTATGAGACAAAACCTTCTTCAAAATCTCTTTGAAGCGAGAGTTCCAGGAAGATGGCAGCGTGAGCAGGGCAGTGGAAATCTCCTCCCAAAACTATATAAATCTATGAAAATACAGCAAATACAACTACTCCTAAAAGACAGACCAGAACTTACAGCACAGCGCACAGCCTGCATCAGCACCTGAGAGGACTCGGCACCCTGTGAGGCGGGTAAGACACAGAGCCACATCCCGGGGGGACCCGAGCACTCCCCCACCGCAGCGCACCGGGAGGAGGAGAGGATTCAGAGCCGGGAGAGAGTGGAAAAACTGGCCCGCAAAATAACCAAACCCGGTGATCTGCGCTAGGAGCACTGACACACATCGCGCGGTGCATCGGGTATTGGAGAGGAAGAAGGTGCAGGCTTTGAGCTGGGAACGCGCGGGGGTCCGTGCAGCCGGTACCCCGGGACAAGAGAAAATGGCGCGCTGTTTTTAGCAGTCTTGGAGAGGCGGTGGGACCAGAGAGGGAACATGATTGCCCCAGCACGCTCAGCCCAGCAGGCTGAGAGTCCCGAGGAATTTCGGACCCCTTGGCTGATGACTGGGAAAAGGTAGCCACACTGAAACTTTACATAGAGAACAACAGCCTCCCATTCGTTCCGCCCCAGCCAGAGCTACAAACAGCAGCGGTAGCCGCAGCTGCGGAATAGTGGAGCAACAGCGCCACCTACAGGATCCTTACAGAATCCACTCTGGGTGGGCATTTTTTTTCCTTTCTTTTCTTTTCCATTCTTTCTTTCTTTTTTTTCACTTTTCTTTCTCTTCCTTTTGTCTTTTTTTTATTTGTTTTTTCTTGTTTTTTTTTAATTCTTGAAGAGCCCAGCTGACATACGTGGCACCTACCAGCGACCACTTCTATCACCATGAAAAGACAGAGGAACATGCTACAGACAAAGATCACCCAGACCCAGAAAACACCTGAGAGGGTACCTGAAGGGAAGGAAATACACAATCTTCCTGAAAAAGAATTCAGAATGAAAGTCATAACCATGCTAATGGATCTACAGACAAATATGCAAGAGCTGAGGGAGGAAGTGAGGGAAGTCAGGAAAGACAACGCAGAAATGAGACAAGCCACTGACGGGCTTAGCAGCAGACTGGACGAGATGCAAGAGACTGTTAATGGAATAGAAATCTGAGAACAGGAATACAGAGAAGCTGAGGCAGAGAGAGATAAAAGGATCTCTACGAATGAAAGAATATTAAGAGAACTGTGTGACCAATCGAAATGGAAAAATACTCACATTATAGGAGTACCAGAGGAAGAAGAGAGAGAAAAAGGGATAGAAAGTGTCTTTGAAGAAATAACTGCTGAAAACTTTCCCTCGTTGCGGAAGGAAATAGTCTCGCAGTCCATGGAAGCCCACAGATCTCCCAACACAAGGGACCCAAGGAAGACAACACCAACACACATAATAATTAAAATGGCAAAGATCAAAGATAAGGACAGAGTATTAAAGGCAGCTAGAGAAAGAAAAAAGATCACCTACAAAGGAAAAACCACCAGACTATCATCAGACTTCTCAACAGAAACCTTACAGGCCAGAAGAAAATGGCATGATATATTTAATGTAATGAAACAGAAGGGCCTCGAACCAAGAATACTGTATCCAGCACAATTATCATTTAATTATGACAGAGGGATTAAACAATTTGCAGACAAGCGAAAGCTGAGAGAATTTGCCTCCCATAAACCACCTCTACAGGATATCTTAAAGGAACTGCTCTAGAGGGAAGCACTCCTAAGGCTAAAAAGCTGTCACCAGAGAAAATAAAATCATGGCAAAGAAAGCAGACCATCCAAATACTAACTAAAGGCAAAGAATAAAACACCTAGTACATAAAGAATAGAGGAGGAAGAATAAGAAGGGAGACAAATAAAGAAACATCAGACTGTTTACAATAACTTTACAAGAAAGTTAAGTTAGATTGTTAGATAGTAAAGAAACAACCCTTGAACCTTTGGTAACCACTAATCTAAAGCCATCAATGGGAATAAGTACATATCTATCGATAATCACCCTACATATAAAGGATTGGATGCACCAATCAAAAGACACAGAGTAATAGAATGGATAAAAAAGCAAGACCCATCTATATGCTGCCTACAAGAAACTCACCTCAAACCCAAAGATACAGACAGACTAAAAGTGAAGGGATGGAAAAAGATATTTCATGCAAACAACAAGGAGAAAAGAGCAGGTATTGCAGTACTTGTATCAGAAATAATAGACTTCAAAATGAAGAAAGTACCAAGAGATAAAGAAGGACATTACATAATGATAAAGGGGTCAGTCCAACAAGAGGATATAACCATTATAAATATATATGCACCCAACAGAGGAGTGCAAGCATATTTGAAACAAATACTAACAGAATTAAAGGAGGAAATAGACAGCAATGCATTCATTTTAGGAGACTTCAACACACCACTTGCTCCAAAGGACAGATCAACCAGACAGAAAATAAGTAAAGACACAGAGGCACTGAACAACACACTAGAACAGATGGCCCTAACAGACATCTACAGAACTCTACACCCAAAAGCAACAGGATACACATTCTGCTCAAGTGCACATCAAACATTTTCCAGAATAGACCACATACTACCCCACAAAAAGAACCTCAATAAAGTCAAAAATATTGAACTTCTACCAACCAACTTCTCAGATCATAAAGGTATAAACCTAGAATTAAATTTTAGAAAGAAACCAAAAAGGCTCCCAAATACATGGAGACTTAACAACATTCTCCTAATTAATCAATGGGTTAACGACCAAATCAAAACAGAAATCAAAGAATATATGGAGACTAATGACAACAACAACACAAAGCCACAACTTCTATGGGACGCAGCAAAGGCAGTTGTAAGAGGAAAGTATATTGTAATACAGGCTTATCTAAAGAAGGATGAACATTCCCAAATGAACAGTCTAAATACACAATTACTGCAATTGGAAAAAGAACAAATGAGGCCCAAAGTCACCAGATGGAGGGATATAATAAAGATCAGAGAAGAAATAAATAAAATTGAGAAGAATAAAACAATAGAAAAAATCAATGAAACCAAGAGCTGGTTCTTTGAAAAAACAAACAAAATAGATAAATCCCTAGCCAGACTCATTAAGAGAAAAAGAGAATCTACACACATAAACAGAATCAGAAATGAGAAAGGAAAATAACGACGGACCCCACAGAAATAAAAAGAATTATAAGAAAATATTATAAGAATCTATATGCTAACAAGCTGGAAAACCTAGAAGAAATGGACAACGTCTTAGAAAAATAAAACCTTCCAAAACTGACCAAACAAGAAACAGAAAAACTAAACAGACCAATCACCACCAATGAAATTGAAGCAGTAATCAAAAAACTACCCAAGGACAAAACCCCCGGACCAGATAGATTCACCTCTGAATTCTACCAGACATATAGAGAAGAAATAACACCCATTCTCCTTAAAGTTTTCCAAAAAATAGAAGAGGAGGGAATACTTCCAAATTCATTCTATGAAGCCAGCATCACTCTAATACCAAAACCGGGCAAAGACCTCACCAAAAAAGAAAACTACAGACGAATATCCCTGATGAACGTAGATGCAAAAATACTCAACAAAATATTAGCAAACCAAATTCAAAAATACATCAAGAGGATCATACACCATGATCAAGTGGGATTTATCCCAGGGATGCAAGGATGGTACAACATTCGAAAATCCATCAACATCATCCACCACATCAACAAAAAGAAGAACAAGAACCACATGATCATCTCCATAGATGCTGAAAAAGCATTTGACAAAATTCAGCATCCATTCATGATGAAAGCTCTCAACAAAATGGGTACAGAGGTCAAGTACCAGAACATCATAAAGGCCATATATGACAAACCCACAGCTAACATCATACTTAACAGCGAGAAGCTGAAAGCTTTTCATCTAAGATCAGGAACAAGACATGGATGCCCTCTCTCTCCACTGTTATTCAACACAGTACTGGAGGTCCTAGCCACGGCAATCAGACAAAACAAAGACATACGAGGCATCCAGATTGGTAAAGAAGAAGTCAAATTGTCACTATTTGCAGATGACATGATATTGTACATTAGAAACCCTAAAGACTCCATTCTAAAACTACTAGAACTAATATCTGAATTCAGCAAAGTTGCAGGATACAAAATTAACACACAGAAATCTGTTGCTTTCCTATATACTAACGATGACCTAACAGAAAGAGAAATCAGAAAAACAATTGCATTCACAATTGCATCAAAAAGAATAAAATACCTAGGAATAAACCTAATGAAGGAAGTGAAAGACCTGTACTCTGAAAACTACAAGACACTCCTAAGAGAAATTAAAGAGGACACTAACAAATGGAAATGCATCCCATGCTCTTGGCTAGGAAGAATAAATATTGTCAAAATGGCTATACTACCTAAAGCAATCTACAGATTCAACGCAATCCCTATCAAACTACCAACAGCTTTCTTCAATGAACTGGAACAAATAACTCTAAAATTCATATGGAACCACAAAAGACCCCGAATAGCCAAAGCAATCTGAGAAGGAGGAATAAAACAGGGGGAATTACGCTCCCTGACTTCAAGCTCTACTACAAAGCCACAGTAATCAAGACAATTTGGTATTGGCACAAAAACAGACCCACAGACCAGTGGAACAGAATAGAAAATCCAAACATTAACCCAAACATATACAGTCAATTAATATTTGATAAAGGACACTTGGATATACAATGGGGAGATGACAGTCTCTTTAGCAGCTGGTGTTGGCAAAACTGGACAGCTACATGTAAGAGAATGATACTGGACTACTGTCTAACCCCACAGAGAAAAGTCAACTCAAAATGGATCAAAGACCTGAATGTAAGTCATGAAACCATAAAACTCTTAGAAAAAAACATAGTAAAAAATTTCTTGGACATAAACATGAGTGACTTCTTTATGAACATATCTCCCCGAGCAAGGGAAACAAAAGCAAAAATGAACAAATGGGACTATATCAAGCTGAAAGCTTCTGTAAGCAAAGGACACCATCAATAGAACAAAAGGACATCCTACAGTATGGGAGAATATATCCATAAATGACGTATCCGATAAGAGGTTGACATCGAAAATATATAAAGAACTCACGCACAACAACAAACATAAAGTAAATAATCCAATTAAGAAATGGGCAGAGGACATGAATAGACACTTCTCTAAAGAAGAAACTCAGATGGCCAACAGGCACATTAAAAGGTGCTCCACATCGCTAATCATCAGAGAAATGCAGATTAAAACCACAATGAGATGGCCAACATCCAAAACACAAACAACAACAAATGTTGGTGAGGATGTGGAAAAAAGGGAACCCTCCTACACTGCTGGAATGCAAATTAGTTCAACCATTGTGGAAAGCAGTATAGAGGATCCTCAAAAAACTCAAACTAGAAATACCATTTGACCCAGCAATTCCACTCCTAGGAATTTACCCTAAGAATACAGCAGCCCAGTTTGAAAAAGATAGATGCACCCCTATGTTTATCGCAGCACTATTTACAATAGCCAAGAAATGGAAGCAACCTAAGTGTCCATCAGTAGATGAATGGATAAAGAAGATGTGGTACATATACACAATGGAATATTATTCAGCCATAAGAAGAAAACAAATCCTACCATTTGCAACAACATGGATGGAGCTAGAGGGTATTATGCTCAGTGAAATAAGCCAAGCCGAAAAAGACAAGTATCAAATGATTTCACTCATATGTGGAGTATAAGAACAAAGAAAAAATACTGAAGGAACAAAACAGCAGCAGACTCACAGAACCCAAGAACGGACTAATAGTTACCAAAGGGAAAAGGACTGGGGAAGATGGGTGGGAAGGGAGGGATAAGAGGGAAAAGGGGCATTACGATTAGCAGATGTAATGTTGGGGGAGCATGGGGAGGGCTGTACAACTCAGAGAAGACAAGTAGTGACTCTATAGCATCTCACTATGCTGTTGGACAGTGACTGTAATGGGGTTGGTGGGGGGGACTTGATGAAGGGGGTAGTTTAATAATCATAATATTGCACATGTAATTGTAGATTAATGATCCAAAATAAATTATAAAAAAAAAGAATACTTAGGAGAAGTTAAGAAAAGAATAAGTGATTAAAAAAAAAAGAACATATGGGATATGAACAATTTCCAGGGATGTGTGGTTTTAATTTGTCTGATTTTTTGCATAGTACTTAAGATCAAATAGACAACATTCACCATGTTATTGATAAGTTTTCACAAATGCCTGGATTGTTAAATTGGTTTTCTTTGTTTCATTGGATACGGCCTATAATTGTAGGTCTAATACTGTTATGCATTTGTATTCCTGTTCTCCTAGTGTGTGTGCGGAAGGCAGTTGTTGGTCTTTTAAAACCAATACAAGCATATGCTACTTTTCAAGAATTAACTTCAAGAAATAAGTGATTTCTTTTAAACAACTTTGTGAAATCATATACTGATTCCCCACCTGCATTTGCTGCAAGAAAATAATCATGTATATTGTGATTTTATCCAGAATTATAGCTGCTGGCTGTCCTCTCCTTCATATTTTATCTCCCTGTTTGGTCCCAGGAGATGGCTGGTTAGCCAGAGACGGGTAAGATTCCTCATGGCAGGAACAACGTAAGACAGGCACAGTCGTAAGGGACCTCAGGTGAGCAACGTCGGGGCCAACTGAGGTGAGGCATAGAACCTCACCCCTCCAGACGAGAGAGACATTGCCTGTGACAAGCTATGTCACAGGCCGAGCCCAGCTAATCATTATTCTGGTACCTTCCACAAATATATGCATATGCATTTGCATCAATTAAAACAAAAAGGGGGAAATGTGGGATTCACTTATAATTTAAGTATAAAAATCACATGAATAATCATAGCTGACTTGATTGATTATAGTAACTGAATTAGTTTCTCTGATATGACTGCCTTTGCATTGTTCACCTTGTGGGAGCTTGTTCACTGTATTGGAACTTGTTCGTTGCATGGTGAGCAATAATGTCTTGTGTATTGAAAAGTTGTTAATAGAAAAAACCTCAAAAGTTCACATCGCAAGAAAAAATAATTTGTAACTATGTAGGTTGAAGGATGTTAACTAAACTTACTGTGATAATCATTTCACAATTTAAAAAAAATAAAAAAAAAAGAAAATATATAAAGAACTCACGCACCTCAACAAACATAAAGTAAATAATCCAATTAAGAAATGGGCAGAGGACATGAATAGACACTTCTCCAAAGAAGAAACTCAGATGGCCAACAAGCACATGAAAAGATGCTCCACATCGCTAATCATCAGAGAAATGCAGATTAAAACCACAATGAGATATCACCTCACACCAGTGAGGATGGCCAACATCTAAAACACAAACAACAACAAATGTTGGTGAGGATGTGGAGAAAAGGGAACCCTCCTACACTGCTGGTGGGAATGCAAATTAGTTCAACCATTGTGGAAAGCAGTATGGAGGTTACTCAGAAAACTCAAATTAGAAATACCATTTGACCCAGGAATTCCACTCCTAGGAATTTACCCTAAGAATGCAGCAGCCCAGTTTGAAAAAGACATATGCACTCCTATGTTTATTGCAGCACTATTTACAATAGCCAAGAAATGGGAGCAACCTAAGTTTCCATCAGTAGATGAACGGATAAAAAAGAGGTGGTACATATACACAATGGAATATTATACAGCCATAAGAAAACAAATCCTACCATTTGCAACAACATGGATGGAGCTAGAGAGTATTATGCTCAGTAAAATAAGCCAAGCCGAAAAAGACAAGTACCAAATGATCTCACTCATGTGTGGAGTATAAGAACAAAGAAAAAAACTGAAGGAACAAAACAGCAGCAGACTCACAGAACCCAAGAGCGGACTAGTGGTTACCAATGGGAAAGGGACTGGGGAAGATGGGCGGGAGGGGAGGGATAGGAGGGAAAAGGGGGCATTGCGATTGGCAGGTGTGGTGTTGGGGGGGCACGGGGAGGGCGGTGCAACTCAGAGAAGACAGGTGGTGATTCTGTGGCATCTCACTGCGCTGATGGACAGTGACTGTGGTGGGGTTGGTGGGGGGGACCTGATGAAGGGGTAGTTTAGTGATCGTAATGTTGCACATGTAATTGTGAATTAGTGATGGTAGAGTAAATTACATTAAAAAAAAAAAAGAAGAGAAGAGACAGACAGGCACAGGGAGAAGGCCATGCGATAACAAAGACTGGAGTGATGCATCTATAAGCCACAGAACATCAAGAATTGTCCCCCACCAGCAGAAGCTGGAAGAGACAAGGAAGGACCCTCCCCTGGAGCCTCTGGACGGAGTGTGGCCCTGCCCACACCTCAACTTCAGACTTCTGGCCTCCAGAGCTGGGAGAGGATAAATTTCTGTTATTGTAAGCACCCCAGTGTGTGGTACTATGTTATGGCTGCTCAAGGATCGCACGTGCCTTATTTAGACCACACAGAAAAATGAACTTGATATGAACTTGTAGACCTAAAAGTAAAAGCTAAAACTAAAAAAAAAAAAAAGGTAAAATAGCATAGGAGAAAATCTTTGAGACCTTCAGCTAGGCAAAGGATTCTTGGGTAGGATACAAAAAACAGATGATAAGTTGGACTTCATTAAAAATCCAAACTTCTGCTCTTTAAAAGACACTGTTAGGAAAATGAAAAGACAAGCCACTGGCTTGGAGTAAAGAAAATGAGTGTTGTTATGACAAAGGGCTAGTATCCAGAATATGTGATATACATAAACTCCTACATGTCAATGAAAAGGAGACAAACATCCTAATTTTTAAAATGGGCAAAAGATTTGAATACACATTTCAAAAAAGATGATATAAGAATAGCAATAGCACATGAAAAGATGTTCACCATCATCATGGTGATAGAAAGCTGATTGGAAGCTACCTGGTGTTGGGTGGAGAGGCCTTGGCTACAAAGGGACCTCAGGGGACCCCCTGGGCTGATAGAGATGGCCTATATCTTGACCAGAAGGTGATTGAATAGGTATAGGCAATACATTTGTAAAAACTCATCAAACTACTCCTAAAATGGGGTCATTTTATTGTCTGCAAATTATGCCTCCAATAAAGCTCAATTTAAAAGGAGAAAAGAAAAAGAAGGCAATTAATGAAATTGGTCACCTAAAGGGGCTGGGAGGGAATCAGGTGGCAGGGATATGGGAAGGAGTGGTGTTCCTCTGGGTGTATCCTCTTGTAATAGTTTTTGACTTCTGGATAGTTTATATGCTAAAAAAATAACAAGAGGGGGGAAAAGCCAAAACTGGATACAAACACAAATGATCCCAAATGTATTTCAAATGAACGACATAACTATATTAAAGGGAAAATTTAAGAGTATCCAAGAAACATTTAAATGCAGCATTTTTACTTTACACCCTCAGTCTTAAGACAAAAGAGACCAAACAATAAAAATCCTGCAAACAAAAACAAAACAACAACAAAAAAAAACTGAAGGAACAAAACAGCAGCAGACTCACAGAACCCAATAATGGACTAACAGTTACCAAAGGGAAAGGGACTGGGGAGGATGGGTGGGAAGGGAGGGACAAGGGGGAAAAAGGGGCATTACGATTAGCAGATATAGTGTTGTGGGGGCACGGGGAGGCCTGTAGAACTCAGAGAAGACAAGTAGTGACTCTATAGCATCTCACTACACTGAAGGACAGTGACTGTAATGGGGTTGGTGGGGGGGACCTGATGAAGGGGGCAGTTTAATCACCATAATATTGCACATGTAATTGTAGATTAATGATACCAAAATAAACTATTTAAAAAAATCTCTTTGAAGAAGTTATGCATAGGAGAATAATTTTGTTCTTAATATAGAAATATGATCCAGAGAACCGAACAGAGGCTTCTGGAGAAAAACAGGTTTTCATTTGAATCTAAGCTCTACCATTTACCAACTCATTGTGCCTTAAGGAGGGAATAAAATAATGCCTACCTTACACTGCTGTTATAAGAACTAAAGGAAATATCTCAAACACTTAGCATATAGAAGGCAAGCAACATAAGTGAAAAAAGAAGCCTCTTTTCATAGGAAGTGTGACCCTCATCAGAGAGCAAAAGGTTATTTAAGAGCCATTAGTGATGAGACTGAGCTGTTCTTTCTTAGGAATATATGACGTTTAGGTTTATTTAAAAATTAAATATATTTACTTATTCCTCCAGGGGTAGTAGATTCATTACTGAGTTGCTGTCTCCTACGTGGGGTCAGCAGAATTTCTGAAAAACATGGAAAAAATTTAGCATGCTTAGAGTATCAATCTGAATAACAGCACTGAGTAATTCCATTAGTATATCTTGTTTTTTTCCCCTTCTAATGGGACTCCTTAGGTGGATAAGTTACAATTTTTAAACCCCTGAGACTAAATCTACACCCTGGGTACATCTTAAATCACTGGTTGCTTACAGACAGATTTTCTTTTCAACATTACTTTACCTTCCAGCTTTTAATATACTCAGTGCTCTAATCTTACTACACTGATGGACAGTGACTGCAATGGGGTATGGGGGGAGGGGACTTGATAATAAACTTGAATGTAATAATCACATTGTTTTTCTTGTGAAACCTTCATAAGAGTGTATATCAATGATACCTTAATCAAAAAATATATATATATACTTAATGCTCTAGATCATAGTTCAGAAGGTATAGTCATAATTACGGTTGTAAAGCTGCTGAATTAATTACTTTTATTACAGATAAGTGATTTCCTTAGTTCACTTTTATATCTGTCTTCAGCTTCCATAATGGCTTTGTGATGATCACACTGGTATGAGCAAGAATGCAAGAGCTTGCTAAAATTTCGGCTGTTCAGGGATTTTCCTACTGTTATGCAACCTAAAAGAAAAAAATTAAAGTGATATATAGATGGTACAAAATATTTACCAATAAATCTATGAAAGCAAATATATTTCTGATGGTAACTGAAACAAAATCAGAAACTTAATTACAAATACATCAAGAAGCTCAAAGTCACATAGAGAGTAAAGACAGCAAGTGAGATTAACTGTTGTGATAGACGTGTGAATAGAGTTATGGTGATATAGAAAAAGAGCATCCAGCTTGGTCCAGTTCTGAGCAGAGGTCACGCTTAGGGAAGATATCCAAAAGAAGTTACACTTATGCCCAGTCATCTTTTTTTCTTTTTAATGCTTTATTATGGAAAATTTCAAACACACAAGAGGAAAGGGTGAAACATGATGAACCTCCATGTATCCATCATACAGATTCAATAATTATTAACTCAGGGCCAATCATATTTTATCTATACCCTTCCTATTCTGTTCTCCTCCCATGTCCACACAGGATTATGAAGCCTGGAATCTGCATGTAAGTTTCATTTCATCTGTAAATGCTTTATATGCATCCCTAACAGGTAAGGACTCTTTTTTTTTTAATTCACAAAACCATTATTATACTTAAGAAAATTATATTTAATATAATCTAGTGACCACTCAGTGTTTACATTTTACCACCACTTCAAAACTTTTTTATAGTTGATTTGTTTGAATCATGATCCAAGAAGATCCATTATTACATTCAATTGGTATGTCTCTTCAGTTTTTTTTTTTACATTTCCTCCTTTCTTTTCAGTTTTTTAAAATCTATCAATCCCCTTATTTCTTCCTTGTCATTTACTTGCAGATATCAGGTCATTTGTACTATATTGTTTCCCAAAGACTGGTTTTACTGATTATATCCTAGTTGCATCTTTTTAAATGTTTCTGTGTGCCCAATAAACTAGTAATTATATACTAGAAGATTGATCATATTCAGATTCAATTATTTTTAGTGGAACTCCTCATGGGCAATTTTGTGTACTTCTTACTGTATCATATGAAGAGCCACATAAAGTTTGAGTATCTCTCTAATCTGGCTATCTCTCTTTTTTTAATGTTAAGATTGATTAGTAGGTTCAGGTAATGTTAGCTGTAGCCATCCCTTATAAAGTTCTCCATCTGCTTATCACCTAATGGTATCAGTGGCCCATTCCTAAAACACTACAAGTTGGCCAGGCAGAAAGTTGGCTGGGATGAGGACATTTCAAGTACAATGAACATGTGCAAAAGCACAGAAGACTGAAAAAAAAAAAACATAGTGTGCTCAGAGTACTTTGGTGTGGCTTGAGTATAAGGTATGAGAGAAGTGTGGAAGAAAAGTTGAGGCTGGTGAGAATTGCAAGGGGACATATCAGTAATGGTCTTAAAAGCCATGCTAATGATTTTTAACTATCTTCAAGTCAATAGGGAGGAACTGAAGGATATTTACTGAGCAGGGAAATAACATGACTTTAATTGTCTTATAGAAAGCTCAACCTAAGAGGATCAGTTGAGAGGTTACTACCAACAGTCCAGGAAATAAATAAGTAGATTCTGAAACAAGGCACCTGCAGGGAGAATGTAGAGAATTTGGAGGTCAGATTGACAAATAATGAGCCATTGTGGTAAAGGAGAAGTTTAGTATAATTCTCAAGTAATTTGGTAGTTGATTGAATGACAGAGTTTGGAATAAGCATGGTACATTTCTGGCAGACATAAAAAGAACAAATGTGCAGTAAAATTTAACAGGTGGTAGCAGGACAAAATTCCACAAAATTTTGAAAGCCAGACAGAAAGTTTGATTCAGTGAGTTACAGAAAGCATCGAGGGTATTTTAGTATGGTGACATGACAAAAATCACATATTAGGAAGAAAAGTTAGCAGCAATATGCATATTATTGTTGGGCGTTGGGGAGACTTCAAACTGAAAGACTCCTAGAAAGTTGCTCGAGTAATCTAGGCATGAAGCAAAAGGGCCTATGTGGGGGGAAAAACAAAAACAAAACAGCAAATTTAACAGACTAGAAATAGTGGCATAAGGAGAAAAAATAGTTATAGATGATTCAAGGTTTGAAATCTGGGAGGCCAGAAGAATATTGGCAATAGTAATAGAAATGGAGTGGCTGGAGGGAGGGTGATTTAAGAGGCAGAAAGATGCTGTGTTTTGAAAACATCAAGCTTGAAATTACAAGGTACTGACATAAGTATGTCCTGGGAACAGCTGGAAATGGAAGAATCCAAGGTAGCCACCGCGTGTAGAGATACAGATTTGAAAATCATCAGTAAAATGACAGTTGATGCCACAAAGGTAAATGCTGCAACAGAGTTAAGTACTGTAGACTATTTCTTGGGGTATACCTATAGAAATTTGGCAGGAAGAGAAAGATAAAGCAGTAAAGGTGATAAAATGGAATGGTTTTTAGACTGTAAACTTCTTTGGGTGAGGACTGACATCTTTTCATTTTTTATTTCAGTACCTGCCATAAAAAAAAGCATTCCCTAAGTGCCATTTGTACTATATTGTTTCCCAAATAAGTGCCAGATAAATGAACGAGTCGCCAGTGAGGGAAGAAAGAATTATAAAGAGCCATCTCAGACAAACTAAGGGATGGAAGGGAATTAACAGGTATAGAGGTTCTACTATGCCAACTGAAATACTTTAGACTAGAGCAGAAGTTTCCAAACTTTCCCACTTCATGCACCCTTAAGATCTTGGTGATTTTTTAAGATACTCCAGTCCATAGAAATACAAACTATTCTGTTAGGTTCAAAACAATAAGTATTTGTGTTCTAACAACTTAGCAGCCATTTGAAAAAATAATATACCTAAATTAAAAGAAAAAATAATATTTCTTATTTGATTCTTATTAATTACAATTACAACTGACCCTTGAACAATGTGGGGATTAGGGGTGCTGACCCCCAGCAGTTGAAAATCCACATTTACCTTTTAATTCCCCAAAACCTTAACTAATAGCCTACAGTAGACCAGAAGCCTTAATGATAACATAAACAGCTAATCAACACATTTTCTGTTACATGTATTCTATACTGTATTCTTACAATTAAGTAAACTAGAAAAAAGAAAATGTTTTTTCAAATTGTTGCAAATCACCCCAAATTTTTAAATATATTTATTGAAAAAAATCCACATATAAGTGGACTCCTGCAGTTCAAATCCATGTTGCTCAAGAATTGAGTAATTCCTAGTGGCACCTACTGTGTATAGCACAGCCTCTCAAACCTTGGAATCAGACTGGACACTGTCCCCCTCATTTTCTGTTCCACATTGATTTTCATATGGTGCTTTTTATCACAACCATCATGAAAACCCAGTTCCACAAAAGCATGACATCATTAAAAAGAATATAGTGCAAGCTAATGTTGAAATTGTAAGCTACTTCAACCTAGTAGTTCATGTGTTGTTCAAAAGATGTTGACTATTTTGTGTTTCACTTAAAAAATTTTAAATACTGTGTAGTGACCTTGTTGAGTTTACTGCAGAGCTCTAGGGAACTGGGATGGATGATTTGGAAACTGTGGCTTTAAAACTATCTAGAGGAGAGAATTTCAAGGAATGTAGTCAATAGTGCAGAGCTATTAGGTTAAGAATTTTTTTTTAAGTCAGTGATTTTGGGGAGAAACAAAAGAGGCTTCAGGTAACCTTTAACATTAAAGTTCAGCAGAATGGCAATAAAGCCAGACTGCAGGGAGTTAAGAAAATAATGAATACACTGAAAGAGAAGGGAGCAAGAGCAGGAATCTGGTAATAAATGGTGGAACAAAGGGTAGATGAATACTTGAAGGGATAGCAAATCACATGAAGTATTTGGATTTTTTTTTAAGATGAAGAGAAATTAACATAATTAAAGGTGGGATAGAAGGAGTTAATAGCTAGAAAGGGACTGAAGAGAAAGATTTCACAAGTATTAAAATGGGGAGAATAAAGAGATGGGACTCAGATTATAGCTAGGTATCAGTTTTAGCATAAAAGAGATAAACTACATCCAAGACTGAAGAATGATGGTATTTTTAGCCTAACGTGCAATAGCCTCAATTTTCTCCATAGAGCAGAGTGCAGTAATAAGAGTAAACAAAGAATCCTGGGTACAAAGGAGAAGGGATGGAATAAGCACTATGGAACATTTACAAGGGCCTTGCAGAAAAAATAAAAAATGGGGCATGGAACACTAGAAACACATATTTACTATAAACATAAAAATAGATATTGACATTTAATGCCTGTAATATTTAGAGCATAATCCAGAACACATACCTATTTATTGGCTCTCTGAAAATATAAAAACTGTTTACCTTACTCCAGTGAAGTTAAACTTGTAAATGGTATAACTGTGACAGAGAATAATAAAGTAAAAAAAAAAGTATTAGCTATGCTCATTCATACAAATAAATATTGGGAGCACTGGCTAATGCAGGTAGAAGGTGTTAATTTGAGTATTTTATGATACTACAGATAGTTATTTCTCTAAAGGAAATGAAGTTTAAGTCACATAGGTAGAACTATTACAAATTCCAGTTAATTAGTATCATGTAAAGCTTTAATTATGAAACAACTGCAATTAGAAAAATATTTACCTGAGCATCTATACTTCAACATTTTGGAACAATTTTTGGTTGCTAGAAAACTGATGACTTCTTTATTTATTATATCCGAACATAATGTAAATGGATCTAGAAAAAAATGTAAAATACAAGATTTTTTCGATTAATGGAAAGGACCTGGCATTTAAAAGATTAATTATCAAGACTTTCATAAACTTTAGCCCAGTACTCCATATCTAGACATTCTGGTGGAGAAACAAAAAGGTTCTGGATATCAATTAAGGTGACTAAGGCATTTATACTAGAAAGGAGTCAAAGGTGTGGCTTATTCATTAGAGGGCAAATATACCAATGTATATTTTTAGCTATATTAGTCACCTAAATATCTGCTTTCTTTTTTTTATTAAAATATAGTTGAATACAATCTTATATTGGTTTCAAGTATACAATGCAGTGGTTCAGCAGTTAACCATATTATTAAATCCTCACCCCCAGTAGTGCAGTTACTATCTGTCAACATAGGAAGATGTTAAAGAATCAAGATTTTCTGTATTCTCCATGCTGTACTACCCATCCCTGTGAGCAAAAGTATCTGTTTTCTTGAAAAATCAAAGAAACATTTTTAATCATACCTGTTACTGGTAACTGTTGCTTTCTATTTTTGACAGTGGGAGTTGGATATTTAAAAACATGGTCACTAAAAGAAAAAAGACACCAGATTACTAAATACACTGTCTGGTGTGTGGACACATGTTTCTAGGTGTTGGGCAAGCAGAAGCTGGGGCCAGGATCTACCAAAATCTACCAAATTTGCCAAAGTAGAGTCTGTGATGGTTATAGCATTGTTCCTAAATGTGGAGCTGAACAATATTCCTGATGGCAATATTGATGGAAACAGAAGCATGGAAAACAAGTTATAAAAGAAGGCATAAAAAGGAGAGAATAAAATCAGTGGGCCAGAAGGCAAGAAGGCTGGCCCTTAGGCATATGTGCCTCCCAATTCTACATCCCTAAGAAATCAAGTTAAAATTAACAACAATAATGGTTTTAAAAGGAAAAAAGGGGTGGTGATAATGTAATCCATCTTCCTAATACTTAGTGTACCCTGCAAACTTGACACAGTGGCACCCTCTTCAGTTTCCTACCTAGCACAGTAACCATCGGAAGAGCCGAACATAAGAAAGGATTTAAGAAGAAAAGCTAGTCCTAGGTCCAGCCCCATAGGCTACATGTGAAGGAGAAATTATGTTCTGCACTACATGTAAAGGAGGTGATGTACAAGGAACAAATAAAAAGGTAAGCCTAAACCAGATTTTCATCACACCTTACTCTTTTATCAAATTAAATTTAAAAACTAGCTTTTGCTACACTGCTGATGGTTATCAATGCATGCATTGTTACTTCAGGTATAGGGTTTCAGTTTAAGTTTTCTGAGTATCCTTTCTAAAATTAAAATATGATGTCACCCAATTTAAAATCATCAATGACTCCTTATACCCTATGAGTCAAAACTGAAAATCTTGAGTATGATATGCAAGGCCCTAGATGAACTGGTCCATTATACCCCATCCAAACTTCTTTCCCAACATTGCCTCCTCTAGGCTTCTCCCAAGACTGTTTTATCATCTCTGTATCCCAGTGCTTAACAGTGTGGCACATAATACCGCCCAAAAATTATCTGAATAAATAAATGTTAGAAACAATTACTAAACTATACCTTGACTGAGAAACAAGATTCTTTTTTTCAAAAGCTGTTTTTTCCTGTAAGTTTTGATTGCAGCTTGAATTGGCTTTACATAAAGTCGTTGTCTGCTCACTCCCCTTATAACAAACACTGACTGGATTTGCACTCTTTAACCGGGTCTTCATTCGGTTATCATTTGTACATGCTTTAGATATGACTCCATGGGACTTGTAACTCTGAAGCTTTCCAGACTGGCTTCTATCCTTATCTTCTGCTTTGAAACCTCCATCGATAATATCTGCAGGCAGGTGTTTCAGTGTATTTTGAATATTTATGTTCAAAGATGAAATATTATCCATATATTTGTCTCTCTGTATTTCATCCTAGAATATAAAAATCGTAAGTAAAATGTTTCAAGATAACCCATTTGCTTTTTAACCCAATTTATACTCCCTTTAAATAATGTAGGAAAGTTTATGGCTGTCAATAGAATATATATGATAAAAGGGGCAGTTTACATTAGAAAGAAAAGGGCATTTATTCAATAAATGATTTGGGGACAACTGGGTAGTCATCTGGGGAAAAAATTAATTAGACCCATATCTCACAATTTACACAAAAATAAAGTCAAAATGACCTAAATATTGAAATATAAAAAATGAAATTATATACGTTCTAAAAGAAAACATATTTTAATATTCTCAAGGGGAGGAAGACCTTTCTCAGTATTACACAAATCAATAAATCCTAAATGAAAAAAATATGCTTTACCATATAAAAAGTTTTTTAAAGTTCTGCTACAGACCAAAAATAGCATGGGGGTAGGGGAACTCAGAGGAAAAAAAGGCCAGAAGCAAAACCAAATGATAATCAAAACACCTAGAGAGAATATGTTAAGTCGTATCTTGGACTACAGTATAATATTTCTAATAATGTCTACAAGAAGCTACTACAATTAAATATGAATAAAATCAAAAATAGTGTAGAAAAATAGGCAAATGTTAACAGTTCACAGAAAATGAAATATAAATAGCTCTTGCATATGAAAAAAGTCCCATCCCACGTGTATCAAGAGAAAGAACATTAAAATGATACTGAGACACCTTTCTTCATCTATAACATTGGCAAAGATGTTTCCCTATAATACAATAGGAGTGTAAATTGGTACAAATTCTATAGAGAAACAATGAGATAGTAACTTTCATAATAAAAACCAAACATATCTGTAAAAAATCCTATAAATGCATGTTTACACGAGCAAAATGTTAATGTTATTAACTGAGGCATTGTTTGTAATAGCTAAAAGTTGGAAAAACCTGTATGTTCATCAGAAAGGGATCTAGCATATCCATCAATGAAATACTATTCAATTGTAAAAAAAAAAAAAGAATAAAGAGGGCTTCCAGGTACAGATAATGAATTTAACACCCATATTTATATTTGGTCTTTCCAAAAAACCAGTTAGAAACAAGTTTAAAAAAGGCATAAAACATGGGAAAAAAATATGGTGGTGTAGGAAGGCAAGGCAAAAACCTCCTCCCCAAATCACACAGAACACGAAAATACAGTAAATACACCTAGGCCTGAAATCAACCTAAAGACTGCAGAACTGACTACCTACTTCTGGGGAAGAAGAAAAGACACTCTAGAAAAAGGTAAAGTGACAAAACCGCAATCCAGTAGGACCCAAGCCCTTCCCCAACACCAGCCCACAGGTGGGAGGAGAGGAAGGGAGCTGGGAGGGAATGGAAGACCAGGCCCCTGAACACCTGGCCCTGGAGAGCTGCTCTGGGAACATGATTCCACATTGCATGGTGTCTTGGTAATTGGTGGGGCTGGACAACAGAGACAGGTGGAACACTTGGAGAGGCTGAGATCCCAGCCACCTGTGGAGAGTAGGGATGCTCTATCAGCCCTCCTGAGAAAGAAAGCAGAGCAGGCAGCTTGAAAGACTCCCCAGCAGTGAGAGGGGCAAGGATTGCACAGTGCTCTCAGCTTAGGAGAAAGGTCAGGTGGAAAATACCTCCCCAGCCCACCCTCAGCCCAACAGGTTGGAAGCCCTCAGGATCTTCAAATGCTCCATCCCCCTCACTGGCAACACAGCCAGAGACTCCTCACAGTGGCATGGGGCCAGCCAGCAGTGAAATCAAACAAGTACGTAGGGAGAGAACCCCCAGCCTGCTCAGCCTTATTTTGGGCCAGCTGGGGAATTGTGTATAAGAGCCAGCCCCAGCAGTTCTTTCCTCCTGGAAGGTGCTGGTTCTGTTTGTCAGCGGCCCCTAATCGCAGAAGGCAAGTGGGAGGGCGGCTCCTCCTATGACAGCTTCAACCCACAGCCCAGCGTGTGCATGAGTCCCAGCTCAGGAGCTCTTTCCTCCTGGAAGGCACCAGTCCCACTAGTCTGTGGCACCCACCAATGCAGCAGGCTGGAGGGAGGGCAGCTCCGCCCATGGCAGGTCCAGAGAGTATTCTCCCCACTCCTGTGATCAGTTGACAGCCCACACAGCCCACCTGAAATCAGATCACCAGAGAAGGGCAGAAAAGTGCCACACCCAAAGCATGCCAACAACTGGGGCTCCTGCACAGAAAATTGACTTTCTGGGCACTAAAGGGCACTCCTACACAAATCTATTATCCAATAAGAAACACTAAAAATAATGAAGAGACAGAGTCCAAAAAATTTAGTCGGAACAAAAATTCAAGAAAAAACACCTGAAAGAGGGCTTAGTGAAAATGAAATCACCAATCTTCCTGATAAAGATTTCAACAGAAAAGTCATAAACATGGTCACGGATTTACAGAAAAGTATCAAGATCTCAGGGAGGACTTCAACAAAGAGAAATCCTCAAAAAAAGTGACTCAGAGCTGAAGAATACAGTATCTGAAATGAAACATACAATAGAGGGATTTAAAAGTAGATTAGATGAGGTAGATGAGATGGCAAATGAAATAGAAGTTAGAGAACAGGAAAACAAAGCAGCTGAGGAACACAGAAAATAAAAGGATCTTTAGAAATGAAAGAATAATAAGAACTGTGTGACCAATCCAAATGGAACAACATTTGCATTATAGGGGTACCAGAAGAAGAAGAGAGGAAAGGGATAGAAATTTAGTTGTAAAATAGATGGCAACAATAGCACAAAGAACAAATGGAAATGTAAGCAAACTATTGTAAGGGTCTTAGAATATACACAAGTGGAATAATATTACTTGAATACAGACCATGATAAGTTAAAGATGTATACTGTAGGACCTAAAGCAATCATTAAAAAAACCCAAGAATGTTAGGCAATAATCTGAGCTATAATAGAATATTTAAAAATAACAAGAGAACGCAGGAAAGTAGAAAAAAAGGAACAAAGAATAAAAATAGGGGGACATAGACAAACAGTAAACAATGTGGTACACTTAAACCCAAACATACCAATAATTACATTAAATGTAAATGATCACATCAATTAAAAGGCAGAAATTGTCAGATTATGATAAAAAAATGACCAAATTATGTTTACAGGAAATCCATCCTAATTATAAAGAGATAGGTTAAAGTAAAGAGCATGTCCATCAACTGATGAATGGGTAAATGAAATTGGTATATCCATAAAATGGAAAATAATTTGGCCATGAAAAGTAATGAAGCACTGATACATGCTAAAACATGGATAAGCCTCGAAAATACTATGCTGAGTGAAAGAAGCCAGTCAAAGAAGACCATACATTACATGATTCCATTCACAGCAAATGTCCAGAATAGGCAAATCTACAGAAATAGAAGTAAATTAGTGGTTGCTTATGGCCAGGTGTAGAGGGTGCAGGTAAATAGTTAAATGGTACCAGGCTTTTTTCTGAGTTAATAAGAATATTCTAAAATTGACTGTAGTGATGGTTGCACATATCTGTGAATATATATATACATATATATATATATACACAATATATATATACACATGTATACACACACACACACTAAACACTACTGAACTGTACACTTTAAATGAGCAACTTATATAGTATGTGAATTACATCTCAATAAAACTTTTAAACAAAGGAATGAAGTACTGATATATACTACAACATTGATAAACCTTGAAAACATGTTAAATGAAAGAAGAAACAAAACCACATATTATATGATTTGGTTTATAATAAAAAATCCAGAATAGGTAAGTATCAAAGACAGAAAATAGATTAGTGGTTACCTAGGCTTGGGATAGGATTAAAAGAGAGGAATGGGGACTGCTAAAGGATATGGGGTTTCTTTTTGGGATAATAAAAATTGATTGTGGTGATGGTTGCACAAATCTGTGAGAATACGAAAAACTGATGAAATACATACTTTAGATGGGTCAATTGTATGGAATGGGATTTATATCTCAACAAAGCTGTTACAAAAACTATACATCCGTGTAACACGATGTTCAATCTACAGTTGTTTACACTGGTCAGAAACTGAAAAAACTCTAAACGTCTGTCAACAAAGGGCTTATTAAATCAATTATGATAATCTATGATACTGAATACTACTCAGTCATTTAAAACAATGAAATTACTATACTAAGTTGGATACTTTGTATTTATTTTTTTTAATGTATGTACATCCACATTGCTAATCATCAGAGAAATGCAAATTAAAACCACAGTGAGATACCACCTCAAACCAATTAGGATGGCCACCATCCAAAAGACAAACAACAACAAATGTTGGTGAGGATGTGAAGAAAGGGGAACCCTCCTACACTGCTGATGGGAATGTAAACTAGGTCAACCACTGTGGAAAGCAGTATGGAGGTTCCTCAAAAAACTAAAAAACAAAAATACCATTTGACCCAGGAATTCCACTCCTAGGAATTTACCCTAAGAATGCAGGAGCCCAGTTTCAAAAAGACATATGCACCCCTATATTTATTGCAGTACTATTTACAACAGCCAAGAAATGGAAGCAACCTAAGTGTCCATCAGTAGATGAATGGATAAAGAAGATGTGGTACATATACACAATGGAATACTATTCAGCCATAAGAAGAAACAAATCCTACCATTTGCAACAACATGGATGGAGCTAGAGGGTATTATGCTCAGTGAAATAAGCCAGGCGGAAAAAGACAAGTATCAAATGATTTCACTCATCTGTCAAGTATATGAACAAAGAAAAAACTGAAGGAACAAAACAGCAGCAGACTCACAGAAACCCAAGAATGGACTAACAGTTACCAAAGGGAAAGGGACTGGGGACGATGGGTGGGAAGGGAGGGATAAGGGGGAAAAAGGGGGATTATGATTACCACACATAATGTAGCGGGGGAGGGGGACTCGGGAAAGGCAGTATTTACAGAGAAGACAAGTAATGATTGTATTGCATCTTACTATGCTGATGGACAGTGACTGTAATGGGGTATGTGGGGGGGACTTGATAATAGGGGGTCTAGTGTCCATAATGTTGTTCAGGTAATTGTACATTAACAATAACAAAAAAAAATGTATGGACGATATGAACAAACACTTCTCCAAAGAAGAAATTCAGATGGCCAATAGGCACATGAAAAGATGCTCCGCATCGCTAATTACCAGGGAAATGCAAATTAAAACCACAATGAGATATCAGCTCACACCAGTTAGGATGGCCAACATAGAAAAACTAGGAACAACAAATGCTGGCGAGGATGTGCAGAAAGGAGAACCCTCCTACACTGGTGGTAGGAATGTAAACTAGTTCAACCATTGTGGGAAGCAATATGGAGGTTCCTCAAAAAATTAAAAATAGAAATGCCATTTGACATGGGAATTCCACTCGCAGGAAATTATCCAAAGAAAACACCTTCTCAGATTCAAAAGGACATATGCACCCCTATGTTTATCGCAGCACTATTTACAATAGCCAAGAAATGGAAGCAACCCAAGTGTCCATCAGTAGATGAATGGATAAAGAAGATGTGGTACATATACACAATGGAATACTATTCAGCCATAAGAAAGAAACAAATACTACCCTTTGCAACAACATGGATGGAGCTAGAGGATATTATGCTTAGTGAAATAAGTCAGGTGGAGAAAGACAAATACCAAATGATTTCCCTCATTTGTGGAGTATAAGAATGAAGCAAAACTGAAGGAACCAAATAGCAGCCAACTCACAGACTCCAGTAAGGGACTAGAGGTTACCAAAGGGGATAGGTGGGGGACAGTGGGTGGGGAGGCAGGGAGAAGGGGATTGTGGGGTATCATGATTCATGCACATGTTGTGTGTGGGGTCATGGGGAAGACAGTGTAGCTCAGAGAAGACAAATAGGGACTATGTCGCATCTTAGATGGGCAGTGACTGCAATGGGGTATGGGGGGTTATTCAATAATAAGGGTGAATGTAATAACCACATTGTTTTTCTTGAGAAACCGTCATAAGAGTGTATATCAATGATACCTTAAAAAAAACACCAAAAAAAGTATGCACATATGAAGACACAGAAAAAATATGGAAGTGTGTGTGTGTGTGTGTGTGTGTGTATAAACAGAAAGAGAGATTATTTCTCCTTTTCTTTCTTGAACACTTATGCAAATGTTAGATTTCTTGACTCTATCCTCCATGTCTCTTATTTTTTCTGTCATTCTATGCACTTTTAAAAATTCTTTTTCTTTATTCAAAGATGATTCCTCAAGTATTACAATGAATTTTAAATTAAAAAATTTTTTTAATAAATTGGCAAGAAAAATCTTTTACCCTTTAACCTCTACTGTTAAAAAATATTTGAAAAAATTATTTATTCTTTGAAACAAAGCCAACCTCTTTTCCTTCTCTTTCAAGCCGTTCTATTCTGTGTAGAATTTCCTTCGCTTTCTTCCAGTATTCAAGATTCTTCTCTTTCATACTTATATCCTGTAATTGTTTTGCTTCATTTTCATCAAAAGAATATTCTCCTAGGCTTAGAAATAATTTCTCAGCTATGTAATATGGAAAAAAATAGTGAGCTTATCCATTACTAGAATTGTTAATTTAACACTTTAAATAAGGACCCTCATACCACACACCCCCTTCTCTAAATCTTGCCCATCCAGACTATCATAACTGCCTAAGGGCCCCTAAAAATAAGTGGAAAGCAAGTGCTTGGCAGAGGCCTAGGACCCAGTCATAAATGAGACTTTACTCTGTCAGAGTTACAGGAAAAAGAATAGGGTGAAAATATGCTATGCCAGGCACATAAACACCCTCAGGTATATGGATACTGATTTTAAAGTAGTTTTCTTTTTAAACAGTTTTCATAAAGTGGCTCCTGCCTATAATCTTTTAAATTTTCTTTTCAGACATTTGGCAGCAATTTTTCTTCCACGAAAACCAAAATCCTTTTCATGGCCACTGTCCTCTATGCTCCCACCGGCCACATTAGCCATCAATTCCTCTATGCTCCCACTAGCCACACTAGCCATCAATTCCACACTATTCCATCAATAGCCTGAAGGTTCCTCTTATCACAGGGCCTTTGTGCCTCACTGTTGCTTATACCTGAGACAATAGCCCACAACAAATTTCCTTCTTTTTCACCTAACTGACTCTATACATTCAGATCTCAGCTCAGGAATCACTTCCTCCTAAAGTCTTTTCTGCTCCAAGTCTAGGTCATAGTCCTTTGTTACAAGCTAAGATCTATGCTTCATCCATTCTTAACCCTTATGTAGCTTATAACAATACATTCATTTTTGAGATTATTCAATTACTATCTATTTCTCTAGTGAAACTAAGCAATATGAGCACACAGAATGTTGTTTCTCATTGCTATATCCCTAATGCCTAGCACAGTGCGTGGCAAATTAAAGGCTTTCAAACATCTTAAAAATAAATCAATGTACTTTACATTAAAATTTAATTATAAGTCACCTGTAGCCCTCAAACTTAATTCCTACACTTAAATTTGTCCATATTGAATAAAATGAGTGAATTATCTATACTGTTGATTTCTTCCAGGAAGGTTTTTTCTTTTGGATTGTCTTTATTTGTTGTCAAGTATCATACTGGATTTTTATATGCTGAAACACTCTGTTGTGTCCAAATTATATAGTCTGCTTTCCAAACGTAAGCAGATGCTGGAGCTTAAGGGGTTTGGTTGATCGAAGTAGATATATATTCCCCTTCATAAACCTTGGTTGGTTTTTTTTTTAATAACAGTAAAACTTACTGATCTTCTTGCAGTTGTGAAGCACAAAAGTGGCAGCTTTGTTTAGTTCCTCATTCTGTGAGTCAGTTAAGGCTCTTATCATGAGTGGAAGCCCATTGTTTTTAAAAAGGTCATACTGATTTTCCTCTGGAAAACACAAAAAATGAAAGCAGAAGATAGTTATTCGATTGTAAACTATCTGCTTGAGGTCATAATTCTTTGTGATAATCACAAATACAGCTCAAATTTAAAAATAGAGAAAAAATAGCTTCAAAAATATGTATTTTCCAATTAGGAAGCAAGCCACTTACATAAATACCTAAATCTCATAAGTGATGATCTCTGAAATACAGCCACAGAGTAGTGTCATAACTCATAAGTGTAAACAGTCTGCCCTCACTTGGCTTAAAAAAAAGTATGGTTGTCAATTAAACCTCAATAAAAAAATAAAAACATTTTAAAGCTATAGTAAATCCTAAATTATACAGAGGCTAAAAGAAATAACAGAGAAATAAACTAATGGAGGGAATGAAAAATGAGGGAAGGGAGAGAAAGCAGAAGAAGCAAGAGAGACCAAAGAGAAGAGAGTAGCAAAGTGGAACTGGGAGAGAGAGAGGAGAGAGATTTCCAAGAAAAGGAGAGAGGAAAGTGAAGAGGGTGCAAAGGATAAGGAGAGTGGACAGGGAGAGCTGGAGGGGAGTGGAGAGAGGCAGGAAAATGGAAGGGGAGGAGAAAAAAGAGAGAAGAGAATGATAGGTAGAGAAAGAGTTTTTTAAGGCTTTCAGCAAGGGAATAGGATCAGGTCTGTGCAGCGGGGTGAAGGATGGGTTGAAAAATGGAGAGAGAAGGAGGGGAACACAGGGAGGAATCTATTGCAGTAACATTGATGAAAGATGTTGAGGGGATAGGGTCTAAACTGGGAGGCTATCACTGGAATTGGGCAGAAAGGGATAGGAGTGGTAAATAGAAATAGAACCACGGGTCTTAATGAATGAATGTAATGGATGAAGGAGGATGCAGAGCAAGATGACTGGTTTGAGCCTGAATGACTAGAATAAAGACAATATTTTTAAGCCTTTCATATGACTGGGGGGAAAAAAACAAAAGTGTATTTCAACTCCACTGGTTTAATAAGCACACTAAATAAATCCAATATTTACCACAATCCTCTGTGCAATGACCAAGAGTAAGGATGATGCTACATTTTTCTCCTGAATCCAGATTTTCATGAAGCAGTAATGCCAGAAGTTTTGAAACAATGTGGTACTTAGATAGTACTACCCCAAAAGTAGCTATTAGTATAAAATAGAGAAAAATTAAAAAGAGAGTTAAGTACAAACTTAAAACTTACAACTATACATATACTATTTTTCAGATCTTAACCTGGGAGAGTGATATTACATATCTATATGATGTTAATATTCATATCTCATAGAACATCTATATACATGTATATACATGTGTGAATATAAACATATGTATTGTAATAAGATAGTGGCTTATATATCCCTCATTAATCCCTCTTCCTATACTAAAAACATTTTACTAAAGCAAATTTTTTGAAGAATGGTTTCTTCTTAACTGACCTGCATAATGGTGTGAATATGAAGTAATAATACTCCCTTCCTAAAAGCTGAATATGCTTACTCTCACCTTACACACCTCTCCTTATCTAGACTGAACAGTAAGGACTTTTTGTAACCAATTTCTACTCTTACAATAATAACAGTAATTATTGAAACACATTATTAACTGGCCATGGTTCTACTGATATTAACATGCAGTGAAGCATTCCTGAAGCTATGCTGAGATGTAACAAAATTCTAGAAATCTGTCATTTTAAGCTGTACTTCTCATAGGGTTTTTAACAGAGTTTGCCCAGAGTCTAATAATATTGATATCAACAATAAGGTAATGAATTCCTCAAGGAACTATGTCTTAATCATTTTTCTATCTCTAGAGCTCACACAGAGCCCAGTGGTAGCAGGCCCTCAATAACTTAGTTTTTTTTAATCATTTATTTATCTCTCAGTTATTTGTGAATGTCAAGAATTGCTTATTACAAAGATTTATAGACTATCATTCCTCGGTATTTCTACATGTGAAAGCATCCATGGGTTCAAGTCTGGTTCTGCCACTCACTAGTTATGGCTGGGTAAGTCAGACCTCATACTTATCAGAAAGAAGCATACCTTAACTCTTTATGTATATAATTTTTAAAAATCTATAAATTAGGTTTTCCATTCTTCATGTCTCCAAAATGTTCTTTACTTTTTAAATTTTAAAGCTGCTTTTTAAGTGAAACAAAGGTTTAGAAATGATAGGATCTTATCTTGATTCCATCATTGGACTGGACAGAAAACCTCAATTTGAACCCCTAGGGAAGTCTTAACTTCCATGGGAAAATAAGGAATTGAACTAGATAATTTCTAAGATTCCTTTCCACTCGTGAGGAACTGGAAGTCCAACCCATGTTGGTATTCAAGCTAACATTTCAACACTCGCCATGGTGAATTCAAACAGAATGCAACTTTAGAAAAATTACTACTCATTTTCACTCACGATTATCAGCAATACATGCATCCACTGTTTTTGTCACCACCACTGCAAGCTTAGCACTGCAAGGAGTCTTGTGTGAATCAGATTCCAGTCGCACAAGAACTTGAGACAATACATCCAGTCCACCCACAGATATAAAGTATTTCTGAACATATGCTTAAGGAATAAAGAAGAACTATTAATACCTCTAACTAGACAAGTGTACAGTTTAATTTAATTAATTTTCATTAAATACAACTTGACTTCTTCATATACTTACTAAAAAATCCCAAAATTAAAGAATGAAAAATCCAATCCTTACCTGTGTATGTAAATATATATAATCATAGATTACTTATGTAAGAAACTCACTTTGACATAGTGCAACTACATGTACTGTACAGTATTTTTCTTGTGTGCTAGATAATCTCTTTTGTTTCATTTAGAAAGAACTGGGATATTTCACAAAGAATGACATGATTTAACTCAAATCCTTCAATAGAGCTAGAAAGAACAGATTCACTCATTCAGCTTGGTACTGCAATTAGCAAGCTGCCTATTTTCTAAATTCCAACATAATTCATTCCTCAGATTGCTTGACTCTACAAAAGGCAAAGTAATTTAACAGTTCCAAAAGAACATGTATTTCATCTATCTTATTTAAGTAATTCTTCTACTTCTTGGAACATAAAATTATAACATATTGTTGAGAGTCCTAACTACTATTCCAAGCAAGATTCAATGGCAGATACATTTTTTAAAAAGCCTGAAGACTTGTTCCCCTGTTGAAAATTATTCAGATGGGAAAGTATCCCAGGAATCTGTGCATTCAGTAGTCTCTATAGCCCCTACTCCAGCAATGGGTTTATAACAAATGGATATAATGCTAGTGATTGTAATTTTGCCACAAACCTTCTTCCCAATCTACCTACTACCACAAACTGAGACAAGATGATTTAAACACAAAAACTAGTTCAATAAAACACAAAGACGTTAACCTAAAAAAAAAAAAAGACCGTGTTCAGAATTTCCTACCTCTGGGAAAGGAACTATCAGGAAATGTAATTTAGGATAAGCAAACATTTTCAGTAGAATGGAGACTCCAAAACAAGCTTCCTTTCTACAAAGTATTTTCATTTAAAAAAATCTTGAAAAAAGGAAGTATTTTTAAATGCTTAGATGAAAATGGCACTCTACAAGATTTTTAGTTATAGCCTATGTAATCAAAATTCAGGCTTATAAGCTGAAGAACATGCTAGTCTACACTTGTACACTAAATACTTCAATTTTTCTCTAATTTTTCATATCAATGTGCTGAGAGTAATGGG
Organism: Smutsia gigantea; assembly: GCA_032199065.1. Lineage (NCBI taxonomy): Eukaryota > Metazoa > Chordata > Mammalia > Pholidota > Manidae > Smutsia > Smutsia gigantea. The sequence goes on from JAVSCE010011822.1 coordinate 600,748, forward strand.
GTCCTATTACTAGTAATCATCCAAATTGGCCTTTAGAGAAAGAGGGAAATATCAAAGCATCAAGGAAATAGATTCCAATCTTTGGAAATACAGAGATATATTCCTTTGCATTTGAAACATGACTCTTTGCTGTAAACATTTGAACATAGATATATACCAACAAAGTGTGAGAAAATTCTAGTTGTTTCACATCCTCATCCATATTTAGTATTACCAGCCTTTCTGCTTTTAGCCCATGCTAGTGGGTGTGATATCTGCTTGAGGCTTTAGTTTGGATTTCTCTGCAGATTAATGATTTTGAACATCTTTTCAAGTGCTTATTTAATATTCATATATTCTTTGGTGAAGTATCTATCCAAATCTTGCCTATCTTTAAGTCATTAGGTTGTTTTTTGTCTTGCTGATTTGTAGTTCTTTTCTGTATCTTGGGTACAAGTTCTTTATCAGATGTACACTTCACAAATATTTTCTCCCAATCTATGGCTTGTCTTTCATCTTAACAGGATCTTTTGAAGAGCAAAACATTTTAACTTCAGTAAAGTCCAATTTATCATTTTTTCTTTACTGGCTCTTGTCCCCTAAGAATTCTTTGTCCTCTCCCCAGTTATGGAGATTTGCTCCTATGTTTTTGTTCTTAAATTAAGGTTTACGGATTTTTTTTGTATACTGTACAAGGGTTGAAATTCATATTTTATATATATAATATAATCTCCACTTTTCCAGTATCATCTGATGAAAAGACTATCTTTCCCACATGGAATTATGGTACTTTTATAGAAAGTCAATGTTTATATGTATATGGGCTCTCTATTTTGTTTCACTGATCTACTATGTCTATACTTACATCAATCCCACACTTTCTTTATTACTGTATAAGTACTGAAATCAGGTCATATAAACCATACAATTTTGTCCTTTTTCAAAAACAGTTTTGACTAGCCTAGTCCCTTTGTATTTCCATGTAAATTTTAGAATCAACCTGTAGAAGGATTAAAGATGCCGGCGTGAGAGGTGAGACAGAGGCTTCCTCCTAAAACCTCATATAATATGAAAATAAAGCTACTACAACTACTCTTGAAAGAGCAACGGGAAAGAGGACAGCAACAAACTGCATACATCTAGAGACAAGAGCAGCCCTCACAGAAAAGGGTAGCGTACTAAAGCTGTGGTCCTGCAGGATCCAAGCTCTTCGCCGACCCCAGCTCACCTGCAGGAGGAACAGGAACAGAGCAGGGAGGGAGTGGAGATGTGGGACTGCTGAATACCTAACTCTGAAGATCTGCTCTGGGAGCACAAACCTACATTTCATGGTGCTTGCATGATACTCTTGTAATTAGGGGGTTGGAGAGCTAAGACAGGCAGAATTCCTGGAGAGACTAAGAATACAGCTGCCTGTGAAAGCAGGGATCCGTACCCAGCTGCTCAGGGACAAAAGAAAGGCGGCAGGCTGAGAGACTTCCTAACAAAGAAGTCCTTAGCAAGAGGGCTGCTAAAGGGGCAAGGATTGCATGGAGCTTACTGCTCAGGAGAAAGGATAGGCAGACAAAATTGTCTGGGTGCACTCTGCCCAGCAGGTTGGGAGCTTTCACGATCTTCAGGTGCTCCAGCTCCCTGGCTGCCTACACAGCTCCAAGAACCCCTTCTGTGACAGGAAGACTAGTGCACCTTTCTTCTGGCCAGCCCCACCAGGCTTGCAAACCGGGAAATCCTTCCCTGGTGTTAGGCCAGCCAGAGGGAAGATCTGTCTACAGCAACTAAAAACGCAAAGCACATAGGCTTATACCTGTGTGCTCAGCCCACTGGTTCAGGCAGTGGAGACAGGCATAGCAGCCGGAACCAGGAAACAGCTCGTTCCCCCCAGCAGGCACCAATACCACACCCCTACAATCCCCGCATTGCTTCAGGGGCTGAGCAGCTCCAGAGAGTAGAGCTTCTGGGCACTACAGGGCACCATACACAAATATGAAATGCCAAAGGAACCTGGTCCAGAGTAAAATTATGAACACAACTCCTGAGAAAGATTTAAATGATATGGACCTTATGACTCTCCCTGAAAGGGAGTTCAAAATAAAAATCACTAACATGCTCATGGAGGTACGGAAAGATATTCAAGAACTCAGGACTGAATTCTGGTCAGAGATCCAATCATTGAAGAACACAATGGATGGTATTAAAAGCAGATTGGATACGGTGGAGGAGACAATAAATGAAATGGAAACTAGAGAAGAGGAATACAAAGAAGCTGAGGCACAGAGAGAAAAAAGGATCTCTAAGAATGAAAGAATATTGAGAGACTGTGTGACCAACCCAAATGGAACAATATTCACATTATAGGGGTGCCAGAGGAAGAAGAGAGAGAAAAAGGGATAGAAAGCGTCTTTGAGGAGGTAATTGCTGAAAACTTCCCCAATCTGGGGAAGGAGATAGTGTCTCAGGCCAAGGAGGTGTGCAGATCTCCCAACATAAGGGACCCAAGGAAGACAACAGCAAGACATATAGTAATTAAAATGCCAAAGATTAAGGATAAGGACAGACTAGTAAAAGCAGCCAGAGAGAGAAATAGGATCACATACAAAGGAAAACCCATCAGGCTATCATCAGACTTCTCAGCAGAAACCTTACAGGCCAGAAGGGAGTGGCATGATGTATTTAATGCAATGAAGGAGACAGACCTTGAACCAAGATTACTTTATCCGGCAAGATTATCATTTAAATTTGAAGGAGGGATTACACAATTCCCAGATAAGCAAAAGCTGAGAGAATTTCCCTCCCACAAACCATCTCTACAGTGTATTTTTGAGGGACTGCTATAGATGGAAGTGTTCCTGCAGATTAATAGCTGTCACCAGAGGTAAAAAAAAAACCACAGTAAAGAAAATAGAACAGCTAATTACTAAGAAAATGCAAAATTAATATAACTATTCCCAAAGTCAATCAAGGGATAGACAAACAGTACAGAATATGACACCTAATATATAAAGAATGGAACAGAAAGAAAAAGGAGGAAAAAAACAAACAAACAAAAAAGAACCTTTAGATTTTGTTTGTAATAGCATATTAAGTTAGTTGTTAGACTTTTAGATAGTAGGGAAGTTAACCTTGAACCTTTGGTAACCACAAATCTGAAGCCTGCAATGCCAATAAGTACATACGTACCCATAATCACCCTAAATGTAAATGGACTGAATGCACCAGTCAAAAGACATAGAGTCACTGAATGGGTAAAAAAACAAGACCCATCTATATGCTGCCTTCAAGAGATTCACTTTAAACCCAAAGACATACACAGACTAAAGGTGAAGGGATGGAAAAAGATATTTCATGCAAACAACAAGGAGAAAAAAGCAGGTGTTGCAGTACTTGTATCAGACAAAATAGACTTCAAAACGAAGAAAGTACCAAGAGATAAAGAAGGACATTACATAATGATAAAGGGGTCAGTCCAACAAGAAGATATAACCATTATAAATATATATGCACCCAACACAGGAGCGCCAGCATATGTTAAACAAATACTAACAGAATTACAGGAGGAAACAGATAACAATGCATTCATTTTAGGTGACTTCAACACACCACTCACTCCAAAGGACACATCAACCAAACAGAGAATAAGGAAAGACACAGAGGCACTGAACAACACACTAGAACAGATGGACCTAACAGATATCTACAGAACTCTACACCCAAAAGCAGCAGGATACACATTCTTCTCAAGTGCACATGGAACATTTTCTAGAACAGACCACATACTAGGCCACAAAAAGAACCTCAGTAAATTCAAAAATACTGAAATCCTACCAATCAACTTCTCAGATCACAAAGGTATAAAACTAGAAATAAATTTTAGAAAGAAATCAAAAAGGCTCACAAATACATGGAGACTTAACAACATTCTCCTAACTAATCAATGGGTTAACGACCAAATCAAAACAGAAATGAAAAATATATGGAGACTAATGACAACAACACAAAGCCACAACTTCTGTGGGACGCAGCAAAGGCAGTTCTAAGAGGAAAGTATATTGCAATCCAGGCCTATTTAAAGAAGGAAGAACATTCCCAAATGAATAGTCTAAAGACACAATTACTGAAATTGGAAAAAGAAGAACAAATGAGGCCCAAAGTCACCAGAAGGAGGGACATAATAAAGATCAGAGAAGAAATAAATAAAATTGAGAAGAATAAAACAATAGAAAAAATCAATAAAACCAAGAGTTGGTTCTTTGAAAAAATAAACAAAATAGATAAACCCCTAGCCAGACTCATTAAGAGAAAAAGAGAATCTACACACATAAACACAATCAGAAATGAGAAAGGAAAAATAACGATGGACCCCCACAGAAATACAAAGAATTATAAGAGAATATTATGAGAATCTATATGCTACAAGCTGGAAAACCTAGAAGAAATGGACGACGTCTTAGAAAAATATAACCTTCCAAGACTGACCAAGCAAGAAACAGAAAAACTAAACAGACCAATCACCAGCAATGAAACTGAATCAGTAATCAAAAAACTACCTAAAAAGAAAACCCTCGGACCAGATGGATTCACCTCTGAATTCTACCAGACATACAGAGAAGAAATAACACCCATTCTCCTTAAAGTTTTTCAAAAAATAGAAGAGGAGGGAATACTTCCAAACTCATTCTATGAAGCCAGCATCACTCTAATACCAAAACCGGGCAAAGACCTCACCAAAAAAGAAAATTACAGACCAATATCCCTGATGAACGTAGATGCAAAAATACTCAACAAAATATTAGCAAACCGAATTCAAAAATACATTAAGAGGATCATACACCATGATCAAGTGGGATTCATCCCAGGGATGCAAGGATGGTACAACATTCGAAAATCCATCAACATCATCCACCACATCAACAAAAAGAAGAACAAAAACCACATGATCATCTCCATAGATGCTGAAAAAGCATTTGACAAAATTCAGCATCCATTCCTGATTAAAACTCTCAACAAAATGGGTATAGACGGCAAGAACCTCAACATCATAAAGGCTATATATGACAAACCCACAGCTAACATCATACTTAACAGCGAGAAGCTGAAAGCTTTTCATCTAAGATCGGGAACAAGACAGGGATGCGCACTCTCTCCACTGTTATTCAACATAGTACTGGAGGTCCTAGCCACAGCAATCAGACAAAACAAAGACATACAAGGCATACAGATTGGTAAAGAAGAAGTCAAATTGTCACTATTTGCAGATGACATGATATTGTACATAAAAAACCCTTAAGACTCCACTCCAAAACTACTAGAACTAATATCTGAATTCAGCAAAGTTGCAGAATACAAAATTAACACACAGAAATCTGTTGCTTTCCTATACACTATGATGAACTAACAGAAAGAGTAATCAGAAAAACAACTCCATTCACAGTTGCATCAAAAAGAATAAAATACCTGGGAATAAACCTAACGAAGGAAGTGAATGAACTGTACTCTGAAAACTACAAGACACTCCTAAGAGAAATTAAAGAGGACACTAACAAATGGGAATGCACCCCATGCTCTTGGCTAGGAAGAATACATATGGTCAAACTGGATATACTACCTGAAGCAATCTACAGATTCAATGCAATCCCTATCAAACTACCAACAGCTTTCTTCAGTGAACTGGAATAAATAATTCTAAAATTCATATGGAACCACAAAAGACCCCGAATAGACAAAGCAATCCTGAGAAGGAGGAATAAAACAGGGGGAATTACGCTCCCTGACTTCAAGCTCTACTACAAAGCCACAGTAATCAAGACAATTTGGTATTGGCACAAAAACAGACCCACAGACCAGTGGAACAGAATAGAAAATCCAAACATTAACCCAAACATATACAGTCAATTAATATTTGATAAAAGAGCCTTGGATATACAATGGGGAGATGACAGCCTCTTCAGAAGCTGGTGTTGTAAAAACTGGACAGCTACATGTAAGAGAATGAAACTGGACTACTGTCTCACCCCATGCACAAAGGTAAACTCAAGGTGGATCAAAGACCTGAATGTAAGTCATGAAACCATAAAACTCTTAGAAAAAAACATAGGCAAAAATCTCTTGGACATAAACATGAGCAACTTCTTCATGAACATATCTCCCCGGGCAAGGGAAACAAAAGCAAAAATGAACAAGTGGGACTATATCAAGCTGAAAAGCTTCTGTACAGCAAAGGACACCATCAGTAGAACAAAAAGACATCCTACAGTATGGGAGAATATATTCATAAATGGCATATACAATAAAGGGTTGACATCCAAAATATATAAAGAACTCATGCACCTTAACAAACAAAAAGCAAATAATCCAATTAAGAAATGGGCAGAGGACATGAATAGTCACTTCTCTAAAGAAGAAATTCAGATGGCCAACAGGCACATGAAAAGATGCTCCACATCGCTAATCATCAGAGAAATGCAGATTAAAACCACAATGAGATATCACCTCACACCAGTGAGGATGGCCAACATCCAAAACACAAACAACAACAAATGTTGGCGAGGATGTGGAGAAAAGGGAACCCTCCTACACTGCTGGTGGGACTGCAAATTAGTTCAACCATTGTGGAAAGCAGTATGGAGGTTCCTCAAAAAACTCAAAATAGAAATACCATTTGACCCAGGAATTCCACTCCTAGGAATTTACCCTAAGAATGCAGCAGCCCAGTTTGAAAAAGACAGATGCACCCCTATGTTTATCGCAGCACTATTTACAATAGCCAAGAAATGGAAGCAACCTAAGTGTCCATCAGTAGATGAATGGATAAAGAAGATGTGGTACATATACACAATGGAATATTATTCAGCCATAAGAAGAAAACAAATCCTACCATTTGCAACAACATGGATGGAGCTAGAGGGTATTATGCTCAGTGAAATAAGACAAGCTGAAAAAGACAAGTATCAAATGATTTCACTCATATGTGGAGTATAAGAACAAAGAAAAAAACAAGGAACAAACCAGCCGCAGACTCACAGAACCAGGAACGGACTAATAGTTACCAACGGAAAGGGACTGGGGAGGATAGGTGGGAAGGGAGGGATAAGAGGGAAAAAGGGGCATTATGATTGCAGATGTAATGTTGGGGGGCATGGGGAGGGCTGTACAACTCAGAGAAGACAAGTAGTGACTCTATAGCATCTCACTACGCTGATGGACAGTGAGTGTAATGGGGTTGGTGGGGGTAACCTGATGAAGGGGGCAGTTTAAGAATCATAATATTGCATATGTAATTGTAGATTAATGATCCAAAATAAATTATTTTAAAAAATAGAATCAACCTGTCAACTTTTACAGAAAACCGTGCTGGAATTTTTATGGGAATGCCATGAATCTGAAGATGAATTTGAGAAACGACATTCTAACAATATTGCATCTTACAATCCAATATGATATATCTTTCGTTATAATTTAGGTTTTTCTTTATCTTAGCAATGTTTTAATTTATAGCATTTAGACATTACATATATTTCATCAAATTTATCCCTAAGTATTTTTTATATTATTGCAAATGATAGTTTAAGTTCTCAATTGTTTGTTGCCAGTATATAGAAATACAATTGATTTCAGAATATGACCATATATCCTGCAATCTTGCTAAAATCACTTATTAGTTCTAGAAACTTTTTTTGTAGTTTCTTCAGACAATAATATTACCTATGAATAAATACTGTATATTCTTCTTTCTTTCTGATCTCTATGCCTTTTATTTAATTTTCTTGCCTTACTGCACTGGCTTGGACATCCAGTAAAATGTTAAAGTGGTAAAAGTGGGTATCTTCTTTTCAGTCTTGCGTGAGAGCAAGAAGTCTTTCACCATTAAGTGTGTTAGCTACAGTATTTTATAGAGGCCCTTTATCATATCAAGGAAGTTCCTTTCTATTCATAGTTTACCAAAAACTTTGGTCATGAACATGTGCTGAATTATGTGAACAGCTTATTTGACATCTTTCGAGGTATCTGTATAGTTCTCCTTTCTACTCTGTGTATATGCTTAATTTTCCAATGTTAAACCAATCTTGCATTCTTAGGAAAAATGCCACTTAATCATAACATATTATCCTTTCTATATATTGCTGGCTTTGGATTGTGAGTATTTTGTTAAGAATGTTTGCATCTATGTTCATAAAGGGTATTTTGGCCTATAGTTTTCTTGTAAAACCTTTTTTATGGGAATAATGCTGGCCTTATAAAATGTGTTTGGAAGTATTTCTTCCACTTTTATTGGAATAATGTATGTAGAATTTTTCTCTTAAATGTTTGATATAATTCACCAATGAAGCCATCAGGGCCTGGAATTTCCTCTGTGAAGGTTTTGTTTTTTATTGAAGTATCCTTGATATACAATCTTAGTATATAACACAGTAGTTCAATGGTTACCCATATTATTAAATCCTCACCCCACTGTAGTGCAGTTACTATCTATAAACATAGAAAGATGTTACAGAGGGAGAAAAAGATGGCAGAGTAGGAAGGCAAGGCATAAACATCCACCCAAAACACATAAAACACAAAAATACAGCAAATACAACTAAACCTGGAAATGACCTGAAGACTGCAGAGTGAACTACCTATATCTGGAGAAGAAGAGAAGACATCAAAGAAATGGGTAAAGTGGCAAAGCCGAGATCCAGTGGGGACCTGAGTCCCAAGCTCTCCCCCAACCCCACCCCACAGGCAGGAGAAAGAGGAACAGAGCGGGGAGGAGGTAGGAACCCAGGATCGTTGAACACCTGGTCCTGGAGATCTGCTCCAGGAGCATGAGCCCACATTACATGGTGTTTTAGTGATTAACAGGGATGGACAATAAAGACATGTGAAACACTCAGAGAGGCTGAGATCCCAGCTGCTTGTGGAGAACAGGCATGTTCCACCAGTCCCCCGAGACAAAAGCAAAGCAGTTTGAAAGACTTCCCAGCAGGGGGAGGGGTGCGAGAGAGGTCAGTGTTGGATGGAGCTCTCTTTTCAGGAGAAAGAGCAGGTGGAAAATGCCTCCCCAGCCCTCCCTCAGTCCAATAGGTCGGGAACTCTTGGGAGCCCCAAATGCTCCATCTCCCTTGCTGGCAATGCAGCCCCAAGGTTACTTACTGAAAACATGGCCAGCAGACAACCCACTTGGTTTGGCAACAATGTCAGACTTTGCTGCCTGCTAGGCAGAGGGAGACCCTCCCAGCTTTCTTGGCTCTGTTTCAGCTGAACTGAGGAGGTGCCTGCAGGATCCACCCCAAGAGCTCCTTCCTCCCTGTGGGTATCCAAGCCGGGTGTTGTGCATTTGCCCTGGGCAGAGTTGCACATCAGCCCACCCTCCCTATTAACCCTGCAGCCCTGCCACTGCTGCAGGCTAGGCAGAGGATGGCCCTGCCCACAGCAACTCCAGCAGAGGCTTCTGGGCTGACCAAAAAGGCATGGCCAAAGCAAACTGTCCACCTAGAATCAGACAACTACAAGCCAGACAGAAAGGCAGCCCTGCCCACTGCACATCAACAGCTAGGGCTCGTGCACTGGAAAGTAAGGAGTCTTCAGCTGCTGGGCCCTAGAGGGTGCCTACCTCTAGTGCTATACTCATTAAGTTATTACTCCATAGGTGAGGAAGCAGCAGAGCCATCTAATACGAAGGAAGAAACACAGAAACCCTGACAAAATGAGGAGGAAGAGGAATATGTTCCAAACAAAACTACAAGACAAGACCATAAAGAGGGCTAAATGAAGCAGAAATCATCAATCTTCTTGATAAAGATTTCAAAGTAAAAGTCATAAACATGCTCACAGATACACAGAAAAATATTCAAGATCTCAGAAGACCTGAAAAGGAGCCACTCAGAGCATAAGAATACAGTATCTGAAGTGAAACATACAATGGAGGGATTTAAAAGCAGATTATCACATTTTGAAGAAGCTATAAATAAAATGGAAATTAGGGAAAAGGAAAAAAGAAAAAAGGATCTCTAGGAAAGAAAGAATAATAAGAGAGCTGTGTTGTTACCAATCCAAATGGAGCAATAGTTGCACAATAGAGGTACCAGAAGAAGAGGAAGACAAAGGGATAGAAAGTTTCTTTGAGGAAATAATTATTTAAAACTTCCCCAACTGGGGAAGGAAATAGACACTCAGGTCATGGAAGTACAGAGAGCCCCTAACAAAAGGAACCCCAGGAAGACAATACAAAGACATATCATTAAAATAGCAAAGATCAAGGATAAGGAGAGAAGGTTAAAAGCAGCCAGAGAGAGAAAAAAATGATTATTTATAAAGGAAATCCCATTAGGCTATCAGCAGACTTCTCATCAGAAAATTTATAGGCCAGAAGGGAGTGGCATGATATATTTAATGTAATGAAACAGAAGGGCCTCAAACCAAGAATCCTTTAATCAGCAAGATTATCATTTAAATTTGAAGCAGGGATTCAACAATTTTCAGAGAAACAAGTTGAACCAGTTTCACAACAACTAAACCAGTCTTACAGAATATGTTAAAGCACTGCTGTAGATGGAAATGTTACTAAGCTTTCACCAGTGAAAATAAACACACACTAAAGGTAGTAGACCAATAAATTATCAAGCAACTATTAAATTAAAACAAAAAGCAAAACCAACAACTCAGAAAACCAGTCAAGGGATACACAAAAAGTGCAGATTATGACATCTAATACATAAAGTGTGGAGGATGAAGAAGAAGAAAAAAAAGTACCTTTAGATTGTGTTTGAAATACAGTAATCAGCAATTTAGATACTTTGTTATAGAAGGAAAAAAAATAGCAGTAGACTCATAGACACTGGTAAGGGAATAGTGATTATCAAAAGAGGGTTTGGGGAGGGTTGAGGGAGAAGGGAATTAAGGAGCACAATAATTTACAATCACAATATAGGTTGGTCACTCGGACGGTAGTACAGCACGGAGAATACAGTTAATAACTCTATCACATCTTACTACATTGATGGACAGTGCAATGGAGGGGGTAAGGACTTGATAATACGGGTGAATGTTGAACCACTGGGTTGTATATCTGCAACCATCATAAGATTGTATAATGATACTTCAATACAAAAAAAAGATAGACTTATATAGTAAGTTATTCGTGAACATTTGGTAACCACAACACTAAAGCCTACAATACAGAAAAAAAAGAAAGTAAGAGGGAGAGAGAAAGAAAAATTAATCACAACACTAAAGAAATCCATCTAGTAACAAAAGAAGAGTATAAGAGAGAAAAAAAGAAAAGAGAGGAGCTATAAAAACAATGAGAAATATGATTAGCACACATAATGCGGGGGGGTCACGGGGAAGACAGTATAGCACAGAAAAAACACAGTAGTGACTTTAGAGCATCTTACTACATTGATGGACAGTGACTGCAATGGGGTATGGGGGGGGGACGTGATAATATGGCTGAATTTAGTAACCACAGTGTTCATATGAAACCTTCATAAGATTGTATATCAATGACACCTTAATAAAAAAAGATGGACAGTGACTGCAATGGGCTGTGGGGGGATGAAGCGATAATATGGCTGAATCTAGTAGCCATAATGTTCATATGAAACTTTTATAAGATTGTATATCAAGGACACCTTAATAAAAAAAATAATAAAATGGCAATAAGAACATACCAATATTCATCTTAAATGTAAATGGCCTAAATGCACCAATCCAAAGACACAGAGTGGCAGAATGGATAAAAAACCATAGCCTGGTTTAAAGATGGTGGCATGAGAGGTGAGATGGAGAACTCCTACCAAATAGACAAATAGTACAAAAATACAGTTAATTAATACAACTAGCCATAGAACAGCAACAGGAAAGAAGGCTGAAGCAGACTGCATACAGACATCATGAACACAGCAGACCTCACAAAACAGGGTAACATACATAAGCCTTAATTCGGTGGGACCCGAGCCTTTCCCCAACCAAGCTCACTGGCAGAAAGAAGAGAAACAGAGTGGGGAGGGGGTAGAAACTTGGGAGTGCGGACCGCCTAGCCCCAGAGATCTGCTTTGTGAGAAGAAACCTATATTCTGTGGTGCTCTTGAGGATGTGGAGCTGGGACAGGTGGAGTGCTTGAGAGACTGACATTCCGGCTGTTTGTGGAGGAGGGGATCCACATTCCGCCGCTCTGTGTCAGAGGAAAAGCAGGCAGTCTGAGAGGCTTCCGAGCAGCCAGAGGGCTGCTGAAGGGCTGGGGTTTGCACGGAGCTTGCTGCATGGGAGAAGGGGGAGCTGGACAAGGTTGTCTGGGGGCGATTTCCCCAGCTGGTTGGGAACATTGAGGAGCTTCAGGTGCTCCATTCCCCTGGCTGCCTAGTCAGCTCCAAGGTGCAAACTGGCAGTTACTGTGCTGGCGTCAGGCCAGTCAGAGGGAGGCACTGCCTACAACAGCTAGACACAAAGCACAGAGACTTATATGCGTGTGCATAGCCCACCGGCTCTGACACTAGAGACAGGCACCACAGATGGGAATCAGGAAACAGATATTTCCTCCCCCCAGGCACCAGCTCTGCTCCCCGACAACCACCAACCTCACTCTAGGAGCTAAGCAGAACCAGAGACTGGAGCTTCTGCACACTAGTGGGCACCACACAGAAACATGAACAGTCAAAAGAACATGGTTCAGACCAAAATCTCACAAACCCCAGAAAAAGGACCAAATGAAACTGAACTCACCAATTTCCTGAAAGAAAATTCAAAATAAAAATTATAAACAAGCTTATGGAGGTACAGAAAAACACTCAAGAACTCAGGAACGAATTTAAGACAAAGATTCAATCATTAAGAAATTCCATATCTGAAATGAAACATACAATGGAAGGATTTAAAAGCAGATTAGATGTAGTAGAAGAGATGGTATATAGAACAGAAATTACAAAAGAGGAATACAAAGAAGCTGAGGCACAGAGAGAAAAAAGGATCTCTAAGAATGAAAGAATATTGAGAGAACTGTGTAACCAATCCAAACGGAACAATATCCGCATTATAGGGGTACCAAAAGAAGAAGAGAGAGAAAAAGGGATAGAAAGTGTCATTGAGGAGGTAACTGCTGAAAACTTCCACATTATGGGAAGGAGGTTGTCTGTCAAGGCATGGATGTGCACAGATCTCCCAACACAAGGGACCCAGGGAACACAACACCAAGACATATAATAATTAAAATGGCAAAGATCAAGGATAACAACAGACTTTTAAATGCAGCTAGAGAGAGAAAGAAGATCACATACAAAGGAAAATGTGTCAGGATATCATCAAACTTCTCAACAGAAACGTTACAGGCCAGAAGGGAGTGGCATGATATATTTAATGCAATAAAGCAGAAGGGCCTCGAACCAAGAATACTCTATCTGGCAAGGTTATCATTTAAATGTGAAGGAGGGATTAAACAATTTTCAGATAAGCAAAAGCTGAGAGAATTTACTTCCCAAAAACCACCTCTACAGTGCATTTTGGAGGGATTCCTATAGATGGAAGTATTCCTAAGGCTAAATATATGTCACCCAGGGGATAGACAAAGAGTATAGAATATGATTTATAACATACACAGAATGGAGGAGGAAGAAAAAGGAGGGGGAAAAAAGAACCTTTAGGTTGTGTTTGTAATAGCATACGAAGTTAGTTAAATGAGACTTTTATATAGTAAAGGAATTACCCTTGAACCTTTCATAACCACGAATCAAAAGCCAGCAATGGCAATATGTACATACCTACCGATAATCATCCTAAATGTAAATGGTCTGAATGCACCAATCAAAAGACACAGAGTAACCGAATGGATAAAAAAACAAGACCCATCTATATGCTGGGTACAAGAGACTCACTTCATACCCAAACACATACACAGATTAAAAGTAAAGGGTTGGGAAATGATATTTCATGCAACTAATACTGAGAAAAAAGCAGGAGTCGCAATATTTGTATCAGACAAAATAGACTTCAAAACAAAGAAAGCCACAAGACACAAAGAAGGACATTGCATAATGATAAAAGGGTCAGTCCAACAAGAGGATATAACAATTATGAATATCTATGCACCCAACACAGGATCATCTACATATGTGAAACAAATACTAACAGAATTAAAGGGGGAAATAGAATGCAATGCATTCATTTTACGACACTTCAACACACCACTCACTCCAAAGGACAGATCAACCACACAGAAAATAAATAAAGAGACAGAGGCACTGAACAACATATTAGAACAGATGGAGTTAACGGACATCTACACAACACTCCATCCAAAAGCAATAGGATACATATTCTTCTCAAGTGCACATGGAACATTTTCAAGAATAGATCATATACTAGGCCACAAAAAGAACCTCAGTAAATTCAAAAAGATTGAAATTGTACCAACGAGCTTCTCAAATCACAAAGGTATGCAACTAGAAATGAATTACACAAAGAAAACAAAAAAGCCCACAAACACATGGAGGCTTAATAACATGCTCCTAAATAATCAATGGATCAATGACCACATAAAAACAGAGATCAAGCAATATACGGAGACAAATGACAACAATAATTTAAAACCGCAAAATGCTTGGGATGCAGCAAAGGCCGTGTTAAAAGGGAAATATATCATAATACAGGCCTACCTCAGGAAAGAAGAACAATCCCAAATGAGCTGTCTAAACTCACAATTAATGAAACTAGAAAAGGAAGAACAAATGAGGCCCAAAGTCAGTAGAGGGAGGGACATAATAAAAATTAAAGCAGAAATAAATAAAATTGAGAAGAATAAAAATACAGAAAGAATCAATGAAACCAGGAGCTGGTTCTTCAAGAAAATAAACAAAATAGATACACCCCTCGCCAAACTTATCAAGAAAAAAGGAGAGTCTACACACATAAACAGAATCAGAAATGAAAAAGGAAAAATCACTATGGACACCACAGAAATACAAAGAATGATGAGAGAATACTATGAAATATTATATGGTAACAAACTGGATAACCTAGAAGAAATGGACAACTTTATAGAAAAACACAACTTTCCAGGACTAACCCAGGAAGAAACACAAAATCTGAATAGACCAATTACCAGCAAAGAAATTGAATTGGTAATCAAAAAACTACCTAAGAACAAAACCCCTGGACCACATGGTTTCACGCTGAATTTTATCAAACATTTAGAGACGACCTAAAATCCCATCCTCATTAAAGTTTTCCAAAAAGGAGAAGAGGAGGGAATACTCCCAAACTCATTCTATGAGACCAACATCACTCTAATACCAAAACCAGGCAAAGACACCACAAAAAAAGAAAATTACAGACCAATATCCTGGATGAAGATAAATGCAAAAATACTCAACAAAATATTAGCAAACTGAATTCAAAAATACATCAGAAAGATCATCCATCATGATGAAGTGGGTTTCATCCCAGAGAGGCAAGGATGGTACAATATTAAAAAATACATCAACATCATCTACTATATCAACAAAAAGAAGGACAAAAACCACATGATTATCTCCATAGATGCTGAAAAAGCATTCGACAAAATTCAACATCCATTCATGATAAAAACTCTCAACAAAATGGGTAGAGAGGGCAAGTACCTCAACATAAGAAAGGCCATATATGACAAACCCACAACCAACATTATACTTAACAGGGAGGAGCTGAAAGCTTTTTCTTTAAGATTAGGAACAAGACAAGGATGTCCACTCTCCCCACTTTTATTCAGCATAGTTCTGGAGATCCTAGCCACGGCAATTAGACAACACAAAGAAATAAAA
Source organism: Smutsia gigantea (assembly GCA_032199065.1). Taxonomy (NCBI): domain Eukaryota; kingdom Metazoa; phylum Chordata; class Mammalia; order Pholidota; family Manidae; genus Smutsia; species Smutsia gigantea. Next base: position 616,494 of record JAVSCE010011822.1, read on the forward strand.
GGCATCCAGATTGGCAAGGAGGAAGTTAACCTGTTCGTTTGCAGATGACATGATATTGTACATAAAAAAACCCTAAAGAACCCACTCCAAAACTACTAGATCTAATATCTGAATTCATCAAAGTTGTGGGATACAAAATTAATACGCAGAAATCTGTTGCATTCCTATACAATAACATTGAACTAGCAGAAAGAGAAATCAGGAAAAAAATTCCATTCACAATTGCATCAAAAGGAATAAAATACCTAGGAATAAACCTAACCAAGGAAGCGAAAGTCCTATACCCTGAAAACTACAAGACACTCTTAAGAGAAATTAAAGACGACACTAATAAATGGAAATTCATCCCATGCTCTTGGCTAGGAAGAATTAGTATTGTCCAAATGGCCATCCTGCCTAAAGCAATCTACAGAGTCAATGCAATCCCTATCAAAATACCTACAGCATTCTTCAATGAACTAGAGCAAATAGTTCTAAAATTCATATGGAACCACAAAATACCCTGAATAGCTAAAGCAATCCTGAGAAGGAAGAATAAAGCAGGGGGAATTATGCTCCCTGACTTCAAGCTCTATTACAAAGCCACGGTAATCAAGACAATTTGGTACTGGCAGAAGAACAGAGCCATAGACCAGTGGAACAGAAGAGAGAACCCAGATATAAACTCAAGCATATATGGTCAATTAATATATGATAAAGGAGCCATGGACATACAGTGGGGAAATGACAGCCTCTTCAACAGCTGGTGTTGGCAAAATTGGACAGCTACATATAAGAGAATGAAACTGGATTATTGTCTAACCCCATACACAAAAGTAACCTCAAAATGGATCAAAGACATGAATTTAAGTCATGAAACCATAAAACTCTTAGAAAAAAATATAGGCAAAAATCTCTTGGACATAAACATGAGCATCTTCTTCATGAACATATCTCCCTAGGCAAGGGAAACAAAAGCAAAAATGAACAAATGGGACTATATCAAACTAAAAAGCTTCTGTACAGCAAAGGATATCATCAGTAGAACAAAAAGACATCCTACAGTACAGGAGAATATATTCATAAATGACATATCCGATAAGGGGTTGACATCCAAATTATAGAAAGAGCTCAAGCACTTTAAAAAGCAAAATGCAAATAAGCCAATTAAAAAATGGGCACAGGATATGAACAGACACTTCTCCAAATTCAGATGGCCAACAGGGACATGAAAAGATGCTCCACATCGCTAATCATCAGAGAAATGCAAATTAAAACCACAGTTAGATATTACCTCACACCAGTTAGGATGGCCACCATCCAAAAGACAAACAACAACAAATGTTGGCGAGGATGTGGAGAAAGGGGAACCCTCCTACACTGCTGGTGGGAACGTAAACTAGTCCAACCATTGTGGAATGCAGTATGGACGTTCCTCAGTAAACTAAAAATAGAAATACCATTTGACCCAGGTATTCCACTCCTAGGAATTTACCCTAAGAATGCAGGAGCCCAGTTTGAAAAAGACAGATGCACCCCTATGTTTACCGCAGCACTATTTACAATAGCCAAGAAATGGAAGCAACCTAAGTGTCCATCAGTAGATGAATGGATAAAGAAGATGTGGTACATATACACGATGGAATACTATTCAGCCATAAGAAGAAAACAAATCCTACCATTTGCAACAACATGGATGGAGCTAGAGGGTATTATGCTCAGTGAAATAAGCCAGGCGGAAAACGACAAGTATCAAATGATTTCACTCATCTGTGGAGTATAAGAACAAAGAAAAAACTGACAGAACAAAACAGAAGCAGACTCACAGAACCCAAGAATGGACTAACAGTTACCAAAGGGAAAGGGCTGGGAAGGATGGGTGGGAAGGGAGGGATAAGGGAGGAAAAGGGGCATTATGATTAACACATGTAATGCTGCAGGGGAGCGACACGGGGAAGGCAGTATTTACAGAGAAATCAAGTAATGATTGTATAGCATCTTACCATGCTGATGGACAGTGACTGCAATGGGGCATGTGGGGGCTTGATAATAGGAGGTCTAGTAACCATAATGTTGTTCCAGTAATTGTACATTAACAATACCAAAAAAAAAAAAACATGTCCCATCTATATGCTGCGTAAAAGAGACTCTCTTCAAACACAAAGACATTCACCGACTAAAAGTGAAGGGATGGAAAAACTTATTCCATGCAATAGGGAGAATAAAGGAGTATCAGTACCTGTGTCAGCAAAATAGATTTCGAAACAAAGTAACAAGGGACAAAGAAGGGCATTACATAATGATAAAGGGGTCAGTCCAACCAGAGGATATAAGTATTATAAATATCTATGCACACAATATAGGAAGACCAAAATATGTGAAACAAATACTAACAGAATTAAAGGGGGAAACAGAATGCAACACATTCATTTTAGGAGACTTCAACACACCAGTCACACCAAAAGATCAACCAGACAGAAAATAAGTAAGGCAACAGAAGCACCGAAAAATACTTTAGAACAGTTGGATCTAACAGACATTGACAGAACATTTCACCCAAAAGCAGCAGCATACACATTCTTCTCAAATACACATAGAACATTTTCCAGAACACATCACATACTAGGCCACAAAAAGAGCCTCAATGAATTTAAAAGGACTGAGATTGTATCAAGCAGCTTCCAAGACCACAATGGTATGAAACAAGAAATAAATTACAGAAAGAAATAAAAAAAGCCTATGAACACATGGAGACTAAACAACATGCTCCTAAGTAATCAGTGGATCAATGAACAAATTAAAATAGAAATCAAGCAATACATGGAGACAAATGAAAACAAAAACTCAACATCCCAAAACCTGTGGGATGCAGCAAAGGCAGTTCTAAGAGTAAAGTATATAGCAATACAGGCTTACCTCAAGAACCAGGAACAATCCCAGATAAACAGTCTAAACTCACAATTAAAGAAACAAGAAAAAGAATGAAGCCTCAAGTTAGTAGAAGGAAAGACATAAAAAGATGAGAGCAGAAATAAATAGAGAAGAATAAAGTAGAAAAAAATCAGTGAAAGCAGGAGCTGGCTCTTTGAGAAAATAAAATATATAAACCCCTAACCAGACTTATAAAGAAAAAAAAGAGAGTGTACACACATAAACAAAATCAGAAATGAAGAAGAAATGATCATAATGGACACCACAGAAATACAAAGAATTATTAGAGAATACTATAAAAAATTATGTAAATAAATTGAACAACCTAGAATGGACAACTTCCTAGAAAAATACAACCTTCCAAGATTGATGCAGGAAGAAAGAGAAAATCTGAACAGACCAATTACCAGCAATAAAATCAAACTGGTAATCAAAAAACTACCTAAGAACAAAACACCTATACCAGTTGGCTTCACAGCAAAATTCTACCAAACATTTAAAGAAGACCTAATACTCATCCTTCTTAAAGTATTCCAAAAAGTCAAAGAGGAAGGAATACTTCCAAACTCATTCTATGAGGCCAGCATCACTCTAATACCAAAACCAGGCAAAGACACCACACGAAAAAATTGTAGACCAATATCCCTGATGAACAAAGATGCAAAAATCCTCAACAAAATACTAGCAGACCGAACCAGAAAATACATTAAAAAAGATCATCCATCATGACCAAGTGGGATTTATTCCAGGGATGCAAGGATGGTACAATATTCATAAATCAATCAATATCACTTTAACAAAAAGGCCAAAAATCACATGATCATCTCAATAGATGCTGAAAATGCATTTGAAAAAATTCAACATCCATGATAAAAGCTCAACAAAATGGGTCTAGAGCGTACATACGTCAACATAATAAAGGCCATATATGACAAATCCAGTAACATCTCACTATGCTGATAAGCTGTAAACACACTAGAGGTGGTAAAAATTTAATAACATGGGTAATTGTTGAACCACTGTGTTGTACATTTGAAACCAAGATATGATTTCTACTGATACTTTAATAAATTACAAATCATTGACTCTATTTTCCATGCTGTACTACCATCCCCATGACCAAACTATATTGTGACTGCAAATTATTATACCCTTTTATCCCCTTCTCCTCCTCCCGCTGACCCAACCAAAACCCTCCCCCTTGATAACCATGAGTCACTTATCGGTGTCTACGAGTCTACTGCTGCTTTGTTCCTTCTGTTTTCTTTGTTCTTATATTCCACGAATAAGAGAAATCATATGGTATTTGTCTTTCTCTGCCTGGCTCATTTCCCTGAGCATAATACCCACTAGATCCATCCACGTTGTTGAAAATAGCAAGGTTTCTTTTCTTTTTATGGCTGAATAATATTCTATTGTATATATGTACCACTTCTGTAGCCATTCATGTATTCATGGGCATTTAGGTTTCTTTCATATCTTGGCTATTGCAAATACTAAGGTGATAAACACAGGGGTTCATTTATCTTTTTGAATCAGGGATCTTGTTTTATTCAGATAAATTCCTAGGAATGGAATTACTGAGTCGAATGGTATTTCTATTTTGTTTTTTGAGGAACCTCCATACTGCTTTCCACAGTGGTTACACCAATTTAACATTCCCACCAACAGGAGGGTTCCTATTTCTCCACATCCTCATCAACACTTGTTATTTCTTGTCTTTTCAGTAGTAGTGATTCTAACTAATGTGAAGTGATATGTCATTGTGGTTTTAATTTGTATTTCCTTGATGATTAGCGATATGGAGCACCTTTTCATGTGCCTGTTGGCCATCTGTATTTCTTCTTTGGAGAAATGTATGCTCAGGTCTTCTGTCCATTTTTTAACCACATTATTTGTTTTTTGGGTGTTGAGGTGTATGAACCATTTATCAGATGAGTCATTTATGAATATATTCTCCCATACTGTAGGATGTCTTTTAGTTCTGCTGATGTCCTTTGCTGTATAAAAGCTTTTTAGTTTGATGTAGTCTGACTTGTTCATTTTTGCCCACAGTGATGTGTCCAGGAAAAAACTGCTCATGCTTATATTCAAAAGATCTTCCCTATATTTTCTTCTAAGAGTTTTATGGTTTCATGATCTCTGATCCATTTCAAGTTTACTTTTGTGTATGGAGTTAGATTATCCAGTTTCATTCTCTTACACGTAGCTGTCCAGTTTTGCCAACACCCCTTGTGGAAGACGACGTTTTTTTCCCCGATCTATATTCATGGCTCCTGTATCATAGATTAATTAGCCATAGGTGCGGGATCAACCGGGAACATGGTAGCGTGAGCAGGGCGGCGAAAATCTCCTTCCAAAACCAAAAATATGTATGAAAATACAGCACATACAACTATTACTGAAAGAGAGACCAGAAGATACAGGACAACACCAGCCTTCAGCTACACCTGAGAGGACTCAGCACCGCACGAGGGTAAGATACAGAGCCGTGACCTGGCGGGACCTGAGCATTTCCCCACCCCAGCACACCCGCGGGAGGAGAGGATTCAGAGCCGGGAGGGAGTGGAAGCACAGGCCCACCAAATAATGAGTCCTGGTGATCTGGGCTGGGACAACTGACATACTTCACGTGGTGTACTGGAGATTGGAGAGACAGAGGTGAAGACTCCAAGAGGCAGGTCCACCCAGCTGGTTCCCCGGGACAAAAGAAAAGTGCACACTTTTTTAGGAGTCCTAAAGAGACAGGGGCCAAACAGAGGAGCAGGATCATCCCAGCGCACTCAGCCAAGCAGGCTGGGAGTCCTGGGGAATTTCAGTCCCCTTGGACTGTGGCTGGGAAAAGCAGTCGCACGGAGACTTCCCACAGAAACCAGCAGCCACCTATTCGTTTCCCACCCCAGCCAGAGTCACAAAGGGCCCGGCGCAGTGGCATGGCTGCAGAACAGTGGAGGGGCAGCACCACCTACAGGATCGTCACAGAAACTACACCCGAAAGGCGCATTTTTTTTCTATTTTCCTGTTCTTTTTATCTTTTTCTGACCACTTCTATTGCCATGAAAATACAAAAAAATATGGTACAAACAAAGCTTACCCAGACAAGCACAAATGAGACTACCCCACACAGGGAGCCCGATGGGATGGACATGCACAATCTTCCTGAAAAAGAATTCAGATTAAAAGTCATAACGATACTGATGGATATACAGAGAAATATACAAGAGCTAAGGGAGGAAGTGAGTGAAGTGAGGAAAGACAATACAGAGATGAGACAAGCGAATGACGGGCTTAGCAGGAGACTGGACGAGATGCAAGAGACTGTTAATGGAATAGAAATAAGAGAACAGGAATACAGAGAAGCTGAGGCAGAGAGAGATAAAGGGATCTCTTGGAATGAAAGAATTTTAAGAGAACTGTGTGACCAATACAAATGGAACAATATTCGCATTATAAGAATACCAGAGGGAGAAGAGAGAGAAAAAGGGATAGAAAGTGTCTTTGAAGAAATAATTGCTGAAAACGATCCCACGCTGGGGAAGGAAATAGTCTCGCAGTCCACGGAAGCCCACACACCTCCCAAAAAAAGGAACCCAAAGAACACAACACCAAGACACATAATAATTAAAATGGCAAAGACCAAAGAAAAGACAGAGTATTAAAGGCAGCTACAGAGAGAAAAAAGATCACCTACAAAGTAAAATTCATCACACTATCATCAGACTTCTCAACAGAAACCTTGCAAGGCAGAAGAGAAAGGTATGATATATTTAAAGTAATGAAACAGAAGGGCCTCAAACCAAGAATATTGTATCCGGCATTATTATCATTTAAATTTGATGGAGGGATTAAACAATTTCCAGACAAGCGAAAGCTGAGGGAATTTGCCTCCCATAAACCACTTCTACAGATTACCTTAAAGGGACTGCCCTAGATGGAAGCAATCCTAAGGCTAAAAAGAGGTCACCAGAGAAAATAAAATCAGAGCACAAAAAGCAGACCATCCAAATACTAACTAAAGGCAAAGAATAAAACACCTAGTATATAAAGAATGGAGGAGGAATAAGAAGGGAGACAAATAAAGAAACATCAGACGGTGTTTACAATAACTTAACAAGAAAGGTAAGTTAGACTGTTAGATAGTAGAGAAGCTACCCTTGACGTTTGGTAACCACGAACCTACAGCCAGCAATGGAATAAGTACATATCTATCGACAATCACCCTAAATGTAAATGGACTGAAGGCACCAATCTAAAGACACAGAGGTACTGAATACATAAAAAAGCAAGACCCATGTATATGCTGCTTACAGGACACTCACCTCAAACCTAAAGATATACACAGACTAAAGGTGAAGGGATGGAAATTATATTTCATGCAAAAAACAAGGAGAAAAAAGCAAGTGTTGCAGTACTTGTATCAGACAAAATAGACATCAAAACGAAGAAAGTACCAAGAGATAAAGAAGGACATTACATAAGGATAAAGGGGTCAGTCCAACAATAGGATAAAACCATTTAAAAAATATATGCACCCAACATAGGAGCTCGGGCATATGTGAAACAAATACAAACAGAATCAAAGGAGGAAATAGAAAGCAAAGGACAGATCAACCAGACATAAAATAAGTAAAGACACGAGGCACAGAACAACACACTAGAACAGATGGACCTAAGAGACATCTACAAAACTCTACACCCAAAAGCAACAGGATACACATTCTTCTCAAGTGCACATGGAACATATGCCAGAATACACCACATACTAGGCCACAAAAAGAACCTCAGTAAATTCAAAAATATTGAAATTCTACCAAACAACTTCTCAGATTACAAAGGTATAAAACTAGAAATAAATATTAGAAATAAAACAAAAAGGCTCACAAATACATGGAGATTTAACAACATTCCCCTAATTAATCAACGGGTTAATGACCAAATCACAACAGAAATCAAAGAATATATGGAAACTAATGACAACAAAAACACAAAGCCACACCTGTGGGACGCAGCAAAAGCAGTTCTAAGAGGAAAGTATATTTGAATCCACGCCTATTTAAAGAAGGAAGAACAACCCCAAATGAATAGTCTAATGACACATTCACTGAAATTAGAAAAAGAAGAACAAATGAGGCCCAAAGTCACCAGAAGGAGGGATATAATAAAGATCAGAGAAGAAATAAATAAAATTGAGAAGAATAAAAGAATAGAAAAAAATCAATGAAACCAAGAGCTGGTTCTTTGAAAAAATAAACAAAATACATAAACCCCTAGCCAGACTCATTAAGAGAAAAAGAGAATCTACACACATAAACAGAAACACAAATGAGAAAGGAAAAATAATGACGGACCCCACAGAAATACAAAGAATTATAAGAGAATACTATGAGAATCTACATGCTAACAAGCTGGAAAACATAGAAGAAATGGACAACTTCTTAGAAAAATACAACCTTCTAAGAATGACCAAGCAAGAAACAGAAAAACTAAATAGACCAATCACCAGCAACGAAATAGAATCGGTAATCAAAAAACTACCCAAGAACAAAACCCGCAGACCACATGGACTCACCTCTGAATTCTACCAGACATATACAGAAGAAATAACACCCATTCTCCTTAAAGTTTTCCAAAAAATAGACGAGGAGGGAATACTTCAAAAGTCATTCTATAAAGCCAGCATCACTCTAATACCAAAACCTGGCAAAGACCTCACCAAAAAAGAAAATTACAAACCAATATCAATGATGAACGTACATGCAAAAATACTCAACAAAATATTAGCAAACTGAATTCAAAAATACATCAAGAGGATCATACACCATGATTAAGTGGGATACAATCCAGGGATAAAAAGATGGTACAACATTTGAAAATCCACGAACATCATCCACCACATCAACAAACAGAAGAACAAAAACCACATGATCATCTCCATAGATGCTGAAAAAGCATTTGACAAAATTCAGCATACATTCATGATTAAAACTCTCAACAAAATGGGTATAGACAGCAAGTATCTCAACATCATAAAGGCCATATATGACAAACCGACAGCTAACATCACACTTAACAGCGAGAAGCTGAAAGCTTTCCATCTCAGATCAGTAACAAGACAGGGATGCCCACTCTCTCCAGTGTTACGCAACATAGTACTGGAGGTCCTAGCATGGCAATCGGACAAAACAAAGACATACAAGGCATCCACATTGGTAAAGAAGAAGTCAAATTGTCACTATTTGCAGATGACATGATATTGTACATAAAAAACCCTAAAGACTCCACTCCAAAACTATTAGAGCTAATAACTGAATTCAGCAAAGTTGCAGGATACAAAATTAATACACAGAAATCTGTTGCTTTCCTATACACTAACGATGAACTAACAGAAAGAGAAATAAGAAAAATAATTCCATTCACAATTGCATCAAAAAGAATAAAATACCTGGGAATAAACCTAATGAAGGAAGTGAAAGACCTGTACTCTGAAAACTACAAGACACTCCTAAGAGAAATTAAAGAGGACACTAACAAATGGAAATTCATCCTATGCTCTTGGCTAGGAAGAATAAATATTGTCAAAATGGCTATACTACCCAAAGCAATCTACAGATTCAACGCAATCCCTATCAAACTACCAACAGCTTTCTTCAATGAACTGGAACAAATAACTACAATTCATATGGAACCACAGAAGACCCCGAATAGCCAAAGCAATCCTGAGAAGGAGGAATCAAACAGGGGGAATTATGCTCCCTGACTTCAAGCTCTAATACAAAGCCACAGTAATCAAGACAATTTGTTATTGGCACAAAAACAGACCCACAGACCAGTGGAACAGAATAGAAAATCCAAACATTAACCCAAACATATACAGTCAATTAATATTTGATAAAGGAGCCTTGGATATACAATGGAGCGATGACAGTCTCCTTAGCAGCTGGTGTTGGAAAAACTGGACAGCTACATGTAAGAGAATGAAACTGAACTACCGTCTAACCCCATACCCAAAGGTAAACTCAAGGTGGATCAAAGCCCTGAATGTAGGTCATTAAACCATAAAATACTTAGAAAAAAACATAGGCAAAAATATCTTGGACATAAACATGAGCGACTTCTTTATGAACATATCTCCCCGAGCAAGGGAGACAAAAGCAAAAATGAACAAGTGGGACTATATGAAGCTGAAAAGCTTCTGTACAGCAAAGGACACCATCAGTAGAACAAAAAGACATCCTGTAGAACAAAAAGACATCCTACAGTATGGGAGAATATATTCATAAATGACGTATCCGACAAGACGTTGACATCCAAAATATATAAAGGACTCACATACCTTAACAAACAAAAAGCAAATAATCCAATTAAGAAATGGGCAGAGGATATAAATAGACACTTCTCCAAAGAAGAAATTCAGATGGCCAACAGGCACATGAAAAGATGCTCCACATCGCTGATCATCAGAGAAATGCAGAATGAGATATCACCTCACACCAATGAGGATGGCCAACATCCAAAACACAAACAACAACAAATGTTGGCGAGGATGTGGAGAAAAGGGAACCCTCCTACACTGCTGGTGGGAATGCAAATTAGTTCAACCATTGTGGAAAGTAGTATCGAGGTCCCTCAAAAAACTCAAAATAGAAATACCATTTGACCCAGGAATCCCACTCCTAGGAATTTACCCTAAGAATGCAGCAGCCCAATTTGAAAAAGACAGATACACCCCTATGTTTATCGCAGCACTATTTACAGTAGCCAAGAAATGGAAGCAACCTAAGTGTCCATCAGTAGATGAATGGATAAAGAAGATGTGGTACATATACACAATGGAATATTATTCAGCCATAAGAAGAAAACAAATCCTACCATTTGCAACAACATGGATGGAGCTAGACGGTATTATGCTCAGTGAAATAAGCCAAGCCGAAAAAGACAAGTATCAAATGATTTCACTCATATGTGGAGTATAAGAACAAAGAAAAAATACTGAAGAACAAAACAGCAGCAGTCTCACAGAACCCAAGAACGGACTAATAGTTTCCAAAGGAAAAGGAACTGAGGAGGATGGGTGGAATGGAGGAACAAGGGGGAAAAAGGGGCTGTACAATTAGCAGACGTAATGTCGGGGGTTGCAGGGAGGTCTGTAAAACTCAGAGAAGACAAGTAATGATTCTATAGCATCTCACTACACTGATGGTCAGTGACTGTAATGGGGTTGGTGGGGGGGACCTGATGAAGGGGGTGGTTTAATAATCATACTATTGCACATGTAACTGTAGATTAGTGATACCAAAATAAATTATTAAAATAATTAGCCATAGGTGCATGGGTTTATATCTGGGGTCTCTATTCTGTTCCATTGATCTGTGGGTCTGTTCTTCTTCCACCACCGAATTGTTTTGATTACTGTGGCTTTGTAGTAGAGCTTGAAGTCAGGGAGCATAATTCCCCCTGTTTTATTCCTCCTTCTCAGGATTGCTTTGGCTATTGGGGATCTATTGTCATTCCATATGAATTTTAGAACTTTTGTTCCAGTTCATTGAGGAATACTGTTGGTATTTTGATAAGGATTGTATTGAAATCTATAGATTGCTTTAGGTAGTGTAGCCATTTTGACAATATTTATTCTTCCTAGCCAAGAGCATGGGATGAATTTCCATTTCTTAGTGTCCTCTTTAATTTATCTTAGGAGTGCCTTGTAGTTTTCAGGGTATAGGTCTTTCACTTCCTTCATTAGGTTTATTCCTAGGTATTTTATTCCTTTTGATGCAATTGTGAATGGAAATATTTTTCTTATTTCTCTTTCTGTTAGTTCATCGTTAGTGTATTGGAAAGCAACAGATTTCTCTTAGTTAATTTTGTATCCTGCAACTTTGCTGAATTCAGATATTAGTTCTAGTAGTTTTGGAGTGGAGTCTTTAGGTTTTTTTATGTACAATATCATGTCATTGCAAATAATGACAATTTGACTTCTTCTTTACCAATCTGGATGCCTTGCATTTCTTTGTTTTGTCTGACTGCGGTGGCTAGGATCTCCAGTACTATGTTGAGTAACAGTGAAGAGAGTGGGCATCCCTGTCTTGTTCCCGATCTCAGGTGAAAAGCTGTCAGCTTCTCACTGTTAAGTATGATGTTAGCTGTGGGTTTGTCATATATGGCCTTTATGATGTTGGGGTACTTGCCCTCTATACCTATTTTGTTGAGAGTTTTTATCATGAATCGATGTTGGATTTTGTCCCATGCTTTTCAGCATCTATGGATATGGTCATGAGGTTTTTGTTCTTCTTTTGTTTGATGTGGTGGATGATGTTGATGGATTTTCGAATGTTGTACCATCCTTGCATCCCTGGGATGAATCCCACTTGATCACGGTGTATGATCCTCTTGATGTATTTTTGAATTCAGTTTGCTAATATTTTCTTGAATATTTTTGCATTTACTTTGACCAGGGATATTGGTCTGTAATTTTCTTTTTTGGTGAGGTCTTTGCCAGGTTTTGGTATTAGACTGATGCTAGCTTCATAGAATGAGTTTTGAAGTATTCCCTCCTCTTCTGTTTTTTGGAAACCTTTAAGGAGAATGGGTGTTATTTCTTCTCTATATGTCTGGTAGAATTCAGAGGTGAGTCCATCAAGCCCAGGGGTTTTGTTCGTGGGTAATTTGATTACCGATTCAATTTCGTTGCTGGTGATTGGTCTGTTTAGTTTTTCTGTTTCTTGCATGGTCAGTCTTAGAAGGTTGTATTTTTCTAAGAAGTTGTCCATTTCTTCTATGTTTTGCAGCTTGTTAGCATATAGATTCTCATAGTATTCTCTTATAATTCTTTGTATTTCTGTGGGGTCCATCATTATTTTTCCTTTCTCATTTCTGATTGTGTTTATGTGTGTAGATTCTCTTTTTCTCTTAATGAGTCTGGCTAGGGGATTATGTATTTTGTTTATTTTTTCAAAGAACCAGCTCTTGGTTTCATTGATTTTTTTCTATTCTTTTATTCTTCTCAATTTTATTTATTTCTTCTCTGATCTTTATTATGTCCCTCCTTCTGGTGACTTTGGGCCTCATTTGTTCTACTTTTTCTAATTTCAGTAATTGTGTCTTTAGACTATTCATTTGGAATTGTTCTTCCTTCTTTAAATAGGCCTGGATTGCAATATACTTTCCTCTTAGAACTGCCTTTGCTGTGTCCCACAGAATTTGTAGCTTTGTGTTATTGTTGTCATTGGTCTCGAAATATTCTTTGATCTGTTTTAATTTGGTCGTTAACCCATTGATTATCAAGGAGAACGTTATTAAGTCTCCATGTATTTATGAGCCTTTTTGTTTTCTTTCCAAAATTTATTTCTAGTTTTATATCTTTGTGATCTGAGAAGTTGGTTGGTAGGATTTCAATATTTTTGAATTTACTGAGGTTCTTTTTGTGGCCTAGTATGTGGTCTATTCTGGAAAATGTTCCATGTGCACTTGAGAAGAATGTGTGTCCTGTTGCTTTTGGGTGTAGAGTTCTGTAGAAGTCTATTAGGTCCATCTGTTCTAGTGTGTTGTTCAGTGCCTCTGTGTCTTTACTCGTTTTCTGTCTGGTTGATCTGTCTTTCGGAGTGAGTGGTGTGTTGAAGTCTCCTAAAATGAATGCATTGCTTTCTATTTCCTCCTTTAATTCTGTTAGTATTTGTGTCACATATGTGAGCGCTTCTGTGCTGGGTGCCTACATATTTAAAATGGTTTTATCCTCTTGTTGGACTGACCCCTTTATCATTATGTAATGTCCTTTTTTATCTCTTGGTACATTCTTCGTTTTGAAGTCTATTTTGTCTGATACAAGTACTGCAACAGCTGCTCTTTTCTCCTTGTTGTTTGCATGAAATATATTTTTTCATCCCATCACTCTTAGTCTGTGTATATCTTTGGGTTTGAGGTGAGTTTCTTGTAGGCAGCATATAGATGGGTCTTGGTTTTTTATCCATTCTATTACTCTGTGTCTTTTGATTGGTGCATTCAGTCCATTTACATTTAGGGTGATTATCGATAGATATGTACTAATTGCCATTGTTGGCTTTAGATTTGTGGTTACCAAACGTTCAAGGGTTGCTTCTTTGGTATCTAACAATCTAACTTAACTTTCTTGTTAAGTTATTGTAAACACAGTCTGATGATTCTTTATTTTTCTCCCTTCTTATTCTTCCTCCTCCATTCTTTATATACTAGGTGTTTTATTCTTTGCCTTTAGTTAGTATTTGGATGGTCTGCTTTGTGTGCTATGATTTTATTTTCTCTGGTGATCTCTTTATAGCCTTAGGTGTGCTTCCCTCTACAGTAGTCCCTTTAAGATATCCTGTAGAGGTGGTTTATGGGAGGCAAATTCCCTCAGCTTTCGTTTTTCTGGAATTTTTTTAATCCCTCCATCATATTTAAATGATAATCGTGCTGGATACAATATTCTTGGTTCGAGGCCCTTCTGTTTCATAACGTTAAATATATCATGCCATTCTCTTCTGGCCTGTAAGGTTTCTGTTGAGAAGTCTGATGATAGTCTGATGGGCTTTCGTTTGTAGGTGATCTTTTTTCTCTCTGTAGCTGCCTTTAATACTCTGTCCTTGTCTTTGATCTTTGCCATTTTAATTATTATGTGTCTTGGTGTTGTCTTCCTTGGGTCCCTTGTGTTGGGAGATTTGTGAGCTTCCATGGATTGCGAGACTACTTCCTTCCCCCGCATGGGGAAGTTTTCGGCAATTATTTCATCAAAGACACTTTCTATCCCTTTTTCTCTCTCTTCTTCCTCTGGTACTTCTGTAATGCGAATATTGTTCCGTTTGGATTGGTCACACAGTTCTCTTAATATTCTTTCATTCCTAGAGATCCTTTATCTGTCTCTGCCTCATCTCTGTATTCCTTTTCTCTGATTTCTATTCCATTAACAGTCTCTTGCATCTTGTCCAGTCTGCTGCTAAGCCCGTCGATCGCTTGTCTCATTTTTGCATTGTCTTTCCACACTTCCCTCACTTTCTCCCTCATCTCTTGTATATTTCTCTGTGGATTCACCAGTATGGTTATGACTTTTATTCTGAATTCTTTTTCAGTAAGAGTGTGCATTTCCATCCCATCCGACTCCCTCTCTAGTGTTGTCTGGGTCTGAGTAAGCTTTCTTTGTACCATATTCCTCTGTCTTTTCATGGCAATAGAAGTGGTCACTGATACGTGCCACGTATGTCAGCTGCGCTCTTTAAGACTTTTAAAAAGAAAAAGAAAAAGCATAAAAAGAGAAGTAAAAAGGAAAAGAAAGAAAAGAGAAAAGAAAAAAAGGAAAGAAACAAAAGAAAAGAAAAAAACACCCTCCGGCAGTAGATCCTGTGAGGATGCTGTAGGTGGCACTGCTGCTCCACTATTCCGCCCCCGCGGCCGCACCGCTCCGCAGGGCCCTTTGTACCTCTGGTCAGGGCAGGAACGAATGGGAGGCTGTTGATCTCTGTGGGAAGTCTCAGTGCAGCTATTCTTTCCCAGTCGCCAGCCAAGGGGTCCAAAATTCCCCAGGACTCCCAGCCTGCTGGGCTGAGTGTGCTGGGATGATCTTGCTCCTCCGTTGGGCTCTTGCCTCTTTAAGACCGCTAAAAAGGCACGCGTTTTTCTTTTGTCCCAGGGTGCAGCTGAGAGGACCCGGGTGCGTTCCCTGGCTCGGATCCTGCAGCTCTGACACTCCAATCTCCAATACGCCATGCGATGTGTGTCAGTGGTCCCATCACAGATCACCAGGGCTGGTTATTTCATGGGCCTGTTCTTCCACTCCCTCCCCACTCTGAAGCCTCTCCTCCTGCCGGTGCGCTGGGGTGGGGGAGTAGTCGGGTCCCACTGAGTCGTGGCTCCATATATTACCCACTTCGCGGGGTGCCGAGTCCTCTCAGGTGTAGCTGCAGGCAGGGTTCAGTCCTATATCTTCTGGTCTCTCTTTTAGGAATAGTTGTATTTGTTGTATTTTCATAAATATATATGGTTTTGCAAGGAGATTTCCGCCGCCCTGCTCACACCGCCATCTTCCCGGAAGTCCCCACAATATCTGTTTTAAGATTTTCCTATTTGCAATAGTCTAAATGCATCTAAAATAACCCAATTTACTGGAATAAAATCAGTGCATTAATTCAATTAATTCAATAATAACTCAGTAAGTTTTTATGTTTTGAAATATGTTTCTTCAAGTATAACCTAGAAAATAATGAATACTTACTGTTATTTGCAAGAGTGAGTCCAATAAATGAGCAGAGAGGGTGAATTATCTCAGGTTTCATGCAACTTATTAGCCAGTCATTAGCACGTGGAAAAAGTGAACAGCACAATGTTTGATTTTCATCTGAAAGGAGGTAAAGTCAATCGTGTTTCAATATTTTTAGAAAATATAATTTTTCATTTGCTTTTATATTTATCTTAATTTTTAAATATTTACGATAATTACCATTTTGAGGATTGTTGACACACACACACAGGGTACTACACACTGAAGACCACAGCTGATAACGCTGGAAAACATTTTTGTCTGATAAATTCACCTCATGCTTTGAAAGAGATTCCCTATTAAGTTAAAAAGAAAACAAAGTAAATTAATACAAATATATTAAGGTCCTAAGATATAAATAATTAATAACAAATTTGTATTTGCTTACCTGAACAACTTTGACAGAATTGTAATACAACCTGTTTCTCTCACAAGTGTTTGTCCAGTTCCTTAAAAAAAAATAAAGTATGTATTACATGAATATGACTTTTGTTTAGAAATAATTTTGCAGAAATGGAAAACAACATTTAAGTGGTATTTTTAATAAATAACTTTGAATAACTTAAAAGTATTACAAAGCTTAACACAAACTGCAGCAGATAAATGTCTTTACACAAGATTACAGAAAAAAAGTTACACATTTAGAGAATGACAGCATTCAAGTGTCCTTTAAAAATTACAAAACACTTGTTTTGCATGGTTCTGTATCTTCAAATATCAAAATATGCCTCAAAATAGAAAAAATAAATCAACTCAAAATAGATAAAATAAAATCTAAAAGCATTTTAAATGCTTATAAAATTTCTAATAATTTGAAGATTTAAATAATGTGATGTTATAAAATAACCTTAGCCTGGGCAGTAGATATCAGGAACAACTGATACTATTTTTGCAAATTTTTAAATCTAAAATTTTTCTAAAATAAAAAATTGAAACACAAAAAATAAACCTTTGCAAAGAAGAGCTAGAAAAAATTTAAGGCCACTGCTGGCTGTACAGTAAACACTGTAACTAAATGGCCAGTTAAGTAGAAAAACAACCAAACTTAAATGCTTCTCTTTGGCTTTTAAAGGTGTTCTTTTCAATGTTAATTAAATAATATGAATCACTTTAGCATTTTTTAAAATTAAAAATACCAAAGAATTACAGCATACTATCAATTCTCTTGTCTTTAATGCTAGTAGTTTTCAGATGTCAGTAAGTAAAAATGACACTGACAAAACGACTGGAATGGAGGATTAATAATGACTTCCAATTTTTTATTTTCAAAAATTGTTTCTACAACATAAGAGAAGATACTTACTATTTTTTGAAACTAGAACCAAAATAACATAGACAGACATTCTTTTCAAATTTGTATTCGAATCATTATTAGATAAGAACCAGGTTAAGTCTTCAAACAACTCTGAAGTGCACAAAGACTGCTGACAGTAAACTGAAATATAAAAGCATGATTTTAATTTCTATGCATTAACACAGATGTTTCAAAATATGCTGAATAAAATATAAAGTTGCCAAATGGATGATTCTCAACCAGATCGCATTTCATTGACAGTTTTTATACAATGAAATTTCTGACCAATTCATATGTGCTTACTCAATTAGCAGACCAAAGAATCAGTATCTTAATCAGAAGTACTTGAGCAAGACGCCAAAGTATGTATCCTAATACCTTAGAATTTCTAATAAAAACCTAAATAAAAAATTTAAATATGAAAAAAACATTTGTAAGTGGATGAGTAACAAAACGTACCAAGAAAAAAATTAAAAAATTCAGAAACCTGCGTTAGAAAACAAGGACACATGACAGTTGAGCAATTTTTTTGATTACGGTATCACTGATATACATTCTTATGAAAGTTTCACATTAAAAACATTGTGGTTATTACTATCACCAAAATTATCAGGTCGCCCCCATGCCCCATTGCAGTCACTGTCCATCAGTGCAGAAACATGCCACAGAGTCACTACTTCTCTTCTCTGTGCTACACTGTCTTCCCTGTGATCCCCCCCAACGCCATGTGTACCAACCATAATACCCCTGAATCCCTTTCTCCCTCCCTCCCCACCCACCCTGAACAACCCCTCCCCTATGGTAACTGCTGGTCCCTTCTTGGACTCTGTAAACCTGCTGCTGCTTTGTTCCTTCAGTTTTGCTTTCTTGTTATACTCCACAAATGAGGGAAATCCATTGGTTATTTGTCTTTCTCTGGCTGTTTTATTTCACTGAGCATAATACCCCCCAACTCCATCCATGCTATTGCAAATGGTAGGACTTGTTTCTTTGTTATAGCTGAATAGTATTCCATTATGTATATATACCACTTCTTCTTTATCCATTCATCTACTCATGGACACTTAGGTTGCTTCCATATCTCAGCTATTGTAAATAATGCTGCAATAAACACCGGGATATGCATGTATTTTTTTAATATAATTTATTTTATTATCATTAATCTACAATTCCATGTGCAATATTACGGTTATTAAACTACCCCTTCATCAGGTCCCCCCCACCAACCCCATTACAGTCACTGTCTGTCCAACAGCGTAGTGAGATGCTATAGAATCACTACTTGTCTTCTCTGAGTTGTACTGCCCTCCCCATGCCCCCCCAACATTACATCTGCTAATTGTAATGCCCCTTTTTCCCTCTTATCCCTCCCTTCCCGCCCATTTTCCCCAGTCCCTTTCCCTTTGGTAACTATTAGTCCATTCTTGGGTTCTGTGAGTCTGCTGCTGTTTTGTTCCTTCAGTGTTTTTTCTTTGTTCTTATACTGCACATTTGAGTGAAATCATTTGATACTTGTCTTTTTCGGCTTGGCTTATTTCACTGAGCATAATACCCTCTAGCTCCATCCATGTTGTTGCAAATGGTAGGATTTGTTTTCTTCTTATGGCTGAATAATATTCCATTGTGTATATGTACCACATCTTCTTTATCCATTCATCTACTGATGGACACTTAGGTTGCTTCCATTTCTTGGCTATTGTAAATAGTGCTGCAATAAACATAGGGGTGCATCTGTCTTTTTCAAATTGGGCTGCTGCATTCTTAGGGTAAATTCCTAGGAGTGGAATTCCTGGGTCAAATGGTATTTCTATTTTGAGTTTTTTGAGGAACCTCCATACTGCTTTCCACAATGGTTGAACTAATTTGCATTCCCACCAGCAGTGTAGGAGGGTTCCCTTTTCTCCACATCCTCACCAACATTTGTTGTTGTTTGTGTTTTGGATGTTGGCCATCCTCACTGGTGTGAGGTGATATCTCATTGTGGTTTTAATCTGCATTTCTCTGATGATTAGCGAGGTGGAGCATCTTTTCATGTGCCTGTTGGCCATCTGAATTTCTTCTTTGGAGAAGTGTCTATTCATGTCCTCTGCCCATTTAATTGGATTATTTGCTTTTTGTTTCTTAAGGTGCATGAGTTGTTTATATATTTTAGATGTCAATCCTTTATCAGATATGTTTTTTAAGAATATATTCTCCCATACTGTAGGATGTCTTTTTGTTCTACTGATGGTGTCCTTTGCTGTACAGAAGCTTTTCAGTTTGATATAGTCCCACTTGTTCATTTTTGCTTTAGTTTCCCTTGCCCGGGGAGATATGTTCATAAAGAAGTTGCTCATGTTTATGTCCAAGAGATTTTTGCCTATGTTTTATCCTAAGAGTTTTATGGTTTCATGACTTACATTCAGGTCTTTGATCCACCTTGAGTTTACCTTTGGGTATGGGGATAGACAGTAGTCCAGTGTCATTCTCTTACATGTAGCTGTCCAGTTTTTCCAACACCAGCTGCTGAAGAGGCTGTCATCTCCGCATTGTATATCCAAGGCTCCTTTATCAAATATTAATTGACTGTATATGTTTGGGTTAATGTTTGGATTTTCTATTCTGTTCCATTGGTCTGTGGGTCTGATTCTGTTCCAATACCAAACTGGCTTGATTACTGTGGCTTTGTAGTAGAGCTTGAAGTCAGGGAGCATAATTCCCCCTGTTTTATTCCTCCTTCTCAGGATTGCTTTGGCTATTCGGGGTCTTTTGTGGTTCCATATGAATTTTAGAATTATTTCTTCCAGTTCACTGAAGGAAGCTGTTGGTAGTTTGATAGGGATTGCATTGAATCTGTAGATGGCTTTAGGTAGTATAGCCATTTTGACAATATTTACTCTTCCTAGCCAAGAGCATGGGATGCATTTCCATTTGCTGCTGTCCTCTTTAATTTCTCTTGGGAGTGTCTTGTAGTTTTCAGAGTACAGGTCTTTCACTTCCTTCGTTAGGTTTATTCCTAGGTATTTGATTCTTTTTGATGCAATTGTGAATGGAATTGTTTTTCTGATTTGTCATTCTGTTAGTTCATCATTAATGTATAGGAAAGCAACAGATTTCTGTGTGTTAATTTTGTATCCTGCAACTTTGCTGAATTCAGATATTAGTTCTAGTAGTTTTAGAATGGAGTCTTTAGGGTTTCTAATGTACAATATCATGTCATCTGCAAATAGTGACAATTTGACTTCTTCTTTACCAATCTGGATGCCTCGTATGTCTTTGTTTTGTCTGATTGCCGTGGCTAGGACCTCCAGTACTGTGTTGAATAACAGTGGAGAGAGAGGGCATCCTTGTCTTGTTCCTGATCTTAGATGAAAAGCTTTCAGCTTCTCGCTGTTAAGTATGATGTTAGCTGTGGGTTTGTCATATATGGCCTTTAGGATGTTCTGGTACTTGACCTCTGTACCCATTTTGTTGAGAGCTTTCATCATGAATGGATGCTGAATTTTGTCAAATGCTTTTTCAGCATCTATGGAGATGATCATGTGGTTTTGTTCTTTTTTTGTTGATGTGGTGGATGATGTTGATGGATTTTCGAATGTTGTACCATCCTTGCATCCCTGGGATGAATCCCACTTGATCATGGTGTATGATCCTCTTGATGTATTTTTGAATTAGGTTTGCTAATATTTTGTTGAGTATTTTTGCATCTACGTTCATCAGGGATATTGGTCTGTAGTTTTCTTTTTTGGTGAGGTCTTTGCCCGGTTTTGGTATTAGAGTGGTGCAGGCTTCACAGAATGAGTTTGGAAGTATTCCCTCCTCTTCTATTTTCTGGAAAACTTTAAGGAGAATCGGTGTTATTTCTTCTCTATATGTCTGTTAGAATTCAGAGGTGAATCCATCAGGCCCAGGGGTTTTGTTCTTGGGTACTTTTCTGATTGCCAATTCAATTTCGTTGCTGGTGATTGGTCTGTTTAGTCTTTCTGTTTCTTGCTTGGTCAGGCTTGGAAGGTTGTATTTTTCTAAGAAGTTTTCCATTTCTTCTAGGTTTTCCAGCTTGTTAGCATATAGATTCTCATAATGTTCTCTTATAATTCTTTGTATTTCTGTGGGGTCTGTCGTGATTTTTCCTTTCTCATTTCTGATTGTTTATATGTGTAGATACTCGTTTTCTCTTAATGAGTCTGGCTACGGGTTTATCTATTTTGTTTATTTTTTCAAAGAACCAGCTCTTGGTTTTATTGATTTTTTCTGTTGTTTTATTCTTCTCAATTTTATTTACTTCTTCTCTAATCTTTATTATGTCCCTGCTTCTGGTGACTTTGGGCCTCATTTGTTCTTCTTTTTCCAATTTCAGTAATTGTGTCTTTAGACTATTCATTTGGGAATGTTCTTCCTTCTTTAAATAGGCCTGGATTGCAATATACTTTCCTCTGAGAACTGCCTTTGTTGTGTCCCACAGAAGTTGTGGCTTTGTGTTGTTGTTGTCATTAGTCTCCATATATTCTTTGATTTGTGTTTTGATTTGGTCTTTAATCCATTAATTAGGAGAGCGTTGTTAAGTCTCCATGTATTTGTCAGCCTTTTTGATTTCTTTCTAAAATTTATTTCTAGTTTTATACCTTGGTGATCTGAGAAGTTGGTTGGTAGGATTTCAAAATTTTTGAAATTACTGAGGTATTTTTTGTGGCCTAGTATGTGGTCTATTCTGGAAAATGTTCCATGTGCACTTGAGAAGAATGTGTATCCTGTTGCTTTTGGGTGTAGAGTTCTGTAGATGTCTGTTAGGTCCATCTGTTCTAGTGTGTTGTTCAGTGCCTCTGTGTCTTTACTTATTTTCTGTCTGGTTGATCTGTCCTCTGGAGTGAGTGGTGTGTTGAAGTCTCCTAAGATGAATGCATTGCTGTCTATTTCCTCCTTTAATTCTGTTAGTATTTGTTTCACATATGCTGGCACTCCTGTGTTGGGTGCATATATATTTATAATGGTTATATCTTCTTGTTAGACTGACCCCTTTATCATTATGTAATGTCCTTCTTTATCTCTTGCTATTTTCTTCGTTTTGAAGTCTATTTTGTCTGATACAAGTACTGCAACACGTGCTTTTTTCTCCTTGTTGTTTGCATGAAATAGCTTTTTCCATCCCTTCACTTTTAGTCTGTGTATATCTTTGGATTTGAGGTGAGTCTCTTGTAAGCAGCATATAAATGGGTCTTGGTTTTTTATCCATTCTGTTACTCTGTGTCTTTTGATTGGTGCATTCAGTCCATTTACATTTAGGGTGATTGCTGACAGATATGTACTTATTGCCATTGCTGGCTTTAGATTCGTGGTTACCAAGGTTTCAAGGGTTGCTTCCTTACTATCTAACAATCTAACAACTTTCTTGTTAAGTAATTGTAAACACTGTCTGATGTTTCTTTATTTCTCTCCTTTCTTATTCCTCCTCCTCCATTTTTTATATACTAGGTGTTTTATTCTTTGCCTTTAGTTAGTATTTGGATGGACTGCTTTCTTTGCTATGACTTTATTTTCTCTGGTGACATCTTTTTAGACTTAGGAGTGCTTCCATCTAGAGCAGTCCATTTAAGATATCCTGTAGTGGTGGTTTGTGAGAGGCAAACTCTCTCAACTTTCGTTTGTCTGGATATTGTTTAATCCCTCCATGATATTTAAATGATAATCGTGCTGGATACAATATTCTTGGTTCGAGGCCCTTCTGTTTCATAACGTTAAATATATCATGCCATTCTCTTCTGGCCTGTAAGGTTTCTGTTGAGAAGTCTGATGATAGTCTGATGGGTTTTCCTTTGTAGGTGATCTTTTTTCTCTCTCTAGCTGCCTTTAATACCCTGTCTTTATCTTTGATCTTTGCCATCTTAATTATTATGTATCTTGGTGTTGTCTTCTTGGGTCCCTTGTGTTGGGAGATCTGTGGGCTTCGGTGGACTGCGAGACTATTTCCTTCCCCACAGAGGGAAAGTTTTCAGCAATTATTTCTTCAAAGACACTTTCTATCCCTTCTTCTCTCTCTTCTTCCTCTGGTACTGCTATAATGCGAATATTGTTCCGTTTGGATTGGTCACACAGTTCTCTTAATACTCTTTCATTCCTAGAAATCCTTTTATCTCTCTCTGCCTCAGCTTCTCTGTATTCCTGTTCTCTGATTTCTATTCCATTAACAGTCTCTTGCGTCTCATCCAGTCTGCTGCTAAGTCGTCGATCGCTTGTCTGATTTCTCCGTTGTCTTTCCTCACTTCCCTCACTTCCTCCCTCAGCTCTTGCACATTTCTCTGTAGGCCCATCAGCATGGTTATGACTTTTATTCTGAATTCTTTTTCAGGAAGACTGTGCATTTCCATCCCTTGAGGCTCCCTCTCTGGGGTTGTCTGGTTGATTTTGGTCTGAACCATATTCCTCTGTCTTTTCAAGGTTATAGAATTGGTCACTGGTAGTTGCCACGTATGTCAGCTGGGCTCTTTAAGACTTTAAAAAGTGGAAAAAAAAAGAGAGAAAAAAGAAAGAAAGAAAAAAGGAAAAAAAAGAAAAAACAAAACAAAACAAAAAACGCCCACCAGGAGTAGATTCTGTGGGAATGCTGTAGGTGGTGCTGTTGCCCCACTATTCCACAGCCGTGGCCGCACCGCTCTGCAGGGCCCTTTATCCCTCTGGCAGGGGTGGGAATAAATAGGAGGCTGTTGATCTCAGTGAGAAGTGTAAGTATGGCTACGCTTCCCCAGTCGCCAGCTAAGGCATCTGAAACTCCCCAGGACTCCCAGCCTGCTGGGCTGAGTGTGCTGGGGCGATCTGGCTCTTCCACTGGGCTCCTGTCTCTTTAAGACCGCTGAAGAAAGTGCGCGCTTTTTTCTTTCCTTCCCGGGAGGCTGCTGCAAGCACCCTGGCGCATTCCCCGCTCAGTTCCTGCCCCTCTGTCTCTCCAATCTTGGCTGCACTGTGCAATGTGGGTCAGCGCTCCCCGCGCAGATCACCAGGGCTGGCTCCTTCGTGGGGTGTACTTCCACTCCCTCCCGGCTCTGAATCCTCTCCTCCCGTTGGTGCGCTGGGGTGGGGGAGTGCTCAGGTTCCGCCGGGTCGCCGCTCCATATCTTACCCGCCTCTTGGGGTGCCAAGTCCTCTCAGGTGTAGTTGCACGCTGTGCGCTTTCCTGTGTATTCTGGTCTCTCTTTTAGGAATAGATGTATTTGCTGTGTTTTCATAGATAAGTATAGTGTTGGGAGGAGATTTCTGGCGCCCTGCTCATGCCGCCATCTTCCTTCCCCTTTTAAGTCTGTTTGTATCTGTTTCATATATGTAGGTGATCCTGTGTTGGGTGCATAGATATTTATAATGATTATATTGTCTTTTTGGACTGACCCCTTTATCATTATGTAATGTCTTTGTCTCTTGTTACTTTCTTTGTTTTGAAGTCTATTTTGTCTGATACAAGTACTGCAACTCCTGCTTTTTTCTCACTATTAGTTGCATGAAATATCTTTTTTCATCCATTCACTTTTAGTCTGTGTATTTCTTCGGGTTTGAAGTGAGTCTCTTGTAGGCAGCATATAGACAGGTCTTGTTTTTTTATCCATTCAATAACTCTATGTCTTTTGATTGGTGCATTCAGACCATTTATATTTAGGGTGATCATCGACAGGTATGTAGTAATTGCCACTGCAGGCTTTAGATTCGTAGTTATCAAAGGTTCATTGGTAACTTCCTTACTATCTAACAGTCTACCTTAACTTAGTATGCTATTAGAATCTAGTTTCTTTTTTTTCTTTCTCATCCATTCTTTATATATTAGGTATCATATTCTGTACTCTTTGTCTATCCCTTGACTGACTTTGGGGATAGTTTATTTGACTTTTCACCTGCTTAGTAATTAATTGGTCTACTTTCTTTACTGTGGTTTTATTTCCTATTGTTACAGCTATTTAGCCTTAGGAACACTTCCATCTAGAGCAGTCTTTCCAAAATACACTGTAAAGATGGTTTGTGGGAGGTAAATTTTCTCAGCTTTTGCTTATCTGGAAATTGTTTAATCCCTCCTTCAAATTTAAATGATAATCTTGCCAGGCAGAGTTCTTGATTCAGAGCCCTTCTGCTTCACTGCTTTAAATATATCATGCCACTCCCTTCTGGCCTGTAAGATTTCTCCTGAGAAGTCTTATGATAGCCTGATGGGTTTTCCTTTTTATGTGATCTTTTCTCTCTCTCTGGCTGCTTTCAATACTCTGTTCTTATCCTTGATCTTTGCCATTTTAATTATCATATGACTTGGTGTTGTCTTCCTTGGGTGTAGACACTCCAGAAGTTAACCTTGCTGTAATTTAGTTTTTTTCTTAAACTTAATTTACCGGAACCAATCTAATAGAAAGAACAATATGTGTTAATTCCTGGAATCTGGTGTGAGTTAAGAACAGTGTGCACCAAGAGCTGCAAATAGTTCTTGTGATCCTTGTGAGGCAAACGCAGACAAGGAACATGCTGTGAAACTCACATAACCAGATGCCTTGACTTAACACAATAGGAACATAAAAACATATCCAGTTCGTGGTTAGTTGATTTGATCAGAACGTACATTCAATAATTAACCGAGGATTGTTTTTCTGCTTGCTGTAACCTAATAAAGATGCAGGGGAACACCGACATGGTGCCTAGTCTCCAGAGGAAGTCTAAGCCCTCTGCATGAAACATCATTCTGACTCGGTTTCTCATTTTCGCATTCTCTGGCTGCAACACTTAGTTCCCTTGTGTTGGGAGATCTGTGCACCTCCATGGTCTGAGAGACTATCTCCTTCCCCATATTGGGGAAGTTTACAGCAATTACCTCCTCAAAGATACTTTCTATCCCTTTTTCTCTCTCTTCTTCTGGTAACCCTATAATGCGCATATTGTTCCGTTTGGATTGGTCACATAGTTCTCTCAATATTCTTTCATTCTTAGAGATCCTTTTTTCTCTCTGTGCCTCAGCTTCTTATTCCTGTTCTCTAGTTTCCATTTCATTTACCATCTCCTCTACTTCATCTAATGTGCTTTCAAATCCTTCCATTGTATGTTTCATTTTAGATACTGAATTATTTAACGTTTGTATCTCATTCCTGAATTCTTCCCTGAGTTCTTGAATATTTTTCTGTAGCTCCATGAGCATGTCTGATTTTTATTTTGAAATCTTTTCAGGAAGATTTATGAGTTTTTAGTTTCACTTGGCCCTCTTTCTGGTGTTTCTGGGATTTTGGTTTGTACCAGGTTCGTTTGACATTTCCTCTTTATATGTGGTGCCCTCTAGTGCCTAGAAGCTCTACTCTCTGGAGCTGCTCAGCCGCTGGAGCGATGGCAGGGGTCGCAGGCAAGGTGTCCTCGTGCCTGTCAGGAGGAAAAGCTCTTTCCTGCTTCCCAGCTGCAGTGCCTGCCTCCACTGTCAGGTACCATGGGTCCAGCACATAGGGAAAAGCCTCTATGCTTTGCACGTGTAGCTGCCATAGGCGGAACTGCTTTCTAGCTGGCCTGGCGCAATGGCAGTGGCAGCCTGTTTGCAAGCTCATGCCAAGCGGGAGGAAGGTGCAGCAGACTGCATATTGTGGTGGGGGTCTCGGAGCTGCATCGCCAGCCAGGGGGATGGAGCGGCTGAAGCTCCTGAAAATTCCCCATCTGCTAGGCAGAGTGTGCCTGGACAATTCTGTCCACCTGTCCTTTCTCCTGAGCACAAATTTCTGTGCACTCCTTGCCCCTTTAGCAGCCCTCTCGCTGTTAGGAAGTCTCTCAGACTGCCCATATTTCTTTTGTCCCAGAGTGACCAGTTTTGCATATGTGTTTTCCACAGGCAGTTGGAATATCAGTCTCTCTAAGTATTCCACCTGTCTTAGCTTTCCAACCCCACTAATCTCCAGAGCACCATGTAATGTAGGTTCATGTTCCCAGAGCAGATCTGCAGGACTGGATGTTCAGCAGTCCTAGGCCTCCAACCCCTCCCTGCTCCATTTATCTTCCTCCCTCTGATAAGCTGGGGTTGGGGAAGGGCTTGTGTCCCTCCAGATCACGGCTTTGGTACTTTACCCTTTTCCTTGAGTTCTTCTGTTTTCCCCACGTATAGGCAGTCTGCTGCAGCCTTCCTTCCTATTGCTCTTTCAGGATTAGATGTATTTGCTATATTTTCATATTATATGTGGTTTTGAGAGGAAGTTTCTATCTCACCTCTCACGCTGCCATACTTAAGCCTCTTTTTCACTTGTGCAATTTTTTTAAAGACGTTTCTAGAAATATATGTATCTTTCCAAAACAAAAATGACACAAGACAGTTTTTTGTGTGAGAATCATTCAATAAACAGAATTTTTAAAAAACAATTTGAGACTTCTGGGAAGATGGCGGTGTGAGCAGGGCGGCAGAAATCTCCTCCCAACACTATATTTATCTACGAAAACACAGAAAATACATCTATTCCTAAAAGAGAGACGAGATTTCACAGGAAAGCGCACAGCGTGCAGCTACACCCGAGAGGACTCGGCACCCCAAGAGGCGGGTAAGATACGGAGCCGCGACCCAGCGGGACACGAGACCTCCTCCACCCCAGCGCACCGGCAGGAGGAGAGGATTCAGAGCCGGGAGTGAGTGGAAGTACACCCCGCGAAGTAGCCAGCCCCGGGGACCTGCGCGGGGAGCGCTGACCCACATCGCGCAGTGCAGTGGAGATTGGAGAGACAGAGGGGCAGGATCTGAGCGGGGAACGTGCCAGGGTGCTTGCAGCTGGCTCCCGGGAAGGAAGAAAAAGGTGCGCACTTTCTTCAGCGGTCTTAAAGAGACAGAAGTGCAGCAGAGGAGCCGGATTGCCCCAGCTCAGCCCAGCAGGCTGGGAGTCCTGGGGAGTTTCCAACGCCTTAGCTGGCGACTGAGGAAGCGTAGCCATACTTAACACTTCTCACTGAGATCAACAGCCTCCTACTCGTTCCCACCCCTGCCAGAGCGATAAAGGGCCCGGCGGAGCGGCACAGTCACAGCTGTGGAATAGTGGGGCAATAGCGCCACCTAGAGCATTCCCACAGAATCTACGTACGGTGGGCATTTGTTTTTTGTTTTGTTTGTTTTGTTTTTTGTTTTGCTTTTGTTTTTTCTTTTCTTCCTTTTTTTCCTTTTTCTTTCTTTCTTTTTTTCTTTTTTTATCTTTTTCTCACTTTTTTTTCTTCTCTTTTTAAAGTCTTAAAGAGCCCAGCTGACATATGTGGCAACAATCAGTGACCAAATTATACAGCCATGAAAAGACAGAGGAATATGGTTCAGACCAAAATCAACCAGACAACCCCAGAGAGGGAGTCTGAAGGTATGGAAATGCACAGCCTCCCTGAAAAAGAATTCAGAATAAAAGTCATAACCATGCTGATGGACCTACAGAGAAATGTGCAAGAGCTGAGGGAGGAAGTGAAGGAACTGAGGAAAGACAATACAGAAATCAGACAAGCGATCGACGGGCTTAACAGCAGAATGGATGAGATGCGAGAGACTGTTAATGGAATAGAAAACAGAGAACAGGAGTACAGAGCAGCTGAGGCAGAGAGAGATAAAAGGATTTCTAGGAATGAAAGAATATTAAGAGAACTGTGTGACCAATCCAAACGGAACAATATTCGCATTATAGGAGTACCAGAGGAAGAAGAGAGAGAAAAAGGGATAGAAAGTGTCTTTGAAGAAATAATTGCTGAAAACTTTCCCTCGCTGGGGAAGGAAATAGTCTCGCAGTCCACCGAAGCCCACAGATCTCCCAACACAAGGGACCCAAGGAAGACAACACCAAGACACATAATAATTAAGATGGCAAAGATCAAAGATAAAGACAGGGTATTAAAGGCAGCTAGAGAGAGAAAAAGATCACCTACAAAGGAAAACCCATCAGACTATCATCAGACTTCTCAACAGAAACCTTACAGGCCAGAAGAGAATGGCATGATATATTTAACGTTATGAAACAGAAGGGCCTCGAACCAAGAATATTGTATCCAGCACGATTATCATTTAAATATGATGGAGATATTAAACAATTTCCAGATAAACGAAAGTTGAGAGAGTTTGCCTCTCATAAACCACCACTACAGTATATCTTAAATGGACTGCTCTAGAGGAAGCACACCTAAGGTTAAAAAGATGTCACCAGAGAAAATAAAATCATAGCAAAGAAAGCAGACCACCCAAATACAAACTAAAGGCAAAGAATAAAACACCGATTATAGAAAGAATGGAGGAGGAGGAATAAGAAGGGAGAGAAAGAAAGAAACATCAGACTGTGTTTACAATAACATAACAAGAAAGTTAAGTTAGATTGTTAGATAGTAAAGAAGCAACCCTTGAACCCTTGGTAACCACGAATCTAAAGCCAGCAATGGCAATAAGTACATACCTATCAATAATCACCCTAAATGTAAATGGACTCAATGCACCAATCAAAAGACACAGAGTAAGAGAATGGATAAAAAAGCAAGACTCATCTATATGCTGCCTACAAGAAACTCACCTCAAATCCAAAGATATACACAGACTAAAAGTGAAGGGATGGAAAAAGATATTTCATGCAAACAACAAAGAGAAAAAAGCAGGTGTTGCAGTACTTGTATCAGACAAAATAGACTTCAAAACGAAGAAAGTAGCAAAAGATAAAGAAACATTACATAATGATAAAGGCGTCAGTCCAACAAGAAGATATAACCATTATAAATATATATGCACCCAACACAGGAGTGCCAGCATATGTGAGACAAATACTAACAGAATTAAAGAAGGAAATAGACAGCAATGCATTCATCTTAGGAGACTTCAACACACCACTCACTCCAGAGGACAGATCAACCAGACAGAAAATAAGTAAAGACACAGAGACACTGAACAACACACTAGAACAGATGGACCTAACAGACATCTACAGAACTCTACACCCAAAAGCAACAGGATACACATTCTTCTCAAGTGCACATGGAACATTTTCCAGAATAGACCACATACTAGGCCACAAAAAGAACCTCAGTAATTTCAAAAATATTGAAATCCTACCAACCAACTTCTCAGATCACAAAGGTATAAAACTAGAAATAAATTTTAGAAAGAAATCAAAAAGGCTCACAAATACATGGAGACTTAACAACACTCTCCTAATTAATCAATGGGTTAATGACCAAATCAAAACAGAAATCAAAGAATATATGGAGACTAATGACAACAACAACACAAAGCCACAACCTCTGTGGGACGCAGCAAAGGCAGTTCTAAGAGGAAAGTATATTGCAATCTAGGCCTATTTAAAGAAGGAAGAACATTCCCAAATGAATAGTCTAAAGACACAATTACTGAAATTAGAAAAAGAAGAACAAATGAGGCCCAAAGTCACCAGAAGGAGGGACATAATAACGATTAGAGGAAGAAATAAATAAAATTGAGAAGAGTAAAACAATAGAAAAAAACAATAAAACCAAGAGCTGGTTCTTTGAAAAAATAAACAAAATAGATAAACCCCTAGCCAGACTCATTAAGAGAAAAAGAGAATCTACATACATAAACACAATCAGAAATGAGAAAGGAAAAATCACGACGGACCCCACAGAAATACAAAGAATCATAAGAGAATATTATGAGAATCTATATGCTAACAAGCTGGAAAACATAGAAGAAATGGACAACTTCTTAGAAAATACAACCTTCCAAGACTGACCAAGCAAGAAACAGAAAAACTAAACAGACCAATCACCAGTGACGAAATCGAATTGGTAATCAAAAAACTACCCAAGAACAAAACCCCTGGGCCTGATGGATTCACCTCTGAATTCTACCAGACATATAGAGAAGAAATAACACCGATTCTCCTTAAAGTTTTCCAAAAAATAGAAGAGGAGGGAATACTTCCAAACTCATTCTATGAAGCCAGCATCACTCTAATACCAAAACCGGGCAAAGACCTCACCAAAAAAGAAAATTACAGACCAATATCCCTGATGAACGTAGATGCAAAAATACTCAACAAAATATTAGCAAACCGAATTCAAAAATACATCAAGAGGATCATACACCATGATCAAGTGGGATTCATCCCAGGGATGCAAGGATGGTACAACATTCAAAATCCATCAACATCATCCACCACATCAACAAAAAGAAGAACAAAAACCACATGATCATCTCCATAGATGCTGAAAAAGCATTTGACAAAATTCAGCATCCATTCCTGATTAAAACTCTCAACAAAATGGGTATAGAGGCAAGTACCTCAACATCATAAAGGCTATATATGACAAACCCACAGCTAACATCATACTTAACAGCGAGACGCTGAAAGCTTTTCATCTAAGATCGGAACAAGACAAGGATGCCCACTCTCTCCACTGTTATTCAACATAGTACTGGAGGTCCTAGCCACAGCAATCAGACAAAACAAAGACATACAAGGCATACAGATTGGTAAAGAAGAAGTCAAATTGTCACTATTTGCAGATGACATGATACTCTACATAAAAAACCCTAAAGATTCCATTCCAAAACTACTTGAACTAATATCTGAATTCAGCAACGTTGCAGGATACAAAATTAACACACAGAAATCTGTTGCTTTCCTATACACTAATGATGAACTAACAGAAAGAGAAATCAGAAAAACAATTCCATTCACAATTGCATCAAAAGAATAAAATACCTAGGAATAAACCTAACGAAGGAAGTGAAAGACCTGTACTCTGAAAAACTACAAGACACTCCTAAGAGAAATTAAAGAGGACACTAACAAATGGAAATGCATCCCATGCTCTTGGCTAGGAAGAATTAATATTGTCAAAATGGCTATACTACCTAAAGCAATCTACAGATTCAACGCAATCCCTATCAAACTACCAACAGCTTTCTTCAATGAACTGGAACAAATAATTATAAAATTCATATGGAACCACAAAAGACCCCGAATAGCCAAAGCAATCCTGAGAGGAGGAATAAAACAGGGGGAATTACACTCCCTGACTTCAAGCTCTACTACAAAGCCACAGTAATCAAGACAATTTGGTATTGGCACAAAACAGACCCACAGACCAGTGGAACAGAATAGAAAACCCAAACATTAACCCAAACATATACAGTCAATTAATATTTGATAAAAAGTGCCTTGGATATACAATGGGGAGATGACAGCCTCTTCAGCAGCTGGTGTTGGAAAAACTGGACAGCTACATGTAAGAGAATGAAACTGGACTACTGTCTAGCCCCATACACAAAGGTAAACTCAAGGTGGATCAAAGACTTGAATGTAAGTCATGAAACCATAAAACTCTTAGAAAAAAACATGGGCAAAAATCTCCTGGACATAAACATGAGCAACTTCTTCATGAACATATCTCCCCGGGCAAGGGAAACAAAAGCAAAAATGAACAAGTGGACTATATCAAGCTGCAAAGCTTCTGTACAGCAAAGGACACCATCAGTAGAACAAAAAGACATCCTACAGTATGGGAGAATATATTCATAAAAAACGTATCTGATAAAGGTTGACATCCAAAATATATAAAGAATTCATGCACCTTAACAAACAGAAAGCAAATAATCCAATTAAGAAATGGGCAGAGGACATGAATAGACACTTCTCTAAAGAAGAAATTCAGATGGCCAACAGGCACATGAAAAGATGCTCCACATCACTAATCATCAGAGAAATGCCAATTAAAACCACAGTGAGATATCACCTCACACTAGTGAGGATGGCCAACATCCAAAACACAAACAACAACAAATGTTGGCGAGGATGTGGAGAAAAGGGGAACCCTCCTACACTGCTGGTGGGAATGCAAATTAGTTCAACCATTGTGGAAAGCAGTATGGAGGTTCCTCAAAAAACTCAAAATAGAAATACCATTTGACCCAGGAATTCCACTCCTAGGAATTAACCCTAAGAATGCAGCAGCCCAATTTGAAAAAGACAGATGCACCCCTATGTTTATCACAGCACTATTTACAATAGCCAAGAAATGGAAGTAACCTAAGTGTCCATCAGTAGATGAATGGATAAAGAAGATGTGGTACATATACACAATGGAATATTATTCAGCCACAAGAAGAAAACAAATCCTACCATTTGCAACATGGATGGAGCTAGAGGGTATTATGCTCAGTGAAATAAGCCAAGCTGAAAAAGACAAGTATCAAATGATTTCACTCATATGTGGAGTATAAGAACAAAGAAAAAAACTGAAGGAACAAAACAGCAGCAGACTCACAGAACCCAAGAACGGACTAATAGTTACCAAAGGGAAAGGGACTGGGGAAAATGGGCGGGAAGGAGGGATAAGAGGGAAAAAGGGGCATTACGATTAGCAGATGTAATGTTGGGGCGGCACGGGGAGGGCAGTACAACTCAGAGAAGACAAGTAGTGATTCTATAGCATCTCACTACGCTGATGGACAGTGACTGTAATGGGGTTGGTGGGGGGTAGTTTAATAATCGTAATATTGCACATGTAATTGTAAATTAATGATAATAAAATAAATTATATTAAAAAAACAATTTGAACATAGGTTCATAATCAGTATTTTATTCAATGTCTAGAACCAGCTTTTAGACTCTCAAAAGGCAATGACAATATCTTACTTATCCTCAATGCCTAGCACACAGCTTGTTTCTTAACAAGTGATTAAGGAATATATAATGGTTGAAAATAGAAGAATATAAAGTTTTTTGACAAACTGATGGCTTAGATTCAACCTCATTTCAGGTATACTACAGAAAAATGTTTTTGCCAACATGAGTTTCTATAACCAGAGTATACTGATTCACATATAAGATGGCTGTGGCCTATCTTCACCTTTTGCTTAAAGTATTTGGATATATAGACTATGAGCAGTAAAGGAAAAGCAGAGACAGACCCACTGCATATGAAAGTTCATTAAAAGATAATGGAAGTATCTCAAATCAATGTGAAAAAGATCTACTTTTTAATAAGTGTTAGGATAGCTGTTATTAAAAAAAAAAAGATAAAACTGGAGCCATCCATTACACCATGCCCCAGGAAAATTCAGAAAGGATAAAAAATGTAAAAGTAAAAACTAAAACCACAAAAGTATGAAAAGAAAACATGGATGTATTCTCCTATCACCTGCTGAGTATGGAAAAAAACTTTCGTATGATTCAAAACTCCTAAGAATCAAAAAGGGGAAAGAATGATGAATTTTATTTGCATAAAATAAAAACTTTTGCATGCCTCCCTCCCATCTCCCCACCCCACAAAAAGATATAAGCATAGTAAAAGGCAAAGTGAAAAAAATATTTCCAATTAATGGCAAGAAAGATTGTGAGAGATTTTGAATGAATGTGAACGATTTCTAAATATCCCGTCTAGCACACCCTTCTAGATTATCTGTGCCTTTCACTGTCTTTTAAGCTTTTTTACAACTCTGTAAATCATAGATAACCAATAGTAATGCAAGGTATTCTTGTCCATAGAAATATAAAATATTTTGTCACATAGAATGAAATTACTGTCCTGCATATAGTGACCAGTTATGTGTCTATAAATTTATTTCACCATTCCCAAATGCCTATATTGTTTTTCTCCACTGCCTTTGAAATAACTAACATTTTAATGGTTCTTCATTAGTTAATAAGTTAAATAAAATCTTTGTCATGAATGAATTTAAATAAATAAATAAATAAAATACCTGGGTGAAACTATCCAGACATGTAAAAAAGGAATTTAATTCTAGCATTTTTTTCAGTAGTTTGTTAAAGCATAACATAATCATTAAAGGATAATGAAATAAAGTTTTTGTATTTTACCATTGTTTTCTGCAACAGCTCCTAATGTATATAAGGCTGCTTCTTTCACTATGCTATGTTTGCTTGACTTTGCAAGATTTTTTACAAACATCAAACCACCAATTTCCCAAAAATAAACACCTGCAGTACCTGTAGAGTGTACAAACAAAAGAAAATATAAATGATATTAAGCTTATTCTTTTAAGGATAAAATATATCACATGAACATAATAACAACATGCAGAGTAACTGAATGGAAAAGAAAGAACTATGCATACTGCATATATCATGATACTAAAGAATTAGAATCACAGATAAAAATTCATTATCATATCTTACTGTTTTGTTCACAAATTGAATGAATAGTGACCAAAGCTTCCTTTTGTGAAGAAGGGTGGTCCATTTGATACTTCAAACACTCCAATAATAAATTCAGGTCAGTCTTCATTTCTAAATAACAAAATTTTCATTATTTTAAATTAAACATTTCCTTTCAAGAACTAGCCTTTTAAATTTTACTTTCTAAATTAAAAATATTTGCAATGTTTTCTTTCAAAATAATAGGTATGCATTACTTTCATAATCTAACAAAAATATATGTAAAAGAAATGTTTTTATGAACTTGAAATGAGTTTCTTGTAATTATCTGATTTCCTCTTGCATGAAATATAGGAATATAAAATCCAAATAATTTCCTCTTTAAGTAAATCTATACTTGTTTAAAGATCTGTAATTTAGAAGTGAACTGAATAAAAATGAAAATATAACATATTAGAATTTGTGGAATGTTACTAAAGTAGTATTTAGGAGGAAATTTATAACATTAAATGCCTATATTATAAAAAGAGGTTTCAAATTACTGACCACAGCTTCCACCTTAATAAACTAGAAAAAGTAAATTAAACCAAAAGTAAGTAGAAGGAAGGAACTTATAAAGATCAAAGATGAAATCAATGAGATAGAAAACAGAAAAAAAACACAGCCAGTTCTTTGAGAAGATCAATAAAACTGATGAACCTCCAGACAAAGTGATCAGGAAAAAATGGAGCAAAGTCACAAATTACCAATATCAAAATGAGAGATGGCATCACCACAGATTCTACAGATATTCAAAAAATAATGGTTATATACAACTTCATACCTCTAGATTCAATGACTTAGATGGAATGGACAAACTGCTTGAGAGATACAAATTACCATAATTCACCCAGGAAGAAACAAATAGCCTAAGTAGACCTGCACCTATGAAAGAAACTTAAATTCTAGTTTAAAGCCTTTATATAAAGAAAACTCCAGTCTCAGATGGCTTCATTTGTGAATTCTTCTAAACATTTAAGGAAGAAATATTGTCACTTGTGCAGAAACTTTTCCAAGTTTGGAGAGAAGGAATACTTCTAATTTATCCTTTGAAGTCGGCATTACTCTTATACCAAAACCAAAGTCACTGGGAAAAAATAGAAAACTATAGGCCAATGTCCTTTATGAATTTACATGCAAAAAGTCTAAACAATTTTAACAAATTGAATCCAAAAATATGTTAAAATAACAATATACATGACCAAATGGGTTTATCCAAGGAATGCAGGGTTGGTTTAAGATTCAAAACTGTGTGTGTGTGTGTGTGTGTGTATGTATGTTGTATGTAATAAGCTAAAACAGAAAACTATATAGTTGTCTCAATAGATGCAAAAAAAAGCATTTGTCAAAATCTAACATTCAATTCTGATTTTCAAAAAAATTCAGCAAACTTGGAATAGAAAAGATCATCCTCAACCTGACAAAATATATCTACAAAGAAAACCTACAGTAAACATAACACTTAGTGATAAAGATTAAACTCGTCTCCCTAAAATCAGGAACAAGACCAAGATGTTTAATATTGTACTGGAGAATCTAGCCAGTGCTATTAGGTAAGAAAAAATAATTATAAGGCATTCAAATTTCTGGGAAGGAAGAAGTAAAAATATCTGCATTTTCATGCTGCATGATCTATGTAGATAATCACATGGACTCTATGAAAGTTACAGGAACCAATGAGTCTAGTAAGGTTTAGCATATCAATTTAACATATAGAATTCAATAATATTTTTATATGCCAACAATAAATAATTTGAAATTGAAATTTAAAAACAATGTAATCACAATAGCATCAAAAATATGAAATGCTTGGGGATAAATCTGATAAGATCTGAATGACACATACACTAAAAACTAAAAAATTCTGCTGAAAGATATTAAAGAACATTGAAATAAAGGTAGTGATACACCTTGTTCAGGGATCAAAGACAAAATATGGTTAAGATGTCAATTCTTCAAACTGATCTACAGACTCAACACAATCACAACAGGTTCTGTAATAATTGACAAGCTGATTCCAAAACACATGTGAAAACATGAAGGATGTAGAATAGCCAAACAATTCTGAAAAGGATGAATAAGCTGGAAGACTAACACTGTCTGATGTCAAAACTTACTATAAAGGTACAGTAATCAAAAGAGTGCAGAATTGGCATCAACTTAGACAAATAGATAAATGAAATAACGTCAAAAAACAAACCCATATAAACATGAATAGCTGATTTTTTACAAAGGCACAATGGTAAGTCAGAGGAGAAAGGATAGCCTTTTTAACAAATGGTGCTGGAAAAATGGGATATCCATATTCAAAAAACATAATAAAACAAAACTTGAATTCACACCATATGCCAAAACTGACTAAAAGTGCATTGTAGACTTCTGGGAAGATGGCTGCGTGAGTAGGGCGGTGGAAATCCCCTCCCAAAACCATATGTATTTATGAAAATACAACAAATACAAATACTCCTAAAAGAGACCAGAAGATACAATATAACAGCCAGGCAAGAGCTGCACCTGCAGGGACTCAGCACTTCACGAAGCAGGTCGGATATGGTACCACAACCCGGCAGGACCTGAGCGCTCCCACAACCCAGCGCAACGGCAGGAGAAAAGGATTCGGAGCAGGGAGGGAGTGGAGACACGGGCCCGCCAAATAACCAGCCCTGGTGATCTGTGCCGGGAGCGCTGACGCACATCACGTGGTGTATCGAAGATTGGAGAGACAGAGGGGCAGGATTTGACAGGGACAGTGCAGCTGGGTCCTCACAGCCGGCTCCCCGGGAAAAAAAGAAAAGCATGCACTTTCTAAAAAGTCTTAAAGAGACAAGGGCCCAACAGTGGAACAAAATTGCCCCAGCACACTAAGCCCAGCAGGCAGGGAGTCCTGGCGAATTTCGGACCACTAGGCCAGCAGCCGAACAAAGGAGCCACGCCAAGGGCTCCCACAGAAATCAGCAGCCTCCCGTTCATTCCCCCGCGTGGCCGGCGCCACAAATGGTCCAGCAGAATGGAACAGTGGAGCACCAGCGCCACCTACAGCAACCTCACAGAATCTACTCCCAGCGGGCATTTTTTTCTTTTTTTTTCCATCTTTTTTTTCTTTTTTCTTTTCCTTCCTCTTTTTTCTTTTTAAAAGTCTTAAAGAGCCCAGCTGACACACGTGGCACCTACCAGCGACCACTTCTATCGCCATGAAAAGACAGAGGAATATGGTACAAACAAAGCTTAGCCAGACAACCCCAGAGAGGGAGCCTGATGGGATGGACATGCACAATTTTACTGAAAAAGAATTCAAAATAAAAGTCATAACCATACTGGTGAATCCACAGAGAAATATGCAAGAGCTGAGGGAGGAAGTGAGGGAAGTGAGGAAAGACAATGCAGACATGAGATAAGCAATAGATGGGCTTAGCAGCAGACTGGACGAGATGCAAGATACTGTTAATGGAATAGAAATCAGAGAACAGGAATACAGAGAAGCTGAGGCAGAGAGAGATAAAAGGATCTCTAGGAATGAAAGAATATTAAGAGAACTGTGTGACCAATTCAAACGCCAACAATATTCGCATTATACGAGTACCAGAAGAAGAGAGAGAAAAAGGGATAGAAAGTGACTTTGAAGAAATAATTGCTGAAAACTTTCCCACGCTGGGGAAAGAAATAGTTTCTCAGACCATGGAAGCCAACAGATCTCCCAACACAAGGGACCCAAGTAAGACAACACCAAGACACATAATAATTAAAATGGCAAAGATCAAAGATGAGGACAGAGTATTAAAGGCAACTAGAGAGAGAAAAAAGATCACCTACAAAGGAAAACCTATCAGACTACCATCAGACTTCTCAACAGAAACCTTACAGGCCAGAAGAGAATGGCATGATATATTTAACATAATGAAACAGAAGGGCCTCGAACAAAGAATATTGTCTCCAGCCGATTATCATTTAAATATCATGGAGGGATTAAACAATTTCCAGATAAGCGAAAGCAGAGGGAATTTGCCTCTCATAAACCACCTCTACACGATATTTTAAAGGGATTGCTCAAGACGAAGCACTACTAAGGCTAAAAAGATGTCACCAGAGAAAACAAAATCATAGCAAAGAAAGCAGACTATCCAAATACTAACTACAGGCAAAGAATAAAACACCCAGTATATAAAGAACGGAGGAGGAAGAATAAGAAGGAAGAGAAATAAACACTCATCAGACTGGAGGAGGAAGAATAAGAAGGAAGAGAAATAAACAATCATCAGACTGTGTTTACAATAACTTAACAAGAAAGTTAAGATAGACTGTTAGATAGTAAAGAAGCTACCCTTGAACCTTTGGTAAGCACGAATCTAAAGCCAGCAATGGCAATTAGTACATATCTATCAATAATCACCCTAAATGTAAATGGACTCAATGCACCAATCAAAAGACACAGACTAACAGAATGGATAAAAAACCAAGACCCATCTATATGCTGATTACAAGAGACTCACTTCAAACCGAAAGATATACACAGACTAAAGGTAAAGGGATGGAAAAAGATTTTTCATGCAAACAACAAGGAGAAAAAAGCAGGTGTTGCAGTACTTGTATCAGACAAAACAGACTTCAAAACGAAGAAAGTACCAAGAGATAAAAGAGGATATTACACAATGATAAAGGGGTCAGTCCAACAAGAGGATAAAACCATTTTAAATATATACGCACCCAACACAGAAGCGCCGACATATGTGACACAAATACTAACAGAATTAAAGGAGGAAATAGAAACCAATGCATTCATTTTAGGAGACTTCAACACACCACTCACTCCAAAGGACAGATCAACCAGACAGAAAATAAGTAAAGACACAGAGGCACTGAACAACACACTAGAACAGATGGACCTGAAAGACATCTACAGAACTCTGCACCCAGAAGCAACAGGATACACATTCTTCTCAAGTGCACATGGAACATATTCAAGAATAGACCACATACTATGCTACAAAAAAAACCTCAGTAAACTCAAAAATATTGAAATTTTACCAAGAAACTTCTCAGATCACCAAGGTATAAAACTAGAAATAAATTTTAGAAAGAAACCAAAAAGGCTCAAAAATACACAGAGACTTAACATAATTCTCCTAATTAATCAATGGGTCAACGACCAAATTAAAACAGAGATCAAAGAATATATGGAGACTAATGAAAACAATAACACAAAGCCACAATTTCTGTGGAACACAGCAAAGGCAGTTCTCAGAGGAAAGTATATTGCTGTCTAAGCCTATTTAAAGAAGGAAGAACAATCCCAAATGAATAGTCTAAAGACACAATCACTGAAATTGGAAAAAGAAGAACAAATGGGGCCCAAAGGCACCAGAAGGACAGACATAATAAAGATCAGAGAATAAATAAAATTGAGAAGAATAAAAGAATAGAAAAATCAATGAAACCAAGAGCTGGTTCTTTGAAAAAATAAAGTAGATAAACCCCTAGCCAGACTCATTAAGAGGAAAAGAGAATCTACACACATAAACAGAATCACAAATGAGAAAGGAAAAATAACGACAGACCCCACAGAAATACAAAGAATTATAAGAGAATACTATAAGAATCTAAATGCTAACAAGGTGCAAAATATAAAAGAAATGGACAACGTCTTAGAAAAATACAACCTTCCAAGACTGACCAAGCAAGAAACAGAAAAACTAAACAGACCAATCACCAGCAACAAAATTGAATCGGTAGTCAAAAAACTACCTAGGAACAAAACACCCCGGCCAGATGGATTCACCTCTGAATTCTACAAGACATATAGAGAAGAAATAATGCCTGTTCTCCTTAAAGTTTTCCAAAAAATAGAAGAGGAGGGAATACTTCCAAACTCATTCTATGAAGCCAGCATCACTCTAATACCAAAACCGGGCAAAGACCTCACCAAAAAAGAAAACTACAGACCAATATCCCTGATGAACGTAGATGCAGAAATACTCAACAAAATATTAGCAAACAGAATTCAAAAATACATCAAGAGGATCAAACACCATGATCAAGTGGGATTCATCCCAGGGATGCAAGGATCGTACAACATTCGAAAATCCATCAGCATCATCCACCACATCAACAAAAAGAACAAAAACCACATGATCATCTCCATAGATGCTGAAAAAGCATTTGAGAAAATCCAACATCCGTTCATGATTAAAACTCTCAACAAAATGGGTATAATGGGCAAGTACCTCAATATCGTAAAGGCCAAATATGACAAACCCACAGCTAACATCATACTTAACAGTGAGAAGCTGAAAGCTTTTCATCTAAGATTGGGAACAAGACAGGGATGCCCACTCTCTCCACTGTTATTCAACATAGTACTGGAGGTCCTAGCCACGGGAATCAGACAAAACAAAGAAATAAAAGGCATCCAGATTGATCAAGAAGAAGTCAAATTGTCACTATTTGCAGATGACACGATATTGTACATAAAAAACCCTAAAGACTCCACTCCAAAGCTATTAGAGCTAATATCTGAATTCAGGAAAGTTGCAGGACACAAAATTAGCACACAGAAACCTGTTCCTTTCCTATACACTAACGATGAGCTAAAAGAAAGAGAAATCAGGGAAACAATTCCATTCACAAAATTGCATCAAAAAGAATAAAATAACTAGGAATAAACGTAATGAAGGAAGGGAAAGACCTATACCCTGAAAACTACAAGACACTCCTAAGAGAAATTAAAGAGGACACTAACAAATGGAAATGCATCCCATGCTCTTGGCTAGGAAGAATAAATATTGTCAAAATGGCTACTACCTCAAGCAATCTACAGATTCAACGCAATCCCTATCAAACTACCAACAGCTTTCTTCAATGAACTGGAACAAATAATTATAAAATTCATATGGAACCACAAAAGACCCCGAATAGCCAAAGCAATCCTGAGAAGGAGGAATAAAACAGGGGGAATTATGCTCCCTGACTTCAAGCTCCTCTACAAAGCCACAGTAATCAAGACAATTTGGTATTGGCACAAAAACAGACCCACAGTCCAGTGGAACAGAACAGAAAATCCAAACGTTAACCCGAACATATACAGTCAATTAATATATGATAAAGGAGCCTTGGATATACAATGGGGAGATGACAGCCTCTTCAGCAGCTGGTGTTGGAAAAACTGGACAGCTACATGTGAGAGAATGAAACTGGACTACTGTCTAATCCCATACACAAAAGTAAACTCAAAATGGATCAAAGACCTGAATGTAAGTCATGAAACCATAAAAGTCTTAGAAAAGTACATAGGCAAAAATCTGTTGGACATAAAAATGAGCGACTTCCTCATGAACATATCTCCCCGGGCACGGGAAACAAAAGCAAAAATGAACAAATGGGACTATGTCAAGCTGAAAATCTTCTGTACAGCAAGGGACATCATCAGTAGAACAAAAAGACATCCCACAGTATGGGAGAATATATTTATAAATGACATA
This sequence comes from Smutsia gigantea, assembly GCA_032199065.1. Classification (NCBI taxonomy): domain Eukaryota; kingdom Metazoa; phylum Chordata; class Mammalia; order Pholidota; family Manidae; genus Smutsia; species Smutsia gigantea. Next base: position 659,529 of record JAVSCE010011822.1, read on the forward strand.
TCCAATAAAGGGTTGACATCCAAAATATATAAACAACACATGCACCTCAACAAAGAAAAAGCAAATAAGCCAATTAAGAAATGGGCAGAGGACATGAATAGACACTTCTCCAAAGAAGAAATTCAGATGGCCAACAGGCACATGAAAAGATGCTCCACATCGCTAATCATCAGAGAAAAGCAAATTAAAACCACAATGAGATATCAGCTCACGCCAGTGAGGATGGCCAACATCCAAAACACAAACAACAACAAATGTTGGCAAGGATGTGGAGAAAAGGGAACCCTCCTACATTGTTGGTGGGAATGCAAATTAATTCAACCATTGTGGAAAGCAATATAGGGGTTCCTGAAAAAACTCAAAATAGAAATACCATTTGACCCAGGAATCCCACTCCTAGGAATTTACCCTAAGAATGCAGCAGCCCAGTTTGAAAAGACATATGCACCCCTATGTTTATCACAGCACTATGTCCAATAGCCAAGAAAGCGAAGCAACCTAAGTGTCCATCAGTAGATGAATGGATAAAGAAGATGTGGTACATATACACAATGGAATATTATTCAGCCATAAGAAGAAAACATCCTGCCATTTGCAACAACATGGATGGAGCTAGAGGGTATTATGCTCAGTGAAATAAGCCAAGCCAAAAAAGACAAGTACCAAATGATTTCACTCATTTGTGGAGTATAAGAACAAAGAAAAAACTGAAGGAACAAAACAGCAGCAGACTCACAGAACCCAAGAATGGACTAACAGTTAGCAAAGGGAAAGGGACTAGGCAGGTTGGGTGGGGAGGGAGGAATAAGGGGGAAAAAGGGGCATTACGATTAGCACACATAATGTAGGTGGGGGAAACGGGGAAGGCAGTATAGCACAGAGAAGACAAGTAGTTGACTCTATAGCATCTTACTACACTGATGGACAGTGACTGTAATGGGGTATGTGGTGGGGCCTTGATAATGGGGGTAATCTAGTAACCACAATGTTACTCATGTAAGTGTATGTTAATGATACCAAAAGAAAAAAAAAGATAACATGGTAGAAAATCTATGTAACCTTGACTTAGGTGAATATTTAGACACAACACTAATAGCACAATCTGTAGGCAAATAATGAATAAATTGGACTTCATCAAAATTTAAAACTTCACTCTATTAATGGTGTTTTTGGAAGTGTGGAAAACCCACAGAAAAAAACTTTGCAAAGCATATATCTAATAAAGAACATACATCCAGAAAATGCATAGGCTTTTAAACTCAACAGTAAGGAACAAACCAATAAAATGGGCAAAAGATTTGAACAGACACTTCAACATAAAAGACACAGATACAAATAAGCAAAAGAACAGCTGCTCAACATCACTAATCATTAGGGAAATGCTAATTAAAACCATAAGGAGATATTATTACATGCCTAGTAGAATGACTAACATTTAAAGGACTGACCATAACATATTTTGGCAAGGATATAAAGGAGTTGGAACTCTCATATACTGCTGGTGGATACATAAAATGATATAACCAATTTGAAAGTTTAGCAATTTCCTAAATTTAAACTGTCACACATACACCTACCATTTGATCCAGCAATTCCACTCCTAAATTTTTACCCAAAATAGAAGAAGACATATGTCCACTTAAAGACTTGTATACAAATGTTCATGGTAGCACTATATGCAATAGCCAACAACTGTAAACAACTGAAATGTTCATCAACAGGTGAATGGACAAATAAATTGTTGTATAACCATATAATGGAATACTACTCAGCACTAAAAAAGAACCAACTATTGATAGATAAAACATGGATGGATTTCAAAATAATTATACTGAGTGATATACACAAAAAGGCATATGTACTTTTGAAACCATGTATTGAAAAAAATGCCAACTAGTCTCTAAAAACAGAAGGCAGATCAGTGCTTAGGGAAAGAGAGTTTGGGAAGGAAGGTATAGCAAAGGAGTATGAGAGTATGTTCACTATTCTGAGTATGCTGATGCTTGTACAGGTGTATACATATTTCAAAACTTATCAAAATATAAGCTTTAAATATTTATTTGCAAGTAAAAAGGAAACAACAGACAATCATTTTCCTATGAAGTTCTTTATAGTCTTCAAACAGTTTCTTCTCTTGGCTTCAAGGGATTTAAATAAAACTGTATATAGACTTTGGTATCATGTTTGAATTAATATTTAACGTTCTTAAAGATAGAGGTTGAAGGGAGGACAAAAATACAGAGGAATTCACTAAAAGAAACTTAGATCTATTGTCAATCAATAATTAGTCTTAGTCAAAGAAGAAATTCAACTGGAAATTTGGTTTAATGAAATAATTTATGACTCAATTTTTAAGTGAAAAACCAAAGTACAAAAGTTATTACTAAGTTGTCTTTGGAGTAACAGCAAACATTCATTGATCATGCCCTACATTAAAGAAACTGTAAGAACAAAAGTAATGGATCAAAGACCTGAATATAAATCGTAAAACCATTAACCTCTTAGAAGAAAACATAGGCAAAAATCTCTTGAATGTAAACATGAGCAACTTTTTCCTGAAGGTGTCTCCTCAGGCAAGGCTAACAAAGGCAAAAAAGAACAAATGGGACTACATCAAACTAAAAAGCTTCTGTACAGCAAAGGACCCCATGAGGAGAACAAAAAGGCATCCTACAGTATGGGAGAATATATTTGGAAACAACATATCCGACAAGGGGTTAACATCCAAAATATATAAAGAATTCACATGCCTCAACACAGAAAAAGCAAATAACCCAATTAAAAATTGGGTGGAGGATATGAACAGACAATTCTCCAATGAAGAAATTCAGATGGCCAACATGCATATGTAAAGATGCTCCACATTGCTAATTATCAGGGAAATGCACATTAAAACCATAATGAGATATCACCTCACACCAGTTAGGATGGCTATCATCCAAAAGACAAGCAACAACAAATGCTGGCAAGGATGCAGAGAAATGGGGACCCTAGTACACTGCTGGTGGGAATGTAAACTAGTTCAACCATTGTGGAAAGCAATATGGCGGTTTCTCAAAAAACTAAAAACAGAAATATCATTTGACCTGCGAATTCCACTCCTAGGAATTTATCCAAAGAAAGTAGCTTCTCAGGTTCAAAAAGACATATGTACCTCATATGCACTATTTACAATAGCCAAGAAAGGGAAGCAACCTAAGTGTCCATCAGTAGACGAATGGAAAAAGAAGAGGTGGTACATATACACAATGGAATACTATTCAGCCATTAAAAAGAAACAAATACTACCATTTGCAACAACATGGACAGAGATAGAGGGTATTATGCTCAGTGAAATAAGTCAGGCAGAGAAAGACAAATACCAAATGGTTTCCCTCATTTGTGGATTATAACAACAAAGCAAAACTGAAAGAACAAAATAGCAGCAGACTCACAAACTCCAAGAAGGGACCAGCGATTACCAAAGGGGAGGGGTGGGGAAGGGTAGGTGGGGAGGGAGGGAGAAGGGGACTGAGGGGTATTGAGGGGTATTATGATTAGTGCACATGGTGTGTAGGGGGTCACAGGGAAGACAGTTTAGCACAGAGAAGACAAGTAGGGACTCTGGCATCTTACTAAACTGATGGACAGTGGCTGCAATAGGATATGGGGGGGACTTGATAATAAGGGTGAATGTAGCAACCACATTGTTTTTCTTCATAAGAGTGTATATCAATGATACCTTAATAAAAATAAAAATTGAAAACGTTTTGGGGAATTTAATGACAGCATTGTGACTGGAGTTAACAATACCATATTGTATACTTACAAGTTGCTGAGAGTAGATCTTAAGAGTTCTCACCATGCCCCACACACAAATAGGTTAATCATGTGAGGTGATGGAGGTGTTAACAGACCTTACTGTGGTGATCACTTCCTAATGTGTATGTGTATCAAACTGTTGTGTAGGATATCTTAAATTTATACAATGTTTTACGTTAATTTTATCTCAATAACACTGGAAAAAATCTCAGCTGTAATAAAAGAGATGCAAATTTAAAAAAAGAGAAACTGTAAGAAGTTTAGTTTGACTGTATGGATATCAATAAGTCACTCAACAATATCCCAAACATTAATTTTGATGGGGCATGGTGATTTTCAATTCTAGGCAGAAATGAAAAGTGCAAGAAACTTCTTTATGCACTCCTCTTTCCCTCCTGTACTCCCTTCTCATACTTTGGTATTTCTTACTAATCCCTTCCTTTCTAGCCAAACACCTACTAACATCTACAGCTTAGTTTATCTTTTCCAGGATATGCAACCCAGTTCCTTCAGTAATTCCTGAAGAAAATAAACAAGCAAACACAAACTGAAGTGTGTACAATACCAAAAGCACAAGCAATAGAAGAAAATTAGATAAACTGGACTTAAAACTGAAATTTGGGGGCTTCAAAAGATATCATCAAGAATGTGAAAAGACAACTCACAGATTAGAAAACTATACCTGCAAATTATGTACCCAGTAAGGGGCTTGTGTTCAGAATGTACAAAGAACTCTTAAAACTCAATAATAAAAAACACAACCCAATTAAAAAAGCATACAAAGGATTTGAGTAGACATTTCTCCAAAGAAGATATATAAATGGTAAGTATATCAATATCGTTAGTCATTAGGGAAATGCAAACCAAAACGACAAGATTCCACTTCACATGCATTAGGATGGCTATAATAAAAGATAGATTATAACAAGTGTTAATCAAAGACTTGGAGAAACTAGAGCACTTATACATTGTTGTAGAAATGTTAAATGGTATAGCCACTTTAGCAAACACTCTACTACTTCCTGAGGTTAAATTTCCCATTGACTTAGCAGTTCCACTCCTAGACATATCCCAAGAGAAATGAAACATGTCCACATAAAAACTTGTATATGAAAAGACTTCCGGGAAGATGGTGGTGTGAGCAGGGCGGCGAAAATCTCCTCCCAAAACCATATGTATTTATGAAAAGACAACAAGTACAACTATTTGTAAAAAAGAGACCAGAAGATACAGGACAGCATATAGCCTGCAGCTACACCCGAGAGGACTCAGCACCCCGCGAGGCGGGTAAGATACAGAGCAGTGACCCGGCGAGAACCAAGCACTCCCCCACCCCAGCGCACCAATGGGAGGAGAGGATTCAGAGCCAGGAGGGAGTGGAAGTACAGGCCCGCAAAATAATCAGCCCTGGTGATCTGCGCCAGGAGTGCTGACACACATCCAGCGGTGTAGAGGAGATTGGAGAGACAGAGAGTACAGGATGTGAGTGGGGAACGCACCCGGGTCCTTGCAGCCGGCTCTTGGGAAGAAAGAAAAAAAGAAAAGTGCGCGCATTTTTTAATGGTCTTAAAGAGACAAGAGCCGAGCGGAGGAGCCAGATCGCCCCGGCACACTCAGCCCAGCACGCTGGCAGTCCAGGGGAGTTTTGGAACCCTTAGCTGGCGACTGGGAAAGGGTGGCCGCACATAGACTTCCCACAGAGATCAACAGCCTCCCATTCATTCTCACCCCAGTCAGAGCTATAAAGGGCCCTGCGAGTGGCAAAGCTGCAGCATAGTGGAGCAATAGCGCCACCTACAGCATCCCCACAGAACTAACTCCAGTGGGCATTTTTTTTGCTTGTTGGTTTTTGTTTTTGTTGTTTTTTTTGTTTGTTTTTTCTTCTTTCTTTTTTCTTTTCTTTCTTTTTTTTTCTTTCTTTTCTTTTTTTTTTCTTTTTAAAGTCTTAAAGAGCGCAGCTGATATACATGGCACCTACCAGCGACCACTTCTATAGCCATGAAAAGACACAGGAATATGGTCCAGACTAAGATCAACCAGACAACCCCAGAGAGGGAGCCTGAATGGATGGAAATGCACAATCTTCCTGAAACACAATTCAGAATAAAAGTCATAACCATGCTGATGGATCTACAGAGAAATATACAAGAGCTGAAGGAGGAAGTGAGGGAAGTGAGGAAAGACAATGCAGAAATGAGAAAAGCGATCGACGGGCTTAGCAGCAGATTGGACGAGATGCAAGAGACTGTTAATGGAATAGAAATCAGAGAACAGGAATACAGAGAAGATGAGGCAGAGACAGATAAAAGGATCTCTAGGAATGAAAGAATATTAAGAGAACTGTGTGACCAATCCAAACGGAACAATATTCGCATTATAGGAGTACCAGAGGAAGAAGAGAGAGAAGAAGGGATAGAAAGTGTCTTTGAAGAAATAATTGCTGAAAACGTCCCCATGTTGGGCAAGGAAAGAGTCTCGCAGTCCACGGAAGCCCACAGATCTCCCAACACAAGGGACCCAAGGAAGACAACACCAAGACACCTAACAATGAAAATGGCAAAGATCAAAGATAAGGACAGAGTTTTAAAGGGAGCTAGAAAGAGAAAAAAGATCACCTACAAAGGAAAACCCATCAGACTATCATCAGACTTCTCAACAGAAACCTTACAGGCCAGAAGAGAATGGCATGATATATTTAACATAATGAAACAGAAGGGCCTCGAACAAAGAATATTGTCTCCAGCACGATTATCATTTAAATATCATGGAGGGATTAAACAATTCCCAGACAAGCAAAAGTTGAGAGAGTTTGCCTCTCATAAACCACCACTACAGGATATCTTAAACGGACTGCTCTAGAGGGAAGCACCCCTAAGGATAAAAAGATGTCACCAGAGAAAATAAAGTCATAGCAAAGAAAGCAGACCATCCAAATACTAACTAAAGGCAAAGAATAAAACACCTAGTATATAAAGAATGGAGGAGGAAGAATAAGAAGGGAGAGAAATAAAGAAACATCAGATGGTGCTTACAATAACTTAACAAGAAAGTTAAGTTAGATTGTTAGATAGTAAAGAAGCTACCCTTGAACCTTTGGTAACCACGAATCTAAACCCAGCAATGGCAATAAGTACATATCTATCGATAATCACCCTAAATGTAAATGGACTGAATGCACCAATCAAAAGACACAGAGTAACAGAATGGATAAAAAAGCAAGACTCGTCTATATGCTGCTTACAAGAGACTCACCTCAAACCCAAAGATATACACAGACTAAAGGTGACAGGATGGAAAAAGATATTTCATGCAAACAACAAAGAGAAAAAGTAGGTGTTTCAGTACTTGTATCAGACAAAATAGACTTCAAAACAAAGAAAGTAGCAAGAGATAAATATATATGCACCCAACACAGGAGCGCCAGCATATGTGAAACAAATACTAACAGGATTAAAGGAGGAAATAGACAGCAATGCATTCATTTTAGGAGACTTCAACACACCACTCACTCCAAAGGACAGATCAACCAGACAGAAAATAAGTAAAGACACAGAGGCACTGAACAACACACTAGAACAGATGGACCTAACAGACATCTACAGAACTCTACATCCAAAAGCAACAGGATACACATTCTTCTCAAGTGGACATGGAACATTTTCCAGAATAGACCACATGCTAGTCAAAGAAAGAACCTCAGTAAATTCAAAAATATTGAAATCCTATTAACCAACTTCTCAGGTCACAAAGGTATAAAACTAGAAATAAATTTTAGAAAGAAACCAAAAAGGCTCACAAATACATGGAGACTTAACAACACTCTCCTAATTAATCAATGGGTTAACGACCAAATCAAAACACAAATCAAAGAATATATGGAGACTAATGACAACAACAACACAAAGCCACAACTTCTGTGGCACGCAGCAAAGGCAGTTCTAAGAGGAAAGTATATTGCAATCCAGGCCTATTTAAAGAAGGAAGAACATTCCCAAATGAATAGTCTAAAGACACAATTACTGAAATTGGAAAAAGAAGAACAAATGAGGCCCAAAGTCACCAGAAGGAGGGACATAATAAAGATCAGAGAAGAAATAAATAAAATTGAGAAGAATAAAACAATAGAAAAAATCAATAAAACCAAGAGCTGGTTCTTTGAAAAAATAAACAAAATAGATAAACCCCTAGCCAGACTCATTAAGAGAAAAAGAGAATCTACACACATAAACAGAATCACAAATGAGAAAGGAAAAATAACGACGGACCCCACAGAAATACTAAGAATTATAAGAGAATACTATGAGAATCTATATGCTACAAGCTGGAAAACCTAGAAGAAATGGACAACTTCTTAGAAAAATACAACCTTCCAAGACTGACCAAGCAAGAAACAGAAAAACTAAACAGACCAATCACCAGCAACAAAATTGAATCAGTAAGCAAAAAACTACCCAACAACAAAACCCCTGGACCAGATGGATTCACCTCTGAATTCTACCAGACATATAGAGAAGAAATAGCACCCATTCCCCTTAAACTTTATCAAAAAATAGAAGAGGAGGGAATACTTCCAAACTCATTCTATGAAGCCAGCATCACTCTAATACCAAAACCGGGCAAAGACCTCACCAAAAAAGAAAACTACAGACCAATATCCCTGATGAATGTAGATGCAAAAATACTCAACAAAATATTAGCAACCCGAATCCAAAAATACATCAAGAAGATCAAACACCATGATCAAGTGGAATTCATCCCAGGGATGCAAGGATGGTACAACATTTGAAAATCCATCAACATCATCCATCACATCAGCAAAAAGAACAAAAAACACATGATCATCTCCATAGATGCTGAAAAAGCATTTGAGAAAATCCAACATCCATTCATGATAAAAACTCTCAACAAAATGGGTATAGATGGCAAGTACCTCAATATCATAAAGGCCATATATGACAAACCCACAGCTAACATCATACTTAACAGTGAGAAGCTGAAAGCTTTTCATCTAAGATCGGGAACAAGACAGGGATGCCCACTCTCTCCACTGTTATTCAACATAGTACTGGAGGTCCTAGCCACGGCAATCAGACAAAACAAAGAAATAAAAGGCATCTAGATTGATCAAGAAGAAGTCAAATTGTCACTATTTGCAGATGACACGATACTGTACATAAAAAACCCTAAAGACTCCACACTCCAAAGCTATTAGAGGTAATATCTGAATTCAGCAAAGTTGCAGGATACAAAATTAACACACAGAAACCTGTTCCTTTCCTATACACTAATGATGAACTAACAGAAAGAGAACTCAGGGAAACAATTACATTCACAATTGCATCAAAAAGAATAAAATACCTAGGAATAAACCTAACCAAGGAAGTGAAAGACCTGTACTCTGAAAACTACAAGACACTCCTAAGAGAAATTAAAGAGGACACTAACAAATAGAAAAGCATCCCATGCTCTTGGCTAGGAAGAATAAATATTGTCAAAATGGCTATACTACCTAAAGCAATCTACAAATTCAACGCAATCCCTATCAAACTACCAACAGCTTTCTTCAATGAACTCGAACAAATAATTATAAAATTCATATGGAACCACAAAAGACCCCGAATAGCCAAAGCAATCCTGAGAAGGAGGAATGAAACAGGGGGAATTACACTCCCTGACTTCAAGCTCTACTACAAAGCCACAGTAATCAAGACAATTTGATATTGGCACAAAAACAGACCCACAAAAACAGAATAGAAAATCCAAACATTAACCCAAACATATACAGTCAACTAATATTTGATAAAGGAGCCTTGGATATACAATGGGGAGATGACAGCCTCTTCAGCAGCTGGTGTTGGAAAAACTGGACAGCTACATGTAAGAGAATGAAACTGGACTACTGTCTAACCCCACACACAAAAGTAAACTCAAGGTGGATCAAAGCCCTGAATGTAAGTCATGAAACCATAAAACTCTTAGAAAAAAACATAGGCAAAAATCCCTTGGACATAAAAATGAGCGACTTCTTCATGAACATATCTCCCTGGGCAAGGGAAAGAAAAGCAAAAATGAACAAGTGAGACTATGTCAAGCTGAAAAGCTTCTGTACAGCAAAGGACACCATTGGTAGAACAAAAAGACATCCTACAGTATGGGAGAATATATTCATAAATGACGTTTCCGATAAGTGGTTGACATCCAAAATATATAAACAACACATGCACCTTACCAAACAAAAAGCAAAGAATCCAGTTAAGAAATGGGCAGACCACATGAATAGACAGCTCTCTAAAGAAGAAATTCAGATGGCCAACAGGCACATGAAAAGATGCCCCACATCGCTAATCATCAGAGAAATGCAGATTAAAACCACAATGAGATATCACCTCACACCAGTGAGGATGGCCAACATCCAAAACACAAACAACAACAAATGTTGGCGAGGATGTGGAGAAAAGGGAACCCTCCTACACTGCTGGTGGGACTGCAAATTAGTTCAACCATTGTGGAAAGCAGTATGGAGGTTCCTCAAAAAACTCAAAATAGAAATACCATTTGACCCAGGAATTCCACTCCTAGGCATTTACCCTAAGAATGCAGCAGCCCAATTTGAAAAAGACAGATGCACCCCTATGTTTATTGCAGCACTATTTACAATAGCCAAGAAATGGAAGCATCCTAAGTGTCCATCAGTAGATGAATGGATAAAGAAGATGTGGTACATATACACAATGGAATATTATTCAGCCATAAGAAGAAAACAAATCCTACCATTTGCAACAACATGGATGGAGCTAGAGGGTATTATGCTCAGTGAAATAAGCCAAGCCGAAAAAGACAAGTATCAAATGATTTCACTCATATGTGGAGTATAAGAACAAAGAAAAATACTGAAGGAACAAAACAGCAGCAGACTCACAGAACCCAAGAACGGACTAATAGTTACCAAAGGGAAAGGGACTGGGGAAAATGGGTGGGAAGGGAGGGATAAGAGGGAAAAAGGGGCATTACGATTAGCAGATGTAATGTTGGGGGGCACGGGGAGGGCAGTACAACTCAGAGAAGACAAGTAGTGATTCTATAGCATCTCACTACGCTGATGGACAGTGACTGTAATGGGGTTGGTGGGAGGGACCTGATGAAGGGGTAGTTTAATAACCATAATATTGCACATGTAATTGTAGATTAATGATAATAAAATAAATTATATATTAAAAAAAACTGCCCAAAACTCTTAGAAAGATGCCATATTCTTCCTGCACAGTATTAAAGTATTGAATTAAAAAAAAAAAAGAAGAAATTCAGATGGCCAACAGGCACATGAAAAGATGCCCCACATCGCTAATCATCAGAGAAATGCAAATTAAAACCACAGTGAGATATTACCTCACACCAGTGAGGGTGGCCAACATCCAAAACACAAACAACAAATGTTGGCAAGGATGTGGAGAAAAGGGAACCCTCCTACACTGCTGGTCGGAATGCAAATTAGTTCAACCACTGTGGAAAGCAGTATGGAGTTTCCTCAAAAAACTCAAAATAGAAATACCATTTGACCCAGGAATTCCACTCCTAGGCATTTACCCTAAGAATGCAGCAGCCCAGTTTGAAAAAGACACATGCACCCCTATGTTTATTGCAGCACTATTTACAATAGCCAAGAAATGGAAGCAACCTAAGTGTCCATCAGTAGATGAATGGATAAAGAAGATGTGGTACATATACACAATGGAATATTATTCAGCCATAAGAAGAAAACAAATCCTACCTTTTGCAACAACATGGATGGAGCTAGAGGGAATTATGCTCAGTGAAATAAACCACGCCAAAAATGACAAGTATCAAATGATATCAAAAGAAAAAAACTGAAGGAACGAAACAGCAACAGTCTCACAGAACCCAAGAATGGACTAATAGTTACCAAAGGGAAAGGGACTTGGAAAGATGTGTGGAAGGGAGGGATAAGGGGAAAAAAGGGGCATTACGATTAGCGGATGTAATGTTGGGGGGTTGCAGGGAGGGCTGTACAACTCAGAGAAGACAAGTAGTGATTTTATAGCATCTCACTATGCTGATGGACAGTGACTATAATGGGGCTGGTGAGGGGGACCTGATGAAGGGGGTAGTTTAATAACCATAATATTGCACATGTAATTCTAGATTAATGATACCAAAATAAATTATTAAAAATTAATTAATTAATTAATAAAAACTTGTATATGAATGTTCATAGCAGCATTACTCATAACAACCAAACAGTGGAATCAAATGTCCATAACTCTTGAATGAATATATAAAATATGATATATCCACTCAATGGAATACTACTCATCAACAAAAAGGAAATGAAGATACTAATACAACATGAATGATCCTTGAAAATATTATGGTAAGTGAAAGCTGCCTGTCAGAAAAGCCCACATACTGTAGGATTCCATTTATATGAAATGTCCAGAATAGGTAAATCTAGAGACAGAAAACAGATTAGTGGTTACCTAGGGTTGGGGCAGAAATGACTGCTAAAGGATACAAGGCTTCTTTGGAGGTGATGAAAATGTCCTAAAATTGATTGTGGTGATGGTTTCACAATACTGTGAATATACTAAAAACAACTGAATTGTATACGTTGAATGGGTGAACTGTGTGATATGTCAATTATATCTTAATAAAATTATATATTAAGAAAAAAATTATTGGTATGCTTTGCAAATGACCAACTCCAATCACAATTCTTTTGGGTGATTGATATGGATGCTGGGAAAGACATTTTTCTGCTTTCCATATTTCAAACTGTATGTAAATTTGGCTATTCACGTCCAAGGCCAAATTCTGGACCCCTGTCAGTGGTCAGAGCAGGTCTACCAGTGATATTTTCAACTCTGGTATTTCACTTTCGGAGTCATGACCCCTAATTCTTTCAACTGCCTTACTTTCTTATTCCTGTATTTACTCCCTGACCTCGAAAATCTCTAATCTCCTGTTCTCCAAGTCTTCTAGATTCACTTCTTCCCTATTCATCCCAGATTCCATAAATCTTCACTTCAGCCATTATTTGCTAGGATTCCTTGTATCCTCTATCCTTCCACTAGCCATGTCCTATGATCCTACCATGATTCAAAAACACTTTCCTTTCTCTGCTCTTTAAAGGAAAAACAAAAACAAGCAATTATGCCTTTACAAATATTTGGTATGCATTCCAAGTTACATCCTCCAACTTTACTCAGCAATCCCATGAGGTCAGCTCTATCTCCCCCATTCCTTTCTGCGTCCTATCCCATTTTCCTCAACTGCTATTCCAATCTTCAGCTCTCTTCAAACCTCCAACCCAGTCCCACATCCCCTCTTCCACTTTACGTTTTAATTTGGATTTCCCTGGAAGTAGACGTAGAGACCAGGATTTGAGTGCACATAGCTTTTTGAAAAGAAGCAATAGGAAAGGGAAGGCAGAGAGAAGCAAATTATTATTATGGGTAACTGGAGCTTAAGCCTACCAGGAAACTCTGGGAGCCAGGGTAGAGCCATGTGTCTCAGAATCATCCCAGCCAAAGGGTGAGTAATACCTGTCCATCAACTCCCATCAGTCATTTTTTAGGGCTGTTCCCAGGGAAAGGGCCATTACTTATCCAGCATCTCTGGTTTGCTGTTTGCAAAAGCAGATTGCAAATGCCAGGATAAACCCTCAGACAAAAAGACACAAATGTTAGGCCTCACAAAATTCCTGAAACACTTTCCACAACATAGAATGCCTACAGAATATCTACAGCTATACCCATTCTTATCTCTTCCTCTACAGTATCAGAACAGGTATCTAGCTCACCTGCTCATGGTTAATCCATTCACCCATGTTCTGGGACCCTACAGTGACTACGTTCAGTGGGGATTTTTCCCTGTCCAGAATGATTTCCCTCCTCCCATCTTGTGGGTTTCTTTGGAGCGCTCTTCCTCACAGTTCTGGGTTTCCCAATTGTATAACTGATACATTTCCTTTTTTACTTAAACTAGTTTGAGTTAGATTTCTCTCACATGTAAGTCAAAAGGCACTACTATAGGTACATGATGTTTTTAAAAATCTATTCATTTAACAAATCTTTACTGAATGTCTACTATGCATTCACTCTGTACCAGATGGGGATTCTGATTCGAAGGAACTCACAATCTGGGTGATGGAACAGAGAAGGATGTGTGTAATTCCTACAGTGTGATAAGTGGTCTGAGAGGGGCATCTAAAATTATCCCCATTTTTCCAATTTCTTCAATCTCTTCCTCCAGTATCCCCTTTCCTTCTTCATATATTCTCTTGCCTCTATGCCTCTTTTAAGTCTCCCTTAACATTACAACCTCCTTGTAGCTACTGCCATTTGTCTTCAGTCAAGCTCTTTATTTAAATGAACTATAACTGAAGTAGGATATCATATTCATTTCAGGTATGTAACATAGTGATCTGACGTTTCTATACATTGTGAAATCATCACCATAACAAGTCCACTTACTGTCTGTCACCATACAAAGTTAATATAATATGGACTATATTCCCTATGCTGTACATAAATGCCCACAAGCTATTTATTACATTGGGAGTTTGTGGCTCTTGATCCCCTTCAGCCATTTTGCCCATATATCAACCCCACCTACCCAACTCCTCTGGCAACCATCAGTCTGTCCTCTGAATCTGAGTCTAGTTTTGTTTTTTAGATTCCACATATAAGTGAACTCATATTGTGTATGTTCTCCCTTAGTTCACTTAACATAGTCAAGTTTTTTAAGAAGGGTAATCATACTGTCTCCAGATTCTTATTTCCTACCTGGACCTCAATACTCTGCAATATGGCTGAAATCTATTAAATTTACTGTTCATAAAACAAATGACCTAAATGCAAAATCCACTGGACAATTCAGTCATCATCTGTGGACATCTGACACTGATGCTCTCAAATCATTTTCATGAAGCATTCTCTTAAGGCTGATTTCCAAAATAGCCCATTCCTGACTCTCCATTCACCTTTCTGAAATGCTTCTCCATCTTTTTTTGAGGGCTCTCTTCCTGAGCAAAACCCTTATGTATGGTGTGCATTAAGGAACCCTATTTCCCATCCTTTTCTCTTTTACTATTTCCTTTCTCATCAATCTCCTCCACATCCGTGGATTTAATTTCATCTTTCTGAAGACAACTCTGAAATCTGTACCTCCAGGCATACTTTGATGATGGTTCTCAGGTTTCCATTGTTCTCTATATACTTTCATTAAATCAGCTATCATATGGTATTCTAATTATGAGTATACCTTTTCCCATTAGAATTTCAGTTTCCTGAAGTCAGTGTGACAGGCATAGACTAGGTACACAATAAATATCTATGTAAAATTGCTGAATGATTTTTTCCATTTCCTGTCCTGTCAGAAAATCTGCAGCACATCCTACAAATATATTATAAAACTAATTCCAGATGTATGACCTATGAACTTCTCACCTTGTATTTTCTTTGTGTCCTCACTTTCCATGCTTGTCTGTATTATTTTTCTGTATATTTCAACTGTAAGATAAAAGTATTTTCTCAATTTCAATCAATTTTTGAGAACTCTAAAATTATAAATGTAAAGAGATAGGGAAAGAATAGTTTTCCTGAGGCCAGAAGAGTAGGGATCGAATCTGAAACTTACTACATGTGTGATACAGGATGTGCTTAATTCTCTGAGGCTCGGTTTCCTCATCTATAAAATAGGAAACCTCTATTTCATAGAGTTGGTACAAGAATTAAATTTGAAAACATACATTTATGCATCTGGCATTCTTAAGTACTACAGGCATTCAACACATTTTATTAAGTAAATATGTGAATGGCTGGTCGACTCTAATTGATCCTTACTATTTCCTTACTTTCTTTCCTGTAAGTTTTCATTTCATTTCAGATTCAGATTCCACAAATCAAAAGTTTAAAACACACACACACACTTTAGAACTGCATTTCTCTTCACAAGCTAAGCTTCATACTAAAAGTTTTCTAATAACCCATATTTTTACAATGTAGTATTCCACTGTTAACATTAAATCATTGTTTATTTAGCATCTGTTAGAAGAATTTAAAAAATAACTAGCAACCCTGACATAGCCTCTCAGATGCTTCACTGTAAAATGCTGAACTGATTATCTAGAAAAAATATATCAGATCCTAATTAACTTTTAGGACAATAAATCGGAGTTTACAGAACTCTAAAATTCCTATTTACTCCAACACTACATGGTTAAAGGGAGATACTTAATTATCTTTTTCATTCTCACTCTCAAAATGAAATTCCTAAGAAAAAAATTAATAAATGTGAGAATTTTTTATACAGTACTATACAAGTATATGTTAGTTTTGCCATTTTTTTAACCTAAATATTCTGTTACAAGAGGAATGGTTAGGTATTAGTTCATCCACACAATACTGTTACAAGCATACTGATGTTTACTGGAAATGTATAATAGCAAGCAAAAATGCTTATATTACAATGTCCATCAAAAAGAGCAAGACAAACTTTTATCTACAACATGATCCCAATTAAGTAGAGGCAAACATAAAAATAAAAGTAGACAGAAAACAGCAAATACTAACGCTTGTCTTCAGCTGGTGGTTCTATAGTTTTATTCCACTGTTTTCTATTTTTCTCATTTTTGTAATAAGAGTTTATAATGTTAGGCAAGTGCTATCATAAGCTAGGCTCTGTTCCATAAACTTTGTAAACATTATGTTTTTAGTCTTTACAACTTTACACAGAGGAGAGGGTAAACAATTTGCCCAAATCCAAACAGATAGTAAGTGCCAGGGCTGGAATGGGAATCAAGAAAATCCAAGGTCAGTCCCTATACTCTTATCCTCTATTAAACTGTCTCTAATGTGTAAATGTGCATTACCTTTGAATAAGTAGGTAAAGATTTGGAAAAAGAAAACAATTAAAAAACAGACTTTAAAAAAATGGACTATTGATAATAAGGGGAGTCTAGTAACCATAATATTGCTCATGTAATTGTACATTAATAATAGCAAAAAATAAATAAATTATTTTTAAAAATGTAAAGTTTAAAATAAAAATAAATAAATAAATAAATATGGACTACTGTATCATATGTGGAGTTTAAGGACTATTTGTTTTAATTAACCAATCTGTTCTGCTTTTTAATATAACTATTTTTAAAGATATATTTCAAATTTAAAGATATATTTCAAATAAAGAGGGGTAATTTCAAATTTAAATGTCTTGAAATCGAAAGTGACAATATACACTACCTTCTATTCCATTTTGTCTTTCACATACAGTTTTCTAATGGTTACTATGCACAGTAAAATTGGATAAAGTTTGCTAAAGACCAAGTAGTATCATTAATACAAGTCATCTATTTATTAGCTAAGTGCTTGAAAACATCCACAGCAAAAGTTACTTTCAAGGGACTGATAATTATATAGTCTATTCCCAAGAACAAAAGCATCTGCCAATAAGGCAGATTGTTTTCAGTAATTTAGTGAATAGATACAAACTATAATGAACAGCAAGATTTCAAAATTATTTACTGTATTCTCACAAGAAAAAAATATGGACTTTTCCAGGTAACAGGAAGAAACTATCCCATTTATGGGTTTTACTTGTAACTACTCCCCAGACCAGTACTGTTAACAACTCAAATTCAAACAAGAAAACTAACTGAACATTACTCTTTTACCTGGCCTAGAAAATGCTGACATGAAAAGCTTTTTGAAATCTTAGTATCACCCAGAAAGATAAATTACATCTTTATGTGTAATGCTGGCAGGGCTGAAAATCCCACCAAGTTGTTGACAATGCGGCTTGGACTCACAACACAGTGGAAACCTTCCTCTAAAGTAGGAGAGACATGGGAGAAAGGGCCGTTACGTAAGTACATGTAATATAAACTTTCTGTCACACTAGTTTAAAGAGACTGAGACATAACAGTCACTCAGGTCCAGAAAACCTGAGGGTACTAGGAGTCTGTTCACTCTGCAACATTAACATGCTACGTAGAGTGGAACAGCTGTTTCGCATTAATCCTCCTCGCCTCATCCGAGTTCCACAGGGAATTTCCAAGGGGAAGGCTAACTCCACCCTTTCTTCCGTCTGCGCTCATTAATACCATAGCGTGGCTCACCTACAGAGCTGCAAGAAGATTTGCAGAGCACAGGTAGTCGCTCAAGCTCTTCTTCGACCAGCGTTCTCCAACTCCTGCGGGGGACCAGGGCGCTGGTTAAAGGCGCGAAACCGGCCCCATCACAGACCATTCACCAGCAGCGAGTAGGCCCGAAAATCAGCCAATTTAACGGGCCCGCGTTCAGTTGATGCGGAACACGCGGTCCCGCCCACGATCTGGGAAATGATTCACCAGTGGTTCCCACGCCTTCCATACGGCATAATCACCTGGGAAGGCGCCCGGGAACTCTGTCAGGGTCGGAAACTGCCAGGCTCTTTGGACGCCTAGACTAAACGGTTCGCGACAATTTTTTCCCCTGCCAGCTGCTGTAGGGACTGCAGCTGGGTCGGCTGCCTCCTTAGCAAAGCCCCTTCCCGCCAGCTCAATGCATCACCTCACGAGAGCCGGTTAGGGAGGGCGCAGCGGGGCGTCCCGCAGCCCGGCCGCTGTGAGGGCTGACTTGGGCCTGCCGGCCGCAGCCTGCCTTCAACACCTGCTAACTAACCGGTTCCGAGGCGCGGCGAAGTCAGGACCCAGAAGCGCCGGGGACGGAGGCCGTAGCCTTTAACCTCAAGTCGCGGCGCGCTGAGCGCCCACCGTTTCCCACCCGCCTACTACGACGCCCGTGCCCGTTTCCCGCCGAGCTGAAGTCACATTTCCCCGTGGCAGGACTTCCGGTCGCTCCGCCCCGCCCCCCAGCGGAGCCTCGCTGCCCCAGGTGTTTAGCGGTTTGTCGCAAGGTGTTAGGAAAGCGGGCTCTGGGGTGGGAGGCCAGCCGCTGGCTGGCCATCAGAACCTCAAGCCTGCATCTCATTCCTCTCTCCCAACCTTCCCTCCTCATCACATCCTGTCCTTGTTTTCTGACAAAACTACACATTTGAAATAATTGTCTTTAAAAATTCTATTAACAAATAGTGATGGTCCTAAGATGTCTACAGCTACATTTCTGCACATGGCTTAAATTCATTAAGACTGTAAGAAAAAAAATATTTTACACTATTTCTAACAAAGGATTTCTGTAAATAAATTAGCAAGCCAGAAATAATGAACTCAGAAATGGATAGCGTTTATTCTCTGACAGAAGGACTGATCCCTTTCCCCTTCCCTCAAAGAACAAAACTACATTATTACAAATGAGAAAATGTGTTTATTAAGGAAACATTTTAACAGTTCTCCCTTAGCAGAATTTTACAGACTAGAGCACAACCTGAGGGCAAGGATTACAGTTTCAATCAACACACTACATAGGATGCTTATTTTACAACTGGAAAGTTGCTGAAGTCTGTGACATGCCACTATAAATGTATGTATTATTAAAAATTACAAATTGTTTGGTAATTACTTTGATAACCTCTTGAGCAGCAGCTCCTGCAAGGTAAAAAGGAGAAAAAGCATATCTTTGAAAAAGGTGAATTTCATAAGTTACATAAAAATATTCAGTTCTGTAAAGAAAACTTTTCTTTCCAAAAGCAAAGGTGTTTAAAAGTAATCCAAAACAGACATAGCTTACTGAGTCACACCAAAATAAAGGACATTTAAAAAAATAAATGTTATTAAAGGAAATAAAAAGATTATTCTATACATTCACACCTTGGGATATTATGCCACAGTTTCAAAGAATGAAGTATTTTTAATTGTAGTTTAGAAAGACTGGCAAGATAAGTAAAGTCAAAACAGTAATATAGTTGATTGTATTTTTTAAAAGGATACATATAGGAATCAAAGATTCTTAAAGGACACCCTTCTGCTGCATTTAAATTTTACCTTGTGCCTGTTTTAATTTTATAATAAAAAGGGAATAAGGGTATATTTGTTCTAAATACATTCGTAATTTGGAAAGGATCTATATTAAATGCTGCCGGACTGTTATACTCAGTAACAGTCTGAGTATATAGTAACAGTAACAAGTTTTTTAATTACCTACTCAAAAGAAAGCAAACAATAGAAAAAAACAAAACTACCAAGAAAAAACTTCATTATCTTTTATAATCCTAAACTTCATCCTTCACAAACATTCACTGACTGAATAAAATGTGAGATTGTACCATGTACCAGATACTATTTTAAATACTAGGGATATAGTTGGGAAGAAAAGACAAAAATCCTTGCCCTCATGGATCTTACTTTTCAGTAGCCAAGGAGAGATCATTTACAAATAAATAAAACATATAGTGTGCCAAATTAAAGTGCTAAGGAGAAAAAGCAAGGAAGGGGGACATGAGCGCAAGAGGAGAGACTGCTGCAAGAAATGAGGGAATATGAGGTGAGCAGAATAAGAATGAACATGTTATGAACTGCATGTTTACGTCCCCCAAAATTCGTATGTTAAAGCCATAACTCCCAGTGTGATGGTATTTGGAGATAAGAGCTGGGGTCTTCGGGAGGTAATTGGATTAGATGAAGTTATAATGGCACTAACCCCCTCATGATGGGATTAGTGCCATCATAAGAAGACACACCAGTGCTTGTGTCCCATCCATCCTCCCCTCCCTGCACAAGAGGTTGTGGCACACAGCATAATGTGGCCACCAAAAGCCACAAAGAGAGGTCTCACCAGAAACCAACCATGCTGTCTCTGAGCTTGGATTTCCAGCCTCCAGGAAGCTTTAATGAAGCAGATAGCATTTTTGACTTGGGCCTTGAGGAAGAGGTAGATCTTAGATATGCAGTAAGTAAGATGATTTATAGCAAATGGGCCAAGAGGGGTAAAGAGTCACAGAGCAGGAAATCAAAAAGACGTGTCTGGCAGAAAAGCAAGTAACATGAAAAAACCAGAGCTGAATAGGCTGAGTGGAACCAGAACCAGAACATACAGTGTTTTTGATGTCAAAGAAGGATTCTGGACTTGTAGGACCACTGTAGTATATATGTGAATACTGGCAGGCAGAGAGTTAGTTAAGTGAGAGACACAATCAGAGTTATTGTTTATGAAGATTAATGACTCTTTGGAAGTTTAAAATAGACAGCAGTGGGAGAGATGGAAAGCAGGGAGACCAGTGTAGGAGCTACTGAATAATCTAAGTTTAATGTAACATCCTGCTTCACTGACCTCCCTAGTTAAAATAGCTAAGAAAGCAAAACAGCCTTCTGATCTATGCAACTCACCCCCTAAGAAAGCAGCAATTGTGTGTGGCTCAGCAGCTCCATATCGGCAACTACAGGAAAGGATGGAGACATGAATTTTGATCAGGCTTATGACAGAACAAGCATTATCTCTTATATAGCCTAAAAAAATACTCACAATTCATGGACATAATCATCTTTCACCATTACAGATAATCCATGTTCCTGAAGGAAGCCAGTGAGACAAGACTTCAGTTTTCCTATATCTTCTTCAACTTGATAGTTAGATACTCCTAGAGATATATGTAAATTAATTTTCATTAAATGGTATGCAATTCAAAATAAATGGTTACTTCCTTTACTTAATGCAGGTTTGGGTGTTCTAGTCAAAACAGTGAAATGTGAAACTGAAGTAGTAACAAAAATAACGTTAAGTATGAGACCAGTATTTGCCGCTATCACAAAGCTGACAACTTAAGAGAACATCTAAAACCTATCAAAAATTTAAGTTTGATAAAACTGCTTTGTTCACTGCTCTATACCCAGTATCTAGAAATGTATCTGGTGCATACTTGGTAATCAGTAATTATTTGAAAGACCTGAATGAACAGTAATGTCTTATTTACACCTTCATAAAAATTATGTTTATTATCCATTTCCAGGAGATTAAATGACATGGAGAACATGAAGCTGTAATAATAGGTAACATGTACTGAGCATTAATACATACTGGACATTGTTCTAAGCACCTTATATATATTAATGATTTAATCCTCACAACAAGCCTATGAAATATAATTCCCATTTTATAGATAAGAAAACTGAGGCATAGACAGGTTATTTGCCTGAGTTACTTAGCAAAACTGGGATATGAGCCCAGACAGTTCTTAATGATTAAACTATAATGTCTCCAAAGGTAAGTATTATTACTATTACTAGAAAGGAAAAATGTAATTGCCATAATATTCAGGTATTATAAAAAATCCTATTTTTTAACCCCTTTAGTTGAAAAATTATCATCACTATTCTTTCATAATAGTAATACCTACTCTTTATTGAGTACTTAACCCCCTGCACCTACCCTCAGCTAGGTAATTGAGCACAAGGTACTTGACATGTGTTAAGTGATTCTCATACATCACATCACATATTTAACTCTTACAATCTAACAGAGTAGATACTGTTTTGACACTATTATCACCATTCCATGATTGAGAGAACTAAGACTTGGAGGGAAATAGTGACTCACCCAAGGTCAAAAGACAGTTGAGTGACAGAGCTTTGATTTGAACTTAGGTTGAACTCCCAAAGTCTGCATTCTATGTGGTAGCTAGACTCCCAAGATGGCCCCCCAGTGCACACCCCTTCCTGCCCTCATGTAGTCTACTCTCACTCCTAATCTATGACGGCCCCGGGAATTCAAAAGAACACAACATAAGTAATGCTGTGTGACTTCAGAGGCAAAGTCACAAAAAGTCTTGTACCTTCGTCTGAGTCTTTTGGAACATTCTGGGGAAGCCAGTTACCATGTAAGAAGTCTACCCAGGACTGCCATGTTATAAGGAAGTCCCAGCCAGCCATGTAGACAGAGATGCCTAGCAGCCCCTAGCAGTTCCAGCTATCCTGACTAAAGTACCAGACACCTCAGTAAGAAATGTTTTCTTGGATGTTCAGCTCAATCAACCCATCAGAATGATTCCAGCTCCAGGCATCACGCAACTCTTATGAGATTCCCCTCTCCCCACTGAGAACTGCCTAACTGAGCCCAGCCAATCCACAAAAACATGAGAGAGTAATTTGTTTTAAACTACTAAATTTTAGGATGCTTTGTTATGAAACAGATAACCAGAAATACATTCTAATCCACTTAATAAAAATAAAGCAGTACATATTTGGTATTTACTCCTTTTCTTTCTTCTGGTAATCTTGCTCACTAAGACTATAATTCAGTGGGCATATTACATCAGTTGGGGCAACAGGTTCTATGATACACCTAGAATGTGCTGCTATGCAATAATCCCATCCAATTATCATCTTAATAAAAACATTCTGGTTAACTAAAGATCTTTGACATTATACCAATTTCCCAATTATATTTACAGATAACAAAAAAAACAGATCTTGAGCAAAGAAATCCCCACATCTTCAGAGTCTGAGTTCAGAAGTCACTGGCATACTTCTTGTGGCTTTCCCATTCCACTCAGGAATAATAAACTCAACTCAGGGTGAGTCTCAGAAAGTAAACTATGGAAACTGACAGGAAAAAAAGTTTTATTCCATATGCATTCAACCAACATTCTCTTGTAGTGGTTTAGAATCAAACACTATTTGCAAATATTTACACTTAAAAAACAAATAGTATTTCCTCACTGAGATGAACTAGGTATAAACTGTTCACAATGTAAAATTCAAGCACTACTACTATAAACACCCCAAGAATGTTTTAAGATTTAATTCAATTTAAGTATTTATTCAAGATTTTATTGTATTGAATAATTTGAGTGCTATTCTTACCTGGATATCTACCATGTTGTTTATAAAATCTATCAACAGCCCGTAACATTAAGTATAATACTATCTCATTATCTGGATTGTCCATACTGGAAACTGAAAGGAAAACAATTTTCAGTATAATCTGGGTAATTCATGACATAAAAACAATGAAGGACCAAGGACTAAATTTACTATATATTCAAGTTTCAGGATACAAAGAAATATTTTCAATAATAAAACAGAAAATGATAAATAATAGTAAAATATAGGGAGAAACACCTAAGAAGAAACCCAGGGTCTTATGGACTATTACTTATAGTCATATCATCTCTACTAGAGAAATAACATGCTGACTTTAGTCCTTATACGTATCACACAACTTATTCAGTGACCTAATATGATTTTGTATACATATTTTTGTTTTGAAATTATGACTACTTTTTAGTTTACAGAATAAAATTTAGGGTATAAATATTTACATTATCTTTTTTATCACCATATACCAAAACTATTACACACAAAATATTTATATCTTTAAAATTGATAATCTAGCATCAAAAGTTACTATACTTACTAATTTCATCCTTGTTAATTGTATCTAAGCCATATTCTTCAGCTAAGGATCGACATCTTACCACTCGAAGAAATGCAGAATTGCTGCCTGAACACACAAAGGACATTATGGAAGTAAAGGGTTGAAACACATGAATATTCCAAATCACATGTCACTTTAACAGGAACTTTTGTGTATACTTTTTACAGACATGGAAATGTAAGAAATGCCTTTCTATTTGGCTCTAATGGTTAGCAGAGAAGGCACGAGAACACAAGTCATCTTAATTCATGTCCTAGGCATTACAACCAGTTGAACACTGGGTAAGTACGTGATAGTATCTCCTTGAGCCTCAGTTTTCATTTGTAAAATTGGGATAAAATTGTTCATTTTTGAGAGTTGTTCTTGGATCAAATGTGCAACTGTGTGAAGTCCATACCTAACACAATGCCTGGCAGAGCTCAGTGAATAGTTTTATCATTATTATGGATAAGTAGTCCTAAAGGAGAGTGTTACATGTATTGTGCTTTTGGTATATGTGAGGCTTTAAATAAATAAACATTTTATTATGAAAATTTCAAACATCACCCAAGTAGAACAAAATAACAAGCCCGCAAATACCTAACATCCAGCTTTTATTCTGTTATCTTATAATCTAGTAGAACAATCTTATAATCTAGTAGAACAAACACGACAGCAGAAACAAGGTGCAAAATTAGCAGTGGATAAAACATTAAAACTAAGCTGAACAAATATTGTGGAAGAGTCATGACATACAGAACTTGGATATATATATTTTTAAGGTGGAGAGAACATACAAAATATAGACTTTTGCAAAAACTATAGGCAGTAACTACAGGGAAAAATTTTCAGACAGCATGTAAAATAGATTTTACTATTCTTAAGATAACACTTAAATAAAAGACAATGCTTTGGACCTACTGAGAAGTTACCAAGAAGACTCCAGGAGTCTAGCTATTCTGAAACTAGATAGCAAAATTCTTAATTCCCTTATAGTCATTTAACACAGATCAAAATAAGTATTTAAATCAATACTGTCAATGTACATGTGATTTAAGACTTTATACTCTAAGTTTTCAGATAAAACTTTCCCAAATTATTTAAAATTAATGATCCAAATACAGTTCTGTATTAATGACAATTTTCAATTAATTGACCTTCATATCTTTTCAGCATTGCCACAGATAGATATGCTCTATCTCTGACTCAGTCTTAAAATATTCTCTCCATTTATTATGAGAAAAAAAAAACCTTACCCAAAAATTGTATCTATATCCCTGAAACCATTCAACTGTTTAACATTCTGGGGAATATTTCCTGTGGCATATTTCTATCAAGCAAAATAAGGAAATTAATTCAAGGGACTTACAGAGTGATTTTAATTCTTTCTCTGAAATGGACTCTGGTGCCTGTAAAGACATAAATGCAGGTTTTGCTCCAATACAAAAGAGAAGATCAACAGAAGGTGTAGCACAAAGCTCATCACTGTGAGACGGGGAGGCTTTCTCCGAGAGCTGGGAGAGCACTGTAAAAACACCTTGTTTCTTTATGACAGGCTCCCTCCTTAGGCAGGCAAGTGAGAGATGCCTCTAAAGAAGCACATAGCCAGTGCCACACCCTCTATATCTAAACCTTTTTGGCTGGAGTTATTCCATCAGGCTGATAGGAGCTGTGTTGTCCATCAAAAGCAGTATACCCAGCACCTTACCTGGCCTACAGACTGCAGCAATTTGGCAACATGGTTACTCACAGCAGCAGCATCTTTCTTTGCTTTCTCACGGTAACTGGAAAAGAACAACAAAAAGCTACTATTAACAAATTTTAAATTTAGCAAAATTTAAATATCACCATGAAGCACACAAAAAATTTTCTTTCCTTTATATGAAAAAATACCAGTCTCGTAATACGCAAAATATGAAAATGCCATGGAAATGCTACCAGCAACATCTGTTACTGGCTGGGAATCTTCCCAGTGTTGATGATGGACTTTTAGAAGCCACTAATACCTGGGCTCCCTCTATAGTTAGCAGCACTCAACTTGAAAATTACCCACCTAGAGGGATCGATGGTCCATACTTCCCTGACAGATGACCTGACAAAACATGTTGCTGAAGAACATGATTTATCTCCTTGAAGCCAAGTCCAAAGAAAGTGAAATACTTCAAAACTATCCATCTACAAATTCATGTAAAACTTTTCTTTAAGTCTGTCTACATTTCCACCCTCTCAAGATAATTGGTGTTATGCTGACTACCTATGATGTGAGGTCAAACTCCTTTCTATCCTCATTTGGCTTTTCCCAAGATTTAAGTAGTTCAACTTTTAGACTAGGACAACAAGGATTTGACAGTGACAGAGATGAAGAGTGCAATCTGCCTAGAGAACACGACCTGTGTGTAATATTTGGCCCTTGAGAAAACCAAGCCAGTGGCTGGATTCATCAGCACCATGCTGGAACTACACAAGGGTAATATGCATTGAGACCTATCCTTGTGACAGTCTATCTGGGTTTATGCTAGTAATACCTGAACAGCATGTATCTATATATAGTCATCAACTCTTTAAATTATGAAACATTAATGATAAAAAATTCATCAAAACTAAAGACTTAAAAGTTTTAAGTTACACATAAAAGAAAGTATAGGGCCATAGTTGAAAGTATGGAACTGGGTTTCATGGGCTGAATAAATAACCCTGAATAAGTTACCTTTTCTATGCTTCAGTTTCCTCATATGTAAAACTGGGACGATAACAGTATCTCTCTGAGGGTTGTTGTGAACATTATATTAGTTAGAAGAGTTCATGATACACAGTTAAGTATTCAAATATAAAGTTCTATCATGAAATATGAAAGAAAAAATCTGCCCCCTAGAGGGTACATATGGAAACTCTCTGTACTTTCAATTCTGCTGTGAACCTAAAATTATTATTAAAAATAAAATCAAATTTGAAAAAACCTGCCCCCTAAATTCTTTAGCTTACATTTTTCTTATTTAGGTGTTATTGATATACACTCTTATGAAGGTTTGACATGAAAAAACAATGTGGTTACTACATTTACCTATATCATCAAGTCCCCACCCATACCCCAATGCAGTCACTGTCCATCAGTGTAGTAAGATGCCACAGATTCACTACTTGCCTTCTCTGTGCTACACTGTTTTCCCTGTGATCCCACACACCACGTGTACTAAACATAATACCTCACAATCCCTTTCTCCCACACTCCCCACCCGCCCTCCCACATCCCTCCCTTTTGGTAACCTCTAGTTCCCTCTTGGAGTCTCTGAGTTGGCTGCTATTTTGTTCCTTTAGTTTTGCTTCATAGTTATACTCCACAAATGAGGGAAATCATTTGGCACTTGTCTTTCTCTGCCTGGCTTATTTCAATGAGCATAATATCCTCCAGCTCCATCCATGTTGTTGCAAATGGTAGGATTTGTTTCTTTCTTATGGCTGAATAGTATTCCATTGTGTATATGTACCACCTCTTCTTTATCCATTCATCTACTGGGACACTTAGGTTGCTTCCATTTCTTGGCTATTGTAAAAAGTGCTGCAATAAAATAGGGGTGCATATGTCTTTCTGAATCTGAGAAGTACTCTTTGCGTAAATTTCAAGGAGTGGAATTCCCGGGTCAAATGGTATTTCTATTTTTAGTGTTTTGAGGAACCTCCATATTGCTTTCCACAATGGTTGAACTAGCTTACATTGCAACCATCAGTGTAGGAGGGTTCCCCTTTCTTGGCATCCTCACCAGCATTTGTTGTTTACTCTTTTCAATGCTGGCCATCCTTATTGGTGTGAAGTGATATCTCATTGTGGTTTTAATTTGCATTTTCCTCATAATTAGTGATGTGAAGCATCTTTTCATGTGTCTGTTGGCCATCTGAATTTCTTTGGAGAACTGTCTCTTCATATCCTCTGCCCATTTTTTAATCCGGTTATTTGCTTTTTGGGTGTAGAGGCGTGTAAGTTCTTTATATATTTTGGATGTTAACCCCTTGTCAGATATGTCATTTACAAATATATTCTCCCATACTGTAGGATGTCTTTTTGTTCTGTTGATGGTGTCCTTTGCTGTACAGAAACTTTTTAGTTTGATGTAGTCCCATGAGTTCATTTTTGCTTTTGTTTCCCTTGCTCGAGGACATGCGTTCAGGAAGAAGTTGCTCATGCTTATAGTCAGGAGATTTTTGCCTATGTTGTCCTCTAAGAGTTTTATGGTTTCATGACTTATATTCAGGTCTTTGATCCATTTTGAGTTTACTTTGGTATATGGGGTTGAACAGTATTCCAGTTTCACTCTCTTGCATGTAACTGTCCAGTTTGCCAACACCAGCTGTTGAAGAGGCTGTCATTTTCCCATTGTATGTCCATGGCTCCTTAATCATATATTAATTGACCATACATGGTGGGGCTTATATCAGGGCTCTGTAGTCTGTTCCATTGGTCTATGAATCTGTTCTTGTGCCAGTACCAAACTGCCTTAAGTACTGTGGCTTTGTAGTAGAGCTTGAAGTTGGGGAGCATAATCCCCCAGCTTTATTCTTCCTTCTCAGGATCGCTTTGGCTATTTGGGGTCTTTTGTGGTTCCATATGAATTTTAGAATGATTTTCTCTAGTTCGTTGAAGAGTGCTGTTGGTATTTTGATAGGGATTGCATTGAATCTGTAGATTGCTTTAGGCAGGATGGCCATTTTGAAAATATTAATTCTTCCTATACATGAGCACGGGATGTGTTTCCATTTATTGGTATCTTCTTTAATTTCTCTCATGAGTGTCCTGTAGTTTTCAGAGTATAAGTCTTTCACTTCCTTGGTTAGGTTTATTCCTAGGTATTTTATTCTTTTGGATGCAATTGTGAATGGAATTGATTCCCTGATTTCTCTCTCTGCTAGCTCACTTAATGTATAGGAATGCCACAGATTTCTGCATATTAATTTTGTATCCCGCAACTTTGCTGAATTCAGGTATTAGATCTAGTAGTTTTGGAGTAGATTCTTTAGGGTTTATGTATGATATCATGTCATCTGCAAACATGGACAGTAACTTCTTCCTTGCCACTCTGGATGCCTTTTATTTCTTTGTGCTGTCTGATTGCCATGGCTAGGACCTCCAGTACTATGTTGAATAGAAGTGGGGAGAGTGGGTATCTTTGTCTTGTTCCCAATCTTAAAGGAAAAGCTTTCAGCTTCTCGCTGTTAAGTATGATGTTGGCTGTGGGTTTGTCATATATGGCCTTTATTATGTTGAGGTTCAGGCACTCTCTATCCATTTTGTTGAGAGTTTTTATCATGAATGGATATTGAATTTTGTCGAATGCTTTTTCAGCATCTATGGAGATGATCATGTGCTGTCATTCTTGTTTTTGATGTGATGGATGATGTTGATGGATTTTTGAATGTTGCACCTTCCTTGCATCCCTGGAATAGATCCTACTTGACCATGATGGATGATCTTTTTGATGTGTTTTTTAATTCAGTTTGCTAATATTTTGTTGAGTATTTTTGCATCTATGTTCATTAGGGATATTGGGCTGTCATTTTCTTTTTTGGTGGTGTCTTAGCCCGGTTTGGGTACTGGAGTGATGCTGGCCTCATAGAAGGAGTTTGGAAGTATTCCCTCTTCTTCTACTCTTTGGAAAACTTTAATGAGGATGGGTATTAGGTCTAAATGTTTGATAAAATTCAGCGATGAAGCCCTCTGGTCCAGGAGTTTTGTTCTTAGGTAGGTTTTTGATTGTCAGTTCAATTTTGTTGCTGGTAATTGGTCTGTTCCGATTTTCTGTTACTTTCTGGGTCAGCCTTGGAAGGTTTTATTTTTCTAGAAAGTTGTCCATTTCTTCTAGGTTACCCAGTTTGTTAACATATAATTTTTCATAGTATTCTCTAATAATTATTTGTTTTGTATTGTGGTATCCATAGTGATTTTTCCTTTCTCATTTCTGATTCTTATGTGAGTAGACTCTCTTTTTTTCTTGATAAGTCTGGCTAGGGGTTTATTTTGTTTATTTTCTCGAAGAACTAGCTCTTGCTTTCATTGATTCTCTCTATTCTTCTATTCTTCTTGTTTTTATTTCTGCTCTAATCTTTATTATGTCCCTCCTTCTACTGACTTTGGGCCTCATTTGTTCTTCTTTTTCTAGTTTTGTTAATTGTGAGCTTAGACTGCTCATATGGGAATGTTCCTCTTTCCTGAGGTAGGCCAGTATTGCAATATACTTTCCTTTTAGCACAGCCTTTGCTGTGTCCCACAGATTTTGTGGTGTTGAATTATTGTTGTCATTTGTCTCCATATATTGGTTGATCTCTGTTTTTATTTGGTCATTGACCCCTTGGTTATTTAGGAGCATGTTGTGAAGCCTTCATGTGTGTGGGATTTTTCATTTTCTTTGCGTAATTCATTTCTAGTTTCATATCTTTGTGGTCTAAGAAACTGGCTGGTACAATTTCAATCTTTTTAAATTTACCGAGGCTCTTTCTGTGGCCTAGTATATGATCTATTCTTGAAAATGTTCCATGTGCACTAGAGAAGAATGTGTATTCTGCTGCTTTTGGGTGTAGAGTCCTGTAGATGTCTGTTAGGTCCATCTGTTGTATTGTTCAGTGCCTCTGTCTCCTTATTTATTTTGGGTCTGGTTGATCTGTCCTTCATAGTGAGTGGAGTGTTGAAGTCTCCTAGAATGAATGCGTTGCATTCTATTTCTCCTTTTAATTCTGTTAGTATTTGTTTCACATATGTAGGTGCTCCTGTGTTGGGCACATAGATATTTATAATGGTTGTATCTTCTTGTTGGATTGACCCTTTTATCATTATGTAATGTCCTTCTTTGTCTCTTGTGACTTCCTTTGTTTTGAAGTCTATTTTGTCTGATACAAGTACTGCAACGCCTGCCTTTTTCTCCCTATTAGTTGCATGAAATACCTTTTTCCATCCCTTCACTTTTATTCTGTGTATGTCTTTAGGTTTAAAGTGAGTCTCTTGTAGGCAGCATATAGATGGGTCTTGTTTTTTTATCTATTCAGTGACTCCATGTCTTTTAATTGGTGCATTCAGTCCATTTACATTTAGGGTGATTATCAATAGGTATGTACTTATTGCCAATGCAGGCTTTAGATTCGTAGTTACCAAACATTCAAGGTTAACTTCCTTACTATCTAAGAGTCTAACTTAACTCACTTAATATGCTATTACAAACACAATCTAAACGTTCTTTTTTTTTTTCTTCCTCCTCCATTCTTTATATATTAGGTATCATATTCTATACTCTTTGTCTATCCCTGATTGACTTTGGGGATAGTTAATTTAAGTTTGCATTTGCTTAGTAATTAGCTGTTCTACTTTCTTTACTGTGGTTTTATTACCTCTGGCGACAGCTATTAAACCTTAGGAACACTTCCATCTATAGCAGTCCCTCCAAAATACACTGTAGAGATGGTTTGTGGGAGGGAAATTCTCTCAGATTTTGCTTATCTGGAAATTATTTAATCCCTCCTTCAAATTTAAAGATAACCATGCCAGATAAAGTATTCTTGGTTCGAGGCCCTTATTCTTCATTGCTTTAAATACATCATGCCACTTCCTTCTGGCCTGTAAGGTTTCTGTTGAGAAGTCTGATGATAGCCTGATGGGCTTTCCTTTGTATGTGATCTTATTTCTCTCTCTGGCTGCTTTTAATAGTCTGTCCTTATCCTTGATATTTGCCATTTTAATTACTATATGTCTTGGTGTTGACTTCCTAGGGTCCCTTGCATTGGGAGATCTGTGCATTTTCATGGCCTGAGAGACTATCTATCTCCTTCCCCAGATTGGGGAAGTTTTCAGCAATTACCTCCTCAAAGACACTTTCTAACCCTCTTTCTCTCTCTTCTTCTGCTGGTACCCCTATAATGTGAATATTGTTCCGTTTGGATTGGTCACACAGTTCTCTTAATATTCTTTCATTCTTAGAGATCCTTTTTTCTCTCTGTGCCTCAGCTTCTTTGTATTCCTCTTCTCTAGTTTCTATTTCATTTATCATCTCCTCCACTGTATCCAATCTGCTTTTAATACCCTCCATTGTGCTTTTCAACGATTGGATCTCCAACCAGAATTGATTCCTGAGTCCTTGAATATCTTTCTGTACCTCCATGAGCATGTTAATGATTTTTATTTTGAACTCCCTTTCTGGAAGATTCATGAGGTCAATGTCATTTAAATCTTTCTCAGGAGTTGTATTAATAATTTTACTCTGAACCAGGTTCCTTTGGTGTTTCATATTTGTATATGGCGCCCTCTAGTGCCCAGAAGCTCTACTCCCTGGAGCTGCTCAGTCCCTGAAGCAATGTCGAGGGTCGCAGGGGAGTGGTATTGGTGTCTGGGGGGAGGAAAGACCTGTTTCCTGCTTCCCAGGTTCTATGCCTATCTCCACTGCCTGAACCAGTGGGCCGAGCACACAGGTATAAGCCTCTATGCTTTGCGTTTGTAGTTGCTGTAGACAGATCTTCCCTCTGGCTGTCCTAACGCCAGGGTAGGGTTTGCCGGTTTGCAAGCCAGGTGGGGCTGGCCGGGAGAAAGGCTCAGTAGGCTGCGTATCACAGACGGGGTCCTCGGAGCTGCGTAGCCAGTCAGGGAGCTGGAGCACCTGAAGATCGTCTAAGGAGGAAGATTTCTTTTTCCTCCTTTAATATGAGAGTCTATATGCCAAAGCTCCCAACCTGCTTGGCAGAGTGCATCCGGAAAATTTTGTCTACCTTTCCTCTCTCCTGAGCAGTAAGCTCTGTGCAATCCTTGCCCCTTTAGCAGCTCTCTTGCTAAGGGCTTCCTTGTTAGGAAGTCTCTCAGACTGCCCGCCTTTCTTTTGTCCCAGAGCAGTCGGACACAGATCCCTGCTTTCCACATGCGGCTGGAATCTCAGTCTCTCCAGAATTCTGCCTGTCTTAGCTTTTCAACCCCATAATCACGAGAGTATCATGCAAGTACCATGAAATGTAGGTTTGTGCTCCCAGAGCAGATCTCCGGAGTTAGGTATTCAGCAGTCCCAGGCCTCCACTCCTTCCCTGCTTGGTTTCTCTTCCTCCCACCGGTGAGCTGGGGTGGAGGAAGGGCTTGGGTCCCGCCAGGCCACAGCTTTGATAAGTTACCCTTTTCTGTGAGGTCTGCTCTTTTCTCCAGGTGTATGCAGTCTGGCACAGTCCTCTTTCCTGTTGCTCTTTCAGGATTAATTGTATTATTCATATTTTCATATTATATGCAGTTTTAGGAGGATGCCTGCGTCTCACCTCTCACACCGCCATCTTTCTTTAGCTTACTTTTAAAGCAATGTGATTATAGGATTTTCATTTGATTTCTGATGGATTGAGAAAACATGTTCATCTCTAATATAAAGAGATTAGTTTTTCTGTTACCTTTGAAAACAGTGACTTACACATTTTGCAGTTTTATGTATTTGCTTGAATCTGCAATCATATCAGGAATTGTGCCTCGAACAGGTAAATTTCCTTGACCCTCTTTGGCCACAAATTCCTTTAAGGCACGAGCTAAAATCCAAAATGATGGAGTCTAAAAGAATAAGAAAAAAATTAATTAATATTAAGTTGCATTTGAATTTGACCCAAAGGTTAAGGTGACGCTATTTTTGCTTTTATAGTTTTTACCTGTTTGGTGATATTTATGCAGCAATCATCATTAAATATATCTTCAATACTGCTTGGGATCTAACAAAGAAAGGAACATGAAACATTTACTAAAAATGTGGCCATCTTTATTTTCACTGCTGTATCTCCAAACAAGTTCTTCAAATTCTCAAGATGTAATCAATTACAAACTTCTGATTTGCTTAGACTTTTATTTAGAAATAGTACCAGATACTGATTTGATGGACAAAGAGAATGGAAGAAAATCCTTTCCTGCCCACTGCTGTTAAGCAGTGAAGACTGACCTATACTTTCCATCATAAACGGGGTAAAGTAGGAACCAAAGTAAATCTTTCTTATATAGTTATAGCTGAAGATGTAACAAAGATTATAGGCATTACTACCAAGCTAGATTTGTAGTCCTTCCTGTTTTTTTATCTTGTCAAAAATTTGAAACACTATCATCCTAATCAGTGACTGCTGAAAGCTAGATAAATTACTTTTAATGCTAGTAAGATCACCATACATTAATAAAAATGACAGAAATTATAGGCTGATTCTATAGTTGTGTTTTACTGATAACCTCCTAACTGGTCTCTCTGCTTCTGTTCCCAGGCCCCTACAGTCTATTTTCCTCACAAAAGCCAGAATGATATTTTAGAAATATAAATCAGGTCACTCCACTCCCCTGCTCAAAATGCTTCAGTGGCTTGCAAGGCCCATATGATTTGGCCCATTCTGCCTCTTCAAATCTTAAGTCCCTCCCACCACTTTCCCCCTTGTTCACTTCACTCCAATCACACGGACTTTTTTATTGATCCTTGGACAAATCCTTTGCAAATGAGCTTCCTCAGCCTGAAAAGCTCTTCCACCAGATCTTTGCATGTCACTTCACTCAGGCTTAAACACATCTCGAAGAGTCTCTCAGGCCCCCTCCCAACCCCACACCTCCTCCTTCCCATCATGCTCTACCCCGTGTCCTGCTCTAATTTTGTTCATACCACCAAATGCATTTATCTGTTTGCTTAGTTCACTGTCCCCCAACCATGAGAACCTTGTTTAATTGGAGTAAATATTACATTCAGCGAAATGCACAAATCTTAAACATACAATTTGATGCATTTTGATAACTATACATGTATTTTTAATCATCACCCCAATTAAAACAGAAGAATTTCATCACCCCAGAAAACTGATTCACAAAGTACATGTTTCATCACTCAGCAACACCACCTCATTGTCTCCAAAAAGTTTGTAATGACACCTTAAGCGCCTTCCTCACTTGAAAGGCAGCAATTTTTGCTGTTTTAAATTATAACAAAGTTCTAACTTAAAATATTAGTTATGTTATTCCACGTTTCCCCAAAACCTCACTAGCCAGACATCAACAACAAAACAAAACAAAACAAAGGGCATCTAAATGGAGTTATTCTCCAAATAATCTTTAAGGAATACAATGTCATTAAGAATATTTTTCATTATATCCAAATAATTATGGCTGAAAGCAAATGCAGGGTAAGATTTAACTTTTCAGGCAACACTATTTTGGACCAGCAAAATATCACCTTCATTATATAATTCCTACCCCCAAATTGTTATGATTCACAAATCATGTACTTCAAATAATTTATGTAAGTCATTGTATCACTATTACATGTGAAGCATTGACATCCATTTTAACAAAGACAATACAGAATCTTATTAAAACAAGATTCAATCTGCATTATAGATTTTAATTTCTAACGAGCTATATAATTTAGAAAATACTTAAATTTGAAATCAACGCTGATGGACAGTGACTGAAATGGGGTTGGTGGGGGGGACCTGATGAAGGGGGTAGTTTAATAACCATAATATTGCACATGTAATTGTAGAATAATGATACCAAAATAAATTATAAAAAAAATTTTGAAATCAAACTTTTCACATTTGAGGACTTCAGAAAACACTTTTCTTTTGTGAATCCCTCAGCCACTCTTTTAATACCTGCGTTGTATTTAGTGCTGTGTTCACATTTTTGATAGCTTCTTCAAAATTCTCTTCATCTTCTGGAGCCCCACTTTCATTCTTTAGAATTCCTATTAAAATAGAAATTGGTTAGTGGACAACAACTCTTTTCATCTTACTCCTCTCCCCCAACATTATGGAAACAACCTTGTCAGATTCTGAAGGGAGTATCAGATATTGAAACCCAAAAAATATGGCTTATAATTAGTCATTCTTAAAACTATACAAGGAGTGGCTTCTAAACCTCCCCTGAGGAAAAATAAAAGCTCATGATGGTATAATCTGACAAAGGCACTGACAGAAATACAATAAGCATTAGCCTCAAGCAATTTAAAATGTAACAATTTAGTCACATCCCATAATATTACCTTGTCTAATCGAATCTCTGAAGTCTTCTTTTTCTTTATACGTTTTAGGTATTCGTCCATTTGTCTAAATTGGTTGAAAATTTTAAGACTTTAATTATAAAAAATCA
The DNA here is from genome assembly GCA_032199065.1 of Smutsia gigantea. Lineage (NCBI taxonomy): Eukaryota > Metazoa > Chordata > Mammalia > Pholidota > Manidae > Smutsia > Smutsia gigantea. The sequence continues at coordinate 695,736 of JAVSCE010011822.1, forward strand.
AAATATGGGAAATGAAGAATCGAAAGTTTCCCCCACTCTCCCATCCATATGAGATTTCTCAGTAAATATAAACCTCAGTGAAATCAGAAGCTGACGTGGTAGAAAAAAGAACTCTACAATCAATCCCACTGCCTGTTTCAGAATGACATTTATTCATATTTCATTTTGTTAATAAAAACATCAGTAAAAGAGGAACTGTTAGATTTAAAATGAAAAGCACCTATCTGCCCTGTAACCACAGAAGGAAAAAAATTAATCTCCCACTCCCCTCCAATAAATTGAAAATAGTTACACATGTTAATTTCTTTTTTTAAAAAAGGACGTACTTCACTATGCCACCGTGCTAAATACTTAGCTACAATCACGATCCATGGCGTGTGACTATGGTCCTAAACATGAGAGAAAAATCAAAGAAAATGTCAGCGTTAAATTAACATTAACTAGTTAACATTTATCCTTCACTACACCTTCTCATTTTCAACAAATTCAGCAATATTGATGATCATCTCTCAGTATATGTACAGTAATAAATGGAGGAAAATGAACTGGGTTTTAATAAAAACCTTACAAATTTTTTTAGAGGCAGTGTACAATTTAATCCTAATATGGCAGGTTTGTATGACAATTGTCCCCATTTTACCAAGAAAACAGTCTCAGAGATAGTCACCCAAAAATAAAGCATGAGTCTCTTGATTTCAGATCCCAATCCTAGACTAAGGAAAGAGCATCTTCTCTGGGTTTTCTGATGAACCAAGTATCTGCATTAATTAATATGTAAGAAAAAATACATATATTCCTTAAATTATATGGTCTCTTATAAATATCACTAGCTCTGTAATGAAATATGCAGTTGTTTGGTAACTCAAACACGAAAAATAATTTTCAAGGGGCATCAACTTCAAAGAACACCCACCCAAAATCCAAACTATTTTAAAAAGTACGTTTATTTGTTTAGGAAAGGGCCATGAAGAGGGCTCCTGGGATATGTTAATATCCAATTTCTTGACCTGGATATTGATTACACAGTATGTTCAGTTAATTAACTTCAATAAAAAAGATTTTTAGGTTTTGGGGAAAAATAAATTTATTTAAAACAAATTAGGTACAATGCTGTTACTATATAATCTGAATGACAGGAATATAGAGGTTTATAGTATTTTCTCACTGTGGTGTAATTCAAAAACCTTAGATTAAAAAAAATGTTTTAAGCCTATCTGTAAATGGATTGTCATACATCCTACCAACCTTTTTTTCCATATGATCCAAATCATAAGACTGAAAATGTTCTCTCAGTTCAGGAAATGGTTTATCCAGTCGTAGATCCTCTAATGCATTATCTGGATGAGATTCTATTACTGTGAAATAATCCCAAAGATAAACTTCTTTAGTGATACTGCTGGCAATACTCTTGTTATAGGAACTTAAGAAATTTTTTAATGGGCATAGGGCCTACAGGTTTTTTTCATTGTTTTGTTCATTACTGAGATAAATTTACATACACATTTATATTTCATTAAATGCACAAATTGTAAGTGGACTACAGTTTTAATCAAAGTAAAACCAAGACTCATTTAGAGCAGAATTTTCTTGTTATAATTGAAAAAGATCAAAATTGATAAAAATGTGTGTTCAGATAGAATGTAACCACCTTCCCTTCCCCTCCTCTGGTCTTCAACAGAAAGCATCACCATCTACCTAGACCTCTCCCCTAGCCACCTCATGTCATCCTTGACTTCTTTCTTCCTTGGCCCAACGTAAGTCACTCAACATTTCTTGATGTACTTCCTACACAGTTCTCCACATGGGGGAGTATAGCAGAGTGTAATTTCAGCAAGTTTAGAGCTAGGCCCAGTTCAGTCACTTGTTAGATGTGTGACCTTAGGCAATTAACTTATTGTCCCTGGGCCTGAGCATCCTCACCTGTAAAAAGCAGATATAACAGTATCCACTTTATAAGGATTTAGGGAAGGTTATATGAAATAATTCACATAAAGGCAGGCACACAGCTAACAACATTAACCTTATTATTATTATCTACCCCCTCATCCCTATCTTTATAACGTCTGCCTTAAGTCAAAGGCATGGCACTCACACATGTGTACTCTCTCTCTCACCTAGACAACCGGAAATTTCTGAACAGCAACTGTTGCCTCCGATCTTTGCCCCTTCAAGTTCATTTATTCTCCAACCAGCTACAGACTGACCCATTTAAGATAAAACTTTCACCCTGTCACTCTCCCACTTACAACTCTTAAAGGGCCCAGCACCACCCAACAAGGCACTCCTGAACTGCCCAAGCAAGAACTACTCCCTACTGATGTTCCCAATTACTATCATTGCGCTGCAGAGTACCCTGGCTCAGGGCAACACAGCAGTATTGCATAATGAAAGTTTCATGATGATTTAAGATTTAAACATTTTTTTGCTATTATTAATATACAATTACATGAGCAACATTATGGTTACTAGACTCCCCCTATTATCAAGTCCCCACCACATACCCCATTGCAGTCACTGTCCATCAGTGTGTAGTAGGATGTTATAGCATCACTGCCTTCCCCGTATCCCCCCAAACCACCCTCACCCCCGCTACATTATGTGTGCTAATTGTAATAGCCCTTTTTCCCCCTTATCCCTCCCTTTCCACCCATCTTCCCCAGTCCCTTTCCCTTTGGTAACTGTTAGTCCATTCTTGGGTTCTGTGAGTCTGCTGCTGTTTTGTTCCTTCAGTTTTTTCTTTGTTCTTATACTCCACATATGAGTGAGATCATTTGATATGTCTTTTTCCGCTTGGCTTATTTCACTAAGCATAATACCCTCTAGCTCCATCCATGTTGTTGCAAATGGTAGGATTTGTTTTCTTCTTATGGCTTAATAATATTCCATTGTGCATATGTACCACATCTTCTTTATCCATTCATCTACTAATGGACACTTAGGTTGCTTCCATTTCTTGGCTATTGTAAATAGTGCTGCGATAAACATAGGGGTGCATGTGTCTTTTTCAAACTGGGCTGCTGCATTCTTAGGGTAAATTCCTAGGAGTGGAATTCTGGGTCAAATGGTATTTCTATTTTGAGTTTTTTGAGGAACCTCCATACTGCTTGCCACAATGGTTGTACTAATTTACATTCCCACCAGCAGTGTAAGAGGCTTCCCCTTTCTCCACATCCTCGCCAATATTTGTTGTTGTTTGTCTTTTGGATGGCAGCCACCGTAACTGGTATGAGGTGATACTTCACTGTGGTTTTAATTTGCATTTCTCTGATGATTAGTGATGTGGAGCATCTTTTCATGTCCCTGTTGGCCATCTGAATTTCTTCTTTAGAGAAGTGTCTGTTCAGCTCCTCTGCCCATTTTTTAATTGGCTTATTTGCTTTTTGTTTGTTGAGGTGCGTGAGCTCTTTATATAATTTGGATGTCAACCCTTTATCGAATATGTAATTTATGAATATATTCTCCCATACTGTAGGATGTCTTTTTGTTCTGATGGTGTCCTTTGCTGTACAGAAGCTTTTTAATTTGATATAGTCCCACTTGTTCATTTTTGCTTTTGTTTCCCTAGCCCAGGGAGGTATGCTCATGAAGAAGTTGCTCATGTTTATGTCCAATAAGATTAAAATTTTTTAAGTAAAGGGCTAGTTGATGTCTTGAGTTGATGCATTCCTGCCTAAGAATGACTTTGGTCTTCTGTAACACTGTTTCCTTGGACCAGTAGTTAAGTAAATGCCTTGCTTGTTGTGTGGAACTGTATCTAAACTACAGGGAGCCTAACACCTGTATGAGAATGGGGTAAAAGACTGGTAAGGAAAAGGTGGTGTGCTACATTGACAGACAGTAACTGCACTAGAGGGGGTGAGGATATAATAATATTGTTAACTGTTGAACCACTGTGTTGTACATTTAAGCCATCATAAGATTGTGTATCAATAAATGAAGATTGTGTATCAATGATACTTCAATAAAAGAAAAAAAAAGGTTGTGTGACCTCTATGTGTCTGTGTGACCCACATATGCTGGCTCTTGCCTGTGGCATCCATACATGCCCTATGTGGATTAGGAGGCAAAAAAATCTATCAACTTGCATAGTGCTGAACTTTCTAATTAAATAAAGAAGCTGTACCTATTATAGCTTCTGCTTTGTATCCTTCTATAATGCTAAGTAAAGGAAATGTTAGATTAAAGCTTATTGATTCTGTTTACCACTTTGAACCTATAACTGGAATTATGCTGCTACAAATTTACTTTATAATATAAAACTGACTTTCTAAATTGTCAAGCTTCTAAAATTACAGCTAAAGCAACCAGTATCACACCTCACAGGTACAATAACTTTACCTGGATGTTCTTTTATAATGATCCTCATATAACCGACTAGTCCATATGTCCTACAGATCAAAAGAGGGATTTGGGAATTCCAGAGGACATCTGCTAAACGTAGTAATGTACTGTAAAGCACAATAAATATGAACATAAGCAAATAGATATATGCCAAGCATGAAAACACCTTAAAATAAATAAATAAATAAACTTTCTTACTAAAAAATAAATGCAAAGATATATTTATTGCATTTACACAAGCAGGTCAAGGACACTCTGAACAGCAAGCAATGCCACAAGGTTGCAGTGTCAAAGAAAGTATATCTTTTGGACTAGAGAGATATGAAAGCCTCCTCTTTTGCATTAGGGAGAATGTTATTGAAAGACACTTCCTAACATTTGCATAACAAAGAGGAAAATATTTATAAAACAATAGTATATACCTCTAAGCACTTTGTATAATTAATCCTAACTAGTTTTTTTCCACTAAAAAATAACCAATGTTGAATTTAACTGCTCTAAAATTTTTTTTTTTAAGTTTCACATCTCGATAATTTTATCTTCCCTATCTTTTCAATGTTGGATATTTGTAAGTGTTTCCAATTAAAGGTCTCCACAGAATTTAAAAATTTTAAGAAGTAGACTCTGCAGAGAAACAAAACTAAGCAAACCTAGTAAGAAATTAAAATAAAAACAAATTAACATAAAAATGTACCTTTCAGGAAGCTGAGTTGCAACCACAATGGTAAACCTACAGAAAAATGAAGGGTCATTGTCTAGAAGGTTTTCTGGACTCTAAACAGGACAGAGGGAAAAAATTCAACAATTTCACAATCATATTAAACATGGCAGAAAACAATTAAGCTATGTTAGAACAAATGAGGGAACATGCTAGACTCCAATGCTGAAGTAATAAAAACTCTCAACTAAAGAATAAATATACAAAAATTCAAAACTATAAAGTCCTAGGAAATTGACTTATTCAAAAAATCACATTCCCACACAGAAATAATAATGTATATACATATATACCTCTTCCACAAAACTTCCAGAGACATCACTATTTAATTCTTTTAAGAATTCCATGGCAGCTTGAGCGCGATTCTTTTTAAAAAAAAAAAGCATTTGACTTGAATTAGAAAAAATTTGGCTAAAATATAACACCTCAATTTACAAATCAGGCAATCACACTATTAAACTACCCAAATTTCAAGCATAGATTTGACAACTCTGCTTTCATAGTGTTTAAACTGAGACTCAACCTGAATATCACTTACAACAGAGCTAAACTGTCATTATTCAGAGTTCTTAAACAACTACATTATTTGCACTGAATTTTCAGATTAGGTAAATTACCAGAAAACCCTGGGTAGCAGGCAGGGATATTCTGGATCAAGTTCAGATTCACTTTAACCTCCCACATTTATAATCCTGTACAAAAGAGATCAACCATTAAAGAAACAGTCATTTCCACTCAGAATATTGTACTAAGTTAACTAATATGACTCTGTAAGATTTTTAATATGAAATACAAAAATAAAAGATATTATGGCTAATTCTTAGTTTAAAATCTTCTTAACCAGAATACTCCATCCCCTGATCATGAGCATCACTCAATATTTAGCTTTAGTAAGGCACACAGTGGAAAAACACAAACAGTACTATGTTCTTAAACTACCAAACATGATTTACAAGATCAGAAAAAATTAGCTAATTGAACTTTTTTCTCCACATAATAATAAGCTCCCTTAAAGTCAAAGCTTTTCATGCAATCAAAACATAGTGGGCTCATTAGATACTCAAACACAACTACATAACAAACTAATTGTTTACCTTGCCAATACTGCTTCTTTGAAGGAAAAAACTAAAATAGAATAAAAAAAATTAAGGGCTTCTTTGACTACAAAGGAAACGTTATTTGTAATACCAAGTATATTTCATTCATAGTACAAAGCAAACTATACTGATTATAGATTGTAACACTTTTCCTGGAGGAAGAAATGTGGATGAAATCTATAATCAATCCAAACATTAACCCAAACATATACAGTCAATTAATATTTGATAAAGGAGCCTTGGATATACAATGGGGAGATGACAGCCTCTTCAGCAGCTGGTGTTGGAAAAACTGGACAGCTACATGTAAGAGAATGAAACTGGACAACTGTCTCACCCCATGCACAAAGGTAAACTCAAGGTGGATCAAAGACCTGAATGTAAGTCATGAAACCATAAACTCTTAGAAAAAAACATAGGCAAAAATCTCTTGGACATAAACATGAGCGACTTCTTCATGAACAAATCTCCCCGGGCAAGGAAAACAAAAGCAAAAATGAACAAGTGGGACTATATCAAGCTGAAAAGCTTCTGTACAGCAAAGGACACCATCAGTAGAACAAAAAGACATCCTACAGTATGGGAGAATATATTCATAAATGACGTATCCATAAGGGGTTGACATCCAAAATATATAAAGAACTCATGCACCTTAACAAACAAAAAGCAAATAATCCAATTAAGAAATGGGCAGAGGACATGAATAGACACTTCTCCAAAGAAGAAATTCAGATGGCCAACAGGCACATGAAAAGATGCTCCACATCGCTAATCATCAGAGAAATGCAGATTAAAACCACAATGAGATATCACCTCACACCAGTGAGGATGGCCAACATCCAAAACACAAACAAAATGTTGGCGAGGATGTGGAGAAAAGGGAACCCTCCTACACTGCTGGTGGGACTGCAAATTAGTTCAACCATTGTGGAAAGCAGTATGGAGGTTCCTCAAAAAACTCAAAATAGAAATACCATTTGACCCAGGAATTCCACTCCTAGGAATTTACCCTAAGAATGCAGCAGCCCAATTTGAAAAGGACAGATGCATCCCTATGTTTATCGCAGCACTATTTACAATAGCCAAGAAATGGAAGCAACCTAAGTGTCCATCAGTAGATGAATGGATAAAGAAGATGTGGTACATATACACAATGGAATATTATTCAGCCATAAGAAGAAAACAAATCCTACCATTTGCAACAACATGGATGGAGCTAGAGGGTATTATGCTCAGTGAAATAAGCCAAGCCGAAAAAGACAAGTATTCAAATGATTTCACTCATATGTGGAGTATAAGAACAAAGAAAAAATACTGAAGGAACAAAACAGCAGCAGACTCACAGAACCCAAGAACGGACTAATAGTTACCAAAGGGAAAGGGACTGGGGAGGATGGGTGGGAAGGGAGGGATAAGAGGGAAAAAGGGGCATTATGATTGCAGATATAATGTTGGGGGGGCATGGGGAGGGCTGTACAACTCAGAGAAGACAAGTAGTGACTCTGTAGCATCTCACTACGCTGATGGACAGTGACTGTAATGGGGTTGGTGGGGGGGCCTTGATGAAGGGGGTAGTTTAATAATCATAATATTGCACATGTAATTGTACATTAATGATCCAAAATAAATTATAAAAAAAAAGAAATCTGTAATCAAAGACAGGCTAATAAATCATTGTTTCCCAATGTGTGTATCACAGAATAAAAATTTCATAAGGTGCTCTGAGAGAAAAGGGGTTCCCAGCTTTAAAAAGTTAGGGAAACACCATGTATTTCCTTCTTGGAAATTTATACTGTCCACAATACACATGAAAGTAAAGTCTTACATTAAAGAATAACTTCATCTGACCCATGTCCGAAACTCATTTGACCATGGAATCCATTTGCCTATTTAGTAGCTCTTAACATTCCCTAGAACCAATGTTCCAAAGACCACATTTGGGAAATGCTGTATTGAACCACTTGCTTTTGCAGATAACTATAACAGATTTACTCAGGCTTCTTCCCACACATCCCCCTGTCATGCCCCAATGCCTAAATCTCAGGCTAATCAGTCAGGGTACCATTTGGAACACAAGTACAGTGGCTTCATAAGAAAAAGCTTATTCTTGATCTAATATCTGAATTCAGTAAAGTTGCGGGATACAAAATTAATACACAGAAATCTGTTGAATTTCTATACACTAACGGTGAACTAGCAGAATGAAATCAGGAAAACAATTCCATTCACAATTACACCCAAAAGAATAAAATACCTAGGAATAAACCTAACCAAGGAAGTGAAAGACTTATACTCTGAAACTACAAGACACTCATGAGAGAAATTAAAGAAGATATCAATAAATGGAAACACATCCCGTGCTCATGGTTAGGAAGAACTAATATTGTCAAAATGGCCATCCTGCCTAAAGCAATCTACAGATTCAATGCAATCCCTATCAAAATACCTACAGCATTCTTCAATGAACTAGAGCAAATAGTTCTAAAATTCATATGGAACCACAAAAGACCCTGAATAGCCAAAGCAATCCTGAGAAGGAAGAATAAAGTGGGGGGAATTACACTCCCCAACTTCAAGCTCTACTACAAAGCCACAGTAATCAAGACAATTTGGTACTGGCAGAAGAACAGACCCATAGACAAATGGAACAGACTAGAGAGCCCAGATATAAACCCAAGCATATATGGTCAATTAATATACAATAAAGGAGCCATGGACATACAATGGAGAAATGACAGCCTCTTCAACAGCTGGTGTTGGCAAAACTGGACAGCTAAGTGTAAGAGAATGAAACTGGATTACTGTCTAACCCCATACACAAAAGTAAACTCAAAATGGATCAAAGACCTGAATTTAAGTCATGAAACCATAAAACTCCTAGAAAAAAACATAGGAAAAAATCTCTTGAACATAAATATGAGCAACTTCTTCATGAACATATCTCCCCAGGCAAGGGAAACAGAAGCAAAAATGAACAAATGGGACTATATCAAACTAAACAGCTTCTGTACAGCAAAGGAAACCATCAATAGAACAAAAAGACACCCTACAGTATGGGAGAATATATTCATAAATGACATATCCGATAAGGGGTTGACATCCAAATTATATAAAGAGCTCACGCACCTCAACAAACAAAAAGCAAATAATCCAATTAAAAAATGGGCAGAGGATCTGAACAGACACTTCTCCAAAGAAGAAATTCAGATGGCCAACAGGCACATGAAAAGGTGTTCCACATCGCTAATTATCAGAGAAATGCAAATTAAAACCACAATGAAATATCACCTCACACCAGTTAGGATGGCCACCATCCAAAAGACAAACAACAACAAATGTTGGCGAGGATGTGGAGAAAGGAGAACCCTCCTACACGGCTGGTGGGAATGTAAATTAGTTCAACCATTGTGGAAAGCAGTATGGAGGTTCCTCAAAAAACTCAAAATAGAAATACCATTTGACCCAGAATTCCACTCCTAGGAATTTACCCTAAGAATGCAGCAGCCCAGTTTGAAAAAGACACATGCACCCCTATGTTTATCGCAGCACTATTTACAATAGCCAAGAAATGGAAGCAACCTAAGTGTCCATCAGTAGATGAATGGATAAAGAAGATGTGGTACATATAAACAATGGAATATTATTAAGCCATAAGAAGAAAACAAATCCTACCATTTGCAACAACATGGATGGAGCTAGAGGGTATTATGCTCAGTGAAATAAGCCAGGTAGAGAAAGACAAGTAACAAATGATTTCACTCATCTGTGGAGTATAAGAACAAAGAAAAAAACTGAAGGAACAAAACAGCAGCAGACTCACAGAACCCAAGAATGGACTAACAGTTGCCAAAGGGAAAGGAACTGGGGAAGATGGGTGGGAAGGGAGGGATAAGGGGGAAAGAGGGGTATTCGGATTAGCACACATAATGTAGTCGGGGTGGCGGTGTGGTGGGGGGATACGGGAAAGGCAGTATAACACAGAGAAGACAAGTAGTGATTCTATCGCATCTTACTACACTTATGAACAGTGACTGTAATGGGGTATGTGGTGGGGACTTGATAATAGGGGAGTCTAGTAACCATAATACTGCTCATGTAATTGTACATTAATAATAGCAAAAAATTTTTTTAAAGCTTATTCTTATCACATCCTGCTCTAACCAACCAAGTAAGCAAAGAAAATAGGACTTTTAAATATTAAGAAAAAAGGACTGTGTGTTGGATATATTACCACCCAAAGAAAAGATATCAAATATCAGTATGAACTAAATTCTAATTTGCTTTTTATCTACTCATTTTGTTGTTTCCCAACGAACATTATGAGATATCCCAGACGCCAAATGCTCTGAAAATCTAAATCTGATTATCTCTAAAGAATGATATACAGGCCATCTGGAAAATAGCATTTTTATAGATACATGGTAATGTAGAAAGAGATATATCTGGACAACACTTAGACACCACCACAAATAAGATACTTTTTATTATTCTTATAATCCAAAAACACAATTATTGTTAATTATATACTAATATCTAGGAATTAATGCAAGGACTAAGGAAGTGTCCAGATTTCACAAATCAAGGAATAATGATGACTCCTTTGAATTAATAACAACAATAAAGATAGTAATGATGAGAACCTATTTGCCAGATACTGCTAGCACTGAACCTATATTGACTCACTTCATCCTCTTCACAATCCTAAACATAGGGATTATTTCCACCTAACAGTCAAGTCACCATGATTGAGATGAAGCTGGGACTTAAGCCTCACTCCTGTGATAGCACACTGCTTTTCCTAACATGCATATACTTGAAAAGAATATAACATACTTATTTCCAGCATCTTCTCCATTGACTTGATTTCCATCAATAATTGTAAATGAACCAATACCTGAAAGACAAAACAGAGTCAGTCAAGAATATACATTTCTAGTTCAAAACTTTAATAAGTAAATTTACAACCACACAACTACATTACCTGGTAATACTAAGTTCTTAAGAATTTCAGTTCCTGTGGCTGTTGCATTTATTAGGCAAACATGAGCAGATTCTAAAGCCTCTTGCCCATGATCACCCCACAACCTACAAAACAAGACACAAATTCAACATTTTTAAAACTTTCACAAAAATACAACTTTATTTGGATGGTTATCTTTGATCTTTAAAGTGTTCTTGCATAGAATAACTTACGTGATAACCAGGGCAAACATGAGACAGGAACTGCAGGAGTTGTTACAGGTATTTTATAGCTGAGTAACCTAAGCCTCAGAAAGGTTGATAACTTGCATGGTTAGAAGGGATCAAATCAGAACTAGGAACTTAGTCTTCAGCTCTTACAGAACAGAAAGTCTTTAGATAATATTAACATTAAAGTCAAGTTTCTTAGATTTAAAACCTATTCTGTTCTCTAATTTCTCCTTAAGTTACATAGATCCGGTATATTTAAGATCTTGACCTTGGACTTATCAATGTGACATCTGCAAGAATGACAAAAGCTTTACCAATGAAACTGATTAACTATCATTTGAAAAAACTTCACATTGACTTCTAGGAGTTCTTTAAAATACCCAATGAACATTCTGATAGCATGATTAATAAATACATATATTGGCAACACAAAGATGTAACAAGGATTAGAAATATATATTATAACCTGATTCACATTAATGCATCTCATTAACTGGTCAATGTACATGATCACACATGTATCATGGCATCTGGGCTAGCCTGGTTACCTTCACCCAGAAAGCTATTAACTTATTTATCTTTTCTTGTTGGTGGAGGAAGTACAGAGAGAGCCCAAATCATTATAATTATAAAAATTTCATAGCCTGGAGAACTGATAGACTTTAAGGTGCATTCCCTGTCACCCGATCTAAAGCAGACTCCCTCTTATTGTGTAGCCAGTATGTCCTCCAGAACATATCACAATTGTAACTGCCTCGTTTAGTTTTTATTTGCTGAACATCCATCTCTCCATTCCACCCTAAGTTCCATAAGAGCCCATACCACTCCCTGTGTTCACCCCTGGAGCTCCAATGCCTGGTACAGTGCTTTACTCAGGATAACTGATCGCTGAACAGCCTTCAAACATATGGAGCAATAGCCTAGAAGAACCAGACAGACTGGAAACATGTATCTTTTCTATGTAAGCAGGGTACACAGAAGACACCTGACGTATTTGGTTGATGCTTGGGTAGCTGGAGAGAGAGCCTCAGAGAATACTGGTGCATCATGCATCTCTTGCATGGAACAGATTTCAAGAAAGGGCCCAAACAAGAAATCAATCCTCTCCACTCTCTTGCTGGCCTAACTAAGGAAAGGGCTTTAGGGTTTTGTTGATGGTTGGCTGGCTGGCTGCACAACTTTGTTTCTTCTACCTGCTTCCCTCTGACACTTCAAAACCAGTAAGCAGTTCTCACTATGAAAGGTAAAGTTTGGTCCTTAGGTGGACTGGACTCAGCAAATCTCTCTTTTGTTACAGTTACTTAGTAAACTAAAATATCATCTCAGTTCTGTCATGGAGGGTTGTATCTGCATTCAAAACACAAGGGACTCCAAGAATTTACAAGAGAATACAAGTCGGTTACAAGGGTTCTGCCACCTTCCTCCAATGAACATGATCACATTTCATAGCTTGGGAGCAGAGTGATGTGACTAAGTACCAGCTCTGAAAAAGTCAGAGGGTCCTGAAATTACATCCTGGCTCAAATACATGGGAGACTCTGGGCAAGTTATCTAACTTCTCCAAGACTCAGGTTCTCCATCAATAATGCAAAGAGAACGTCTGCCTTCAAGGCTGCTCTCAGAATTAAGTGCCAAAAGACCCTAATACAGCAGTAGGCTGTAGGTGCAAATGGGAGTTCCAGTCCTTAGAGACACACTGTAACCTCTCCTGGCTTGGGGGCTCTAGAAAGGGTAGGGAAGGGGGAGATAAACATCTGTGTCACTTCCAGTCTTAACACACAGAAGCAGCTCAATAAATAGGAATGGGGAATGTAAGGAGAAAAGGCAAGAGAGAAAGTAGCCAAGGACCTGCCCGATGGTTTACACCTGCAGTGTCCATTAAGGTAACTATTAGCTACCTGTGGTTACTGAGCACTAGAAATGAGGCTTCGGTAGAACTGAGATGTGCTGTAAAAGTAAAATGCCAGATTTCGAAGACAGTTGTGAAAAAAAATTAAAATATCTATTTTATATTGATTATGTGTTGAAATGATAATATTCTGGATATGTTGGGTTAAACAGTGTAATAAAATTAATTTCGCCTGTTTTTCTTTTTAACATGGATACTGGAAAATCAACAGTTACATACATATGTGCCTCGCAGGAGACTAACGACATTTCTATTGGACAGCGCTGGCTTAGAACAATACCTAACACTGGGTGCCGCTCTCGGCGGTAGGGATGGGGTACTCCTGATCCCCCCATTCTGAAAAACGAGGAGTCTAGGCGGGACGAGGCGGGCCGACAGACGCCCTGGTAACCCGTTTGACGCTGGGACCGCGTACCTCGAACTGCACATCGCGTGGCGGGGGGAAGCGTCCCTCCAGAGAGGGGGGTCCTGACCTCAAGGAAGACCCCCGGCCCCAGGCCGGCTCCCCGAGCTCCGCACGGCCCTGCCCGGCGGGAGGCCCGAGAAAGGCCCGACCGCGCCGCCCGCTCGCTTAGGCCCAGCCCGGATGCATGGGAGCCCGCCGGCCCGCCGGCCCGCCCACCCGACTCGGTGAGGCCTTGCTTACCTCAGCTGCCGGTCGTACTTCTGCTCCTTGAGCAGCTTCCCCAGCTGCGCCATGGCCGCGCCCGCCGCGCGAACAGCCAAGTCCCTACCAAGCACCGCCACCACCTCCACGAGCGCGCAGGCGCACTGAGCGCCCTTTCGACGCCGCGGTCTGCCTCGCACCGCCCGTAGGGGGCGCCGCCGTTGCACTGCGCAGGCGTCGCCAGTTTGCTCAAGCATTCGCGGCCACAGTCGGGGCTCAGCGGGTGCTGGTGGTCCAGTGTTCGCCCGACAGCGCCAGCCGCGCTAGTCTGCCAGCACGTGACTGTACTTGCGGTAATGGAGGGAACGGGGGGAAGGAGAGGGGTACTCGGGCTTTGGAATCAAGTAGATTTAGATTGTAACCACTTACCAAGTGGTTGTGAGAGCAAATCCTCAGTTTGTTCACCTGTGCAATGAGATAAATGGGTCTCTGTCATAGGGTTCTGTTAGCCTTAAATGAGATTTTGGATACACAGAGCCAGGCTCACACACACACAAAACTCCTGTATGTGTAATAGCTTTCTTTAGTATGATCATCATTGCTCATTCTTTACTTCCATCATATCATGCAGCAAGCCCACTCTGAGGGCCTGTTTCAAACCACAAAGCTACCAGGCTGCAGGTGCAAAAAGCAGTAAGTTTGGGGCCCTGTTCTTAAGAAGTTCACAGTCTGGAGAGGAGAGAAAGACAGTAAACAAGTACTTACTAGACAATGTGGCCCTCCTATACAGGGAAGCTGGGTGCTGGGAATGGGCACGGAACCGCACCCGTTCCACCTTTCCAGGAATGTTGCATGTGGTGTAATAAAGGAATAATGTTTTAAGCAGAAAGAACAGCAGGTGTCATTTCTGGGAGACAGAAAGCATGGCAGGCTAGAGGCACTAAAGGAAGTTCGGTGTGGTGGGGGATTTGATGAAGGGTAGGTAGGAGGTGATCAGGGGAGGTTTGAGATACAGCAGGCACAATAGATAGGTTATTTATTTAACTCACTTTCTGGAAGGAGCAACTTTTCAGGAAGAGGATGGCTGCCCTGTGGGGAAAGGGGCTATCCCAAGAGGAAGGGGGAGAGAGAGGAGACTGGAAGCCAGAAAACCAGCAGGAAGGGAGATAAGAATTCCTTCTCCTGTCTCCCTACTGGCACCTTCAGGTGAATAACTGCCTGAAATAGGTGAAAATGAGCACAGATCCCCACCCTGGGATGGAGACAAGGAATGGAGGAGCAGCTTGACAGAAATGATGTAGTGATAAAGTGGATACAACTCCCCCTGGGTGTTGTTTCTGGGATCAGAATGGCAGGATACCCTCTCATTACTTCCCTGGCCCCTACCCCACACCCATAGAACTCCACTGATGGGAAACAAAGGCCTGAGGTTCTCCCAGCTCATCATGTGCTTATATTGTCACATTTCCTTCTTCAGTTGGACAGGCGAATTATAAGGGATAATAAAATACGCCCAAGGAATGTGGGAAGGTCAAAAGGCAACAGGTGAGAGTTTAGTGCTTAACCTTTCATGCTCTGTGTAGTCATGGACTGCATGAAAGGAAACATCCCCAAATTTGGTGGGGGGAGTAAGAGAGCCATACTGTCTCTGAAGAAGTGTATGATTTTGAAGAAGATTTGCAGTGGTGGTGTCTGCAAAATGATACCTCGGTATCAGTTTCCTTGAACTGTTGTAAAAAGTACCACAAATTAAGTCGCTTAAAACTACAGAAAAACTACAGAAATTGTGCTCAAAATTTTGAAAGCTCAAAGTCTGAAATCAAAGTGTGGGCAGTGTGTTCCCTCTGAAGCCTGAAGGAAAGGAACCATCCTGACCTTCCTAGCTTCTGGTGGTTTGCTGGCAATCCTCAGCTTACAGCTGCAGCTCTTCAGTCTTTGCCTCCATCAGCAAATGGCATCTCCCCTCACATCTCTGTCTGTATGTCTTCTTATAAGGAAGGACACCAGTCACATAGGATCAGGGCCCAACCTAATGACCTCATCTTAACTTGATTACATCTGCAAAAACCCTATTTCCAAATATGATCATACTCACAGGCACTGGGGTTAGGACTTCAGCAAATTTGGGGGGAATCCAGTTCAATGCATAACAGCATGTAAAGGTGCCTGTGTTGGAGCCTTGGAGGTTAATCACACCAAACCCCTTATCTGGTAATCCTGGGCCCACTGGTAAATTCTTCCTATTGTGGAGGCCAGAGAATCAGAAGTATCATACTAAGAAACTATGGCCTCATTCATTTAAACCATTGGTTTTTAAAGTGTGATCCTGGAACAGAAGCCATCAACATCCACCTGGGGACTTGTTTGAAATGCAGATTCTCAGGCCCCATCCCACACCTGCTGAATCAGAAACTCTGGAGTGAGGCCCAGGAAACTGTTTTAACAAGCCTTTCAGATGATTCTGATGCGTGCTCAAGTTTAAGAACCACCAACCAACTTAACGTCCCACTGAACAAAACAGGTGAGAAACCTGAATCCCATAACCATGATACAAGCCCCTAACCCTGTTTACTAAGCACTTATATGCCAGGCAGGCCCTTGACATGCATCATCTTATTTTGTACTCATTTATGGTCACCTAATGCAATAGATACTGTTGCTCACTCCATTTTATAGACAAGAGGTCAGAGGCTTGGAGAGGTGAATAAAATTCTGAAGTCTCACAGCTACTAAAAGGTGGTACAGGATTAGAAACAAATATCTCAACAGGTCTGGCCAGACCCCAGCTCAGGTCTATTATTTTACCCATCCTGGTTGGTCTCAGCTTGGGGAGACTGGATCCTTGGAATCTCAGGAAGTTTGGGGCTAGCTCAGCTTTGGAAGAGCTTATTGTCTGTGGGAAACCAGGCAGGAAGAATGAGTCATGACCCAGGACACCCTCCCAGGCTTCAGCCAGTAGCTCTCCCTGCCTGTCCTGGTCTATTCCAGCCCTTCTCATCCTATGGTTCACTGGCCAATCCCTTTCCTCTCTCCCACCCTTCTCCCTAAGGTGGCTGTGAATCTATAATGTACAATTGTATCACCCATACCTGACCCAGCACTTGGCATCTAATAAGTTTTCAACAAATGCTTGTTGAATGAAAGAATAAATTTCTGAAACTACTTCCACCATACATTCAACATTTTAAAATGTCTTGGCACTGGCAATGTGTATACCATCTGATTTGGAAATTCCACCTCTAGCAATGTATCCCAAGGAAATCATCAGACACACACACACACACACAAACACAAAGACATATAAATAAGGATATTTACTATAGTGCTATGCTATTTACAATAGTGAAAACTGGAAATAATCCATACACTAAAGCATTATGCAATTATTAAGTGTCAGGTTCTCCAAATGCTTACCATAGAGCAGTAGGTGAAAAAAAACTGGTCACAAAGCTGTATGATTCTGATTGTTTTTGAAGTACCATTAATATATACTGAAAAAGCTTGGCAGGATGGTCACTAAAATGTTAACAGTGGCAATTCTAGGGTAGTGATATGACAGTGATTTTAATTTTCTTCTCTATGTTTTTCTGATTCTGCCAAATTTTCTACAATGAATAGGTGTCATACTGTTATTAGAAAAAGAATGTTAGGTTTTAAATATGCCCAACAAGCTAAGGGAAAGGGGAAAGAACAAAGGTTCTAGGGTCTGAGGAATATGTCCTTGGTTACCAGGAATCTCACAGTCATCACCTCACTTAAACATCCTATTAGCTCTCTTTTGACTCTCTAGCCTTATCTTATAGAGAAGAAAACAGACTCAGAGAGGTGAAGCAATTTGCCCCAGATCACACAGCCAGTGGTGCTAAGACTCAAGTCCAGGTCTGTCTTGAGTCCACACACACACACACACTTGGAGTGGAAATGTTTTCTAAAAATACAATGAACTGATCTCCAAGCCACAGGACCTGTGGCCTGGCCTCTTGTGTGCATAAAATACAGTGAGGACCAGGCATGGTTCTGCCATTTGGTGCAGCACTGGACATTTGTTTTCTCAACTAGCGTTCACAGAGATCGCCGTGAGGTGGGCAGGGCAGGGATGATCCCCTCATCACCTCCTAGAAGACATTGTACCTTCTAGAGGGGAAGTGAGATCTGGTCAAGGACGCTTGATGAATGAGGTGTGGCCGCATAACCTACTCCAGCCCTTCATCATAACCCTCACAAACTGCATGTTCTTTCTCCCCCATAAACAGTAAAATCTAGAAGCCACTGACAGCAGTGAGACCAAAGAATAAACTCCAGAGCAGTGAAATCAATTTGGCTTAAAGACAGCATGTAATTGAGACAGGAGGTGCCTGAATGGGAGCACAGGCTTTTGCAAGTTGACCTGAGTGGGCCGCCAGGGCAATTGGGCCTTCACCTGAGATGACAAGGTCCATCGGCTCCTCTCACCTGAGTTCCCAGCACTCCAGCACGCTGATAAAATTGCTGAAAGAAGGCTGCAGAAAGGAAAGAATTGGATCAACTTTTATTTGATTGTTAAAGAGGTAATACTTTAATTCTTTCAGAAAGTGCAAAGGCAGTAAAGAGTGTCTCTCCCACCCCTTTTCCACACCCTTCCCCACCCTTCCTGGCTCCTTGTCTCCTCCCTGGAGGCAAACACTCTCCCTGGCTTCTCCCCACCTTCCAGAGAGTCTTGCATACAAATGCAAGTGACAATTATATTTAAAAGCCACTTCCTCCCCCTCTCTGAGATTTTAGGCCACGCTGAGGAAGGGACTCAGCAGCCCTTGATTATCATCTTTGTTCACTCACTGTGCACCCTAACTCAGTACTTCTCTGAGCCTTACTTTCCTCATCTGTAAAATGGGGTGAAAATACCCCCAGGGTTGCTGTGCAGATGCAAAACTATATGAATAATTCCAACTTTATTTGTTTTAATACTATAAATAAATATGAAAAAGTCCTGGGTCACTGTGAGGGAGAAGCTGGTCAATTTCAAAGAAGTAGACACATTTGGGCCCATTCCCCAGACCCTGAAAGTGTTGCAACTCCCCCAGGAGAAGGGTGGCTGGCTCCTCTGGGACAAAGGCTGCAGGCCTCTCTCCAAAGCAAGCTTTTGCCTTCTTAGTCTGAAGATGGCATGTCTGGCTTGGAAAGCTTGGGCCTTGAAAACGTTGCATTCTCTGTCACATGCTGGTCTTGGGGGCCAGTCCCTGCCCTGTGGTCAGATTTATATTAAGGGCCCCTTCCAGCTCCTGGGCCAGAGATGGGCACTAAGCAGGGCTGGAAATTCACTGACTGACTTTGGCCTAGCCAACCACTTGTCAATTAATCTCTACAACTCTATTGTGGAACTGGGGCTCAGGGATTGGGAGAAGGAAACTGAGGAAGCCACAGAGAAGTAGGGGAGCCAGGCAGACAAGATGGAAAAGTCCTTTACAAGGCCAGCCAAGATCAGGGCCTGTAATAGTCTCCTCTGGTCAAGGTCAGACAAATGGGCCTTCAACTCCTGTTGGATACAGGCCCCTGGGTGGGGTCATTTGTCTGTCCTTCCAGCTACGCATCTGTTTGTCTTCCTAAAATTGCTTGCCGAGGCCGAGCCAGAGACAAGCCCTATACTTGGCACAAGGCCACATCCTAAGATGAATCAGATTGGGCTGGCTGGAGCCAGTGGGTGGAAGACAGAGGATGCACCAAGTGGAGGGCACAGCAAGGACCAGGGCTCCGGGTTGAGAAAATATTGAGCCAAGGCAGGCACTGAGGTGAAGTGCAGGGTGGAAGACCTGAGCTCCCAGCAGGAGGCAGCAAGGAAAGGAGGGACAGACAGTGGGCTACAGAGCAGCACGGAGAGTCCTGGACAGGAGGGAGCAATGGAGAGAATAAGAAAGAAGGTGGGAAGCAGGGCTTCAGACTTGGTTCCATGAGGAAGCCAGCTGGTGTCTGTAGGTCTGTCTGTCTTTATCCCCACTGCTTGATGCCACCACTCACATTTCCCTTTGAGCCAGGGGTTTGGATTGCCAGTCCTGCTCCCCTCACCTATCCCAGGGCTTCTAGACCGCTATACCCACAGGATCCCCATTGCCCCCAGCACCAAGGAGAAGTGGTAAGGAGCACAGTATCTGCAATGAGACAAACTGGGAATGAGTCCCTCTCACGCTGGCCAGGTGATCTTGGACAAGTAACCTCTCTAAGCCTCAGTCCTCTACTCTGTGAAATAGGGCTAATGGAAGAATCACCCAATGTCATAAGGTAGCTGAGAGGGACAGATGATAGGAGGGGACCCAAAGCTTGGCCCAGCACCTGCCACAGTGCCTGGCAAACAGGGGAAGTTCCAGTTCCAAACATTTGACGGTCAGTCAGTGCAATTTGCAGGTTAGAGAGGACTCTCCAATCCCAGAGGACTCAGGGCCCAGAGCGCGGGTCCTGGGTGGTGGGATTTGCCGCTCAGGGACCTGCCAAGGAAGTGGATTTGGGGAAACTGGGGCAGCCCTCAGCATGAGCAGTTCTTGGTGTCCCAGAACCTGTACACGTGCAGAAGAAAAGGAGGGAGAGCGGTCCAGCCAGGGCTGGGGTGGGGGGGTGAGGACTCCGGGCTCTTCTGGCCTGCGGGCGCGTGGGGGGCGGGGCGCGCCCGGCCTCTCTTACCCCCGCCGAGGGGCGGAGGCGGGTCCCCCAAGCACTGCTCCTCCCGCCCGCTGCCGCTTTAAGAGGCTGCTCAGTGGCAGCAAGCGGGCCGGAGCCGCAGCCCAGGCGAGCAGAACTGAGCCAAGAGGGCAGGTGTACGGCTGCGGGGACGACAGCAGCATGACCGGCCACCACGGCTGGGGCTACGGCCAGAACGACGGTAGGCGCGGACCCGCGGGACTCGCGTCCGGCTGGGTTTCCTGGAGCCGCAAGCCCTCCACCCCCAGGCCGGACCAAGATCCCCCTCCAGTCCAGATCCCAGCACCCGGTACCCCTGCCCATCCCGAGTGCTGGCTCCCCAGCGCCTGGCGCAAAGTCCGCCCTGCGACCCAGCCAGCCCCGCCACCAGCGAGCCGCCGCCTCCTCCGCGCAGTCCCTGACTGCCGCGCTTGTTTGGACCCGGCCCCGACGCTCACTCACCCTCCGCGTCGCAGCGGGAGAGGTGGCCCAGGGCAGCGGGGGACGGTCGGGGCGGAGCGCTGTGCGCGGGTGTCTCTGCGGGGAGCGCGCACGGTATGTGTGCGGGGACCTCCCGAGAGCTGGGCTCCGCGTGGACAAGGGCGCGGTGTCCCGGGAGTTTCCCCGCGGAAGTGTCTGAGCTTTCCTGTGGGCAGGTATGTGAGGGAAGGGGATTTGGGGGATTCACATATGTGTCTGGGTGCCTGCAGCAGGGTGTCTGAGCCCGTCCTGGTGTGAAGCTTGGAAGCCCCTGGTCCACACCAGCCTTCTGGGCAGACCAGAAATATAGCACCTCCATTCTGCCTCAGTTTCCTTAGGATATAAAGGAAGGGAGAAGAGGCAGAAGGTGAAAATGGCTGAATGTGGGTTTGGGGCAGGTCAGTTCCCTTTGGGGCTCTTTCTCACCAAGCCAGGGTGGGAATGTGGGTTACGGGCTTCACCCTTTTCCTCAGGTGAACAATGGGACCCAAGATCCAGGCTGCCAAGAGGAAACCCTGGGCAGGTGGGTGTGGGCAGAAAGGAAAGTGCCAGTGGGAGAAACACTCCCCACCCCACTTCTCTGGGGTGAGGCAGTCACTCTGTGAAGGCCGGGGAAGGTCCTGGGCTATAGTCCAGGAGTCAAGAGGTTGCAGTGGTCCAGAGGGAGTGAAGGAGATGCTGTGGGTCTCTGGCTCCCTCTAGAACCCTGAGAACATAAGAGAATATTCTGGAGGGGAGAACACCAGATCTGGGCATGCAGAAACTAGAAAGAGACATTCAGAAAAAGGCAACAGAAACCAGCAGAGATGGAGAGAGAGAGCCAGAGAAGGGGCAAGTTAACAAACCTATAAAAGATCACCTTCCCAGAGCCAGCTTCTGGCAGCTTCCTCCAGAGTCAGAGTCCCCTGACTCCAGCCTTCCTGCTCCCAGCTCTGAGCATCCAGTATTCTATATAAGGCTTGTCTCATGGGCCTGCCACCCTCAGGCTGCTGCCCCTCACCCAGCCAGGCCCGGGACATTCATTCTAGGGGTAATGCAGGAGAGAAGGACAGAGTATAGAGATGCCAGCATGCTGCATGCTCACAGGACTTCAAAAATAACCCAGTGGGTCTGGGCCACAATTCTGAGTCATCCATCGGGGACACAGCTCTGTCGGCACCTGCTGCTGTTTTCTCAGGAAAACTTAAGAAGCCAAAAACGGGGAGAAGCACCAGCCGGCAATAGCTCTAAAAATAGGCTGCATCTCAGGATGTTCCCCGGGGAGATGCCGAGCCTCTCGGCTGCAGATGGAGCCTCTGGGAGGCAGGTGGTGGGCGCCTGTGGGTGTGCATGCAGGTGTATGTGTGAGTGTGTGCGTGTGTGTGTGTGTTGCATGAGCACGTGTTTTGCTGTAGTGCAGCCTAAGTGCAGATCTGGGTTTGCAACCGGGGTGTTTGTGTGAGGGTGCTTATGCGTGCATCAGATGTAGTTGGCAGAGCTGTGTTTACACATGTGTGTCCTGGGCCTAGCCTCTCTGGATCTGATGAGCCCATGTCACTGTGCACATATGTGTGCATACCTGAAAATCTCTATGAACCTGTAAGCATGCGCCTGGGGAAGGCAGCTTGGGGCAATGTATGCACCTGCTGTATGTATACACCAGTGCCCAAGTATGTATGCGCACATGTGTGAATGGCCCTCAGTTCTCTCATCTGTGAAATGGGAATGATCCTGGTTTCTACTTTACAAGGTGGTTGTGAGGAGCAAATGCATGTCACAGAGCCAAAGTTAGGTTGTTGTGAGCTTTTGTTATTATCACAAACATGTACAGGAGCATGCCCAGAGTGCAGGAAAAGGCCAGATACCTGGTAGGGTCAGGTCAGATACTTTAGATGCCTGGGGGCCTCTCTGAGCTTGTACTGGGTATTGGAGAGGACTCACTGCCCAGAACTGCTCCCAAGCCTGTAGCTGTGCTATGTTACTTTCAATGCTAATGCTACTTCTCTGGGCCACCTATCAGCTCTGGAAGATGAGTCTTTAGTGAGACCATTTTGCAGACAAGAAAATGGAGGCTGAGAAGGGAAGTGGAAAAGCGGGAACTAGCACTCCAAGCTATGCACTTCCACAGCTAAGGCTAACCTCTGAAAGGATACCAGGGAGATCACCCCCGCATGTGTCCTTGGCCTACAGCCCAGGATAAGGGTTGGCCTGAATCCTTGCCCTCTCCCCACCTGCAGGCCCCTCACAGTGGCACAAGTTGTATCCCATTGCCCAGGGAGACCGCCAATCACCAATCAATATCGTATCCAGCCAGGCTGTGTATTCACCCAGCCTGAAGCCACTGGAGCTTTCCTATGAGGCCTGCGCATCCCTCAGCATAGCCAACAATGGCCACTCAGTCCAGGTGGACTTCAATGACAGTGATGACCGAACTGGTAAGTGGCCCCTGCCAGAGCCGGGCACCCCTCATCCTGCCGTCCTACCCTGTGTTGGGCAGCATGCTGTGGTTGGAAAGGAAGGCTCCACCTTTCACTAGCTCTGAAGCCTTGGGCTGAGCCTCCGCCTCTTTATGCACAGAATGGAACAATAAGATCCTATTTGCCTCTCTAGGGTCATAGAGAGGAAAAATGGAAAACTGACATGGTTTTTGTAGTGCTGGCATAGAGCAGACGCTCAAGAAATGCTAACTCCCTTCTCTATCATTTGGTGTTTTAGGTCAGGTTTGATTTCACTCCCTGCCCCATCACTGACCTGCTGTGTGGCCTAAGGCCAAACCTTCTTCTCTGTGTGATCTGGCCAAGCCTGGCAGAGAAAGAAGGAAGCTAAAAAGTTCTGTGTGCCAGGCCCCTGGCTAAAGTGTTAGGCAGCTCTTTTATTTCTCTCAAGAACCCACCTCTAAGATGGGTAAGTAGAGACTCAGTGCTCTGGGGAATGCCAGAACCAGTCTGGTCCAACCCCAGAGGTCTTTCCAACCTACCCACAACCTCAAGATCCCAACCTTCTTGAGCCAGAGAGAGGCCAGCAAGAACTTGTGTTGTGGCAGCTCCTTCCAAGGTCTCTTTGCCCTGGGATTAGAGTCCAAGATCTTTCATGATAACTTCCTAGGCAGAGTCCTCAGGAGTGCGCCTCAGTGAAGGGATTTTGTCCTTAGGACAAGGCCTGTGAGGGGTGGAGTGGGCAAGGAGGGAAACTGCTAGTTTCTTGTATAAGGAAGTGACTGGTACTCTTCCCCCCTCCACACACACACAATAAAAGCACTCAAGGGAATTTAAGTCTCAAATGGAAAATCAAAAAGCAGAGAAGAGGAGGGAAGCCAGATAAGAGTAGTCTGAGTTGCTTAGACCTGAGTTCCCTGGCCGGCTAGGAAAAAAGGGAAAGAGACTCAGTTGCAGTTCTTGTTGCAGAAGGGAGAAAATCCTGCACCTCTGCAGAAGAGAGACACAACATTTCCCGATACTGAATTCTAAGAAAACCTCTTACCCAGAGCTTTGGGGAGGGACATGGAGCTCTTGATGACCCTAGAGGACAATTTATAAAGGAGCAATTTTCACACAGCTGCACCTACACGGTGCCTTCAGATGGCACAGAGGGTTCAATTCAGACATCAGTGGCTCAGTGAGGACCACTGTTGTTGGGGAAGGCCCAAGGTGGCATTCCTCTGGGCCACTGATTGAGGGGCTCAGTTTCAGGCCTGGATGGGGCTCCCTCCACTACCAGAATACCCAGGCCTTAGGTATCAGGTAGCCCAAGGAAAGAGGGTGGGCTTGGGAGCTGTGTGACCTTGGGCAGGATATCTGCCTTTCTGAGCTTCAGTCCCATATCTGTCCAACAGGGTAACAGGGTGTGCCCCTCAAGGACTCTGTGGGGGATGATGCTAGCAGAGTACAGAACACATAGTGAGTGCACAGTGAGTGGCAATATGTTCTATGGTCAGGACAGAGGGAGGAGGCCAGGGTAACCAAACTCAAGGAGTTAGGAAGGGAGTTTACTCTCTGAGATACTATATATGAGGTCCCAGGTGGGGCATGCTCAGAGGGGTGGGCACCCAAAGGTCCTATCAGGGAGCTCAGCCTGCAGGCCCAGCTGCTCCTGCCTCCCCAGGATGGGGCAGCCCGATTGGGTTCCTGCCTATGGCCTGGTACCACCTCCAGACTCCCCTTTGTCAGTTGCCTAGGATTGCCATGGACAGGCCCTGCTTCTCAGATAAAGCAAGGCAGCAAGGAGGGGTCTCTGGGACACCATCCTCCTCCTCCTCAAGGGGACCACAGGGGAAGGCCCTGCTCTGGTCATCCATCCTGAAGGGGCCTAGTGAAACCCTGAGCTCAGGGGCTGTCACCTGATCCAGGGGCTCACATTCAGGCCTGGCTGGGTCTCCTTCCACTGTAGATCCCTTTCAGCTGGCAATTCAGTCAGTCCCAGGAGGCTCATACATGGCCCCAGCTCATAGGGTATTAGGGTGGAGAAGTCACAAAACCAGCACACAAGTGGAGCCCTCCAAAGAGGCCATGGGGGAGAGGCATTGGAGGCACCTGGGCCTGGCCATCAGAGCGGGGACCTCAGGAGCTGGCCTGATAATACCAGTTCCTTGGGAGGCTCAAGGTTCTGAGGAGGCAGCATAGCCTGGTGATTAGGGACTTGGGCTCTGTACTGATGAAGGAGATATGGCCTTATATTCTAGCTCAGTGCCTTGCTGTGTAACCTTGGGCAAATGCCTTGCCTTCTCTGTGCCTAAATTTCCTCCTTTATAAGACAGAAATAATAGTAGGTTCTGTCCCTCATGGGCTTCTTTGAGGACTAAATAAAATGATATTTCCAATCTAGCCCTCGGTCAGGGCTCCAGAAATCAGAGGCCTATTGTTAGTGGTAATGGGGGCCTGAGAGGCAAGGTCCTGGTTTCCATGTGAAATTGGGCAGGAATAGAGAGGATGACCAGCCAGATGGAATGAGATACTCTATCGCAACCAGACTCCTCTGTCATCTGCAGGCTGCCAGGATTTCTTTCCTAGCCCTCCTAAGGGCTGAAGGGATGAGGTGGGGACTGACCTAAGCTCAGTTAGCCCAATGAATTTTCCACATGAAAACTGTATCCCCTTCCTGGGCACTGCCCTGGTCCTAGCACTACCATCTGCTGGGGTCTCCCACACCAATTACTACACACCTGACCTCTTCCTGCAGTGGTGACTGGAGGCCCCCTGGATGGGCCCTACCGGCTCAAGCAGTTCCACTTCCACTGGGGCAAGAAGCACAGTGTGGGCTCAGAGCACACAGTGGATGGCAAGTCATTCCCCAGTGAGGTAAGGGTCCTGCTGTGCCTGAATCCCTTTACTTTTTGGGGTAGGACTGGATAGTCAGGGGCTTGATGGGTTCCTGGTCTGGGGCTCTGGAGAGGCTGAAGAGGAGCACTCAGGAGGCTTTGGAAGAGATGCCTTCCGTCCACCTCCAGCACAGGATCTCCACTTGAACTCTACCCACTGCTGTCCTGGTCTGTGTGTCCAGAAGAACTTTTCCAAAGGGCAAATCCAGTCCTCCCCATACCCTTGCCAACAGCTCTTTAATGACAGCCTGACATTCAAGGCCCTGCATGAACTGGCCTTGCCCAGCCTCATCTTCCCCCAGCCTCTCCCCATACTGAGCACCATATAATGAATCCCTTGCCCACATCTTGCCCTTTCATACCTCCAGGCTTTTGCTTTATGCTGTTCTCTCTGCCTAGAATACTTTGCCCCAAGGGTTCCCTCTGATAACCCCCTACTTATTCTTTGGAGGCACCTCAGGGAGGTGTCACACTGAATGGCCATTATCTGTTTCACAGATTGTTCACCAAGGGCAGGTCCTGAGCCAGATTCTTTTTTGGGCTCCTAGGACTCAGGAAAGGGCTGGGCCCAAAGCAGAGTAGATGCTGTCTATGGCCACTGGGAGCTCTTCTGAGCCCCCCAGAACCCCAGGCCTGAAAGGTTTGACAGCCTACCCCTCCTACAGAGGGGTTGGAAATCTGATGGGAGTGAGGGAAGCCTGGCTTCAAGCTCCATGGTTCCTTGAAGGTACTAAGCACTGACCTGGCCCGGCCTGTCATTGCCCCTGTAGCTGCACCTGGTTCATTGGAACGCCAAGAAATACAGCACCTTTGGGGAGGCGGCCTCAGCACCTGATGGCCTGGCTGTGGTTGGTGTCTTCTTGGAGGTGAGGGGTGGTTACCTAGGGCCAGGAGGAGCATGGGAGGCCTGGCACTGCCCCTAGTTCCAGAACACAGTGGGTGCTGGGCTCACACTACCCTCTCCCTGACAGACAGGGGATGAGCACCCCAGCATGAACCGTCTGACAGATGCACTCTACATGGTTCGGTTTAAGGTGAGACCAGGGGTCCAGGCCCCTGACCCAGAGCAGCCTGGTGGGGAGGAAGAGGCTGGATCACTGAGTGGGCCCATCCATTCCTCTGATCTGGCAGCACAGCCTTGCTGAGATGAAGGGTGCAGGTCAGCCCCTGCAATGTCCTGCAACTGACTCCTCTTCATCAGGGAAGTAGCCTCACTGAGTGGCCAGCATGCAACCTGGTTGGGCACAGGACTGATTAGATGTTTGTCATGTTAATGGCCATTTTACAGGCAGTGCCACTAAGAGCAGTTGAAGGCAAAGGGGAGAACACAGTAGCCAGAGAACCAGAGGAGCCGCAGCTTTTATGCACAAGCAAAATGGTTAGGCCCAGGCTGGGAAATGGCATCTGGGGTCATAGATATTTGCCCACAATTTGCATCAATGAACCAATGAGAATCCTAAATCTTGCCAGCAGAATGGGAGGTGAGGCTGATGGTCTGGTCATGGGGGTGGTCTTTGCTGATTCCTGGGTTCCCCGACCCTGCCCCAGGGCACCAAGGCCCAGTTCAGCTGCTTCAACCCCAAATGCCTCCTGCCTGCCAGCCGGCACTTCTGGACCTACCTGGGCTCCCTGACGACGCCCCCACTGAGTGAGAGTGTCACCTGGATTGTGCTCCGGGAGCCCATCAGCATCTCCGAGAGGCAGGTAAGCCCTCTCAGAGTGCCAGGTGGAGGCCTAGGGCTCTCAGGGCCCATCTTGGGCAGCGTACTCTCCCAGCCAGCAACTACAGCCTGTGGTCCCACCACCAAGGCTCCCATCTTTCGCTAATAAACATTTAGATTCTTGGTTAGGAGTTAGCTTGATTGTGAGTCATTAGGACCTAGGCACAAGCTTGGAGGGGAGATGCCTGGATCCTGGAACCACTCCTACTGTGTTAGAATCTGAAGGCTGCATTTGCTGGTAAACCTTGGCTAGACAGGATTGGAACAGGAATTAGGTGAAGCAGGGTTGGTCCAGAGGCCCTTTAATGAGTAAATAACTGAGGCTGGGGTCCTAAAGAGAGAATAAGTGGGGAGAAACGGGGACCAGCCCTCAGGGCAAGAGGAGGGAAGGACAGAGCTGGTTGGTCAGGGTATGCCAGATGTTGTGTCTGGGATCAGAGAGGACTATATCACCCCAATTCTGCCCTGAGTATCTCTTCTGCCTTCTCAAGATGGAGAAGTTCCGGAGCCTGCTTTTCACATCAGAGGACGATGAGAGGATCCACATGGTGAACAACTTCCGGCCACCACAGCCACTGAAGGGCCGTGTGGTCAAGGCCTCCTTCCGGGCCTGAGTGGCTTGCCTGCCCAGCTGGCCACAAGAGCACGATCTTCGCAAGGGCTTTCACGTTAGCAGACACCAAACTGTCCGAGGCTCCCTGCCTGGGGGGGTGGGGGGGAGGGGCTGTGGGCCCCTCTTCAGCTGGCTTACTCCTTGGCCACCCTGGAGGCCTCTTTATGGGACCCTTAAGGGACACCCTTCAGCTGCCCTGGGGACAGGCAAAACAGGAGCTGAATGTGGTCCAAGTCTGGGGCTGCTTCTGCTCTTCAAGACCCAAAGGTTCCTGGGAACCTCCTCTTGTCTTCCCCACTGGCAATGGAAGCAGCCCTACCCTGAGCTCACACTGTGACAGATGAGACCAAGCTCCCTGGGACAGGCAGCTGGCATTGCCAGAAAGACTCAAGCAATAATTAGAGGTGGGCAGAGCTGCCCTCTCGGTGTTACCTCTTCTGCAGGCCTCCGCCATGCACGCACCTCACTGCCAGGCCATTAAAATCAGCACTCAGCCTGCTGGAGATGACATGGCCTTCTCCTCCGTAGCCACTTGCTGCCATTGGCAGGCACTGGCTGCAGCTTGTGTAATGTCTCCCCTCATCCCCACCCAGTCACCAAAGCCACCTACATGACAATCCATCCATGCAATGATTAATAAACTCATTCATCCATGCAGCAAATACCCACAGTGTCTGTACTATGTCAAATACTGTTCTGGGTATTGAGGAGCCAATGGTGGTGGGTCCAGCATAGCATGTTGGGAGGGACATGGGTACTGAGCAGGTGAAGCTTATATAGAGGGCAGGGCAGGAGCTACCGGGGCAGGGAAAAGGGGGAGCCTACATCATTAAATTAAATTAAATTCCATGCAGTATTCCAAGGCAGAGAGAAGAGAACAGCATGGTTGAAGCCAAAGGAAGAGCACATGTGCAAGTTCATAGGTGAGAGAGCCCAGAGTGTTTTTGGAGCTGAAAGGAACTGGGGAGTTGGAGCCCTGGGGGAGAGTCTGGGAAGGTTCCAACGCTAATGGGGAGTCAGTCATAAAGGGTCTGGGGTAGAGGGAAAGTGGGGTCAGATGTGCAATGGGAGAAGATCCCTGTGGAGTGTGGATGGGTGGGCACAAGTGGGAGCAGGGAGGAGGTGGTGGCCAGTGGCCGGGAAAGAGGGGACAAGGGTGGTGGAGGTGGGGAGTAGGGGACTAGGTGAGAGAGATTTAGGAGCTGGAGCCCAAAGACAGCCTTTAGCTAGCTGTGAGGGAGAAGGGAGCCTGGGGTTTGTCCCTGGGTAATGGGTAGGGCCTGCATGTGGACTGGGAACCCCAAGGCAGGAAGAGATGCCCAGGGTGAACTCACAGCATTTGTAGTACCCGGGAGGCAGTGCTAGGAAGCCCCTGGAAGTTGGGGTCAGAGCTGAGGAGAGAAGTAGAGGTAGGGGGCTGCTTTGGAGCATCTTAAGGTGGTGGGTGAGGCCAAGAGGCGGAGGGGAGGGGTGCACAGTGAGAGGGAATCCAGGCTGGCTGGAGGAGGAAGAGCACAGAATCCAGAGGAGTAACTGCTGAGCGGTGGAGGAAAAGCCACAGAAGGGGGCCAGTACACCCATGCAAGAGTGCTTTTAAAGGATCTTGGGAGTTGCTGAGGAGTCTGAGATAGGGCTGGAGCCAGGGTGAGGCAAGCAATGTCTTCAGATGCAAAACTTAAGGAGGCATGCACCCTAAGGCCCTGACCCTGCATTTGCACAGCCCTGAGAGTGCAGGCTTCCTTAAATTTGCCCCCTGAATTTCTCATTTGCCTCACTCTCGTCCCAGCTCAAGTCTGGTGAGCTCCCAAAGAAGAGCACACAGTTGGGTTTAGAGACCCAGCCATCACTGTGACCCTGATGAGTCAGGGCAGAGGCAGAGACTGAGGATGAGGGGAAGAGAGAAATTGGGACAGCGAGTGTATGTGTTAGTTTTGAAGCGGGGAAAGGAATAGCTGAGAGATGGCTCTGGAGAGGCAGGTGCATCCTACTGCTCGCCCTGGCCACAGCTCCTGTCATTGTCACTATACCATAAGGGCACTTCTGGGTGTTGCCCCCCTCCTACTCCCATGTTCAGGGCGAATCTGTCCCCAGAGTGGGTTGAGGTCAGGGACAGATGGGGCAAGGCCCTTGATGAGGGGCCAGACACAGCTCTGCACCTGCAGGCCCCCGTGACTGGATCTAGGGGCCATTTCTCCCTTCACATTTTCCCCCTCTCATGAGGAGCTGGGGAGAAGGGTGGTGTCTGCAGGACAGTGTTTGCTCAGCTCCAGGGGTGTGCGGTGGGGTAGCCGCAGGAAATGATGCTAGCAATGCTGCCCCTTCAGGCAGGTAAAGGATCTAGGGCAGATGTCTGGCTCTCTCCCTATGATCCAAGAGCTCTCATTACTCCCATTTTACAGATGAGGATGATGAGGCTGGGAGAGGTGAAGTAGGCAAGTGGCAGAGCAGGATTCGAATTTGGATCTGTCCCAGAATTTTCCTGCTCAGAGTAATTGGGCCCAAAAGAGGGAGGGATGGGCAAGGTGGTGGCCCCAAGGAGTTGGTAATCAGGCCTGATGCTGCTAGCCATGCCAAGGACCTGGGCCAGTCCCTCCTGGGGATGGTGGCACCACAGAAGGCTTGAGAAATGAGATCTGGCTTTATAATTATCTCAAGCCTGCCAAGAATCTTTATTCCTTAAATCCTTTCCCTTAATTCATTTTTTTAATTTAAAAACTATTTTAGAACCAAAAGTGGCCTCCTGATGTTATAATCACAGCTCAATATTTGACCCTATTACATCCAAATGGGATGCCCCAGCTGGATCCCAAATGCCTCTGGAAAACCTGGCCTCAAGGGACCCAGACAAGGCCCTGAATCCTGGCCCAGGGCAAGATTGCCTTCTAGAGCTGATGCTGGGCACATTTGGAGCACTTGAGACAAGATGGGCTCTGCTTGCTCCCAAGATAACAAAGAGATCCTCCCTGGGCCCCCAAAGAGATCTGGGTTGGTGGTCCAGGCCCGTGACTACAGCATGATGAATCTGTGCCCAGGCCAGGGGCACAGACTTCCCTGCAGAGCCTTCCTGGAGGAGCCAGGTCCTAGGCTTCTGAGCATCTCCCTTCTCTGTAGTGGACCTCAGGAGCTGGGTGGCTCTGAACATTCAGCCCCCAGACTGCCTGCAGATTTGCTCCCAGCCTCTATAGCTGCTACTGCAGAGGCTGCAGGGGACCCCTTAGGGCTGGCCAGGGATGTGCACCTGCCAAGACACTCACCTGTGGGGAGAATGACCTGTGGCCTGAGCAAGGTTTGGGGATAGGGACAGAGATGGGTCTGAAGTGGAAGCTTCACAGTAACCCGACTGAGCTGATGTCCAAGTGATAGGGCCTGGAGCAGGACAGAGGCCTGTTGACTGCACCTGGAACTGGTCTGGGAGTGGGGAAGGTGGTCGGACAATAGTATCTATCCAGCCTGGGCATATTGGAGAGCCTCCCATGTCCATGGGTCACTGCCTCAACTCTGAGCTCACTTTCAGAATGTACTACTTGTTGTTCAAGACTCTGAGGGGAGAAAGGAATGTGACCCTCTGAGCATGGAGCCAGTCAGAACCTGGGGAATGCATCTCTTTTTTAGTCTTCTCTGCTCACAAACTCTAGGGCGGATGCACTGGCCTTCACAGCTGGGCTTTGCACCATATATCACTCAAGCCCTCTGAAGCCTGTCCACCTCTGTGAAATGAAAATGCTCAGTGCTCAGTTAAGACATGGTCCCCTGATGAAATGCAAATGCCCCCAGGGGCATACCCAGTTAGTAACACCTTATGGTGACTGATTTTATCACCTCCTTCTCAGTCTGCATTGTGACTTCTCTCAGCCTCAGTTACCCCATCTGTAAAATGTGTCTGCAAGAGGCCCAAAGGGTCAGAAATAGGGCTTGAGGGAGGAGAGACAGCAGATTTCCTAGAGGCAGAGTCAGGCGGTGACCAAGCTGGGAGGCAGACAGCTCTGGATCTCAGCATGTAGGTCCCCACCATATGCCCCCTACAGAAAGGGGCTGGCATGCTGGGCCAAACCCGGCAGGAGCAAATGACTGGAAGAACCTCCCAAGACTCCCAGACCTTTGCCCATCAATGTGACAGGATCATACCTGGGCTAAATTTCCTACCAGCCCAACATCATGGGGGCTCAGAGCTAGATTTAATTGATTTACAGAAAGTAAAGACATTCCATGTGTTTCACATATCCAAGTCCATGAACTATGACCCATATAACAGTGATGTCAGTGGAATGTTAGATGTCAGTACTTGGAAATGATTTCTCTCCTAGGAGAGCAGAGCTCTAATGGTGCATTTTCAGGCAGGGGAAGGTGAGCTGGAGTTATTTTGGGGGCAGCCAAGACATTGAAGCCCTGGCCCCAGCACTAAATCCAGGAGCCTATGGTTTCTGGAGGAGCAGAGGGGACCTGGAGGGGAGCTCCTCACTCTTGTGCAGCTTGGGTCTGCTCAGCACAGACCTGCTCACACGAGCCTTTTGACCCCAGGTGGGAGGCAGAAGGCCGACTGCCAACCTGGCTGCTTTAGCTGGTGCCAGTGGCAGCTACAGCAACTCCTGGGGGCTCAGGTAAGGACAGCAGCAGCCAGTTGTATAGTCTCTAGGGCGCCTGCCTGGATCCCAGTGCTCCCTGAAGCCGGAGGATATGCTAAGGAAAGAAAGGTGTCCACCAATAGGAAGCCCTTGCTGTCAGCTAAAACTCCTAGAGATGACCCCTCAGTTCCCAAGGGACATATGTCACGACATGTCCGGCTTTTGTTCCCTCTTTTTCGGACCGTCTTCACACCGTCACCAGGGAAAACTGGTCTTGCAGCTGTGCAAACAGTGGAAGGAACAGCCAATGTTTAGGGCTCCACTACCAGACCCAGACCCCCTTAGCCCAAAACATTTTTACTTCAGTAAAATTCCATACTTCGGGAAGATGGCGGCATGAACAGGGCAGTGGAAATCTCCTCCCAAACCATATGTATTTATGAAAATACAACAAGTACAACTATTCCTAAAAAAGAGACGAGAAGATACAGGACAGCACATAGCCTACAGCTACACCTGAGAGGACATGGCACCCCGCGAGGAGGGTAAGATACGGAGCCGCGACCCAGCAGCACCCGAGCACTCTACCTCCCCAGTGCACCGTCGGGCGAAGAGGATTCAGAGCCGGGAGGGAGTGGAAGTACAGGCCTGCCAAATAACTAGCCCCAGTGATCTGCGCCGGGAGCGCTGACACACATTGTGCGGTGTAGCGGGGATTGGAGAGACAAAGGGTGCAAGATCTGCGTGGGGAATGCACCCGGGTCCTTGCAGCCAGTTCCCGGGAAGAAAAAAAAAAGTGCATGCTTTCGTCAGCAGTCTTAAAGAGACAGGAGCCCGGCGGAGGAGCCGGATGGCCCTGGCACACTCAGCCCAGCAGGCTGGGAGTCCTGGGGAGTTTCGGACCCCTTAACTGGCAAATGGGAAAGGGCGGCCGGACTTGGACTTCCCACAGAGATCAACAGCCTCCCATTTGTTCCAACGCTGGGCCAGAGTTATAAAGGGCCCAGCAGAGTGGTGCGGCCGGGGCACAGTGGAGCAACAGCACCACCTACACCATCCCCACAGAATCTACTCCCGGTGGACGTTTTTCTTTTTTTGTTGTTGTTTTGTTTTGTTTTTGTTTTGTTTTGTTTTTTGTTTTTTCTTCTCTTTTTTCTTTTCTTTTCTTTCTTTTCTTTCTTTTTCTTTCTTTCTCTTTTTTTTTCTTTTTAAAGTCCTTAAGAGCCCAGCTGACATACGTGGCAACTACCAGCAACCACTTCCATAGCCATGAAAAGACAGAGGAATATGGTGCAGACTAAGATCAACCAGACAACCCCAGAGAGGGAGCCTGAAGGGATGGAAATGCACAGTCTTCCTGAAAAAGAATTCAGAATAAAAGTCATAACCATACTGATGGATCTACAGAGATATGTGCAACAGCTGAGGGAGGAAGTGAGGGAAGTGAGGAAAGACAATGCAGAAATCAGCCAAGCGACCGATGGGTTTAACAGCACACTGGATGAGATGCAAGAGACTGTTAGTGGAATAGAAACAAGAGAACAGGAATACAGAGAAGCTGAGGCAGAGAGAGCGAAAAGGATTTCTAGGAATGAAAGAATATTAAGAGAACTGTGTGACCAATCCAAACCGAACAATATTCGCATTATAGGAGTACCAGAGGAAGAAGAGAGAGAAAAAGGGATAGAAAGTGTCTTTGAAGAAATAATTGCTGAAAACTTCCCCATGTTGGGCAAGGAAAGAGTCTCGCAGTCCACGGAAGCCCACAGATCTCCCAACACCAGGGACCCAAGGAAGACAACACCAAGACACATAACAATTAAAATGGCAAAGATCAAAGATAAGGACAGAGTATTAAAGGGAGCTAGAAAGAGAAAAAAGATCACCTACAAAGGAAAACCCATCAGACTATCATCAGACTTCTCAACAGAAACCTTACAGGCCAGAAGAGAATGGCATGATATATTTAACGTAATAAAACAGAAGGGCCTCGAACCAAGAATATTGTATCCAGCACGATTATCATTTAAATATGATGTAGGGATTAAACAATTTCCAGACAAATGAAAGTTGAGAGAGTTTGCCTCTCATAAGCCACCACTACAAAATATCTTAAACGGACTGCTCTAGAAGGAAGAACCGCTAAGGCTAAAAGATGTCACCAGAGAAAATAAAATCATAGCAAAGAAAGAAGACCATCCAAATACTAACTAAAGGCAAAGAATAAAACACCTAGTATATAAAGAATGGAGGACGAAGAATAAGCAGGGAGAGATAAACATCAGATGGTGTTTACAATAACTCAGCAAAAAAGTTAAGTTAGATTGTTAGGTAGTAAAGAAGCAACTCTTGAATCTTTGGTAACCACAAATCTAAAGCCAGCAGTGGCAATAAGTACATATCTATCAATAATCACCCTAAATGTAAATGGACTGAATGCACCAATCAAAAGACACAGAGGTACTGAATGGATAAAAAAGTAAGACCCATCTATAAGCTGCTTACAAGAGACTCACCTCAAAACCAAAGATATACACAAACTAAAAGTGAAGGGATGGAAAAAGATATTTCTTGCAAACAACAAAGAGAAAAAAGCAGGTGTTGCAGTACTTGTATCAGATAAAATACACTTCAAAATGAAGAAAGTACCAAGAGATAAAGAAGGACATCACATAATGATAAAGGGGTCAGTCCAACAAGAAGATATAACCATTATAAATATATATGCACCCAACAAAGGAGCGCCAGCATATGTGAAACAAATACTAACAGAATTAAAGGAGGAAATAGACAGCAATGCATTCATTTTAGGAGACTTCAACACACCACTCACTCCAAAGGACAGATCAACCAGACAAAAAGTAAGTAAAGACACAGAGGCACTGAACAACACACTAGAACAGATGGACCTAACAGACATCTACAGAACTCTACACCCAAAAGCAGCAGGATACACATTCTTCTCAAGTGCACATGGAACATTTTCCAGAATAGACCACATACTAGGTCACAAAAAGAACCTCAGTAAATTCAAAAATATTGAAATCCTACCAACCAACTTCTCAGATCACAAAGGTATAAAACTAGAAATAAATTTTAGAAAGAAACCAAAAAGGCTCACAAATACATGGAGACTTAACAACATTCTCCTAATTAATCAATGGGTTAACGACCAAATCAAACAGAAATCAAAGAATATATGGAGACTAATGACAACAACAACACAAAGCCACAACTTCTGTGGGACGCAGCAAAGGCAGTTCTAAGAGGAAAGTATATTGCAATCCAGGCCTATTTAAAGAAGGAAGAACATTCCCAAATGAATAGTCTAAGACACAATTACTGAAATTGGACAAAAAGAACAAATGAGGCCCAAAGTCACCAGAAGGAGGGACATAATAAAGATCAGAGAAGAAATAAATAAAATTGAGAAGAATAAAACAATAGAAAAAATCAGTGAAACCAAGAGCTGCCTCTTTGAAAAATATACAAAATAGATAAACCCCTAGCCAGACTCATTAAGAGAAAAAGAGAATCTACACACATAAACACAATCAGAAATGAGAAAGGAAAAATCACGACGGACCCCACAGAAATACAAAGAATTGTAAGAGAATATTATGAGAATCTATATGCTAACAAGCTGGAAAACATAGAAGAAATGGACAACTTCTTAGAAAAATACAACCTTCCAAGACTGACCAAGCAAGAAACAGAAAAACTAAACAGACCAATCACCAGCACGAAATCGAATTGGTAATCAAAAAACTACCCAAGAACAAAACCCCCGGGCCTGATGGATTCACCTCTGAATTCTACCAGACATATAGAAAAGAAATAACACCCATTCTCCTTAAAGTTTTCCAAAAAATAGAAGAGGAGGGAATACTTCCAAACTCATTCTATGAAGCCAGCATCACTCTAATACCAAAACCGGGCAAAGACCTCACCAAAAAAGAAAATTACAGACCAATATCCCTGATGAACATAGATGCAAAAATACTCAACAAAATATTAGCAAACCAAATTCAAAAATACATCAAGAGGATCATACACCATGATCAAGTGGGATTCATCCCAGGGATGCAAAGATGATACAACATTCGAAAATCCATCAACATCATCCACCACATCAACAAAAAGAAGAACAAAAACCGCATGATCACCTCCATAGATGCTGAAAAAGCATTTGACAAAATTCAGCATTCATTCATGATTAAAACTCTCAACAAAATGGGTATAGAGGGCAAGTACCTCAACATCATAAAGGCCATATATGACAAACCCACAGCTAACATCATACTTAACAGTGAGAAGCTGAAAGCTTTTCATCTAAGATCGGGAACAAGACAGGGATGCCCACTCTCTCCACTGTTATTCAACATAGTACTGGAGGTCCTAGCCACAGCATTCAGACAAAACAAAGACATAAAAGCCATCCAGATTGGTAAAGAAGAAGCCAAATTGTCACTATTTGCAGATGACATGATACTGTACATAAAAAACCCTAAAGACTCCATTCAAAAACTACTAGAACTAATATCTGAATTCAGCAAAGTTGCAGGATACAAAATTAACATGCAAAAATCTGTTGCTTTCCTATACACTAACGATGAACTAACAGAAAGAGAAATCAGAAAAACAATTTCATTCACAATTGCATCAAAAAGAATAAAACACCTAGGAATAAACCTAACGAAGGAAGTGAAAGACCTGTACTCTGAAAACTACAAGACACTCCTAAGAGAAATTAAAGAGGACACTAACAAATAGAAAAGCATCCCATGCTCTTGGCTAGGAAGAATAAATATTGTCAAAATGACTATACTACCTAAAGCAATCTACAGATTCAACGCAATCCCTATCACACTACCAACAGCTTTCTTCAATGAACTGGAACAAATAATTCTAAAATTCATATGGAACCACAAAAGACCCCGAATAGCCAAAGCAATCCTGAGAAGGAGGAATAAAACAGGGGGAATTACACTCCCTGACTTCAAGCTCTACTACAAAGCCACAGTAATCAAGACAATTTGGTATTGGCACAAAAACAGACCCACAGACCAGTGGAACAGAATAGAAAATCCAAACATTAACCCAAACATATACAGTCAATTAATATTTGATAAAAGGAGCCTTGGATATACAATGGGGAGATGACAGCCTCTTCAGCAGCTGGTGTTGGAAAAACTGGACAGCTACATGTAAGAGAATGAAACTGGACTACTGTCTAGCCCCATACACAAAGGTAAACTCAAGGTGGATCAAAGACCTGAATGTAAGTCATGAAACCATAAAACTCTTAGAAAAAAACATAGGCAAAAATCCCGTGGACATAAACATGAGCAAATTCTTCATGAACATATCTCCCCAAGCAAGGGAGACAAAAGCAAAAATGAACAAGTGGGACTATATCAAGCTGAAAAGCTTCTGTACAGCAAAGGACACCATCAGTAGAACAAGAAGAGATCTTACAGTATGGGAGAATATATTCATGTATGACGTATCCGATAAGCGTTGACATCCAAAATATATAAAGAACTCATGCACCTTAACAAACAAAAAGCAAATAATCCAATTAAGAAATGGGCAGACGACATGAATAGACAGCTCTCTGAAGAAGAAATTCAGATGGCCAACAGGGACATGAAAAGATGCTCCACATCGCTAATCATCAGAGAAATGCAGATTAAAACCACAATGAGATATCACC
The DNA here is from genome assembly GCA_032199065.1 of Smutsia gigantea. Taxonomy (NCBI): domain Eukaryota; kingdom Metazoa; phylum Chordata; class Mammalia; order Pholidota; family Manidae; genus Smutsia; species Smutsia gigantea. The sequence goes on from JAVSCE010011822.1 coordinate 734,628, forward strand.
TCACACCAGTGAGGATGGCCAACATCCAAAACACAAACAACAGCAAATGTTGGCAAGGATGTGGAGAAAAGGGGACCCTCCTACACTGCTGGTGGGACTGCAAATTAGTTCAACCATTGTGGAAAGCAGTATGGAGGTTCCTCAAAAAACTCAAAATAGAAATACCATTTGACCCAGGAATTCCACTCCTAGGAATTTACCCTAAGAATGCAGCAGCCCAATTTGAAAAGGACAGATGCACCCCTATGTTTATTGCAGCACTATTTACAATAGCCAAGAAATGGAAGCAACCTAAGTGTCCATCAGTAGATGAATGGATAAAGAAGATGTGGTACATATACACAATGGAATATTATTCAGCCATAAGAAGAAAACAAATCCTACCATTTGCAACAACATGGATGGAGCTAGAGGGTATTATGCTCAGTGAAATAAGCCAAGCCGAAAAAGACAAGTATCAAATGATTTCACTCATATGTGGAGTATAAGAACAAAGAAAAATACTGAAGGAACAAAACAGCAGCAGACTCACAGAACCCAAGAACGGACTAATAGTTACCAAAGGGAAAGGGACTGGGGAAAATGGGCGGGAAGGGAGGGATAAGAGGGAAAAAGGGGCATTACGATTAGCAGATGTAATGTTGGGGGGGCACGGGGAGGGCAGTACAACTCAGAGAAGACAAGTAGTGATTCTATAGCATCTCACTACGCTGATGGACAGTGACTGTAATGGGGCTGGTGGGGGGGACCTGATGAAGGGGTAGTTTAATAACCGTAATATTGCACATGTAATTGTATATTAATGATAATAAAATAAATTATAAAAAAAAACGATGTATAGACAGTGGTGGCTCAGGCTTGGCTCTGAGGTCAGCCAATCCACCCATCAACTCCCACCATGTGACCTGGAGTAAGGGTCTTAATCTGCCAATATATCATCTGTAAAATGGGACCAAGAATAGTACCTACTTCAACATGGGAATCATGCTAAGTGAAATAAGTCAGAGAAAGACAAATACCATATATGATTTCACTTATATGTGAATCTAAAAAAAAAACCAAACACCAAAAAAGAAATAGACCCATAAATACTGACAACAGACTGTTGGATACCATAGGGGAGGGAAGTGAGGAGATGGGTGAAATAGCTGAAGGTGACAAAGAGGTACAAACTTCAAAGTGTGAAATAAATTAGTCACAAGAATGGAAATATAGCATGGAGAATATAAACAATAATATTGTGATATCTTGGTATAGCAGCAAGGGGTAATTACACTTACCATGGTGAACTTTTAATAATGTATATAAACATGGAATCACTATGTTGTACATCTAAAATTAATATAATATTGTATATCAACTATACTCTAATTAAAAAAAAAGTACCTACCTCAAAAGGTCTTGGGTCTAATTAAATGAGTCAATTTCAGATTATGTTTACTGATGAGTCATACTACAGAGACATGGAATGTGCTCTCAGGGAGCACCAAAGGAAGGTATTTTAAAATAATTTGTTATTTAATACTTTATTAAAATAAGAGCATAATGAGATGTCAGAATTATTTTTACCTTCTTTATAGTGACCTGACAGTTTAGTATCATTTTGTGTTGTTTTTATATTCAATTACACATGTGAGGGCCCAATAATCCTTTCAATGTGTGGCTTAGGTGGTTTTCAGCCCCTGGACATCTCCATGTGGCTGATGGGGCCCCCTGTCTGTGGGAGTGTGCAGTTCCTGAGGGGCCCAGAGCAGCTGAGCAGATGGCTATGCAGGGCCCAGTAAAGTGTAGGTCCTGGTGGCATCCTGTGAGGGAGGAGCTGCATGATGGGCAGGAGAGTCCACATAGGGTCCCCAGCCCTCCATCCCCAGAGGCCAGTCTGCTACCCCAGGAGCTGGCCAGTGGAGGCCCCACTTTATGTTCCCCCCCCAGTGCTCTCACATGGGTCCCCAACTCCTTCAGGTCACATTCATCCCTCTACCCAGTGACTTCCTCAGGTGCCCCTCGCTGTGGTCTTGACCCCCAGATGGCCTCCTCTTTCCTCTCCTAGACTTGTAATACCACTCCAGAGAGCATTCGGGGCATCTGCTGGTGACTGTCACATTGTTGGGGAGAGGCCCCTAGCATTTGGGGTGGTTAGGGGTGTTGGGAGTCCTCCAGGGAAGTTTTATACAACAAAGGACTGTCTGAGTCCTGCCCCATTTCCAAACATCTCACTTGGATGTTCAGACAGGTGAAGAATCTATCTTCATTTGACCCTACAATCTTATTCTGTTTTATTTGGGAACACAAAGTAATGCTTGCATGTTTTTAATACATAGCAAATCATTGTACTTTGTGTTGTTTGGAATTTTACCAGGAGTTGTTCACCATCTGGGAATATCACACCATGAAGGCAATGATACTCATGTTCCTCTTTCTGGAATGCATCTGCAGCTGCCATATTATGGAACTTCTGAATAAGGGTGCAAATGTCAGGAGACCTCATCACATATTTGTGTCATAGCATTTGCATTCTGACACACACTGTTTTATCAAAAATTACATTATTTGTACATGCACATATATCTTACTATGTATGATAAATGTCCTGTATATTACAACTAAGGCATTAAATTGATTTTTTTGAAATTATATGCAAGGATAAGTTATATTTTCTTTGCTGTTCATTGAAGGCTCATAATAGGAGGCATTGCATTTATCGTTATAAAAAGTAGGCTCTGAGAATCTCATAACCATAATATGAGCAAAAATACCAGAAACTAAGGAGGTTTCTGAAATAAATGATTTCACTCATTTCAAGTTCAAAACCATACTAATGTAATTTATGCTATTAGAAGTCAGGATGGTGGTTACTTTAGGGAGGTAGGAACTTGATGGGGATGTGGGGTTCAGGAGGTGCTGGAAATGTATTTTTGTTGGTTCCACAGGTTTGGTCAGATTGTGAAAGTTCATAAAGTGTACATACTTGTCTGTCTATACATTATCCTTCAATTAAAAACAAAACACAAATGAAAACATTAAATCATCAGTAATGAGACAAATCAACATCATGCCCCTAAAACCTACCCAAGATGTTTTTGTGATATTCCTACAAAAAGCGACTAGCCTGAGTTTCTCCATGAGGAAAGACCTGATCAACCCAACTGGGGGATATCCTACTAACTGGCCCATACTCTCCACCATATCATTGTTATGAAAGACAGAGATGGACGGAGGAACCGCCAAGAGACAAGGAGACTAACAGTACTGGACAAGTGAACACTACCCAGGATATGGGACGTGAGCTAAGAATTTGATTATAAAAAACATTATTGGGACAATAAGAGAAATCTGAACAAGATATGTTGATTAGATAACAGCAGGGCAACAATGTTAATTTCCTGATTTTGATACTTAACACTGTGGTTATGCAACAGAATCTCCTGTGTTCTGGGAAGAGCCACTGATGTATTTGGGGGTAAAAGTAACATGGCTGCAACTTATCCTCAAACAGTTAAAAAATGTATATATACGAAGGGGAAGGGTGAGGGAGAGCAAATGTGAAAACGTGGGGAGTCTATGAGTATTCATTGTATTATTTTTTTCAACTTTTCCGTAAGTATGGAATTTTTAAAAATAATTTATTTTGGTATCATTAATCTAAAATTACATGTGCAATATTATGGTTATTAAACTACCCCCTTCATTAGTCCCCCCCCACCAACCCCATTACAGTCACTGTCCATCAGCATAGTGAGATGCTATAGAATCACTACTTGTCTTCTCTGAGTTGTACAGCCCTCCCCATGCCCCCCAACATTACATCTGCTATTCATAATGCCCCTTTTTTCCCCTTATCCCTCCCTTCCCACCCATCTTCCCCACTCCCTTTCCCTTTGGTAACTATTAGTCCGTTCTTGGGTTCTGTGAGTCTGCTGCTGTTTTGTTCCTTCAGTATTTTTTCTTGTTCTTATACTCCACATATGAGTGAAATCATTTGATACTTGTCTTTTTCGGCTTGGCTTATTTCACTGAGCATAATACCCTCTAGCTCCATCCATGTTGTTGCAAATGGTAGGATTTGTTTTCTTCTTATGGCTGAATAATATTCCATTGTGTATATGAACCACATCTTCTCTATCCATTCATCTACTGATAGACACTTAGGTTGCATCCCTTTCTTGGCTATTGTAAATAGTGCTGCGATAAACATAGGGGTGCATCTGTCCTTTTCAAACTGGGCTGCTGTATTCTTAGGGTAAATTCCTAGGAGTGGAATTTCTGGGTCAAATGGTATTTCTATTTTGAGTTTTTTGAGGAGCCTCCATACTGCTTTCCACAATGGTTGAACTAGTTAGCATTCCCACCAGCAGTGTAGGAGGGTCCCCTTTTCTCCACATCCTTGCCAACATTTGCTGTTGTTTGTGTTTTGGATGTTGGCCATCCTCACTGGTGTGAGGTGATATCTCATTGTGGTTTTAATCTGCATTTCTCTGATGATTAGCGATGTGGAGCATCTTTTCATGTCCCTGTTGGCCATCTGAATTTCTTCTTCAGAGAGCTGTCTATTCATGTCGTCTGCCCATTTCTTAATTGGATTATTTGCTTTTTGTTTGTTAAGGTGCATGAGTTCTTTATATATTTTGGATGTCAACGCTTATCGGATACGTCATACATGAATATATTCTCCCATACTGTAAGATCTCTTCTTGTTCTACTGATGGTGTCCTTTGCTGTACAGAAGCTTTTCAGCTTGATATAGTCCCACTTGTTCATTTTTGCTTTTGTCTCCCTTGCTTGGGGAGATATGTTCATGAAGAATTTGCTCATGTTTATGTCCACGGGATTTTTGCCTATGTTTTTTTCTAAGAGTTTTATGGTTTCATGACTTACATTCAGGTCTTTGATCCACCTTGAGTTTACCTTTGTGTATGGGGCTAGACAGTAGTCCAGTTTCATTCTCTTACATGTAGCTGTCCAGTTTTTTCCAACACCAGCTGCTGAAGAGGCTGTCATCTCCCCATTGTATATCCAAGGCACTTTTATCAAATATTAATTGACTGTATATGTTTGGGTTAATGTTTGGATTTTCTATTCTGTTCACTGGTCTGTGG